>JARQOD010000005.1:34021187-34084107 GCA_033576555.1 Oophaga sylvatica | reverse complement strand
GGAGCTCCCAGAAGAAGAAGGACGGGGTGGAGAGATACCCGGAGTGGGCTCACAATTCGTAAGTATCCTGCATCAATCGCAGAAACACAACATCACACTACACACAACACATAGAAAACCATTTAGTACATACTTCACACAGCGCCCAACACATGCCTATATCACAAATTTTTCTTTTTTCTTTTAGTCTCTCGGATCTGGTGCCCAGCAAAGAGGTCCTCACAGCGCCTCCCAGAGTCGTCGGCGTGAGACACACGGCGGTTACCATTGTGTAAGATTTTTTTTTATTATTTATTTTTTTTACATTTTTATTTTTTTAATATTTTTATTTTTTTTTACATTTTTATTATTTTTTAATAAATTACATTTTTTTATTTCTTTTTTAAAATATTTTTATTATTTTTTTATTATTTATTACATTTTTTGTTGAATTTTTTTTTTTTTATTTTATTTTATTTTTCATTTTTTTCTTTTTCACTTGCTAGTGTGGAGGCTAATGTACTTTTTTTTTCTCTTTTTCTTTAACAGGCTTCACAGCGTGCTCCCGACTCGGATGGTGAGGAGGAGGAGGGGATAGATGTGGACCTCCTCATCGATCTGGTCCGAGAAAGGGAGCTGCTGTGGAACATGGGGACCGCCGCAATGCTGATCAGACAGTGACCCGACGGCTCTGGGAGGAAGTGGCATCGACAATGGTTTACCTCTGGGAGGACCTCGATGTTAGGTCCCAGACTAAACACCGTAAGTATAGTTCATGTTGCTGACTGTAAAGCTGTGTTTCCCAAACTTCAGTCCTCGCTTTCCCCACGGTTCATGTTTTCAGGATTGCGTTTTGTGCAACACTTTGGAAATCCTGAAAACATGACCTGTGGGGGACACGAGGACTGAAGTTTAGGAAACACTGATGTTGTATACTAACCAATGTGTGCTTTCTCGTTTCAGGGGAGAGAATTGTGAAGCGGTGGCGGTCTGTGAGGGATCGCTTCAAGAAGGAGTTCAACAAGGAGATGCGGGCCCCGAGTGGATCTGCAGGATGCCAGAGCAAGTACAAGTACGCATGAGCCCTGGTGTTCCGGCGGGCAACTATGGTCACCAGAAGGTAAATATTACAATAAAATGTTAACATCTAACAAATGTTTTTTTGCAGCCAGGGCCATTCCACATCTGTATATTAATTGTATGTTTTCTCTTTATTCCACAGAACGGTGACCAGCACTCGGGCGCCCGCAGAGTTGGACACTTCTGGGGCGATCCCTCAGGAGACCGACATCGAGGGACACTTCGACCGCCCCAGTACATCTGCACCTTCCCAGCCTTCCCTCACATCCGATCCCGAAGTCCCCTCCACCAGCACTGGAGCATCGTGGCCGCCTGCATTACATGCATCTGCTGGTGAGGAGATAGCATTCCCTTTACCCCACCCTTCTGCCACTGCCACCTCTAGTACACCTGCGGCTACTGAGCAGCAGCAGCAGAGGGGTCAGGAAAGGAGCTATGCGCCCGAGTTCTTGCATTTGAATGCATCTTTCCAGAACTGTCTCAAAGTATTATCTGAACAACTTGCCGCAGGCATTAATCAGATAAACACCAGCATTTTGGAGGTAAAGACACTTCTGCAAACCATGCATTCAGAAGCAAGAACATCTCCAAATCACAGCTTTTTTAGGTCTGTGGCGGCGGAGCGCATGGATACGCTATCTACTGACCAGCAGATGTATGTAATACATACGTGCCACGCTGCTCTAGTGCAGGCTATCACCCAACCTCCTTCATCCACCCCAGTCGTTCCTCCACCTCCCCCCCTCCAGCCGCTGTCCCTCCTCCCGCTCCTATTCATAGAATCATAGAATTATAGAATGGTAGAGTTGGAAGGGACCTCCTGGGTCATCTGGTCCAACCCCCTGCTCAAAGCAGGATTCACTAAATCATCCCAGACAGATGTATGTCCAGCCTCTGTTTGAAGTCTTCCATTGAAGGAGAACTCACCAACTCTCGTGGCATCCTGTTCCACTCATTGATCACTCTAACTGTCAAAAAGGTTTTTCTAATATCTAATCTGTGTCTCCTCCCATTCAGTTTCATCTAGTGTTGAGCGATATTGCTCGATATCTAAAAATATCGTATCGAAATTGTATCGCCGATAGCACTAAATATCGTCGATATCTGATTTCGATAGCGGAAGTCCCATGTAAGTCTATGGGAACAAAATATCGAAATTAAAAAAAACCTTTATTTCCTTGTAAACACTAAATATACACACATAGAATACATATATATATATACATGTCATTGTGACATATATATACATATATTTATAGTTTATACACTTCTACATAGTAAAATCGACTCTAATTCAATTGCCGGGTAAAGACGTGACATACCCCATAGAAGTCGACGGGCTCGGTGCCGAGTACCCCCAAAACCTCTGGCTCTGTGCGACTCAACTTGGGCGTCACGAACAGGATTCTGTAGCTCACTATAAGCGAGTCCTGTGTGCCTGAATTGCACTGGTTTTGTGCTTGAGAATTGCTAAAATCATCAGAGAATGTATTTGCCATTTTTCCGCCATATCTGCGTCACGACGAGGCACTGGTGAAGAAGAAGGGCGTGCTCTTCGTGGGTGTCACTCACTCAGTGGCGTGAAAACGATGGCCGACCACTCTAAATGGTACTGCAATGTAAGATCGTGCCCCACAGCTCTTCAGTTCCGCCTCCTCATCCTCCTCAGTGTGCGGAAACTAACACGAAGGTCCCGCCTCACTACAAAAGAGGGGCTCTCTCCAGATGCTAATGACACATGTGACTTGGCAGAGATGGCTAATGGACACGACGAGCAGAAGTGTGAAGGGATGGAGCAGTCAGAGCTCTCCCCCCACGGAAGCGACCCGATCGCCACAGAATCACCGTTGGGCACCCGGCCTGTAAACCCTCCTACGCTGCAAGAAGCGGAGGATACCCTAAGAGGCCTGGCCCGGCACCGGGAGGAGGTCGCCAGGATGGAAGCCAGTTGGCGTGGCCTAAAAATAAACTTGGAGCGGCGCCAATCCCTCTTACCTGAAGTGTCTGTACCGGAAGGTGAGGCACCCGTTCTAGTAGAGGAGTCCTTGCAATGTGATCCGGTTGACGTTGTCGCAGTGGAGGCACCCGTTCCTGCAAAAACCGCAGCACCGTCAGCAGCACCCCAGGTCCCGCTGTCTGCCCCCGTCGCTGAGACAGAAGAAGCGACACCCGTCTTCATGGAGGAGGCCGCGCAGGCACCAGAGCACTACCTGCCTGTACCGGAGCCCCGACTGTCATCTGATTTAGAGCCGTCTGCTTCCTCCGCAGGGGAGCGCCGCCAGGACTGGGGGGCGACAGGAGAGCTGCCGCAAACCGGACACTGTAAGCTGCAGTGGAGTGGTGGAGACATGGAGCAGCTGGTGGAGGAGAATTTCAACCGGCGTCAGGAGGAAGAGTGGAAAATGAACTCAGCACTCAACTTTAGTATAGTGAGAATAAAGATTTTTATTCACAGTAGTAACACGAAACGTTTCGGTCCTATATCATGGACCTTCATCAGTCACAGATACTACTGGGAAGGGGGTTGATCCACATAGGGAAGAAAGAAAGGGCTGGATATAGCCTGTGTTGGTGGGGTGAGATGAGGAAGAGGACAATGCCTCTATTGCACTAGTAACCTGTTGTGAAGGAGTCCGGTAGTGAGGATAGGTCTCTGCATTGGACGCGGTGTCCACCGCTAGTCTGACTCAGAGGCATTGTCCTCTTCCTCATCTCACCCCACCAACACAGGCTATATCCAGCCCTTTCTTTCTTCCCTATGTGGATCAACCCCCTTCCCAGTAGTATCTGTGACTGATGAAGGTCCATGATATAGGACCGAAACGTTTCGTGTTACTACTGTGAATAAAAATCTTTATTCTCACTATACTAAAGTTGAGTGCCGAGTTCATTTTCTATTAGATACGGTTTGGGAACCTACTCTGGCACCTTCTTGGTTGTGCACACGGTTATTTTTTCATAGGAGGAAGAGTGGAGACGTTGGGAGCGGGAAGCAGAGCGACAAAGGGAGCAGCGAGAAACCCTAAAACTTCGCCAACGTCACCTGGAGAAGGACCGGGCAGATAAGGACCGGATGAGAAAGGATAAAGGAACCCTGAATGAGCCGCGGCGTAAGGGTGCAGTACGGAACTTTAAATTGAAAGGTGGTTGGGGCTTCATCAAGGAGCCTGGACTTTATTTAGAAGTCTTTGTGACCCGGCGGGACGTGGAGGCTCACCTCCCAGAAGGACACCCGGGGAGGGACCTGTTGCCAGGAGACTTGGTGACTTACACCCGACACTGGGGTTACAATGGGTGGTACGCCCTAAATGTTACCAGGTGCGACCCCTACTCCCCAGTGTGTGAGGAACCTGTGAGACCCTCGAAGCCTTCAGCCTCCCACATCCAGGCCTCTGCAAAAGTGCCCACCCCACGCCGTAAATCTCCCCAGCCTCCCTCAGTGGTCTCCTCAGCAGCCCCAGCTATGGACATGATAAGTATAGTTGGCCCGTACCCGGCGCCTGTTAGGCCCCCTGGGGTTCGTTCAGTCCGTGACATAGGGCTCCAGACCCGGAGGGAGATGAAAGAGGTGGCCACACAGACCCAGATAGCGGGTCACGACGTCACTGTACAGGCCACACGACGTCATCAGGTCCTGGTGGTCCTTGGTGCCTCGGATGTTTGGCAATCTCAAGAAGAGTACCAGGTGGTACCTGGAAGAGGCCAGCCAAAGAAGTCTAAATAACCCGGACAGGGTCCCTGTATGTAAATAGTTAAATTGTTTATGTACCCGGACGGGTGAATGTTCCTAAAAAAGTTTTTTAATTTAATAAAAAAAAAAAAAACACAGTTTTCATTTCTTTTATTACTGTCTCATCCTGCGACGCCATCGATCTCCTGTAAAAAAATGAAAAAAAAAAAAAAAAAGTATACCACCTGACCGACGCAGTCCATAGTAACGAGTGTCCCACGACGATCCAGCTCTGCTACATCAGAATGACAGGCAGAGCCTGTCATCCCGGCGCAGCACAGCTGATTACCTGCTTCCCCGGCGGTGACGTCATCGGACTGACTGCTTTACGGCCGGGATTACCCTGCAGTCACTGCAGTTATCGCGAAAAACTGCATGTGACCGCCAGGGAGAAGATAATGGCAGCCATCAAGCAGTCCAGGACGTGACCGCCGGAGATCTTCTGCCAGGTAAGTGCCGCTGACTCCTGACAGACCCGACCGACGGACACTCACAGTGACAGTGACAAATCCGATTCCGGTATTCGATAAGACGAAAATATCGAAACGAATTATCGAAAGGCCGATAGAGCTAATATCGGCCGATAGCCGATATTTGCATTATCGTATCGCTCAACACTAGTTTCATCCCATTGCTTCTAGTCTTTCCGTGTGCAAATGAGAATAAAGATGATCCTTCTACAATGTGACAGCCCTTGAGATATTTGTATACAGCTATTAAGTCACCTCTCAGTCTTCTTTTTTGCAAGCTAAACATTCCCAAATCCTGTAACTGTTCCTCATAGGACATGGTTTGCAGACCGAACACCATTCTGGTTGCTCTTCTCTGAACTTGCTCCAGTTTGTTGATGTCTTTTTTAAAATGTGGTGCCCAAAACTGGACACAGTATTCCAGATGAGGTCTGACCAAAGAGGAGTAGAGGGCAATAATGACTTCACGTGATCTAGACTGTATGCTTCTGTTAATACATCCCAGAATTGTATTTGCCTTTTTTGCTGCTGCATCACACTGTTGACTCATGTTCAGTCTGTGATCTATTAGTATACCCAAGTCTTTTTCACATGTGCTGTTGCTTAGCCTTATTCCTCCCATTCTGTATTCGCTTTTTTCATTTTTATTTCCCAGATGAAGTACTTTGCATTTTTCCCTGTAAAAAAAATTCTGTTAGTTGCTGCCCACTGCTCCAGTTTATTTATATCTTTTTGAATCCTCTCTCTCTCTTCTCTAGTATTAGCTATCCCTCCTAGCTTTGTGTCATCAGCAAATTTAATCAGTTTAACCTCAATTCCTTCATCTAAATCATTGATAAAGATGTTGAACAATATAGGGCCCAAGACAGAGCCTTGTGGTACCACACTTGATACATTCTTCCAACTCGATGTGCAGCCATTTACTACCACTCTTTGGGTCCTATCACTAAGCCAGTTATGTATCCACCTAACAGTTACCTTGTCCATTCCATACTTAGTCATTTTTTCAATAAGGATTGTGTGAGACACTTTGTCAAATGCTTTGCTGAAGTCAAGATATAATATATCTACAGCATTTCCCTGATCCACCCAGTCAGTGATTCTGTCATAGAAGGAAATTAAATTAGTCTGACATGACTTATTAGTTACAAACCCATGCTGACTCTGGTTAATCTCTTCATTCTTGTCCAGGTACTTACATACATGTTGTTTAATAATTTGTTCAAAGATCTTTCCTGGTATAGATGTCAGACTCACCGGCCTATAGTTCCCTGGGTCCACCTTCTTCCCCTTTTTGAAGACAGGAACAACATTTGCTCTTCTCCAGTCTTCTGGGACTTCTCCTGTTCTCCAAGAATTTTCAAAGATTATGGAGAGTGGTTCAAAAATTTCTTCTGCTATCTCCTTCAGTACTCTGGGTGTAACTCATCTGGACATGGAGACTTGAATTCATTTATGTTAGCTAAGTGTTTCCTCACTATTTTTCTGTTTATAGATATCCTGGATTCTTCTATTCCCTTAATAGGACAGTGAAGATCAGTTGATGTTACATTTCCTTTCTGAGAGAAAACAGATGCAAAATAGGAATTTAAAAGTTCGGCCTTTTCAACATCCTTTCTTACCATTTCATAATTTTCATCCTGTAAAAATCCTATAGCATCTTTGACTTTTCTTTTACTTTTGACATATCCCCAAAATCCTTTTTTATTGATTTTGACATCTCTTGCAAGCCTTAATTCATTGTCAGCTTTAGCTAATCTGATTCTTGCCCTGCAGGTTCTGCAGACATCATTCAATACCAGCCACCTCCCCAGCTCCAGCAACCTCCCCAGTACCAGCCACCTACCCAATTCCAGCCACTTCCCCAACTCCAGTCACCTCCCCAATACCAGCAACCTCACCAGTACCAGCCACCTACCCCGTACCACACTCCTGCCTCTTACCAATCTCCTTCCCCCTTCCAATTCCCTACCATATCATCTGCTCCTCCTGCCCAACCCTCCACTCCACCACCCATCACCTGTTCTACCTCCAACTTGTCCTCCCATTCTCTAACTCTTTCCACTCCTTCACCTCTTACTGTTTCTTCCCCACCACCATCCCAGTCCTCCCTCCACACTCCCACGGTCGAAGTGTCCCGCAGCCCCTCCAGCAGTATTTCCACCCCACACTATACTCAGTTGTAAATATTGTAAATAATTATTTTTTTCTGCAAAATAAAGACATTTAATAAAAAAAGAAATTTTATTGCAAAGTCAAAAAATTTACAAACATTATATTAAATTTTTTTTTAAATAAAAGTTAAATTGGTTTGCAATTGTTGTCTGTCATTTATTCATAAGATGTTAAGTTAAAAATTTTGTGAAACAGGTAAACATATTTGGGTACACAAACACCAACATCAGGTAATAGGTAAAAAAACACCTACATAACCTTGGGTAAAAGGTACATAAATTTAACCTTTTTGCCAAAATTGTGTCCCGGGTTGTGTAGTATCCAAAGTATTTTACTTTTTTCCAAAACTTGTGTACTTTGTTAGGTTATCCCCTACAAGGTACACATTTTTTGAAAAAAGGTGAAATACTTTGGTTAAAAAAACCCAGCCAGGGACACAACTATGGCCAAAAGGTTAAATACAGTAGAAAACACACAACAAGGTAGACAAGTTTCCTTTTAAAGGTTTATTGTGGGTACAGAAAGAGTTTTAAAAGAACAAATCAATTGATCACACTCTGTCATCCTGCCAGTCTACTCTACCTTCTGGTGACAGAAAGTATTGTGCAAAATGGTCCCTCATTCTTGAAACCGCCAGTTTACTCCGAGTGGTAATGTCGCTGTAGTTGTGCAATGTTTCTTCATAGTGGTCCTCAGTAGAAATGGGTTCCTTGCTGATCACAAAATTGTGTAGGACCACGCAAGCTTTTACAATGTCATCCACAGTCTCTGTCTTCAAGTTTATCGCAGTCAATAGGACACGCCATTTGGCTGTCATAATCCCAAACGCACACTCCACCATCCGTCTGGCTCTGTGAGGCGGTAATTGAAAATGCGCTTTGTTTGGGTCAATCCTCTGCTGGCGTACGGCTTCAAGAGGTGTTCAGACAGCTGGAATGCCTCATCACCTACACAGACGAAAGGCATAGGTGGCCCAGAGGTTTGAGGCAGCGGCCTAGGGGTGGAAACTGAAAAGTGTTTCCGTAGAGTCTCTGCCCCATAGCTGAAAGTTTAAACACTTAAGAGTCATTGGACCGTCCATAAGCCCCAATGTCCACAGCAATAAATTTGTACTTCGCATCAGCAATAGCCATCAGGACGACAGAAAAATATTTATTGTAGTTGAAGAATTCGGATCCGGTTCCTGCAGGCTTTTGAATGAGGATGTGTTTGCCATCAACAGCGCCCAGGCAATTTGGAAACTGGCATATCTGGAGAAACTGGTCCGCTATTTCAAGCCACCGGTCTGTAGTTGGCTCTGGAAGAAATTCTCCAACCAAAGAGTCCCGCAGAGCACGACAAGTGTACTTAATGATGCCAGGCGATACCGAAAATGCAGCGTTTCTCCTGTTGCCAGAAATCTGTAAACAAAAATGAAAAAATAAATTAGTTCACAATCACAGCATTACATAGCAGAACTCAGCTATAACTATTGGAGATACAAAAAAAAAAAAATTAAAGGAAAGAAACACAGTTTTTGACCATCTTTTATTGTACTGATATTCCTTCGATTCCCTTGTTCTCCTGTGATAAAAAAAATAATAACAACAATACAAGTGTGCTCAAGTGAGCAGATCTAATACATATAGCTTACCTTATAGTGACCATGAGACACTCCACCGGAGAAATCGAGAAGCGACAATAGTGTCGGATCTTCGGATTTGTTCTCCAATACGCTCCAGCAAAAAGTCAAAATTCTCTTTTCTTCATCCGAAGATAGGCAAAAAATTTCTCCGGATATTCTCTCAGCTCCATGTTGAGTGTAGAATACACACCACGGGTTAGTCTCTGTGCTGTGATGGGTGGATCCACATACAGCGTCGTCGGTGGCGCTGACGCATAATGCACTAGTCTATCTTTCTCTCCTTCTCCATAACGATAATCTTCAAGCGATTCGCCTCCGCAGTAAAAAGTAAAATCCACCAGATTCTTGAATATATTTCCAATAATAACATCCATCTTCGCCAGTCACTTGCTCTTCTCTCCAACCTGCACTTGCTCCTATACAACCTGTCAAAGATGGACTTTAGGAACAGTATATATATAGGATTACAGTAGCCAATCACGTTTTAGGGGCATTTTTAAAAAAAACGGATCCGTCGTAATCCGGCGAAAAATGGATAAAAAAACGGATGCAACGGTTGCGACAGATCCGGTTTTTGGTCAGATGCCCGAGACGGACCCGGTGAAAAACCGATCCGTCTCATCCTGTTTTACATACTAGTTACAAAACGCCGGTGGCCCCGTCAGTCGCAAAACGGATGTGTGAAAGAGGCCTTACCGTAAGTTTTTTTGCGTTTTACTACTTTTAGGCAAAAAAAATAATATACCGTATATACTCGTGTATAAGCCGACCCGTGTATAAGCTGACCCCCCTAATTTTGCCACAAAAAACTGGGAAAACTTATTGACTCGTGTATAAGCCGGGTGTATAAACTGCCCTGCTCTGTGCTGCCCCCATCCTGCTCCTTGCTCCCCCATTCTCCTCTGTACTCCCCCCCTCCTGCTCCGTCCTCCGCTGTGCTCCCCCATTCCTTCTCTGTCCTTCTGTGCCCCCCCGTCCTTCTCCATGCTCCTCTGTGCCCTCCATCCTCTCCCTCCATC
Source organism: Oophaga sylvatica (assembly GCA_033576555.1). NCBI lineage: Eukaryota > Metazoa > Chordata > Amphibia > Anura > Dendrobatidae > Oophaga > Oophaga sylvatica. The sequence continues at coordinate 34,074,030 of JARQOD010000005.1, read as the reverse complement.
CTGCTCGGTGCTCCTCTGGGCCCTCCATCCTCCCCCCGTCCTGCTCCATGCTCATTGTCCTCCTCCATGCTTCCCCCGTCCTCCGTTCTCCCCCCCGTCCTCCTCCATGCTTCACCCGTCCTCCCCCCGTCCTGCTCCATGCATCCCCGTCCTCCTCCATGCTTCCCCCGTCCTCCGTTCTCCCCCCGGTCCTCCTCCATGCTTCCCCGTCCACCGTTCTCCCCCCCCGTCCTGCTCCATGCTTCCCCCGTCCTCCGTTCTCCCCCCGGTTCTCCTCCATGCTTCCCCCGTCCACCGTTCTATCCCCCGTCCAGCTCCGTGCTCTTTGTCCTCTCCTCCATTATACTCACCCCTCCCCGTGCCATCGCTGAGGGTCCCTGCAATCCTGCATTCTCCCCGGCTTCCTGCAGCTCTCCAGCACTGAGCGGTGATGTAATACCGCTCATTAAGGCCATGAATATGGAAGCCACGCCCATGGGAGTGGCGTTGCGTCCATATTACATGACCTTAATGAGCGGGTATTACATCACCGCTCAGTGCTGGAGAGCTGCAGGAAGCCGGGAGAACGCAGGATTGCAGGGACCCTCAGCGATGGCACGGGGAGGGGTGAGTATGATCCCAGCCACCGGCTCCTGCCGCGGCATCCCCTCCCCCGCTGGTTTCTGCCCTATGACTCGTGTATAAGCCGAGGGGGCATTTTCAGCACGAAAAAAGGTGCTGAAAATCTCGGCTTTTACACGAGTATATACGGTATTCACAACAAGAATTTTTTTGAGGGTTCGCAATATCCAGAGACACATAACTTTTTTTCTTCGACAGTTTCATTTTTAAAAGGACAAGCTGTAGTTTTCACTGGTGTCATCTTTGAGTACATGCAACTTTTTGATTACTTTTTATTTCATTTTTTTGTGAGGTTAGAGGAGAAAGAACCAGCAATTCCGTTAGTTTTTCACATTTTTTTCTTGCAGTGTTTACTAGAGTTGAGCGAAACAGGTCGGTCAGATTCAAAAGTCGCAGACTTTCGCCAAAGTCGAGTTTCGCCGAGCGAAACCCGACCATAGCGTGAGGTCGGCCATGCGGTCTTCGACCCGAGCGCCAAAGTCGGTTTTCCCATAATGCTTGCAGGCGCCTTTTCTCAGCCAATGAGCAAGGACACACACTGTGGGCAACGCAATGACATGGGCAGCGGCTACCACCATCTTAGAGAAGGGCATTGCAGTGATTGGCTTGCTTTGTGTGGCGTCACAGTGCCCATAAAAGCCCTGACCGCCGACCACCATTTTACTTCTGTCGATCTTAGCGTAGGGAGAGGTTGGTGCCGCTGTTTCTCAGTAGGGAGAGAGGCAGGAAAATAAAAATTATTCTGTGCTTGTGCTGATAGCGATTGTGCTGTACAGTTAGTGTGCAGTGACAGGGGAGGATTTTGTTGTGTGCAGCAGCGCTGGTTATTAGGCTGCCTGCCAGTGACAGGGAAGGAATTTCTTGTGTGCAGCAGCAGAGCTGATTATTAGGCTGCCTGCTATCTGTATTGCTGTGTGTACACTGCTGTGCAGACTGTTTTTTACACAGCACTAATACTTAAATTTTTTTTTTCTGCACAGTTACCGAGCGTTCATTTTTTCCCACACCTTATAGAGCTGTACACTCCTCACACAATACCGTGTACCGGCTGGTATCACGGACAAATATATGCTGACTATCTGTGTGTGACTCCGGAAATATATACGGAGATTTCAATTTTCCCCAAAACCATATACAGCTGTACGCTTCTGATACAGTACCATTTTTCTGCCTTTTGTATTACGGTCAAATCCATACTGAGTGATCGTCTGTGTGTGACTCTGGAAATATATACGGAGATTTACAATTACCCCTACACTGTATACGCCTGGTATCTTCAGATACATTAGCCTTTTTTGCTTTTTTATATTCTGGTCTACGCCATACTGAGCCTGTGAGCGTCTGTGTGTTACTCCAGAAATATATACTGAGATTTACAATTACCCCTACACTGTATACACCTGGTATCTTCTGTTACAGTACCCTTTTTCTGCTTGTTTATATTCTTGTCTAATCCATATTGAACCTGTGAGAGTCTGTGTGTTACTCCGGAAATATATACGGAGATTTAAAATTACCCCAACACTGTATACAGCTCTACGCTTCTAATACATTACCCTTTTTCTAATTTTTATATTCTGGTGTGATCCATTCTGAGCCTGTGAGAGTCTGTGTGTGACTCCTGAAATATATACGGAAATTTACAATTACCCCAACACTGTATACAGCTGTACGCTTTTAATACATTACCTTTTTCTAATTTTTATATTCTGCTGTGATCCATACTGAGCCTGTGAGCGTCTGTCTGTTACTCCGGAAATATATACGGAGATTTAAAATTACCCCAACACTGTATACAGCTGAACGCTTCTAATACATTACCCTTTTTCTACTTTTTATATTCTAGCGTGATCCATACTAAGCCTGTGAGAGTCTGTGTCTGACTCTGGAAATATATACAAAGATTTACAATTACCCCAACACTATATACATCTGTACGCTTCTAATACATTACCCTTTTTCTAATTTTTATATTCTGCTGTGATCCATACTGAGCCTATGAGTGTCTGTCTGCTACTCCGAAATATATACGGAGATTTAAAATTACCCCAACACTGTATACAGCTGTACGCTTCTAATATATTACCCTTTTTCTACTTTTTATATTCTGGTGTGATCCATACTGAGCCTGTGAGAGTCTGTGTCTGACTCTGGAAATATATACGGAGATTTACAATTACCCCAACACTGTATACATCTGTACGCTTCTAATACATTACCCTTTTTCTAATTTTTATATTCTGCTGTGATCCATACTGAGCCTGTGAGCGTCTGTCTGTTACTCAGGAAATTTATACGGAGATTTAAAATTACCCCAACACTGTATACAGCTGTACGCTTCTAATACATTACCCTTTTTCTAATTTTTATATTCTGGTGTAATTCATACTGAGACTGTGAGCGTCTGTGTCTGACTCCTGAAATATATAGGGCGTTTTACAATATTTTCACTATACTATATATACCTGGTATCTGCTGATACAGTACCCTTTTTCAGCATTTTATATTCTTGTCTAATCCATACTGAGCCTGTGAGCGTCTGTGTCTGACTCTTGAAATATATACCGAGATTTACAATATTTTCACTACATTATATATACCTGGTATCTGGTGATACAGTACCCTTTTCAGCTTTTTATATTCTTGTCAAATCCATACTGAGCCTGCGAGCGTCTGTGTCTGACTCCTGAAATATATAGTGAAAAGATTTACAATATTTTCACTATACTATATACACCTGGTATCTGGTGATGCAGTACCCTTTTTCAGATTTTTATATTCTTGTCTAATCCATACTGAGCCTGAGAGAGTCTGTGTCTGACTCCTGAAATATATACGGAGATTTAGAATATTTTCACTATACTATATATACCTGTTATCTTCTGAGACAGTACCCTTTTTCAGCTTTTATATTCTGGTGTAATCCATACTGAGCATGTGAGCGTCTGTGTCTGACTCCTCAAATATATACGGAGATTTACAATTATCCCTAGACAGTATACAACTGTACGCTTCTGATACAGTACCATATATCTGCTGTATTTTGGGTACATTTTACCAAAAATGAGGAAGTATGGTGGAAGAGGCCGCGGACGTGGGCGTGGGGGGCCAGCTGGTACTGATGGTGGTGGTGGTGCATCTGCTGGAAGTGCCAAAAGCACAATAGCACCTAAGGCAGGAGGTGTTGAGCCTGCGTCATCGTCTGGCTCCAGAAGGCCTTGAAGGCTCCCTTTTCTGGGAGTAGGTAAACCGCTTTTAAAGCCAGAGCATCAGGAACAGGTTTTGGCTTACATTGCCAAAACAGCCTCCAGCTCTATTGCCTCCTCTTCTGAAGTTTCAAAAAATACAAGCACTGAGTCGTCAGTGCAGGCTCCTGGTCAGGAACAACACCTTTCCTTGTGTCCTTCACTCCCACCAAAAGAGAAGGATGTGGCAGGCCACACTTCAGATTACTCCATGGAGCTCATTTCACATACCATGCCTGGGTCATCAAGTCAAATCCTGAACTCCCCAGTCCAAGATAAATCTGACATGGAATGCACTGATGCAGAGCCACTGCTATATGATTCTGCTGGTACATTCACCTAGAGCACTACATTGCCCTCGCAGTCTACTGAGCCAGAATCTGACCCTGATGAAACTCAGGTGCCCCTTCCCGCATACTATACCACCTTTCACGGTGACACAGAGGAAGGTGCAGATGAAATTGAAGAGGAGGTGATGGATGACCCAGTTGTTGACCCGGATTGTCATCCATTGGGGGAAGAGGGTGCCGCTGGCAAAAGCTCAGAAGAGGAGGAGGATCAGCAGCAGGCATCGACATCGCACCTGCAGTTATCTGGAAGGCCCGTAGCTGTCCAAAAAACCTGTTAAAAAAACAAAAAGAGTTGCAGGACAGATTGGCCAGACGGTCAAATTAGCACAGCGTGCAAGCCCTGAAAATTTATCCCATAGTAGGAAGAGTGCAGTGTGGCACTTTTTTTTACCAAAATCCTATTGATGAGGCAAAAGGTTATCTGTAAGAAGTGCGGAAGGACCTTTAGCCGAGGGAAAAATCTGCGAAATTTGAATGCCAGTTGCATGCTTAGACATTTAAACACCAGGCACTTGCAAGTGTGGACGGACTGCAAAACCTCAGGTAGCACATGTTTACCTGCTCCGACTGAAGGTAGCCAGCAACGCTACATCGCTTCCCCCACAGTAAGCCCACCGGTTAGCACACCACCGGCAAGAAATGTTAAGGTGTCGTCGCAGGGCCAAAGCAGTCAGGGAATCACAATGTTTTTGCAACAAAAGATTGAATCTAGGCCATCACCACCACCACCACCATCACCATCATCACCAACCCCCTCTGAGTCCGTCATGTCCACCGCTAGTTCCCCCATATGCAGCTCTCAAGTCCAGCTCACCCTAGCAGACACTCTGAGTAGGACAAGAAAGTACTCATCCTCTCTTCCGCGTACACTGGCTTTGAACGCCTACATTGCCAAACTGATCTCATTAGAGATGATGCCCTTCCGTTTGGTTGAAAGCGCTGTCCCACGCTATTACCTACCCAGTCGGCACTTCTTTTCTAGAAAAGCCATCCCTGCCCTCCACCTGCATGTGAAAGACTGCATTGTCCATGCACTCAAACAATCAGTGAGTTGAAAGGTGCACCTCACAACAGATGCAAGTGCCAGTAGGCATGGCCAGGGCGGTAACTTGTCCATCACTGCGCACTGGATTAATGTGGTGGATGCAGGGTCCACAGGGACAGCGCCTGTGGGACAGTGCTGCCTAGCTCACGGTATAGGCAACAGTTGGCTGTAGGCGTTCGACCCTCCTCCTCCAGAAGCGAAAGCTCCTCAACAGAGCACAGTCGCACGAGCACTCCACTCAAAGCTGCCAGTACTGCACATGAGGTGTCCCACTATCGAACAGCTAGTGGTAAACGTCAGCAGGCTGTTTTAAAGATGATGTCTTTGGGCGACAACAGACACACCGCGAAGGTACTGGCCGACTACTTGCAGCGAGAAACTGAGTTATGGCTGGGAAGTCTACATCTTGAGCCAGGCAAGGTAGTCAGTGATAACGGCCGTAATTTTGTGGTGACCATAGCCCTGGCAAAACTCAGACACATACCTTGCCTGGCTCACACCTTGAACCTGGTGGTGCAGTGCTTCATAAATAATTATCCGGAGTTAACATCCCTGTTCCATAAGGTGTGAAGACTGTGCTCGCACATCCGTCGCTCGCCCGTAGACTCCAGTCGTATGCAGAGGCTGCAGCGATCGCTCCACCTCCCCAAGCACCGCCTAATCATAGACATTGCAACAAGGTGGAACTCCACCATGCACATGGTTGAGAGGTTGTGCGAACAGAGGCAGGCTGTAATGCATTTGTGGGAGGATACACTGGCAGGCAGTTTGAGGGCAGACCTGGAGTTGTCGGGTGTGCAGAGGTCAAAGCTGAAAGACCTCTGTAAAGTCCTTCAGTGTTTTGAGGAATGCATACGGCTGGTAAGCGCAGACGACACCATCATAAGCATGAGCATCCCACTTATGTGTCTGCTCATGTAAACTTTAAAGCACATTAAGGATCAGGCGTATTCAGCGGAGGAGGAAGGGAGGAGGGGGGGAAGCCTTGATGACAGTCAGCCATTGTCTGCTCAGGGAACTGTCCTGGACAAGGTGGAGGAAGAAGAGGAAGAGGAGGAGGAGGATGAGGGGGATGATTATTTTGGGGAGGAGGATGCTTCTCAGGGGGCAAGTGAAAATGTTGGCTTGCCTAGGTCAGGTACAGGGTTTGTGCGTGACTGGAGGGATGTGGATTTGGCAGAAAGTGCTCCTCCACTCACCACTGGCAGTGCATCATTGACACCTGGAACATTGGCCCACATGTGTGATTATGTCTTGCGTATCCTAAAAAGGGACCCCCGCATTGCCAAAATTATGAAGCATGACGACTACTGGTAGGCCAGCATCTTCGATCCACGCTATAAAGGCAAATTACAGAACATCATGCCACAGGAGAACCTAGAGCTAATATTGGCGAACAAACAAGCAACTCTGGTAAACCGTTTGTTAGAGGCATTCCCAGCATACTGAAGCGGTGCAGGTTCTACCACGAGCCGTACTAGGCAACATAGAAGAGGTGTTCGTGGTGCAAACAGCCGAAGTGGCATTGGAGACAGGGGTTTCATGACCATGTTGTGGTCTGATTTCTCGGTACCGCTCACACGACTGTTAATACTGAATCGATTGCAACAGACAGGAGACAGCAGTTGTCAAATATGGTTCAAAATTACCTCTCCTCCCCTATTGATGTTTTCCCTCACAGTTCATTCCCCTTTGACTACTGGGCCTGTAAACTGGACACCTGGCCTGAATTGGCACAATATGCCTTACAGAAGCTCGCTTGCCCTGCTGGTAGTGTGCTATCAGAAAGAGTCTTCAGTGCTGCTGGATCAATCCTGACAGAAAGAAGGACCCGGCTGTCGACCAAAAATGTTGGTGATCTCACCTTCATTAAAATGAACCATGCCTGGGTTTCAAAGGATTTTGTACCACCTTCCCCTGATGACACATAGGTTGCCAGCAAAATGGCTCGCTTTGTCCTCCTCTTCCTCCGACTTCTCCAATTCCTCGATTTGCAGCTGCTGAACGTCCAGCCTACACCTCAACATATGCTCTTTTTTGCCACCTCCCTTACTGGGCTGTATCCCCCCAGGGCCGGCGTCAGCACCGGTTGCACCCGGGCAAGTGCCGGGGCCCTGAGCAGGTGGGGGGCCCACTCACCGTCAGAGACACCGGCGTACTATGAGGGGCCCTGTGCCAGTGCAGTCGCCCATGAATGGGCCCCCCCTGCTTGCTCAGGGCGCCAGCACTTGCAATACTTACCTCTCCCTGCTCCACCGCTGTGATGTCTTCCGCGTTTCCTGACAGTGACATTCAGGTCAGAGAGCGCGATGACGCTCATACACTGGAGCATTATTAATGGGGCCCATCATACACTGGAGCATCATATATTGGGCACATTATACACTGGAGCATCATATGGGGCCCATTATATATGGAGCATTATATAAGTACATCATACACTGGAGCAGCATCCATGTGGCTCATCATATACTGGAGCATCATATGGGACCCATTATAATATGGAGCATTATATAGGCCCATCATACACTGGAGTATCATCCATGGGGCCCATCATACTATGGAGCACTATAAATGGGGCCTGTCAAACACTGGAGCATCATATACGGGCCCATTATACACTGGAGCATCATCCATGGGGCCCGTCATATACTGGAGCATCATATGGGGCCCATCATGTACTAGAGCATCATATGGGGTTCATTATTTATGGGGCATCACATGGAGCCCATTATATATGGAGCATTACATATGGGGACCATTATATTTGGAGCATTATATGGGGCTCATCATACACTGGAGCATTATAAATGGGGCCCATCATACACTGGAGCATCATATACGGGGCCCATTATACACTGGAGCATCATATGGGGTCCATTATATATAAAGCATTATATAGGCTCATCACACACTGGAGCAGCATCCATGGGGCCCATCATATACTGGAGCATCATATGGGGCCCATCATATACTAGAGCATCATATGGGGTTCATTATTTATGGGGCATCACATGGAGCCCATTATATATGGAGCATTATATATGGGGATCATTATATTAGGAGCACTATATGAGGCTCATCATACACTGGAGCATTATAAATGGGGCCCATATATATGGAGCTTTATATAGGCCCATCATACACTGGAGCAGCATTCATGGGGCCCATCATATATTGGAGCATCATATGGGGCCCATCATATACTAGAGCATCATATGGGGTTCGTTATTTATGGGCATCACATGGAGCCCATTATATATGGAGCATTATATATGGGGACCATTATATTTGTAGCATTATATGGGGCCCATTATATACTGTAGCATTATGTGGAGCTCATCATATACTATATGGAACATTATATGGGAGAAATTATTTATGGAGCAATATATGGAGTCATTATTCTGTATGGTGCACTATGTGGTGGCCATAATACTGTATGGAGGACTATACTGTCCGGTTTTTGAGCTATTGTAGAATTTAAAATAGATATCACTCATGCAATGTAAGAAGTGAAGTATTTGGCATTGTACTATCCCTATATTTCTCTGCCGTATCTGTGCATCATGAATTGTCGTATGTGTTAAAGGGGCCCACTGAGACTCTTTTGCCCAGGGCCCACGAAAACCTGGAGCCAGCCCTGCCCCCCCCCACAACTTTAGCCAAATAACCCCCAGTTATAGGGCCATTATCCACTGGAGCATTATATATGGGGCCCATCATACACTGGAGCATCATATACGGGGCCCATCATACACTGGAGCATCATATACCGGGCCCATTATATATGGGGCATTATATAGGCCCATCATACACTGGAGCATCTTCCATGGGGCACATCATATACTGGAGCATCATATGGGGCCCTTTATATATGGCATATCATATGGGGCACATTATATATGGAGCATCACAAGGAGCCCATTATATATGGAGCATTACATATGGGGACCATTATATTTGGAGCATTATATGGGGCTCATCATACACTGGAGCATCATATATGGGCCCATCATATACTAGAGCATCATATGGGGTTCATTATTTATGGGGCATCATATAGGGCCTATTCTGTATGGAGCATTATATACGATACGATACAATACGATACGATACACTTTATTGATCCCGTTGGGAAATTACAGTATTACAGCAGCAATACAAACAGCAGTACACAAATCTTGCACAGGTATACCAACATTACATAGTAAATAAAAGTGTGTAGTTCAGGTGTATATAAGTCAATGTTAATTGACATTAGTACACCAGCCACCAGTCATTGTTTTCTACCACCCTTAGGAAATTATTATACATCCCCATAGCAGTAAGTACAAACAATTTCCTGAATTTCTCCTTCTTGCACCTTAATAGGATTAGACGGCTGCTGAATGTGCTCTTCTGCTTCAAGAACAGCTCATATAGGGGGTGTGTATTATTGTTCATTATAGCCCTACACTTCTTCTGAATTCTATCCTCCAATACCTCCTCAAAAGAGTCAAGATGGAGGCCAACAGCTGCGCTTGCCTTCTTGATAAGTTTGTTGAGCTTATTAGTGTCAGCTACTCGCACACTACTGCCCCAGCAAATGATAGCAAAAAAGATGGCGCTTGCTACAATGGACTGGTAGAACATCTCCAGCATTTTACTGCACACATTGAACGACCTGAGCTTCCGAAGAAAGTACAGTCTGCTTATTCCCTTCTTGTAAACCTTTTCTGTATGACACCTCCAATCAAGTTTACTGTCAAGGTGAACCCCCAAATATTTGTAGCTCTTATATGGAGCCCATTCTGTATGGAGCAATATATGGGGCCCATCATATACTGTATGAAGCTTTATATACGACTCATTATACTGTATTGAGCAATATGTGGGGCTCATTATACTCTATGGGGCCGTCCTATACTGTATGGCACATTATATGGGGACCATCATATACTGGAGCATTATGTGGAGATCATCATATACTGTATGGAACATTATATGGGACCAATTATGTATGGAGCAATATATGGGGCTCATTTTTCTGTATGTCGCACTATGTGGTGCCCATAATACTTTATGGAGGAATATACTGTCCGGTTTTTGAGCTGTTGTAGAATTTACAATAGATATCACTCATGTAATGTAACAAGTGAAGTACCGTATTTTTCGGACTATAAGACGCACCGGACTTTAAGACGCACCCAGGTTTTAGAGGTGGAAAATAGGGAAAAATATATTTGAAGCAAAAAATGTGGTAAAATATTTAATAACATAAATAACAAACTATTATATGTGGTGTTATTACATATAATAGCATGTTATTATGTAGGAAGCTACGGGTAGGGGATGGTGCTGCGGGACCAGTGTGGTGTCTGTAAAGTACTATGTGAAGACGCTGGAGGGTGAGTATAAGGCCGGGGTCACACATGCGAGAAATTTGCACGATTTTTGTGCGAATCTCTCTCGTGAACACCCAGCACTGCCGCCGGCACTCAGACTGGAGCGTGTGGCTGCATAGAAATACATGCAGCCACACGCTCTGGTCCGAATGCCGGTGGCAGTGCCGGGTGTTCACGAGAGAGATTCGCACAAAAATCGGGCAAATTTCTCTCATGTGTGACCACGGCCTAAGAATGGGGGCATAGGGCTTATATTTAAAGCCACACTCCAGCACTGATAACACTGGAGTGCTGCTTTAAGATCCCATGGGAGAACTATAACTCCCAGCATGTCCTGCAGATCCTATGGCATGCTGGGAGTTATAGTCCACCACAGGATGGCAGAGCAATTTTTAATGTGCTGTATTTACTAACCTTTTAATTATTTTTTTCTTGTACAGTGTGTCTGCAGGACCTGTGATGACATCATGAAGAGGCAGGGCTTTGTGTGGTCATGTGATGCTCCAGCCCGCCCTCTTCATGACCTCATCACAGTTCCTCCACAGGAGCATTCAGCATCATCAGCAGGGCCCCCAGGTTGTCAGGTATGCGATGCCTCCTGCTGTACTCTGCTCCTGCCGCCTCCTTCTACTTCCCACACAGATCCCCAGCTGCTGCAGGAATCAGGCGCTGGGGAACCATGTGGCTCTGTCATTTGCTGATCCCCGCTCACTGCTCAGCTGATAGGTGGGCGGGGAAGCGGCTAATGAATATTCACTGCACTTAAGTATCTGGACCAGGGGTTTCCCCAGCACTGGATTCCTGCAGAGGAGGGGATATTTTCCTGCCTCCTGCGATCCCACTCCACCGCTGCCCCCTGCCCCACTCCCCACGTTACATTCCGACCATAAGACGCACCCACAGTTTCATCCCAAATTTGGAGGGAAAAAAGTGCGTCTTATGGTCTGAAAAATACGGTATTTAGCATTGTACTATACCTATATTTCTCTGCCGTATCGGAGCATCATGAATTGTGGTATGTGTTAAAGGGGCCCACTGAGACTCTTTGGCCCGGGGCCCACGAAAACCTGGAGCCAGCCCTGCCCCCCCACAACTTTAGCCAAATAACCCCCAGTTATCAATGCGTAACTATTATTATAAAGTAAATTAAGGTTTACAAGCTTAAGTAATAAGAATTGATGTCGTTGGCATTGAAATGGGCACTGTAGGTATGTTTACTGTCCTCCACTCCCTGCCGACTTTTCTTCCCCATTGACTTGCATTGGGTTTCGTGTTTCAGTCGGACCTTCGACTTTTGCCGATAGACGGCCGATATTGTTCGACTCGACTTTTGTGAAAGTCGTGTGGTCCGAAACCCGACTCGACCCTCCAGGAGGCAAAGTCGCTCATCTCTACCGTAGAGTAGAGAAGATTGACCCACGGACAGTTGAGTTTCAGTTGATTTTCTAGATATTTGCAGTTTAAACACTTTGAGATTCAATTTGCGGTTTGCAAAAAAAAACTTTCCCGGCATTACTTCCCACACTCCTGAAGCATCAGATAGCAGGCTTGTCACGTTTCCAACCCTCAGGGTGTCTGGGATGCAGTTACTGACAGCTTGGTCATCCAATCCGGTACAGAGGAGAGCTGAAGCTGTAGGTACTTTGATTGACAGCATGGCCATCCAGTCTGGTGGTTCAGGGGTGTGCTGAGCTGTCAGTGTGCTTTTTGATAGCTCGACTAGCCAATCTGTGACTGGGAGGCGTCGGCTGTCTCAGGTGTTCACTATCCCGGGTAATTGCCATGCCTACTTAACTGAGCAGCTTCTCCCAGACCACTGCCAGACGTACATTCATCTTGTGGGGTTTGTGCTTTCCTGTGTCTTGAGTTCTGTATGCTTGATCTGTTGCCTGACCTTGGACTTCGTTCTGACCATCCGCCTGTTTAACCCCTTCAGCTCTGATCCGTTATCCTCCTGGTACTCTGACCTCGGAGCATTACCTGACTATGCTTTTGTCTCTTCATTTTGTTTATGACGTACCCTCCTGGCTTCTGGCCTTGGACTCCTTGACCACTCTGACTCACAGCATGGCCGTGAGAAGTGACTAGCATCACAAGGCTAATATCTTTTTGCATGGCCATGAGGGCTTACCCATAATGCCCAACAGCTACAACATCTAGTGGATTATCATACCTTGTAAAGTGGTGGTCAGTACCGGGGCCATCACAGATCAGCGGTTCCCAGTGGAGCACAGTTTGTACAACAGAATCATTTTTCCATCTTTAGAGTCACTGGATAGGTCCCACTCTTCTCTCATCAGTGTCCTCTTTCCCTTTCCTGTAGAGTGTAAGCTCTACAGGTCCTTCTCAAAAAATTAGCATATAGTGCAAAATTTCATTATTTTCCATAATGTAATGATTACAATTAAACTTTCATATATTTTAGATTCATTACGCACCAACTGAAATTTGTCAGGTCTTTTATTGTTTTAATACTGATGATTTTGGCATACAACTCCTGATAACCCAAAAAACCTGTCTCAAAAAATTAACATATTTCAACCGTCCAATAAATAAAAAGTGTTTTTTAAAAACAAAAAAAAAACCATCAAATAATAAAGTTCAGTTATGCACTCAATACTTGGTCGGGAATCCTTTTGCAGAAATGACTGCTTCAATGCGGCGTGGCATGGAGGCAATCAGCCTGTGACACTGCTGAGGTGTTATGGAGGCCCAGGATGCTTCGATAGCGGCCTTAAGCTCATCTAGAGTGTTGGGTCTTGCGTCTCTCAACTTTCTCTTCACAATATCCCACAGATTCTCTATGGGGTTCAGGTCAGGAGAGTTGTCAGGCCAATTGAGCACAGCAATACCATGGTCAGTAAACCATTTACCAGTGGTTTTGGCACTGTGAGCAGGTGCCAGGTCGTGCTGAAAAATGAAATCTTCATCTCCATAAAGCATTTCAGCCGATGGAAGCATGAAGTGCTCCAAAATCTCCTGATAGCTAGCTGCATTGACCCTGCCCTTGATGAAACACAGTGGACCAACACCAGCAGCTGACATGGCACCCCACACCATCACTGACTGTGGGTACTTGACACTGGACTTCAGGCATTTTGGCATTTCCTTCTCCCCAGTCTTCCTCCAGACTCTGGCACCTTGATTTCCGAATGACATGCAAAATTTGCTTTCATCAGAAAAAAGTACTTGGGACCACTTAGCAACAGTCCAGTGCTGCTTCTCTGTAGCCCAGGTCAGGCGCTTCTGCCGCTGTTTATGGTTCAAAAGTGGCTTTACCTGGGGAATGCGGCACCTGTAGCCCATTTCCTGCACACGCCTGTGCACGGTGGCTCTGGATGTTTCTACACCAGACTCAGTCCACTGCTTCCTCAGGTCCCCAAGGTCTGGAATCGGTCCTTCTCCACAATCTTCCTCAGGGTCCGGTCACCTCTTCTCGTTGTACAGCGTTTTCTGCCACATTGTTTCCTTCCAACAGACTTCCCATTGAGGTGCCTTGATACAGCACTCTGGGAACAGCCTATTTGTTGAGAAATTTCTTTCTGGGTCTTAAGGGTATGCCACACTAAACAACATCGCTAACGGGATCGCTAAAAAACGTCACTATTTAGCGATCCCGTTAGCGATGTTGTTGTGTGCGGCATCTGCCAGCGACGAGCTTCCTGCTGTGATCTCGCTCGTCGCTGGAATCGTTCCGGACCCTATTTTCGTCGCTGGCGCCCCGCTGGTAAGTATCTAATCGCTGAGTGTGGCACTTTTTTTAGCGATTTAGCGGTACTTTTGTACCGCTAAAGTTGTTAAGGAGATCGCTAACCGCGATAGCGTCCTAACGACATCGCTAAAATAGGTAGCTACTAGCGATATAGAAACAATCCCGCTAGCGATCTCATTAGTATGCGACGCTAACGAGATTGCTAGCGGGATTGTGTAATGTGGCAGTACCTTTACCCTCTTGCTTGAGGGTGTCAATGATGGCCTTCTTGACATCAGTCAGGTCGCTAGTCTTACCCATGATGGGGGTTTTGAGTAATGAACCAGGCAGGGAGTTTTTAAAAGCCTCAGGAATCTTTTGCATGTGTTTAGAGTTAATTAGTTGATTCAGAAGATTAGGGTAATAGGTCGTTTAGAGAACCTTTTCTTGATATGCTAATTTTTTGAGACAGGTTTTTTGGGTTATCAGGAGTTGTATGCCAAAATCATCAGTATTAAAACAATAAAAGACCTGACAAATTTCAGTTGGTGTGTAATGAATCTAAAATATATGAAAGTTTAATTGTAATCATTACATTATGGAAAATAATGAAATGTAGCACTATATGCTAATTTTTTGAGAAGGACCTGTATAATCAACAGGATCCTCTCCCTCTCTTCTGTAGAATGTAATCTTTTATTGCCTTTTTCTTGTAGAGTATAAGCTCCTATGGCCCTGATGGTCAGTGGGTTCTCTCATGCTCATCTCCACATGTGAAATGAACTTGATACCAGGCTGTTTGCGCTCCCGTTGTAGTAGAATCCAGAAATTCTTAAAATCCAGATAATCCAAAGAGATGATTTTTAGTATATATCATAAACAAGGTACATACAACGCGTATATAGAATGTCTTCCTCAGGTATGTTATAATGAATGTTCCAAAATGTGGAGAACTTTATAGAAAGTGGTATTGTGCTAAATAAGGTGTGGATCACAAAAGAGGAGAAAAAAAAAAGAAAGAAAAAGGAGTTCCTCATACGCCCATTAGATAGCTGCCATACCAATTTAAAGTCTGCATAAAGACTAAATAAAAAAAGGAATAATAAAAAATGCATTACCCATATGATACATAACAGATAATGTATACAATAAAATATATTAATAAATATCATAAAATCGCTGGAGAAATGAAGCAAATGCAAATAATTATATGTGACTATGAAATTTAAAAATAATTAAAACACATGGGAAAAAATACACAGTTATAAGAAAAGTGCTGATAGAAATAAAGGACAGCTTATTAAATTCTTATATACCCTCGATGACTTCATTTAGTCCATCAGGATGTAAAGTACCCATTTTAAAGATCCAATAGGATTTTTTGCGATTTAGTTTATCAGAGCGGCTATGACAATTCTCAGGAATTTGCTCAACAGGTGTAACTTTTATATTAAATTGTTTGTTGTGCTTCAAACATAAATGTCGAGACAGACTATGTTTCATGAAGCCATTTTTCACATTGTGCCTATGACCATTCATACGTGTTCTCAAGGACTGTGTAGTACGTCCCACGTATTGGATGCCACAGGCACATGTAATGACATATACCACAAACTGACTGTCACAAGATAATACCTGTGGTATGGGAAAAAAATCTCCCGTGCTGTTACAATGTATCCCAGTAGCATGTGTGTTTTCTTACCAATTACAAGCTTTCCAGTATTGAAATTTTATGCAAATTTATTCACCCGAAATCAAACTTTATGGAAAAATGTTACAAAGATTCACTCCTCTCTAGTTAAATATTTTTAATAATTGTCGAAATGAAAAGTGAACAAACAAAGCCGCTCATTTCCATGAAAATAGATGTATAACACTCCAGGGTCTTCTGGAACAGTATTGAACCATTTTTGAGCTCTCTTATGCAAACACAGCCTTATTAATGTCCAAGTGACCTCAATGTGGCTGGAGAGGGAAAAACTGATAGTAGCCATCAGTAGACAACAGCTTGTTTAACAATTCTCTGCAGTATCAGACTTTTTAGGCTACTAAAATTGGAAAAGAAGTCCAAAAATTATCCCGTTTATGGGGCAGATGCCTGCCTGGCTGGTGTTTATAAACAGGCAATATAAACGGAAGAAGCAAGAACAGGTGTGCTCAGCGGCACTTTTGAAAGATATTTGGAGTATGTGCTTGGACCATACATATGTGGTGACCACGGTTGAACATGCGGAACTTGGCTCAGTTTACATTGAACTTTGTATTCTCTCAAGTTTAGACTCAAAAGATTCCTAATTTTAGAAACGTTATATGTTTATTTCATTTATTTATGCTGTTCTAGATCGGCGAATTTGGGACTTTTTCTGTTGCTTGAAGCAGCTACAATTTGGATTTTGGATTGAAGTGACGCCATATATTTTACTTCACATTACTTTTTATCAATTCTTCCAAAAATGATCCATGTTTTTAGGGAGCTGGAACATACTAGCTGTTTTCAAATTTAAGAAGTAATGGCTTGCTGTCAACAAGTCATTAAAAAATACCATAGCTCTATTTTGTGAGCTGTTTGATGTTTGTGTACTCTCAAGAAAGTACGTTTTGCATCAGCAGTACAGTCTATCATTATAAAACACATTGTGCAGCCAGGATATGTGTGACTGGTAGAGCTATGCAATGACGGTGGCTGATCCAACACAGTACAGCGTTAGGATAGGCAGGCAAGAAGATGTCTGTGTAGGGCAAGCAACTGCAGCCTCAGATGTTGCAGTACATTCTAGAATTAAAAAAACCCTTTGGGCAGGAAGCCGAGATATGTGTGGCTGGTGTCGCTGTGCAGTAGAAGTGGCAGAGACAGAAACCACATGGTGTAGCAGTAGGATAGGCAGGCAAGAAGATGTGTGAGGGTGTAGGGCAAGCAACTGCATCCTCAGCAACAGCAAGCTGAAAGATAGAGAATTATGATGGGGAAAGCAAGGAGGTGTCTGGCAATATAGGGCCACCAACAAAGGTAGCCCAAGTAGTAGAAGTTGTCTAGCACTATAAAAAACAGTGGACAGAGAGTCAGGAAATATATGACTAATGTGGCTGTGGAGTGGCAGTGGCAGCAGCTGCCTGGTAGAGGGTTAGGACAGGCAGGCAAGGAAATTTCTCGGCAATGGCAGCCAGGGCAGCAGCAGTACTATAGTATAAATGATGAACCCCAGGGTCCAGGAACAGTGTCTGCAGGTGACACGACTGCTTCTTCCGCTGTTGTGTGCAAGCCAATCACCGTCCATGGTGCATACGAAGATGCCTCATGCCCTGCACCTGTCATTGCTCACACACAACTAGCCCCATCAGCAAGCACGTTCATATCCTTGTCCCAGCGCAGCATTCAGATTTCCATACCCCAGTCCTTGTAACGCAAGCACAAATACGCAGCCAACGCCCCACAGACCACCCTACTAAATTCCCACATTTCATAACTGATTGCGCTCGAAATATTGCCTTTTAGGCTCGTGGAGACGGAAGCTTTCCACAACCTAATGGCGGCAGCCGTCCCAAGGTACTCGGTCTCCAGCTACCACTATTTCTCCTGGTGTGTCATCCTGCATTACACAAGCACGTGTCCCACAACATTAGCCGTGCCCTAAACAATGCAGTTACTGGGAAAGTCAACCTAACCACGGAAAAGTGGACAAGTGCTTGTGGGCAGGGACGGTGCATCTTGCTGATGGCACACTGGGTTAACATAGTGGAAGCCGGGACTCTGTCAGACCTTGGGAAGGAACACGTCCTCCTGATGCCGAGGATTGTGGGCCCTAGGTCAATCAGGGTTGCTCCCACAGTCTACTTCTCCTGCAACTCATCCTCCTCCTCCTCTTCAGCCTCTATCTCCAAAATAACCACATCAATCACAAGCTGGAAGTACTGCAGCACTGCCTCAGCGAAGCGACAACAGGCTGTGCTGAAGCTAATATGCTTAGGTGACAAACCGCGCAATGCTGAAGAGTTGTGGACAGCTCTGAAAGAGCAGGCAGATCTGTGGCTGACACTGCTGAACCTACAGGCATGGTCGTGTGTGACAATGGCTGAAACCAGGTGGTGGCTCTGAGGCAAGGCGAGCTCACACACGTACCATGCCTGGCCCATGTGCTTAACCTCGCAGTTCAGCAGTTTCTCAAAATCTACCCGGAGCTGCCGGATCTGCTTGTCAAAGTACGCCACCTGTGTGTCCATTTTAGAAAGTCAGCTACAGCTTCTGCCACCCTTGCCGTGCTTCAGCAGTGTTTGAAGCTTCCGACTCACCGACTGGTGTGTGATGTCCCCACGCGTTGGAACTCTACACTGCATATGTTGGGAAGTATTTGTGAGCAGAAGAGGGCAGTTGTTGACTACCAGCATCAACAAGGCCGTTGGTATTCAGTTCAGACTCCACACATACGACCTCAGGAGTGGACATGGATGTCAGACATATGTACCATCCTCCAAAACTTTGAGGACTCCACCAAGATGATGAGCGGTGATAATGTCATAATTAGCGTCACCATCCCACTTCTCTGTGTTCTGAAGCACTCTCTGCTCACAATGAAAGAAGAAGCTTTGCCGTTGGAGCATGATGAGATGGAGCAAGGAACCATACAGGGTGATTACACACAGCCCAGTCTCATCTCATCCCAACATTGATTGGGTGACAATGAGGAAGAGGAGGAGGAAGAACAGGAGCTAGTTTCATGCGCTATAGACGGTACTACCTGCACAACTGTCATACCATCTGTTCAGTATGGATGGCCTGAGGACAGAGAGGAGGAGGAGGAGAGCATGATCAGTCGTCCTCTTGGTGAGGACCCAGAAAGTCTTGCCTGTTAGCAGTCATGGCTGACTTTATGTTACGCTGCCTTTCTCGTGACCCTCGTGTTCTCAAAATTTTGGGTGACAGTCATTACTGGTTGGTGACACTTCTAGACCCACACTACAAGGAGAACTTTCTATCTCTTATTCTGGCAGGTCTACTAAAATGGGGCAGTACAAGATGGCTCTTGTTGCGGAATTATTAACAAAATTCCCATCTGAAAACGCTGGCAGCAGAGGTTACAGTTCGTTGTACAAACCAAGGAGTACAGGCAAGAGAGTCACAACTTCAATCCAGCAGAGGCAGGGGAACACTGTCAAAGTTCTGGGAGAGTTTTCTCAGATCATCCTATCGCACAGGCCCTGAGGCGCGGTGTACTCCCACAAGGAGTGAAAAGTTTGGGAAGCTGCTGAGGGAGTACCTTGCTGACCATACAAACATCCTCCATGATTCCTCTGTGCCTTATAATTATTGGGTATCTAAGCTGGACACGTGGCATGATCTGGCTCTCTACGCCTTTGAGGTCCTAGCCTGCCCTGCCGCTAGCGTTTTGTTAGAGCGGGTTTTTAGTGCCGTTGGTGGAATTATAACTGATAAACGCATCCGCCTGTCCACTGAAATTGCTGACAGGCTGACTCTTATAAAAATTAACAAGGGCTGGATTGGACTAGACTAGATATTTCAAAATGATAGCAGCGTATCATAAACTCAAATCCAGTATCTTTTTTTGGGAGGTATATTCCCATGCACCTCTTCACACCCACACATGGGTATACACTTCCTGATTTTGGCTATTTGCTTTTGTCCTCCTCTTTCTCCTCATCCTCATACTCCACCACTATATCACCAGGGTGACAGTGGTCCTTGATGCAACACCCACATAATTTTTTTAATGGGTGTTTATGATGCCCATAAAAAAAAATTGTTATACTGTATGTTCATGTATACCCCCCAGGGGTAAATGTTTGTCAGCCCATACAGTGCATGGGCATTACAAGTATAGGAGACCCGCTTCTTTCTAATGGGAACTTTTTTTAATGAGGCCCTCCTCCACATCTCTTCCAAGGAGCATTGGAGTGCCTCCAAATTTTTGGCAGCCTTGCATTCACTGCATAGGCAAACACTACAGGAGACCCACTTCCTAATAATGGGAAGATTTTTTTCATGAGGCCCTCCTCTATGTCTCTTCAAAGGGGTATTGGGGTGCGTCCAAATTTTGTGCAGCACTGCTACTCACTGCATAAGCAATAACAGTATAGGAGACCCACTATATAATAATGGGAACAACAAAGCATAGCCGGCTGATGGCTCTCTAAGAATAGTTAAGGCCGTCTCATGGCCCTATAAAAATAGGCTTTGTGACTTTTTAGAGTCCTTCCTTCATAAATGAAACAGGCTGTGTCTGATGTGTCACACACCACATGGCCACATAAGGTTGTAATATGTTAAAATGACTTTTCCCAGTGAATGAATTTGTCTTGGTTGAAACAATGCTTAAGTTCAAAAACGCATCAAAAACACAATAGTGGTGGCCAAAAGTATTGGCACCCCTGCAATTCTGTCAGATAATACTCAGTGTCTTCCTGAAAATGATTGCAATCACAAATTATTTGCTATTTTTATCTTCATTTAATTTGCTTGCAAGGAAAAACCCCAAAGAGAATGAAGCAAAAATCAAATCCTTGATCAATTCACGCAAAACTCCAAAAATGGGCCTGACAAAAGTATTGGCATCCTCAGCCTAATACTTGGTTGCAAAACCTTTAGCCAAAATAACTGCGAACAACAGCTTCCGGTAACCATCAATGAGTTTCTTACAATGCTCTGCTGGAATTGTAGACCATTCTTCTTTGGCAAACTGCTCCAGGTCCCTGATATTTGAAGGGTGCCTTCTCCAAACTGCCATTTTGAGATCTCTCCACAGGTGTTATACAGGATTCAGGTCTGGACTCATTGCTGGCCACCTTAGAAGTCTCCAGTGCTTTCTCTCAAACCATTTTATAGTGCTTTTGGAAGTGTGTTTTGGGTCATTGTCCTGCTGGAAGACCAATGACCTCTGAGGGAGACCCAGCTTTCTCACACTGGGCCCTACATTATGCTGCAAAATTTGTTGGTAGTCTTCAGACTTCATAATGCCATGCACACGGTCAAGCAGTCCAGTGCCAGAGGCAGCAAAACAACCCCAAAACATCAGGGAACCTCCGCCATGTTTGACTGTAGGGACCGTGTTCTTTTCTTTGAATGCCTCTTTTTTTTTCCTGTACACTCTATGTTGATGGTTTTTCCCAAAAAGCTCGACTTTTGTCTCATCTGACCAGAGAACATTCTTCCAAAACATTTTAGGCTTTCTCAGGTAAGTTTTGGCAAACTCCAGCCTGGCTTTTTAATGTCTCGGAGTAAGAAGTGGGGTCTTCCTGGGTATCCTACCATACAGTCCCTTTTCATTCAGACGCCGACGGATAGTACGAGTTGACACTGTTGTACCCTCGGACTGCAGGGCAGCTTGAACTTGTTTGAATGTTAGTCGAGGTTCTTTATCCACCAGCTGCACAATCTTGCGTTGAAATCTCTCGTCAATTTTTCTTTTCCTTCCACATCTAGGGAGGTTAGCTACAGTGCCATGGGCTTTAAACTTCTTGATGACACTGCGCACGGAAGACACAGGAACATTCAAGTCTTTGGAGATGGACTTGTAGCCTTGAGATTGCTCATGCTTCCTCACAATTTGGTTTCTCAAGTCCTCAGACAGTTCTTTGGTCTTCTTTCTTTTCTCCATGCTCAATGTGGTACACACAAGGACACAGGACAGAGGTTGAGTCAACTTTAATCCATGTTAACTGGCTGCAAGTGTGATTTAGTTATTGCCAACACCTGTTAGGTGCCACAGGTAAGTTACAGGTGCTGGTGATTACACCAATTAGAGAAGCAACACATGATTTTTCAAACAGCGCCAATACTTTTGTCCACCTTCTTTTTTAGATTTGGTGTGGAATTATATCCAATTTGGCTTTAGGTCAATTCTTTTTGTGTTTTTTCATTGAAGACAAATTAAATGCAGATAATAATACCAAAGAATTTGTGTTTGCAATCATTTTCAGGAAGAAACTGAGTATTATCTGACAGAATTGCAGGGGTGCCAATACTTTTGGCCACCACTGTACGTGTGAACATAGTCCAAGGTGTGGAGGAGAATTTTTGTTTTCAGTTATTTATTTTGCCTTTTATACAAGTCATTACACTCGAAAGGATGTTCCTTAACATATTTCCCAGGAAAATCCATTTTGTTTTTGTATGTTTTATTGTAAGTCTGTAAAGGTGGCGAAAGACTCTGACAACATTGTTCACAGCAGTGACATAGGAGTCAGAAATGCTTCCAGGGGTCTTCCCCATGCTGTTCCGATGTCATTTGAGCACTGTTCCCATCGATTTCAGCAATTTCTAGTCCCTCTGCAGACTACCGGGGGGGCCGCTGGAAAAATGCTGACGTTTCCCATAGACTTACATTGGGCTCATTGCTCGGATCGAGCACCCGAGCATTCCAATTTGCTCGACCTGTGCAACGAGCACTCAAGCATTTTAGTGCTCGCCCATCACTATATAGAATTTGCACACTCCTGCACAGGGAAGTATAACTCCCGTGGCAGGGGATTGCTCTGTTAAAAGTAATTATCTCAGACTCTCTGGAGCCAATGATCAGTGATGAATATTGGGGTTTGCATCGATCCGATAAATATGGGAGATATATTTTTGGCGTTGTAACGAACTGATGAACATAACCCATTTACTCACATAACCGTAAGTTTGGCTTAACACCTCCAACTTAATATCGGTGAGATGAATAATGCTATCCAAGCCATGTTTCATCTCTGTAGAAAGCTAAATTCGTGATATGAAACATGATAACAATATCTCCCATCTGGGATCTCCAATGGAAAAGATATCCTGAATGTTAGGGATCTCCTAATCTTCTAAAGACCTTGCACATCTCACGACCAGCTCATCAAGGGGAGGTATGTGGGCACCAGGTTTAGGAAACAACTATAAAAAGCAGGTCACCAGATGGTGAATTTTGTGAGTAGCCCTGCGCATAAGAGCAGATCTGAATGTGCATATTCTGGCCTTGCGGATTAGGAGACAATTTAAGCATGGTAAACTGGAGACCGGATGATGCTAACTGTCAGAGGAGGTGTTTGAAGCAGGATGCAAGAGTGTGATAGGAGTGATTGATGGGAGAATACTTAATGACGGTATTTTGGGAACCTCTGGATCTTGGTTTACTGCCTCGGTGTGCTTTCTGTAGAAAAGCTTTGGCTGTCATTATACCAACAATGGAGTGCTGTTATGATTTGGTAGCTGAGGAGGGCAGGAGCAAAAAACCGCAAAGGCAGCCAAACACCAGAGAGGTTGGGATCTAATAGGTTGCAGACCCCAGACCCCTAAACTAACCGCACAACTAGGAGCAACCATGGGACGTTCCTACGGTGCCCTAGACGCCTTGTCACAGCTGGAGAGATTAGCTACCCCTGAAGATAGAAAGAGGAAAGCTAACTGCCCCAGAGTAGAGCCCCAAAGGAATAGGAAGCCCCCAAACATATAATGGCGGTTAGACAAGATGAAAACACGAACGCAGACAGAAAATAGAATGAGCAAATGCTGGGGCCCAAAACTGTCTAGATAGGACAGCACAGGAGAGAATACTGTCTGCAACCCAGAAAAACCCTAGGAAAAACTCCAACACTTCTGATTCCAAAAATGCTGAGACCACACGGTCTCGACCACCTATATCAGATCTCTGGTGTGAATACGCAGCTACCCAGCAGTAAAAAAATCACAAGAACTGAGCAAATGAACAAATACAAAAAGAGAACAGAGACCAGCACAAGCCCCCAAAGGGGACCCAGCTGAACTCAAAAAGCAAGGCAGAAAAAACAGGGAAAATCAAACCACAGAAAAAAAAACAGTAACTTATCTGAATGATAACAGGAGACAGCAGAAAAGCAAGCTGAATTCCAACCAAGACCAGGAAGTAACAATTGATCACCGGCGAGGATCATGGGAGGTCAGCTCACATATATCAGGCCATTCCGTCCCCCTGATAACCATTCATCAATTGCAGGTGATAGACTTTTGCTGTTCAACATAGGTTCAATACCCTCAGCAACCACCAGAGGGAGCCTCAGCTCCAAAGTCATCTCTAACACATTCACAATAGTATCCCCCCTTGAGGAGGGGTCACCAAACCCTCATGTGCGCCACCAGGATGATCAGGATGAGCTCGGTGATAGGCACGGACAAGTCTCTCAGCATGAATGTCAAAAGCAAACACCCAAGAACTGTCCTCCTGACCATAACCTTTCCATTTAACCAGGTACTGGAGTCTCCATCTAGCCAAACAAGAATCCAATATCTTCTCAACCTCATACTCCAAATTGCCTTCAACCAAAAAAGGGTCAGGAGGCACAGCCATAGGAACCACAGGTTCGACAAACCTCTTCAATAAAGATTTGTGGAATACAATGTGAATCTTAAATGTCCCTGGAAGAAGCAAACGGAAGGAAACGGGATTAAGAATTTTCACGATCTTATAAGGTCCAATGAACCTTGGCTTACATTTTGGAGACGCAACCTTCATAGGGATATTTTTTGAGGACAACTAAACCAAGTCACCCACTTTAAAACGAGGACCATCAGTCCTATGCTGGTTGGCAAACCGCTGGGCCTTGTCCTGAGAGAGAGACAACTTATCCACTACTTGATCTCAAATCTGCTGCATTCTCTCCACAATAGTCCACACCTGGACAGACAGAAGCCTCCACCTGCCCTGAAGAAAACCAAGGATGAAACCTGAAATTGCAGAAAAAAGGAGACATCAAGGTGGCAGAACTAGCCCTATTATTCAAAGCAAACTCAGCCAAAGGCAAAAAAGAGAACCAGTCATCTTGATCAGCTGACACAAAACATCTCAAATAAGTCTCCAAGGTCTGGTTTGTTCTCTCAGTTTGTCCATTGGTCTGAGGGTGGAACGCAGAGGAGAAAGACAGCTGAACTCCTAGTTTGGAACAAAATGTCCTCCAAAATCTGGAAACAAACTGGACTCCTTTGTCAGACACAATGTTCTCTGGAATGCCGTGCAACCGAACCACCTGTTGAAAAAAAAAGGGCATCAACTCAGAGGAGGATGGCAACTTAGGTAGTGGCACAAGATGTAACATCTTGGAAAACTTATCACAGATCACCCAGATAACGGTCATTCTCTGAGAGGCAGGGAGGTCGGAAATAAAATCCATAGAGATATGGGTCCATGGCCTCTTGGGCACAGGCAATGGCATTAACAAACCACTAGAGCGAGAGCAAGGTTTGGACCGAGAACAAGTCCCACAAGACTGCACAAATTCCCTGACATCACGAGACAAAGTGGGCCACCAAAAGGACCAGCTCACCAAATCTCTGGTACCAAAAATACCGGGATGGCCAGCCAACGTGGAGAAATGAATCTCAGATATCACATTCTTCCTCCACTGGTCTGGGACAAACAATTTCCCAACAGGCAGCGTTCAGGTTTATCCTCCTGAAATTCCTCCAGAACCAGTCTCAAATTGGGCGAGAAAGCGGAAAGAACCACACCCTCCTTCAAAATAACAGCAGGCTCAGTTACCTCATGAGAATCCGCAAAGAAACTCCTCGAGAGGGCATCCGCCTTAACATTCTTAGTGCCCGGGAGAAAAGAGACCACAAAATTAAAACGTGTGAAAAACAAGGCCCACCTGGCCTGTCTAGGATTAAGTCGCTTGGCTAATTCAAGATAAACCAGGTTCTTATGGTCCGTGAGGACCATCACCTGATGTTTGGCTCCTTCCAGCCAATGTCTCCACTCTTCAAAAGCCCACTTCATAGCCAATAATTCCCGATTTCCAACATCATAATTACGTTCCGCTGGGGAAAATTTTCGAGAGAAAAAGGCACAAGGGTTACTATTAGAGGTCTCAGGATCCCTTTGGGACAAAACGGCTCCTGCACCAATCTCAGAAGCATCAACCTCCACCTGAAATGTTAAAGAAACATCAGGCTGCCGTAGAACAGGAGCAGAAGTGAATCTCCGCTTAAGCTCCTGAAACGCAGAAACTGCCTCAGGAGACCAATTCACTACATCAGAACCCTTTTTGGTCAAATCAGTCAGTGGTTTCATAATACTAGAGAAATTACCTATAAATTTAGGCTAAAAATTAGCAAAACCCAAAAATCTCTGAAGAGCCTTCAATGTAGTGGGTTGAACCCAATTACAAATGGCCTGAACCTTGACCGGGTCCATTTCAATAACAGACGGAGACAAAATGAATCCCAGAAATGAAACCTTCTGTGCGCCAAAAAGACATTTTTAATACAGAATACAGTCCGAACATGTTCCACATGAGACTCCCAGTGATTGGAAAAAATCAAGATATCGTCCAAATAAACGATCAGAAATTTATCCACGAAATCCCTGAAAATATAATTCATAAAGGATTGGAAGACGGAAGGGGCATTAGTAAGCCCAAAAGGCATCACTAGGTACTCAAAATGCCCCTCTGGGGTATTAAACGCAGTCTTCCATTCATCTCCGTGCTTGATGCGAATAAGATTATACGCCCCCCTGAGGTCAAGCTTGGTAACCAACTAGCACCTTTCACTCTGGAAAATAGGTCAGAAATCAAGGGTAACGGATATTGATATTTAACAGTGATCTTATTCTGGAGACGATAGTCAATACACGGCCTCAATGAGCCATCCTTCTTGGCCACAAAGAAAAAGCCGGCGCCCAAGGGTGAAGAGGATGGTCTAATATGACCCTTCTCTAAAGACTCTTTGATATAAGATCGCATAGCATCATGCTCAGGTACAGATAAAATAAAGAGCCGACCTTTGGGAAATTTACAATCGGGTGCTAAGTCAATAGCGCAATCATAACTCCTATGAGGAGGTAAGGATGCAGACTTTCACTAAACACATCAGAAAAATCAGTCAAATAGTCAGTGACATCTTGAGACTGAGGAGAGGCAGAAAAAACAGGAGTGTCAGCACAAACACATTGACAACCCCAACTGGTCACAGACCCAGATTTCCAATCCAAAACCGGATTATGAGTCTGTAACCAAGGTAAACACAGTACAATAATGTCATGTAAATTATGTAACACCAAAAATTTGCAATTCTCTTGGTTGTCCGGGTCAACCCACATTATCACCTGGGTAGAAAACTGGGGTTTGTTCTCCGCCAAAGGGGTAGAATCAATGCCCAGCAAAGGAATAGACTTCCGCAGGGGTATCATGGGAAAACCACAACGTTTGGCAAAATCAAAATCCATCAGGTTTATAGCTGCTCCTGAATCAACAAAAGCCTGAGCCGAAAATGTGGACATGGAGCAAATCAAGGTAACAGTCCACAGAAATTTAGTCTGAACACTACCCAAAACAACTGAGCACGCAAAACGTCTTCCCCGCTTGGGGCAGATGGAAATAGCATGAGAAGCGTCACCACAGTAGAAGCACAACTTATTACGTTTTCGAAACTCATGACACTGTGCCCCAGAAGTAACTCCATCACACTGTAAGGGCTCAGGGGCTGGCTCGCAAGGCCTCACAATCTCACGCATATTTCTACGCTCACGCAAACGTCTGTCAATTTTAATAGCTAATGACATAGAGTCATTGAGACCAGAGGGGACAGAGAATCCCACCATAACGTCCTTTACAGTCTCTGCCAGACCCTTCCGAAAAAGAGCTGCCAGAGCATCCATCATTCTATTTAGTCAGGACTGCCCACTTTCGGAATTTCTGACAATACAGCTCAGCAGCTTCTTGATCCTGATTCAATGCCAACAAGGTTTTCTCAGCTTGATCAGTAACATTAGGTTCATCGTACAACAACCCCAGAGCCTGAAAAAACACATCAACATCATTCAAAACAGGATCCCCAGGTGTCAGGGAGAAGGCCCAGTCCTGAGGGTCACCGCGCAACAGGGAGATGACAATTTGAACCTGCTGCACCGCGTTCCCTGAGGAGTTAGGCTTTAAGGCAGGAAACAACTTACAGTTATTTTTAAAATTCAAAAATTTAGACCGATCCCCCAAAAATAAATCCGGCATAGGGATCCTAGTCCCACCACAGGTAACCCTTCAAGATAGATAGCAATACTCTGAACTTCAGCAGCAAGCTGCTCCACACGATCGGACAAATTCTTGACTTCCATTGGGGAAAAAATTCCTCCTCAGCCCCCAGAGAAAAAAGAGGGAAAAAATGTAACAAACAAAAAAAAAAAATTTCTGACAACTCTGGCAAATTTTTTTTTTACTATTTTTTCCCTTCTGTTGAGTACCATAGAATTTTCAGTATGGCCGGTGATTCTGTTATGATTTCGTAGCTGAGGAGGGCAGGAGCAAAAAAACGCAAAGGCAGCCAAACACCGGAGAGGTTGGGATCTAATAGGTTGCAGACCTCTAAGCTAACCGCACAACTAGAAGCAGCTGTGGGATGTTCCTACGGTGCCCTAGACACCTCGTCACAGCCGGAGAGATTAGCTACCCCTGAAGATGGAAAGAGGAAAGCTAACTGCCCCAGAGTAGAGCCCCAAAGGAATAGGAAGCCCCCAAACAAATAATGGCGGTTATACAAGATAAAAACACGAACGCAGACAGAAAATAGAATGAGCAAACGCTGTGGCCCAAAATTGTCTAGATAGGACAGCACAGGAGAGAATACTGTCTGCAACCCAGAAAAACCCTAGGAAAAACTCCAACACTTCTGATTCCAAAAATGCTGAGACCACACGGTCTCGACCACCTATATCAGATCTCTGGTGTGAACACGCAGCTACCCAGCAGTAAAAAATCACAAGAACTGAGCAAATGAAAAATACAAAAAGAGAACAGAGACCAGCACAAGCCCCCAAATGGGACCCGGCTGAACTGAAAAAGCAAGGCAGCAAAAACAGGGAAAATCATACCACAGAAAAAAAACAGATAGCCCTCATAACAGTGAATAGAGCTGTTCCCATGTCTGTGATTTGTCATGAACCAAGCAGTATGCGCAAAGTCATGGTGACATATCTGATATTGATCCGAGTACCGAAACAAAATTAGCAATGAAAGTCTATGGGTCTGTGAAAAAATCAGTCTGCACTCGGATGTCATCCAGTATGCTAGATAGGAGAATGTGAAAAAACTTTTTTTTACGAATGATAAACTGTAATGAAATGCTGACCAATATCACTGATGAAAGTCATTTAAAAACACTGTCGTCAAAGAGCCCTCAGTGTTCAATTTGGACATGTAGAATTTTCTCCTCATACCACCTGATGTATTTAGGTAAGGCTCATTCAAACATCCAGTTTTTCCCCGTACGAAAAAATTGGACCCCTTATTCTGATCAGACTAGGATCAGAGTTTGATCAGAGTATGGCACAAATGTCATCTGATTTTCTCTTATGTGTAGAAATTTAAAAAAAAAATTCTCCACCTTCTACATTTTGACAGTCCGTGAAAATTAGGCCATATTCACCTATCATCCGAGTGCAGTCCAATTTTTTCACAGACCCTAAGTCCAAAATCGGACAAGTCTCTGAGATTTTCCGTAGACCTCTTGGTCCGTGAAAAATCATGGACATGTGATTGGCCCCATAGACTATTACAGGTATGAGTGCTATCCTTGAAAATCGAATGTCTGAATGAGCCTTAAGGTAAAATTTCCTCCTACTTGAATCCTACATGAGAAGCTTTTCATTTTTCAGATCACATAATAATAAGTATGTCCTGACGGTAAATCAGATAAATGCTCCCAGCAGGAAGAAGAGAAATATATTAGATAAACGTAATCCAGTTTATTCTGCAGCAGTAAAACTTTTTTTTCTCCACATTCCCATTTTAATTGAGACATTTATATGATAGAAGTTGAAGAGTTCTCATTTCTTTCACCCCCACCCGCTTTCCCCCGCTCGCAGTATGAGTCCTGAGCTGTAGTGTGTAAGCCTCGAAATTCCAGAACAGTACACTAAGTTTTATTTCTGGAATCCAACCAGCAGGGGAAAAGGAACCAGTCGGTCGCCATGGTGGATACATTAGACTTTGGTGTGTTTGCCTTCCGTGACCTAAATAAATCTTCAACAATAAATATCTCGCGAGTTACATCAAACAATATCCAGTCAGCCCATAAATAGATGTGATGAGCTTGCTGATAAATTTCCAGATCTCATCTTGCATTGACTTGCCAATTTTTTTTATTTTATTTTTTTTTTTTTACACACTTATTGCCCAAGACGTGAACAGATTTTTTTCTATCTGAATGTTTGTGGTAACTGTAACAATACTCAGATGATGCAATTTCTTAAAGTTAATGATAAACAACATTCCTGGGGTTCTGAGAATGAATCTAACGAGGGGCCACATCTACGGGAAGTCTACAGATCCACAAATATCATCTCACTAACAAAAATTAGATAGAAAATCTGAAAAAATAACAGAAAATATCCACCATTTTTTTTAATTACAATCCGATTACTGTTTTGATATATGCTGGTGAGTCAAAAATTTCCACATCATGGCTGAAGAATTTATGCTGATCAACTTTCAGAAAATACAAATGCATCATTTTATGACATAATCTCCTTGATTGTCAATACTCATTAACCATTTGTCAACATGCTTTTGTATTCCACCATTGCAAAAATATTTTAAGCTGAGCTGTGAGAATGTGAATTTTTGACTCACACTTACATATGTATATAGAAGACAGAGCTCCATTTTTCTGCTACAGAGATCCCCTCCATAGACAAAGTGTTATGTTACGGTAGCTGAGGAGTGCAGGTAAAAAAGGAAATACACCAGAGCAGTTGGAATCTATGAGATTGCAGTACCCTGACTAACCACCGCAACTAGAGGCAGCCGTTGAGCGTTCCTACGTTGGTCCTAGACGCCTCGTCACAGCCTGAGAAACTAACTACACCTAAAGATAGAAATAGGAAAGCTATCTGCCCCGGAGCAGAACCCCAAAGATAATAGAAAGCCCCCAAACATGTAATGGCGGTTAGACAAGAGGAAATACTGACACAGAAAGAAAATAGTATGAGCAAACGCTGGGGCCCAAACTATCTAAATAGAAAAGGACAGGAAGGGTACTTACTGCAATCTCAGAAAACCCTGAAAAAACACCAACTCTACTAATTTCAAAATCACCTGAGATCACTCGACCTCTACCACCTAAATTAGTTCTCTGGTGTAAAAAAATCAAAACAGCAGCCACTGAAAAAAAACTAGAAAAAGCAAAATTACAAAACACAGTGGCTGGACTAAACTGAGAGGGCAAAAGCCCCCGGAGGGGACCCTGAAGGCCCCCACAGAAGTGCAGGACAAAATGCAAAAATAAAGCAAAAACACAAAATAAGAAATTGTCTTATCTGATAGCAGGAGATGCAGACACGACACAGCAGGCTACAAGGGAAACTGGAAAGAAGGATTCAGACCAGAACAATTGATCACCGGCAACCCTGATGGGAAAATGACTCCCTTATATAAGACCAATCAGTAACACCTGATTCCCAGTCCTCACAATCCTCACTAGTACCGCTTGTAACCACCAGAGGGAGCCTCTGCTCAGAACTCATCTCAAACCCATTCACAACACAAAGATTCAAACATTGCGACTACCTGTAGAATCCACTCAAGGAAGCTTAAAAGTTTATTGCATAATGTTTGTATTTACTGCATAGAGATTATACCGTGTTCCTAAGGGGGTTATCCAAGGGGCAAAAGATCATTTTAAAATGGCTCAGACTGGTTAAAAATAATTAAAATGTAATATTAAGCAAGCTACGACTTTCCTACTTTGGACACATCAGAAGAAAAGAGCAATGAATGGAGAAGGACATCATGGTCGGAAGAATAGAAGGAACAAGGTGAAGAGGCAGACCAGCAACCCGATGGCTTGATACTATCAAGATAAGAGAAGTCCATGGTGGCTTTATCTAAGCTTGCACCAGATCCATCGTCCTAAAGAGCATTCATCCATCAAGTCACCATGGCTCGAGATCAAGTTGAAGGCTGTTAAATAATAAAAACTTCCCTAAACAATCCCTGGCTGCTCTTATTCCAAAACTTACCTAGTCACACTGGTCTCTATTTTAGCATCCGATCTATGATCACCAGAACTAGCCAAAAATTGCTTAGCAAAGGGTTAAGGCTAGAGTCAAGCTTAGGGCTTGGTAAGAGCTAGGTTTGGGACCAGGGCTATAGTTGAGTCAAGAAGTAGGGATAGGTTTAGGGCTAGACAACAAATAATCACATAAAAAAAGAAATAAAAAAAATAGAGTGAAAAAAACGCATAACAATATGTTACAGTATTTTTTAAATTACATTTCAAAACTAAAAAAATTAAAAAGCCAAAGGGCAGGCTATAAGTACATCAACATTTTCTTAAAATACAATAGATGTACAGTATGTGTAAGATAAGGGGTTTAATAGTGGACTTGATGGAAGGGACTCAGGGAATGCCAACGTTCTATGAGGTAGCGGGCGCAAAATATTTATCTTTCCCCAGGCACTGTCTACCACAAGTGAATAATACCTAAACAGTCATTTTCGGCTTCATCTGGACATCTGTTCTCCTTCTGTTCTCTAACAGTCAGTTGGCAATGAGCGAAGTCATTTTGTCTATTCCCACCCTTGCGGCTTTCTAATAAAAATCCTCAACAATTTTTTTTTTGTAGGATTGCAAATTGTCAGCAAACCATGGGAAAAATTAGTGCAGTCCCTTACATTTAAACTAGTAAAATTCATTGGAATTCATAGCAATCTTATACATTTATACAATGGTGTGAAAAAGATTTCCTATTCTTTTGCATGTTTGCCAAACTTAAATGTTTCCGATCACCAAACAAATTTAATAATTAGAGGAAAATAACTCTATTAAACACAAAATGCAGCTTTTAAATAAAGGTCTTTATTATTAATGGAAAAAGAAATCCAAACCTACAGGACCCTATGTGAAAAGTGATTACCTCCCTTAAAACATAAATCAACTGTGGTTTATCACATCTTTGGGAAGCTGAGTTCAAATTCAGCCAGGTCTGATTACAGCCACACCTACTCTCAATCAAGAAATCACTTAAATAGGACGTGCTCAACAAAGTGAAATAGACCAAAAGAGCATCAAAAGCTAGACATCATGCCACAATTCAAAGAAATTCTGGAACAAATGAGAAACAAAGCAATTGAAATCTGTCAGTCTGTAAAAAGTTATAAAGCCATTTCTAAAGCTTTGGAACTCCAGTGAACCACAGTCAGAGTCATTATTCACAAATGGCAAAAATATCGAACAGTGGTGAATCTTTCCAGGAGTGGCCGGCCCACCAAAATTACCCCAAGAGCACAGCAACAAGTCATCCAATAGGTCACAAAAGATTCCCCAACAACATCCAAAGAACTGCAGGCCTCACTTGCCTCAGTCAAGGTCAAACACTTGATTGCAGTTGTTACTGCATAGGGTGGCCCAGCCAGCTATTAGGTTTCGAGGACAAGCACTTTTTCACACAGGGCTCTGTAGGTTTCGATTTCTTTTTCTCTCAATAATAAAGGCCTTCATTTAAAAACTGCATTTTGTGATTACTTGTGTTATCTTTGTCTATTATTTAAATTTGTTTGGTGATCTCAAAAAGTGTGATGAACATGCAAAAAAATAGGATATCTGGAAGGGGCAAACACTTTTTCACACCACTATATAGAGAGAGAGAGAGAGACAGAGAGAGAGTGAGTGACCGTAACCTATGGGTTCATGTGCAACTTCACAGTCTACACAGGTGATACAGTTGTGCTCAAAAGTTTACATACCCCTGCAGAATTTCCAGAATTTCTGCTTTCTTGGCCTTTTTTCACAGAATATGAATGATAACACCAAAACTTTTTCTCCACTCATGGTTAGTAGTTGGGTGAAGCCATTTATTGTCAAACTACTGTGTTTTCTCTTTTCAAATCATAATGACAACGCAAGACATCCAAATGACCCTGATCAAAAGTTCACATACCTCATTTCTAAATACTGTAGTGTGTTCTGCCCATCTGAGTATAGGGCAGTATGTTTTGTATTGTGTGCTGGTTTGTTTGTTATAGCACCATCTAGTGGTGGCTGAATTTATAGCCTGTGCCTTTAACAAGCAGATAGAGTATTGCATTGTGGGATTGAAGCAAGGTATGCTGAGAAGAAGAAGCTCCATTTTCTTCCATGTACTTCAGGGAATACACATGTTCATGTGCTCTCCTGTAAACTCTCCAACTTGAGTTTGCTATCCTGGTAAAGCATATCTGGTAAGATCAATATCTTCTCTAGCAATGCAGTGTTTAGGAGGTTATTAACTGTATAGCAGCCAGTGCATAGGAGATGTTATTAGAATCCTGTGTAAAGTTTGCATCATACTGTATACTTTCCTGTTAATTGTAAAGTGTCAGCCCAATACTGTGTGCCCAATACTTATCGATGTCATTTGTATTTTTATAGTTTTACCGCACATGTTCTATACTGTTCACCAATAAACAAGTTAGACTACAGAGGACAGTCTGCTTATTTGGAAGATAGAATCGTGGTTTAGGCTGTATGCTAGATTGCACACCGTGTCAACATGTATGAAGGCAGAACATAGTGTAGTCAAAAGAGGTAAATATTATGGACAGTACTGCATTGATTTTTATTCTTATTATTCATTTCTTCAATAAATTCAAAATTGAAAATGTTCAAAATAGTCTCCAGTAAAAATTGTCTATCGTTTTGCTGGTGCACCGTTTTTATAAACTCTTATACATAGCTGACTATTCTGCTGTTTCAGATACAAAACTAACAGTACTCTGTCACAGGGCCGGCGTCAGCACCCTGAGCAGGCGGAGGGACCCACTCGCCGTCGAGCACCCCGGCGCCCGTTAGTGGTGCCAGCGCCGTCACTGGGCCCCCCCCACTTGCTCAGGGCCCCGGCAGCAGCCGGCGCAATACTTACCTCTCCCCGTGTCTCCGCTGCCGCAGCTCCGGGCTCCAGGGGCGCCTGCGCCGGCGCTTCCTCTCTCACAGCAGCGCCGTTGAATGACGTCATCATTCAGCGGCCGGCTGTGGCAGAGAGGGCGCGGACGCCGGACAGGTGAGGTGTGTGTGTGTGTGTGTGCGTGTATGTGAGAGAGTGCTGCGGTGCTGTATGTGTGATGATGGTGGGGGAGGCAGTGATCGTGGTGAGGAGAGGCAGTGATGGTGGTGAGGAGGCAATGATGATGGGGAGGCAATGATAATGGGAAGGCAATGATAATGATGATATTAATGGGAAGGCAATGATGATGATGATGATGGGGAGGCAATGATAATGGGAAGGCAATGATGATGATGATATTAATGGGAAGGCAATGATAATGATGATGATGGGGAGGCAATGATGATGATGATGGGGTGGCAATGATAATGGGGAGGCAATGATGATGATGATGGGGAGGCAATGATGATGATGATGATGGGGAGGCAATGATGATGATGATGATGGAGAGGCAATGATAATGATGATGGGCAGGAAATGATGATGATGGGGAGGCAATGATGATGATAATGGGCAGGCAATGATGATGATAATGGGGAATCTTTCCACAGCACCCTTTCCTGAGCCATAACAGTGCAGAATGCAGCACAGTGTAGAGGAGAGCTCCATATTTTCTATGGAGCATTATATGTGGTCCAGTATTCTGTATGGAGCATTATATTGGGTCCAGTATTCTGTATGGAGCATTATATGGGGAATGGCGGGGTGACATCCTGCATGGGGTATTATATGGGTGATGAGGGGGAGACTGTGGTGCCCATAATATTGTATGGAGGACTGTACTGTCCAGTCTGTACTGTGTGCTGTGAGGATTTGGCGGTTTTTGAGCTATTGTACAATTTACAATAGGTATCAGTCATGTAATGGAAAAAGATAAGTGTTTGGCGTTGTGCTATACCCATATTTCTCTGCAGTATCTGTGCATCATGAATCGTGGTCTGTGTTAAGGGGGCCCACTGAGACTCTTTCGCCCGGGGCCCATAAAAACCTGGAGCCGGCCCTGCTCTGTCAGACCTACATCTGAGAGCATCATCTGTTTACCTTCTCCCCTGATTGCTCTCATAGTATGATAGTGTTAAAGATAACATCATGTGGAGCAAGAAGTTTTATATAGCAGTGCTAGTTGTATTAGAAGTGGGAAGAGAGCTTATATGTAGAATATACAGGTGGCAGGTTGTGGCTGAACTTTGCCAGTGTGGACAAGGAGAAGTATACCCATATCAGAATCTGCAAGGGGAATGAGAAAACAGAAAACACATAAAGGTAGTCTGAATGTAGAGATAAAGAGGAGAAATCAGAGCAGAATATGTAGGGAAAGAGGATAGAAATCACAAAGAGGGAGTATCAGTGTCTATATAGGCACAGGAGAAAGGAACTTACAAATGGGCTATATTATCAGCAGTAGTGATGAGCAAACTCATGGATGTTCTAGTCTGGCAGGTTTGGGCAAACATCTTTAAAAAGTTCAGTTCGGGTACCAGAACGGTACCCAAACTCGAACCCGAATCTTGACCCCATTCAAATGAATGGGGGGCCCAAACATCCAGTGCCCACGCTGCCATCTGTGTGACAGCACAAAAAACACTGGCTATGATAAGTGGTAAAAGATTACTGCCAGTCAGAGCATTGAAGTTAACACGCTGTCATACAGATGACAGCATTGAACCAGCTGCTGTGACCGGCAGTAAAAATTTTACCGCCGGTCACAGGCATCAGCTAATGATGAGACTACTATTCTCATTATCGTACACCCAGTCTCACTGATAGCAGCGAGAGCAGGGGTAAGAAAGGTGGATGCTAGTGTAATACGGTCCGTGCCCAATTCACCCCCCCCCTCGCACCACTCCCAGTGGTGATGTACTAATTGGGGACGTCCAGCTGTCCAGTGACCTTGGAGGGGAAGGTACCTGTGGCCACACCTACAGGGGTTAAATTTAGGTGCTCTGGTCAGCAACTTCCTTTCCACTCCGGCAGTCACTGGAAGCTGTTGTCCTGTTGTATCCTGTGTCTTTTAAATCCCTGGTAGCCATGGCGGAGCACAGGAGAGCGGCACAGGAAGGTGAGCCCTGGATACAAGCTATGATTAGCACCCTCAGTGCTCATCTCCCTGCGCCGTCTCCTAACCCCGTAATCCCAGCAGGGCCTGCATCCAAACATAGCCAGCCCCATGTCCCCCCATCGGACCCAGCGACCCGGCGTCCCCCTAAGCGCCCTAAGCACTCCACGCCTCCAGCTCCTCGTGTTGTCCCCTGCCCCCCTCCGGTCCCATGTGCTGTAACGATACCCCTCCAGGCTCCAGGTCAACCGCCGGCGTCCGCTGCTGCAGAGGTGTCCCAGGCTCCTGTGCCACCGCCGGAGTCCGCAGCTGCTGGGGACGATGCTCCATCGGCGCGGGCGAGCCGGCGGTCGGGGAGAGGCACCCGATATACGGAGGTGGGGGAGGGATCTTCCTGGATTGCTCGGGCGAGCAGGAAGCGGGCGGAGACATGCCGTGCCCGGGCGCTCCGCCCCTTCCGCAACATCACGGGACAGCCAGGGACTCAGCTCCACGATGTATCCAGCGGGTGCTGAGGCCAAATATAGCCCCTATATCTCTGTCTCCACGACGCCCCCTGCATGCACTGAGCAAACGCCTGCTTGGGGATGCCCTGGAAACAACAGCAGCACCCATGGACTGGTCCCCTTGCAATCCATGGCAGGCACAGCTGCAATGCATGCAGTGTGGAGCCTGGAGATTGGTCCTACAGTACATAATCCTGCTGTAGAGCGCTCTGCTCAGTCTAACCTGACCGATCAGAGGGCTCTGCAGGGGTATAATACAGTGTTAGCACCAAACATCATCAGCACATATACACCAGCAACTCCAGCCCAAATACCTAATAAAGAGACGTTATTAACCCCCGCCATCCCATATACCCGTAACACCACTAACTCACCCCTGCCTAATAGCACACCGTTATCGGCTATGGCCAGTAACCCATCCCTGGCTGCGTATTCGCAAGCCCCCAGCACCACCCGTAGCAGCAGCAAACGTTGGCGTAGATGCCACATGTCTTCCCAATCCTCCTCCGAAGATTCCCGCAAACACTCTCACCACCCCTCTAAGAG
The DNA here is from genome assembly GCA_033576555.1 of Oophaga sylvatica. Classification (NCBI taxonomy): domain Eukaryota; kingdom Metazoa; phylum Chordata; class Amphibia; order Anura; family Dendrobatidae; genus Oophaga; species Oophaga sylvatica. The sequence goes on along the minus strand of JARQOD010000005.1, from coordinate 34,035,665 downwards.
TCGCACGCGCAGTTCTCTCACTAATCGGCGCAGATATCGCGCATCACAATCAACCTCAACATCAGGAGAATTCGAGGCGTTTCGGCGGCCCGATAGGCGACATCGGGCGCGCAGTGAACGCCAACAGTCACGTGCTCCTTTGGAGGCTATCAGCCAGGGACACCCATCCCCCAGGGCTTCCAGCCTCTACAACCATCAGACCACCAACCAACAGGGAGCAGGAGTTCCGCCATCACTAGGCTTCACTCCTGCTCTAATGCAACACGGAGCTGGAGTTCCACCTACAATAGGCTTCACTCCTGCTCTAGTGCAACACGGAGCCGGAGTTCCGCCATCACCTGGCTTCACTCTGGTTCTAGCGCACGATATTCCATTGCATGCTTCAAATGGGGCGTTGATCCGGGAAGACGCTTCTCCTTCCCCCGGCCTTCCAGCCACCGTGTTAACCAGTCTATCACCCTAGCATGAGTCAGAGTTCCACCAGCGTGGGTTTTCACCCCTCCTGCGCCATCGGGAGCCAGGGTTTCACCCGCATCGGTCATCACTCCTCCTACAGCACAAAGCGGTGAGTGTTCAAATTACAATGAGTATCTAACGTTAAACGGTTTGATTTCAAGGGAGAACGAGCTATCCTCAGCGATCAAGAATCTGATGCAACGCTTACCGCATCCAAGCGGTACAGCGGAAAGCAACACTACGCTTCAGTCAGCGAGTTTGCACAAAGAAGGTTTTTACTGTGGGATCAGTCGGCTTGGTGCACACTTAGACCAGGAGACTAAGGAAAAAATTTGGAATAACGATTACGTTGACATATGGTCGTTATTGTCAGCTGATCAACAGAATGTTGATATAGAAAGGAGGACAGGGGGGATATATGATAGAAGTAGATCTAAATTAGCGTGAAACATGAACAATTGGCAACAGGCTTTCGCAGTATTGGGCTGTGTTATGGGCCAGAAGCATCCGGAACGATGCTCCGAATTGTTCATATATCAGGATATGATATATAACACATATAAGTCGCATGGCGGTTCCGCTTGGCGACAATACGATGAGGACTTCCGCAGGCGCCTGGACCTACAGCCCGATCTAGGATGGGGGGTTAAAGCGACAGATGTGTGGATGCAATTGATGCTAGCGCAGAAGCAGTCTCCCTTTTCTTCGGCGACCACTAATTACTCCGCAGTCAACACTCGGTGGTCGTACGAAAACCCAGGGCCTGCTGGTTATTTAACGAGGGAAACTGCCGGTTCCAAACACTTTGTAAGTTTAGACACGACTGCTCAGCCTACAGGGGAGGAAACCCAGCCTCAAGGTGTACTCGTCAAAAAAACAGAGCGCCCACAAGGCAAAACCCCAGTGAGTGTAGCCATGATGGGCCCCTGGCTAGATCTCTACCCCAATAGGGAAGCGGCACGGCTACTACGCTCCGGCTTTACAGACGGCTTCTTTATACTCTTTAAACCTACCAGAACACCAAAAGTTGCCAACAATCTAAAATCAGCGCGAGATTTCCCCGAAGTCCTAAACCAAAAAATAAAAAAGGAAGTCGAGCTAGGTAGAATGGCCGTTCCTTTTCTATCGCTGCCCTTCAAAACCATCAAAATATCGCCTCTAGGCATTATTCCGAAAAAAGAACCCGGTAAATATCGGCTAATCCATCACCTATCTCATCAAAAGGGTTGAATCCGTTAACGTAGGTGTAGAAATTTGGTTGTTCAAAAATTAACTATTACCATCAAGGTTTTTTGGGGGTTTTTTTACAGCAAAGATATTTTGATATGCTCACTGAAGAAGCGAGTAGTGAAACGGCGCCCGTGTGTGAGGGAAGCACCGCCTGGCCATACTGAGTCCTATACCACCCATGACACAGCATAGCTAATTTCATGGCGTACCACACCACTGCCACTCAGGTAATGAATACTTGTGCATGTGTACATTATCTATAGAAACTGGCATTTGAAGCAAGGGTTTGGTTCTACATGGGACTTGATATTCAGTAACGTTTCCCATCCTGTGGGGATAATATGACAATATTAGCTGGGAATATTATGCACTTGCATATTCTAAGTCCTTGCATCTGGTAAAGATATTTCTGCGTTTACACCACTGTTTCATTTCTTTATATTTTTCTACTGTTCTGATTTATTTATTTATAAAAACAACTTGTCTCATACAGTATATGGTTTAGCTAGCTAGTGGAAATATGTATACATACAGTGCCTTGCGAAAGTATTCGGCCCCCTGGAACTTTTCAACCTCTTCCGACATATCATACTTCAAACATAAAGATACCAAATGTAAATTTTTGGTGAAGAATTAACAACAAGTGGGACACAATTGTGAAGTTGAATTAAATTTATTGGTTATTTAAAATTTTTGTGGAAATACAAAAACTGAAAAGTGGGGCGTGCAATATTTTTCGGCCCCTTTAATTTAATACTTTGTTGCGCCACCTTTTGCTGCGATTACAGCTGCAAGTCACTTGGGGTATGTTTCTATCAGTTTTGTACATCAAGAGACTGAAATTCTTGCCCATTCTTCCTTGGCAAACAGCTCGAGCTCAGTGAGGTTGGATGGAGATCGTTTGTGAACAGCAGTTTTCAGCTCTTTCCACAGATTCTCGATTGGAATCAGGTCTGGACTTTGACTTGGCCATTCTAACACCTGGATATGTTTATTTGTGAACCATTCCATTGTAGATTTTGCTTTATGTTTGGGATCATTTTCTTGTTGGAAGACAAATATCCGTCCCAGTCTCAGGTCTTTTGCAGACTCCAACAGGTTTTCTTCAAGAATGGTTCTGTATTTGGCTCCATCCATCTTCCCATCAATTTTAACCATCTTCCCTGTCCCTGCTGAAGAAAAGCAGGCCCAAACCATGATGTGCCACCACCATGTTTGACAGTGGGGATGGTGTGTTCAGGGTGATGAGCTGTGTCGCCTTTACGCCAAACATATCGTTTGGCATTGTTGCAAAAAAGTTCGATTTTGGTTTCATCTGACCAGAGCACCTGCTTCCACATGTTTGGTGTGTCTCCCAGGTGGCTAGTTGCAAACTTTAAACAACACGTTTTATGGATATCTTTGAGAAATGGCTTTCTTCTTGCCACTCTTCCATAAAGGTCAGATTTGTGCAGTGTACGACTGATTGTTGTCCTATGGACAGACTGTCCCACCTCAGCTGTAGATCTCTGCAGTTCATCAAGAGTGATCATGGGCCTCTTGGCTGCATCTCTGATCAGTCTTCTCCTTGTTTGAGATGAAAGTTTAGAAGGACGGCCAGGTCTTGGTAGCTTTGCAGTGGTATAATACGCCTTACATTTCAATATGATAGCTTGCACAGTGATTCTTGGGATGTTTAAAGTTTTGGAAATTATTTTGTATCCAAATCCTGCTTTAAACTTCTCCACAACAGTATCATGGACCTGCCTGTTGTGTTCCTTGGTCTTCATGATGCTCTCTCTGCTTCAAACAGAACCCTGAGACTATCACAGAGCAGGTGCATTTATACGGAGAATTGATTACACACAGGTGGATTATATTTATCATTAATAGTCATTTAGGATGACATTGGATCATTCAGAGAGCCACAATGAACTTCTGGAGTGAGTTTGCTGCACTGAAAGTAAAGGGGCCAAATAATATTGCACGCCCCACTTTTCAGTTTTTGTATTTCCACAAAGATTTAAAATAACCAATAAATTTAGTTCAACTTCACAATTGTGTCCCACGTGTTGTTGATTCTTCACCAAAAATTTACATTTGGTATCTTTATGTTTGAAGCATGATATGTGGGAAAAGGTTGAAAAGTTCCAGGGGGTTGAATACTTTCGCAAGGCACTGTAAATATATACCTTTAACAGTGGATATACCGCAGCTGAGATATACACTGATGGCCTGACATTTGGCTTTGTAAAATTTGGTGCTTTTCCTCTCTTTTTTGGAGTTTTATTAGCCATATTCTTTTTAGTAATATTTATCATTGTTTTATTCTTCATTAATAAAAAAGAATTTTTAACCTTACATTCCTGAGTTGGAATCTCTTCTTTGTCTTGTGATAAACCACCACAATAGACCATTTTTTAATGTATTAGTTTTGAAGTTTCTAACACTAGTGATAAGCGAGTATACTCGTTGCTTGGGTTTTCCTGAGCATGCTCAGATGATCTCCGAGTATTTGTGCATGCTCGGAGATTTAGTTTTTGCAGCTGCATGATTTGCTGCTTTTAGACAGCCTGAATACATGTGGAGATTTACTAACAAACAGGCAATCCCCACATGTATTCAGACTGTCTAGAAGCCGCAAATCATGCAGCTGCAGCAACAAAAACTAAATCTCTGAGCACACCCAAATACTCGGAGATCACCCAAGTATGCTCGGGAAAACCCAAGCAACGAGTATACTAGCTTATCACTATCTAACACCTATTAAAACTTTTGAACATATAGAAAAACAAAGATATTTTGTCACACAGTTTGCTTTTAGAACAATGTTTCTAGTAAAAGATGTTTAATTTCTTGCAAACTGTGTATTCTTGAACCCATATCTGTGGTAGCACTGTGCCTTGTCTGGGTGTGCAAATTGTAATCAACTTCTGTGGGATAATTGTGGCATTCGCAAGATGATTTCACTGCATTCAAACAGGAAACGCTCGCTTTCAAATCTGCCCTCACCTCTGCTAAACAGGCATACTTCACAACCCTCATATCTTCCCTATTCTACAATCCCAAACAGTTATTCAAAACATTTACCTCCTTCCTCCGCCCACCACCTCCACCTCCAATCTCCCTCATCTCTGCTGAGGACTTTGCCACACACTTCAAAAATAAGATCGACCAAACAAGGCAAGTCTTTAATGTTCAACCACAACCCCTTTGTATACCAGACCAATGCCCAAACCCCATAACCTCCCTCTCCAACATCACTGAAGGGGAGCTTAATTGTCTCCTCTCCAAATCACACTTCACCACTTGTGCACTAAACCCATCTCATCTCACCTCCTCCCCAACCTCACCACCACACTTGTCCCATCCCTAACCCACCTCTTCAACCTATCACTAACTTCTGGTACCTTCCCTTCTGCTTTCAAGCATGCCACAATCACGCCTATCCTTAAAAAGCCAACCCTCCACCCAACCGCTATGTCCAGCTATAGCCCCATATCGCTGCTCCCATTCGCTTCCATACTCCTGAAGCAGCACGTCCATGCTGAACTTTCCTCCCACCTCTCATCTAACTTGCTCTTTCACAATCTATAATCTGGTTTCCGTCCCCATCATTCTACTGAGACTGCCCTGACCAAACTTACTAATGACCTACTTACAGCCAAAGCTAACGGACAATACTCTATATTCCTCCTTCTAGACCTGTCCTCTGCTTTCGACACGGTTGACCACTGCCTCCTACTACAGATCCTCTCCTCCTTTGGCATCAAAGACCTCGCCCTATCCTGGATCTCCTCATACCTTTCCAACCACACATTCAGCGTCTCCCACTCCCACACTACATCCTCATCCCACCTCCCCCCTCTCTCTGTTGGAGTTCCCCAAGACTCTGCTCTAGGACCCTTACTCTTCTCAATCTATACACTTGGCCTGGGACAACTCATAAAGTCCCATGGATTCCAGTACCACCTTTATGCTGATGACACTCAGATCTATCTCTCTGGCCCAGATGTCACCTCTCTGCTGTCCAGAATCCCGGAGTGTCTAGCAGCCATACCCTCCTTCTTCTCCTCTCGCTTCCCCAAACTCAATGTGGATAAATCTGAACTTATCATTTTTCCTCCATCATACAGATCTTCCTTACCTGATGTATCTATCACAATTAATGACATCACGCTTTCCCCTCTATCGGAAGTCCGCTGCCTCGGAGTAACCCTTGACTCTGCCCTATCCTTCAAACCGCACATCCAAGCTCTTTCCACCTCCTGTCACCTCCAGCTCAAAAATATCTCTAGAATCCGTCCTTTCCTCAACCTTCAGTCTACTAAAATGCTTGTGCATGCCCTCATCATCTCCCGCCTCGACTACTGCAACATCCTTTTCTGTGGCCTCCCTGCTAACACTCTCGCACCTCTCCAGTCCATCCTTAATTCTGCTGCCCGACTAAAGCCCCGGTCTCACACAGTGATCTCGCTAGCGAGATCGCTGCTGAGTCACTAGTTTTGTGACACAACAGCGATCTCCCAAGATCGTTGCCAGGATCACTGGTGTATCGCTATGTGAGACGGGGGCTTAATTCATCTCTCTCCTCGCTACTCCTCCGCTTCTCCCCTCTGCAAATCTCTACCCTGGCTCCCATTCCCTCAGCGTACCCAGTTCAAATTACTAATACTGACCTACAAAGCTATCAATAACCAGTTTCCTCCATATATCTCTGAACTAATCTCCCGATATCTTCCCTCACGTAATCTCCGATCCTCCCAAGACCTCCTTCTCTCCTCCACACTGGGGCTGTCTCACACTTCCCTCCTCGCCGGCAGCATATGCCCCCCGATCAATATGGCACAAGGTAATGACTGAATATATGTGTTTTATCACTTGTATGGTTATGGTCTGCTCCGACACTGCAGCAGCGGTAAATTCCATTATGGAAATTATTTATGCCAGGATAACACATAACCATATAGTATCTTGATATTTGAGCCCATGTGCATTATTGATTGCTTATGTCTGCACACCATTAGTGCAGTATATGGCAGGCTACCGCTCATACGCAGCATAGTGATCCTCTATTTAGCCGTGTGACTCACTGATAGTTATGTTGCAATAGTTTTATATATAACATCAGCTTTATATTTGACATATGTACACTTGTATCTGATAGACTGCCCTTGATTTATCTGGGCACTATGTGGTCGGCAATTTTTGCCCATATGCAGCTCAATTAAATTTTTTTCAGTGACATTTATTAGTGATATCACCTTCATATTAATACATCATAGATATAATTTTAGCAACCTGGGCATCTGCTGCCGATGTACATAGATCTATGTGTTATTAAAGCTACCTTTTGGCTCATCTAACTAAGCAATCACCTTGCCATATATTTCATCGGGGTAATCACACGATACTACTTATATCTTATTTAGCATCATGCCTGCATAGACTGCCGGTTTGTAGGGTTAGTTTTTGTGTTTTCTTTCTCAATTCCTGTCCATTTCATCTTTTTGACAGTTGATTAAGCTGTGTCTTTTTATCTTGCTCTCATTGTATCCTTGTCCATAAGTCTCATATTGTGTATATTTATATTACTTCAATAAAATTGATATATATTTTGTTCATAATACCTCTCATTGTGATATTTTATCCATATATTGATTTCTCAATGTGGCCCTAATAATTATATGAGGGCAGATATTAGATTTATCATACTTCTTTCTGGTTTGGTTATGTCTCCTCCACACTTGTTCACTCCTCACCTAATCGCCTCCAAGACTTCTCCCGAATATCCCCATCCTCTGGAATTCTTTGCCCCAACACGTCTGATTATCAACCACATTCGGATCCTTCAGCTGGAACCTGAAAACCCACTCTTCAAGAAAGCTTACAGCCTGCTTGTAATGTTTTGCAGGATTTCCACTTAGTGCATAGCCTTTATGAGTACCAATACATGACAATTTGAGAAGAATGTGTATGAGTCTCTCCTTTATGTCTAATACAGGGTGTATCTGACTTACTAATTTTTAATATGCAAATTGCCTCTTCAAACAAAGAGGACTTGTACTCTATAGCGCCACCTATTGGAAGTAGCGATCCTACAAGTCACAATCAACCCTTTAACGAGTCTTGTAATATGACTTAGGATAAAAGCCAAATCAGAATCTCCATTTGCAGACATGGTGTTTCGGACTGTTGGTCCTCGTCAGTGCAAAGTAGGAGAGATCTGATTTGGCTAGATGAGAGGCTCTGGACTGGGGTCTGGGGGGTAAGGTTTCTCTTTGGCAGTTCTTGCTTCTTTCATAAATTACACAGAAATTTACTATTTTTTAACAAAACAAAAATTGGTTTACTTAAATTATAATTTATTTTAAATCCTTTTTCAATTTGGCGTTATATACAAATCATTATACAGGAAAAAATGTTTGTTAGCAATTTTTTTCATTTAAAATACAATTTCTCATCACATTGAAATATTTAATTATCGTCCCCAGCTGTCTGTTTTGCTTGACAGGAGAACCCATGCCTTTTTATTTATTTATTTAGAGTGCAACTGCTGGCTGATGAATACTCCCATCAACCGGCGCCTACTCTCACTGTTCTTAGCGGCAGCAGACATAGGCTGATGGGAGCAGTGGTCCCATCAGCTGACGCCAGTTACCAGAAGTAAATTTTTTACCTCCGATCACAGCAGCGGGCTCACGCTGTCATTTGGCAGTGTGGCAACCGCAGCTGTCTGACCGGTGGTAATGATTTTACCACCAATCAGAAGCAGTGTTTGCCGTGTTATCAAATAGTAACAAGGACTTCCTGGTGAAGTCCATGTTCGGTATCAGTCCCCGAACAGTAGTTGTTCGGTATGGACGCCGAACTTTACTGTTCGGGTTCCCCCATCTCTAGTAGCCAACACTGTTTTAAGTGGGGGGATTGTTTTGTTTTTACTTTTTTACATGTTTTTTTCTAATGGAACTGACTTAAAAGAACATAGCATTAAACAAACAAAATACAACAATGTAGACCCAGGAGGTGGAGATCCAAGAGGAGGAGGTGGAAGTGACGGTGTAGGTGGAAGAGGCAAGGGAGGAGTAATCCAACACTGTTTTGTGGGAGTTTTTGTTTATTTTCTCATTTTTTCATGTTTTGTTTTTTTAATAGAACTTACTTAAAACAACATAGAATTAACCAAAATAAAAGGAGTAGGAGGTGGACACAGTAGTGTAGGTGGAAGAGGCAAGAGAGGACAAATCCATTGCTGTTTTTTGCTTATTTTTCTTCATTTTTTTTTAGTGAGCTGACTTAAAAGAACATAGAATTAACAGGACAAAAAAATAACAAACTTGAACCAGGAGGCAAAGGTCAAAGTGGAGGAGGGGGTGGAGTAGCTGAAGGTGGACTTGGTTGTGTAGATGGAACAGGCAGAGGAGGAGGTGGTCAACACTGTTTTTTTGTTTTTTTTTTATTTGGGGAGGCCTCAAAATTAAACGAATGGCAAATTGCGGCTGCTATAGTACATGTAGTGAAGCTGCATGGTTGTCTAGTCAGCCTAAGGTATGGACAAGTCCTGTGGGATACATGCCTGGTTCATTTTAATAAATGTTAACTTCCCCACATTGGCTGTGAACAGACGGATGTGCCTGTCTGTGATCACACCCCCTGCCGTGCTAAACACACGTTCCGAGAGTACACTTTCCGCAGGGCAGGCTAGCACCTCTTAGGCATAAAGGGAAATCTCATGCCATGCATCTACTTTGGATATCCAGAAGTTAAATGGGGCAGACCCATCAGTTAGTATGTGGAGACTTGTGGACAGGTACTCTTCCACCATGTTGTTGTAACACTGTCTCCTACTAATACAGACTGTATCGGATGGTGGTACCGGATGTTGTACATGCTGAGAAAGTTTTGCCACATTTCAGCCATGCTAACCCTGCCTTTCAATATGATGTGCTGGTGACTTCCTCCTCCTCCTCTGCCTAGTTCTTCCAGTGATCCCCCATTGTAAGGTGGAAATGCCATCAGTAGTGCCTCTAACAACGTGTGCTTGTATTCATGCATTTTGCGATCCCACTCCATTGATGGAAGTAATGATGGTACGTTATAGTTGTAGCGGGGATCCAGCAGGATGGCCACCCAGTAATAAGTAGTGGTAGCTAGTGTTGAGCATTCCGATACTGCAAATATCGGGTATCGGCTGATATTCGCTGTATCGGAATTCAGATTCTGAGTTCCGATATTTTTGTCATATCGGATACTGGAATCGGAGTTTTCCTCTAAAGTCTATGGGGAGTTCTTGTGTCACAGAATGAAGTACGTGACACAGGAACTTCCCGAAACTGTCACTGTCAGTGTCGGTCGAGTCTATCAGGTGTCAGCAGCACTTACCTGGCAGAAGATCCCGGGCGGTCACGTCCATCCATCCATCCAGGCCGGCCATTACCCTCTCCCTGGCGGTCACGTGCAGCATCTCGCGATAAAACTGCAGAGGCTGCCGGGTACTGGGTAATCTTGGCCAGCTGTACTCTCGTGACAGCTGGCCGTAAACCAGTCCAACGACGTCACCGCCGGAGAAGCAGCTATGGTAAGCAGCTCTGCTCTATGTGGATGTCAGGTTCAGCCTGTCATCCAGATGTAGCAGAGCTGGACTCATCGTGGGACACTCGTGATTTTGGACTGCGTCGGACAGGGAGTATTTGTGTTGGTTTGTTATTTTTGTTTTTTTACAGGAGAACGATGGCGTCGCAGGATGAGCGTACAATAAAAATAATGAAAACTGTGTTGTGTTTTATTTCATTAAAAGACTTTTTCTGGCTGTGTATTTTTTTACAAATGTTCAACCTTTATGATTAATAATGGATCGGTGTCTTATTGACGCCTCTCCATTATGAACCGGGCTTATTGTCACCGTTCAATCAAAGGTGATATTAACCCCTTATTACCCCAAGTGGGAAGAGCCGGGTAAAGTCCCACAATTGGCGCATCATTGGATGCGCCAATTGTTGGGCTGCTGCAGCCTGGTATTTTTAGGCTGTTGAGGGCCAAAATCCATTGGCCTTGACAGTCTTTTAATACCAGGCTGCAGCAGTCTGCTTTTTACTTGGCTGGTTAACAAAAATAGGGGACCCCCATGCCATTTTATTTTCGAGGGGATCCCCTATTTTTGTTAACCAGCCAAGCTAAGCAAACTGCTGTGGCCTGGTATTATCAGGCTTGCAAGGTTCATGGATATTGGATCCTTAACAGCCTGAAAAACCAGGCCTCAGTAGTCTGCTTTATCAGGCTGGTTAACAAAAATAGGGGGGACCCCACGCCATTTTTTTTTTCGAGGGGATCCCCTATTTTTGTTAATCAGTTCACTTCAGGTCAGCTGTGATTCCCTCTGACGTCACTGATGCTGTGCGGTGTCCCTGGCTGACCTGAAGTGAAAGTGGGAAGCAATCAATTATGCTAACCACTTCCTCTCCTGTCAGCCAGGAGAGGAGATGATTCAGTCGGGGGTTTACTGTGAGGCTGTCAGCATTAGCTGCGGTCTCTGCAGTAAACATTATCCCTTTCAGAAGGATTACATCGGGGGACCTGACTGAACATCAGATAGGTAAGAATAATGTTGCTTTATTATTTTATTTTTATTACAGGTGAACAAGGGCTTCGCAAGGAATGGCAGTAAAATAAAATATGGTCAAAAACTGTGTGTTTATTTCATTAAAATGATTTTTAATTAAAGTGTGTGTGTTTTATTTTTATTTCATACAATAGGATTAATAATTGATAGTTGTCTAATTGACAGCTCTCAATTATTAACCAGGCTTAAAGTCACCTTTCAATAGCAAGGTGGCTTTAACCCCTTATTAACCCATTCGCAACCGCTACAGGGCAATGGGAATTGACGGGCAAAGTGCCAGAAAGGGTGAATCTAATTATAGATTTGCCTTTTCTGGGGTGTCTGGGGGCAGATGTTAGTAGCCGGGGGGGGGGCAAAAATAATGGTCCCTCTCTGGGCTATTATTATCTGCCCCCACTCGCTGGCTTTGTCTGGTTGAGAAAATAGGGCGGGAGCCCACTCATTTTTTTTCAACAATTTTACACCTCATATATATATATATATATATATTTATTAATTATATATATATATATATATACATGTCATTGAATTTGTGACACATATATATATATATATATATATATATATATATATATATATTTTTATAGTTCATACACTTCTACATAGTATAATAGCCGCTAATTCAATTGCCGGCTTTTGTGAAAATACAGAACCCGACATGAAATGACACATGGTTTTCATAGAGTTAACCATGTCATAAGTGGCTCAAGAATTGGTGTAGGAAGGAGGGGTTTGGGTTCCTGGAGAACTGGGCTGACTTCTCAGTTGGCTACAGGTTCTATACTAGGGACGGGCTGCACCTCAATGGGGAGGGTGCAGCTGTGCTGGGGGAGAAAATGGCTAGAAGGTTGGAGGAGTCTTTAAACTAGGGACTAGGGGGGAGGGTATTCATTTTATAGGAGGGAAAGGCAGTGCAGATAGAGACCTGGGCAAAAATAATGAAATTGGGGGTGGGGGTGGCATGGGGGGTGGGGTTAGAACAGTTAATAATTTAAGAAAGAATAGAGGTTCAGAGAGATACATAAAGTGCATGTATACTAATGCTAGAAGACTCACCAACAAAATGGCGGAATTAGAATTAATTTTGTTGGAACATAATTATGACATGGTGGGGATATCTGAGACTTGGCTGGATGAGAGCCACGACTGGGCGGTTAATTTACAGGGCTATAGTCTGTTTAGGAATGACCGTAAAAATAAGCGAGGTGGGGGTGTGTGTTTATATGTAAAATCATCCTTAAAACCCATCCTGCGTGATATCTGTGAATCTAATGAAGATGTAGAGTCTCTGTGGGTGGAGATTAGGGGGGGGGGAAAAATAATAAATTACTGATAGGGGTTTGTTATCAGTCTCCTAAAATAATGGAAGCAACAGAGAATATCCTCGTAAAGCAAATAGATGAAGCAGCAAGTCAAGGAGAAGTGTTATGTTTCGGTAGCTGAGGAGTGCAGGTAAAAAAGGCAATACACCAGAGCAGTTGGAATCTATGGGATTGCAGTACCCTGACTAACACCACCAACTAGAGGCAGCCGTGGAGCGTTCCTACGTTGGTCCTAGACGCCTCGTCACAGCCTGAGAAACTAACTACACCTAAAGATAGAAATAGGAAAGCTATCTGCCCCGGAGCAGAACCCCAAAGATAATAGAAAGCCCCCAAACATGTAATGGCGGTTAGACAAGAGGAAATACTGACACAGAAAGAAAATAGAATGAGCAAACGCTGGGGCCCAAACTATCTAAATAGAAAAGGACAGGAAGGGTACTTACTGCAATCCCAGAAAACCCTGAAAAACACCAACTCTACTAATTTCAAAATCACCTGAGATCACACGACCTCTACCACCTAAATTAGCTCTCTGGTGTAACAAATCAAAACAGCAGCCACTGAAAAAACTGGAAAAAGCAAAAGAACAAAACTCAGTGGCTGAACTAAACTGAGAAGGCAGAAGCCCCCGGAGGGGACCCAGAAGGCCCCAAAGAAGTGCAGGACAAAATGCAAAAATATAGCAACAACACAAAAGAAGAAAAATTCTTATCTGGTAGCAGGAGATGCAGACACGACACAGCAGGCTACAAGGGAAACTGGAATGAAGGATTCAGACCAGAACAATTGATCACCGGCAACCCTGATGGGAAAATGACTCCCTTATATAAGACCAGTCAGTAACACCTGATTCCCAGTCCTCACAATCTTCACTAGTACCGCTTGTAACCACCATAGGGAGCCTCTGCTCAGAACTCATCTCAAACCCATTCACAACAGAGAAGTCATTATTATGGGGGACTGTTGTGAATGGGTTTGAGATGAGTTCTGAGCAGAGGCTCCCTCTGGTGGTTACAAGCGGTACTAGTGAAGATTGTGAGGACTGGGAATCAGGTGTTACTGACTGGTCTTATATAAGGGAGTCATTTTCCCATCAGGGTTGCCGGTGATCAATTGTTCTGGTCTGAATCCTTCATTCCAGTTTCCCTTGTAGCCTGCTGTGTCGTGTCTGCATCTCCTGCTACCAGATAAGAATTTTTCTTCTTTTGTGTTGTTGCTATATTTTTGCATTTTGTCCTGCACTTCTTTGGGGGCCTTCTGGGTCCCCTCCGGGGGCTTCTGCCTTCTCAGTTTAGTTCAGCCACTGAGTTTTGTTCTTTTGCTTTTTCCAGTTTTTTCAGTGGCTGCTGTTTTGATTTTTGTTACACCAGAGAGCTAATTTAGGTGGTAGAGGTCGTGTGATCTCAGGTGATTTTGAAATTAGTAGAGTTGGTGTTTTTCAGGGTTTTCTGGGATTGCAGTAAATACCCTTCCTGTCCTTTTCTATTTAGATAGTTTGGGCCCCCGCGTTTGCTCATTCTATTTTCTTTCTGTGTCAGTATTTCCTCTTGTCTAACCGCCATTACATGTTTGGGGGCTTTCTATTATCTTTGGGGTTCTGCTCCGGGGCAGATAGCTTTCCTGTTTCTATCTTTAGGTGTAGTTAGTTTCTCAGGCTGTGACGAGGCGTCTAGGACCAACGTAGGAACGCTCCACGGCTGCCTCTAGTTGTGGTGGTTAGTCAGGGTACTGCAATCCCATAGATTCCAACTGCTCTGGTGTATTGCCTTTTTTACCTGCACTCCTCAGCTACCGAAACATAACAGTATCACCGGCCTAAAAATTGAAAATTGTATGGTACTCACAGAAGGGAAAAAAATTGTGATAGAA
>JARQOD010000005.1:33980079-34021087 GCA_033576555.1 Oophaga sylvatica | reverse complement strand
CCAAACCATGATGTGCCACCCCATGTTTGACAGTGGGGATGGTGTGTTCAGGGTGATGAGCTGTGTCGCCTTTACGCCAAACATATCGTTTGGCATTGTTGCAAAAAAGTTCGATTTTGGTTTCATCTGACCAGAGCACCTGCTTCCACATGTTTGGTGTGTCTCCCAGGTGGCTAGTTGCAAACTTTAAACAACACGTTTTATGGATATCTTTTGAGAAATGGCTTTCTTCTTGCCACTCTTCCATAAAGGTCAGATTTGTGCAGTGTACGACTGATTGTTGTCCTATGGACAGACTGTCCCACCTCAGCTGTAGATCTCTGCAGTTCATCAAGAGTGATCATGGGCCTCTTGGCTGCATCTCTGATCAGTCTCTCCTTGTTTGAGATGAAAGTTTAGAAGGACGGCCAGGTCTTGGTAGCTTTGCAGTGGTATAATACGCCTTACATTTCAATTGATAGCTTGCACAGTGATTCTTGGATGTTTAAAGTTTTGGAAATTATTTTGTATCCAAATCCTGCTTTAAACTTCTCCACAACAGTATCATGGACCTGCCTGTTGTGTTCCTTGGTCTTCATGATGCTCTCTCTGCTTCAAACAGAACCCTGAGACTATCACAGAGCAGGTGCATTTATACGGAGAATTGATTACACACAGGTGGATTATATTTATCATTAATAGTCATTTAGGATGACATTGGATCATTCAGAGAGCCACAATGAACTTCTGGAGTGAGTTTGCTGCACTGAAAGTAAAGGGGCCAAATAATATTGCACGCCCCACTTTTCAGTTTTTGTATTTCCACAAAGATTTAAAATAACCAATAAATTTAGTTCAACTTCACAATTGTGTCCCACGTGTTGTTGATTCTTCACCAAAAATTTACATTTGGTATCTTTATGTTTGAAGCATGATATGTGGGAAAAGGTTGAAAAGTTCCAGGGGGTTGAATACTTTCGCAAGGCACTGTAAATATATACCTTTAACAGTGGATATACCGCAGCTGAGATATACACTGATGGCCTGACATTTGGCTTTGTAAAATTTGGTGCTTTTCCTCTCTTTTTTGGAGTTTTATTAGCCATATTCTTTTTAGTAATATTTATCATTGTTTTATTCTTCATTAATAAAAAGAATTTTTAACCTTACATTCCTGAGTTGGAATCTCTTCTTTGTCTTGTGATAAACCACCACAATAGACCATTTTTTAATGTATTAGTTTTGAAGTTTCTAACACTAGTGATAAGCGAGTATACTCGTTGCTTGGGTTTTCCTGAGCATGCTCAGATGATCTCCGAGTATTTGTGCATGCTCGGAGATTTAGTTTTTGCAGCTGCATGATTTGCTGCTTTTAGACAGCCTGAATACATGTGGAGATTTACTAACAAACAGGCAATCCCCACATGTATTCAGACTGTCTAGAAGCCGCAAATCATGCAGCTGCAGCAACAAAAACTAAATCTCTGAGCACACCCAAATACTCGGAGATCACCCAAGTATGCTCGGGAAAACCCAAGCAACGAGTATACTAGCTTATCACTATCTAACACCTATTAAAACTTTTGAACATATAGAAAAACAAAGATATTTTGTCACACAGTTTGCTTTTAGAACAATGTTTCTAGTAAAAGATGTTTAATTTCTTGCAAACTGTGTATTCTTGAACCCATATCTGTGGTAGCACTGTGCCTTGTCTGGGTGTGCAAATTGTAATCAACTTCTGTGGGATAATTGTGGCATTCGCAAGATGATTTCACTGCATTCAAACAGGAAACGCTCGCTTTCAAATCTGCCCTCACCTCTGCTAAACAGGCATACTTCACAACCCTCATATCTTCCCTATTCTACAATCCCAAACAGTTATTCAAAACATTTACCTCCTTCCTCCGCCCACCACCTCCACCTCCAATCTCCCTCATCTCTGCTGAGGACTTTGCCACACACTTCAAAAATAAGATCGACCAAACAAGGCAAGTCTTTAATGTTCAACCACAACCCCTTTGTATACCAGACCAATGCCCAAACCCCATAACCTCCCTCTCCAACATCACTGAAGGGGAGCTTAATTGTCTCCTCTCCAAATCACACTTCACCACTTGTGCACTAAACCCATCTCATCTCACCTCCTCCCCAACCTCACCACCACACTTGTCCCATCCCTAACCCACCTCTTCAACCTATCACTAACTTCTGGTACCTTCCCTTCTGCTTTCAAGCATGCCACAATCACGCCTATCCTTAAAAAGCCAACCCTCCACCAACCGCTATGTCCAGCTATAGCCCCATATCGCTGCTCCCATTCGCTTCCATACTCCTGAAGCAGCACGTCCATGCTGAACTTTCCTCCCACCTCTCATCTAACTTGCTCTTTCACAATCTATAATCTGGTTTCCGTCCCCATCATTCTACTGAGACTGCCCTGACCAAACTTACTAATGACCTACTTACAGCCAAAGCTAACGGACAATACTCTATATTCCCTTCTAGACTGTCCTCTGCTTTCGACACGGTTGACCACTGCCTCCTACTACAGATCCTCTCCTCCTTTGGCATCAAAGACCTCGCCCTATCCTGGATCTCCTCATACCTTTCCAACCACACATTCAGCGTCTCCCACTCCCACACTACATCCTCATCCCACCTCCCCCTCTCTCTGTTGGAGTTCCCCAAGACTCTGCTCTAGGACCCTTACTCTTCTCAATCTATACACTTGGCCTGGGACAACTCATAAAGTCCCATGGATTCCAGTACCACCTTTATGCTGATGACACTCAGATCTATCTCTCTGGCCCAGATGTCACCTCTCTGCTGTCCAGAATCCCGGAGTGTCTAGCAGCCATACCCTCCTTCTTCTCCTCTCGCTTCCCCAAACTCAATGTGGATAAATCTGAACTTATCATTTTTCCTCCATCATACAGATCTTCCTTACCTGATGTATCTATCACAATTAATGACATCACGCTTTCCCCTCTATCGGAAGTCCGCTGCCTCGGAGTAACCCTTGACTCTGCCCTATCCTTCAAACCGCACATCCAAGCTCTTTCCACCTCCTGTCACCTCCAGCTCAAAAATATCTCTAGAATCCGTCCTTTCCTCAACCTTCAGTCTACTAAAATGCTTGTGCATGCCCTCATCATCTCCCGCCTCGACTACTGCAACATCCTTTTCTGTGGCCTCCCTGCTAACACTCTCGCACCTCTCCAGTCCATCCTTAATTCTGCTGCCCGACTAAAGCCCCGGTCTCACACAGTGATCTCGCTAGCGAGATCGCTGCTGAGTCACTAGTTTTGTGACACAACAGCGATCTCCCAAGATCGTTGCCAGGATCACTGGTGTATCGCTATGTGAGACGGGGGCTTAATTCATCTCTCTCCTCGCTACTCCTCCGCTTCTCCCCTCTGCAAATCTCTACCCTGGCTCCCATTCCCTCAGCGTACCCAGTTCAAATTACTAATACTGACCTACAAAGCTATCAATAACCAGTTTCCTCCATATATCTCTGAACTAATCTCCCGATATCTTCCCTCACGTAATCTCCGATCCTCCCAAGACCTCCTTCTCTCCTCCACACTGGGGCTGTCTCACACTTCCCTCCTCGCCGGCAGCATATGCCCCCCGATCAATATGGCACAAGGTAATGACTGAATATATGTGTTTTATCACTTGTATGGTTATGGTCTGCTCCGACACTGCAGCAGCGGTAAATTCCATTATGGAAATTATTTATGCCAGGATAACACATAACCATATAGTATCTTGATATTTGAGCCCATGTGCATTATTGATTGCTTATGTCTGCACACCATTAGTGCAGTATATGGCAGGCTACCGCTCATACGCAGCATAGTGATCCTCTATTTAGCCGTGTGACTCACTGATAGTTATGTTGCAATAGTTTTATATATAACATCAGCTTTATATTTGACATATGTACACTTGTATCTGATAGACTGCCCTTGATTTATCTGGGCACTATGTGGTCGGCAATTTTTGCCCATATGCAGCTCAATTAAATTTTTTTCAGTGACATTTATTAGTGATATCACCTTCATATTAATACATCATAGATATAATTTTAGCAACCTGGGCATCTGCTGCCGATGTACATAGATCTATGTGTTATTAAAGCTACCTTTTGGCTCATCTAACTAAGCAATCACCTTGCCATATATTTCATCGGGGTAATCACACGATACTACTTATATCTTATTTAGCATCATGCCTGCATAGACTGCCGGTTTGTAGGGTTAGTTTTTGTGTTTTCTTTCTCAATTCCTGTCCATTTTCATCTTTTTGACAGTTGATTAAGCTGTGTCTTTTTATCTTGCTCTCATTGTATCCTTGTCCATAAGTCTCATATTGTGTATATTTATATTACTTCAATAAAATTGATATATATTTTGTTCATAATACCTCTCATTGTGATATTTTATCCATATATTGATTTCTCAATGTGGCCCTAATAATTATATGAGGGCAGATATTAGATTTATCATACTTCTTTCTGGTTTGGTTATGTCTCCTCCACACTTGTTCACTCCTCACCTAATCGCCTCCAAGACTTCTCCCGAATATCCTCCATCCTCTGGAATTCTTTGCCCCAACACGTCTGATTATCAACCACATTCGGATCCTTCAGCTGGAACCTGAAAACCCACCTCTTCAAGAAAGCTTACAGCCTGCTTGTAATGTTTTGCAGGATTTCCACTTAGTGCATAGCCTTTATGAGTACCAATACATGACAATTTGAGAAGAATGTGTATGAGTCTCTCCTTTATGTCTAATACAGGGTGTATCTGACTTACTAATTTTTAATATGCAAATTGCCTCTTCAAACAAAGAGGACTTGTACTCTATAGCGCCACCTATTGGAAGTAGCGATCCTACAAGTCACAATCAACCCTTTAACGAGTCTTGTAATATGACTTAGGATAAAAGCCAAATCAGAATCTCCATTTGCAGACACGGTGTTTCGGACTGTTGGTCCTCGTCAGTGCAAAGTAGGAGAGATCTGATTTGGCTAGATGAGAGGCTCTGGACTGGGGTCTGGGGGTAAGGTTTCTCTTTGGCAGTTCTTGCTTCTTTCATAAATTACACAGAAATTTACTATTTTTTAACAAAACAAAAATTGGTTTACTTAAATTATAATTTATTTTAAATCCTTTTTCAATTTGGCGTTATATACAAATCATTATACAGGAAAAAATGTTTGTTAGCAATTTTTTTCATTTAAAATACAATTTCTCATCACATTGAAATATTTAATTATCGTCCCCAGCTGTCTGTTTTGCTTGACAGGAGAACCCATGCCTTTTTATTTATTTATTTAGAGTGCAACTGCTGGCTGATGAATACTCCCATCAACCGGCGCCTACTCTCACTGTTCTTAGCGGCAGCAGACATAGGCTGATGGGAGCAGTGGTCCCATCAGCTGACGCCAGTTACCAGAAGTAAATTTTTTTACCTCCGATCACAGCAGCGGGCTCACGCTGTCATTTGGCAGTGTGGCAACCGCAGCTGTCTGACCGGTGGTAATGATTTTACCACCAATCAGAAGCAGTGTTTGCCGTGTTATCAAATAGTAACAAGGACTTCCTGGTGAAGTCCATGTTCGGTATCAGTCCCCGAACAGTAGTTGTTCGGTATGGACGCCGAACTTTACTGTTCGGGTTCCCCCATCTCTAGTAGCCAACACTGTTTTAAGTGGGGGGATTGTTTTGTTTTTACTTTTTTACATGTTTTTTTCTAATGGAACTGACTTAAAAGAACATAGCATTAAACAAACAAAATATAACAATGTAGACCCAGGAGGTGGAGATCCAAGAGGAGGAGGTGGAAGTGACGGTGTAGGTGGAAGAGGCAAGGGAGGAGTAATCCAACACTGTTTTGTGGGAGTTTTTGTTTATTTTCTCATTTTTTCATGTTTTGTTTTTTTAATAGAACTTACTTAAAACAACATAGAATTAACCAAAATAAAAGGAGTAGGAGGTGGACACAGTAGTGTAGGTGGAAGAGGCAAGAGAGGACAAATCCATTGCTGTTTTTTGCTTATTTTTCTTCATTTTTTTTTTAGTGAGCTGACTTAAAAGAACATAGAATTAACAGGACAAAAAAATAACAAACTTGAACCAGGAGGCAAAGGTCAAAGTGGAGGAGGGGGTGGAGTAGCTGAAGGTGGACTTGGTTGTGTAGATGGAACAGGCAGAGGAGGAGGTGGTCAACACTGTTTTTTTGTTTTTTTTTTATTTGGGGAGGCCTCAAAATTAAACGAATGGCAAATTGCGGCTGCTATAGTACATGTAGTGAAGCTGCATGGTTGTCTAGTCAGCCTAAGGTATGGACAAGTCCTGTGGGATACATGCCTGGTTCATTTTAATAAATGTTAACTTCCCCACATTGGCTGTGAACAGACGGATGTGCCTGTCTGTGATCACACCCCCTGCCGTGCTAAACACACGTTCCGAGAGTACACTTTCCGCAGGGCAGGCTAGCACCTCTTAGGCATAAAGGGAAATCTCATGCCATGCGTCTACTTTGGATATCCAGAAGTTAAATGGGGCAGACCCATCAGTTAGTATGTGGAGACTTGTGGACAGGTACTCTTCCACCATGTTGTTGTAACACTGTCTCCTGCTAATACAGACTGTATCGGATGGTGGTACCGGATGTTGTACATGCTGAGAAAGTTTTGCCACATTTCAGCCATGCTAACCCTGCCTTTCAATATGAAGTGCTGGTGACTTCCTCCTCCTCCTCTGCCTAGTTCTTCCAGTGATCCCCCATTGTAAGGTGGAAATGCCATCAGTAGTGCCTCTAACAACGTGTGCTTGTATTCATGCATTTTGCGATCCCACTCCATTGATGGAAGTAATGATGGTACGTTATAGTTGTAGCGGGGATCCAGCAGGATGGCCACCCAGTAATAAGTAGTGGTAGCTAGTGTTGAGCATTCCGATACTGCAAATATCGGGTATCGGCCGATATTCGCTGTATCGGAATTCCGATTCTGAGTTCCGATATTTTTGTCATATCGGATACTGGAATCGGAGTTTTCCTCTAAAGTCTATGGGGAGTTCTTGTGTCACAGAATGAAGTACGTGACACAGGAACTTCCCGAAACTGTCACTGTCAGTGTCGGTCGAGTCTATCAGGTGTCAGCAGCACTTACCTGGCAGAAGATCCCGGGCGGTCACGTCCATCCATCCATCCAGGCCGGCCATTACCCTCTCCCTGGCGGTCACGTGCAGCATCTCGCGATAAAACTGCAGAGGCTGCCGGGTACTGGGTAATCTTGGCCAGCTGTACTCTCGTGACAGCTGGCCGTAAACCAGTCCGACGACGTCACCGCCGGAGAAGCAGCTATGGTAAGCAGCTCTGCTCTATGTGGATGTCAGGTTCAGCCTGTCATCCAGATGTAGCAGAGCTGGACTCATCGTGGGACACTCGTGATTTTGGACTGCGTCGGACAGGGAGTATTTGTGTTGGTTTGTTATTTTTGTTTTTTTACAGGAGAACGATGGCGTCGCAGGATGAGCGTACAATAAAAATAATGAAAACTGTGTTGTGTTTTATTTCATTAAAATACTTTTTCTGGCTGTGTATTTTTTTACAAATGTTCAACCTTTATGATTAATAATGGATCGGTGTCTTATTGACGCCTCTCCATTATGAACCGGGCTTATTGTCACCGTTCAATCAAAGGTGATATTAACCCCTTATTACCCCAAGTGGGAAGAGCCGGGTAAAGTCCCACAATTGGCGCATCATTGGATGCGCCAATTGTTGGGCTGCTGCAGCCTGGTATTTTTAGGCTGTTGAGGGCCAAAATCCATTGGCCTTGACAGTCTTTTAATACCAGGCTGCAGCAGTCTGCTTTTTACTTGGCTGGTTAACAAAAATAGGGGGACCCCCATGCCATTTTATTTTCGAGGGGATCCCCTATTTTTGTTAACCAGCCAAGCTAAGCAAACTGCTGTGGCCTGGTATTATCAGGCTTGCAAGGTTCATGGATATTGGATCCTTAACAGCCTGAAAAACCAGGCCTCAGTAGTCTGCTTTATCAGGCTGGTTAACAAAAATAGGGGGGACCCCACACCATTTTTTTTTTCGAGGGGATCCCCTATTTTTGTTAATCAGTTCACTTCAGGTCAGCTGTGATTCCCTCTGACGTCACTGATGCTGTGCGGTGTCCCTGGCTGACCTGAAGTGAAAGTGGGAAGCAATCAATTATGCTAACCACTTCCTCTCCTGTCAGCCAGGAGAGGAGATGATTCAGTCGGGGGTTTACTGTGAGGCTGTCAGCATTAGCTGCGGTCTCTGCAGTAAACATTATCCCTTTCAGAAGGATTACATCGGGGGACCTGACTGAACATCAGATAGGTAAGAATAATGTTGCTTTATTATTTTATTTTTATTACAGGTGAACAAGGGCTTCGCAAGGAATGGCAGTAAAATAAAATATGGTCAAAAACTGTGTGTTTATTTCATTAAAATGATTTTTAATTAAAGTGTGTGTGTTTTATTTTTATTTCATACAATAGGATTAATAATTGATAGTTGTCTAATTGACAGCTCTCAATTATTAACCAGGCTTAAAGTCACCTTTCAATAGCAAGGTGGCTTTAACCCCTTATTAACCCATTCGCAACCGCTACAGGGCAATGGGAATTGACGGGCAAAGTGCCAGAAAGGGTGAATCTAATTATAGATTTGCCTTTTCTGGGGTGTCTGGGGGCAGATGTTAGTAGCCGGGGGGGGCAAAAATAATGGTCCCTCTCTGGGCTAATATTATCTGCCCCACTCGCTGGCTTTGTCTGGTTGAGAAAATAGGGCGGGAGCCCACGCATTTTTTTTCAACAATTTTACACCTCATATATATATATATATATATATTTATTAATATATATATATATACATGTCATTGAATTTGTGACACATATATATATATATATATATATATATTATATATATATATATATATTTATAGTTCATACACTTCTACATAGTATAATAACCGCTAATTCAATTGCCGGCTTTTGTGAAAATACAGAACCCGACATGAAATGACACATGGTTTTCATAGAGTTAACCATGTCATAAGTGGCTCAAGAATTGGTGTAGGAAGGAGGGGTTTGGGTTCCTGGAGAACTGGGCTGACTTCTCAGTTGGCTACAGGTTCTATACTAGGGACGGGCTGCACCTCATGGGGAGGGTGCAGCTGTGCTGGGGGAGAAAATGGCTAGAAGGTTGGAGGAGTCTTTAAACTAGGGACTAGGGGGGAGGGTATTCATTTTATAGGAGGGGAAGGCAGTGCAGATAGAGACCTGGG
The DNA here is from genome assembly GCA_033576555.1 of Oophaga sylvatica. Taxonomy (NCBI): domain Eukaryota; kingdom Metazoa; phylum Chordata; class Amphibia; order Anura; family Dendrobatidae; genus Oophaga; species Oophaga sylvatica. Next base: position 34,011,759 of record JARQOD010000005.1, on the reverse strand, counting down.
CACAAATAATGAAATTGGGGGTGGGGGTGGCATGGGGGGTGGGGTTAGAACAGTTAATAATTTAAGAAAGAATAGAGGTTCAGAGAGATACATAAAGTGCATGTATACTAATGCTAGAAGCCTCACCAACAAAATGGCGGAATTAGAATTAATTTTGTTGGAACATAATTATGACATGGTGGGGATATCTGAGACTTGGCTGGATGAGAGCCACGACTGGGCGGTTAATTTACAGGGCTATAGTCTGTTTAGGAATGACCGTAAAAATAAGCGAGGTGGGGGTGTGTGTTTATATGTAAAATCATCCTTAAAACCCATCCTGCGTGATATCTGTGAATCTAATGAAGATGTAGAGTCTCTGTGGGTGGAGATTAGGGGAGGGGGGAAAAATAATAAATTACTGATAGGGGTTTGTTATAAGTCTCCTAAAATAATGGAAGCAACAGAGAATATCCTCGTAAAGCAAATAGATGAAGCAGCAAGTCAAGGAGAAGTCATTATTATGGGGGACTTCAACTACCCTGAAATACATTGGGGAACAGAAACCTGTAGTTCCAGCAAAGGTAATAAGTTTTTGGAAACTATGAGAGACAATTACCTTTCACAACTAGTTCAGGACCCAACAAGAGGGGGGGCACTGCTAGACCTAATATTATCCAACAGGCCAGACCGCATATCAAATATAAGGGTTGGGGGTCACTTGGGTAATAGTGATCACAAAATAATAAGCTTTCATGTATCCTTTAATAAGATGTGTAGTCGAGGGGTTACAAGGACACTAAACTTCAGGAAGGCAAATTTCCAACGGATGAGAGATGATCTTGGTGCAATAAACTGGGACGATATCCTGAGACATAAAAATACACAAAGAAAATGGGAGACGTTTATTAGTATCCTGAATAGGACCTGTGCACAGTATATACCCTATGGGAATAAATATGCTAGAAATAGGAGGAAACCACTATGGCTAAATAGAGCTGTAAGGGGCGCAATAAGGGACAAAAGAAAGCGTTTAGGGAATTAAAGCAAGTAGGTAGTGATGAGGCATTAAATTAATACAGAAGACTGAATAAATTCTGTAACAAGCAAATCAAGACAGCAAAGATTGAGGCAGAGAGACTCATTGCCAGAGAAAGTAAAAATAATCCCAAAATATTCTTTAACTACATAAATAGCAAGAAACTAAAAAATTATAGTGTTGGTCCCCTTAAAAATAGTCTGGGTGAAATGGTGGATGACGATGAGGAAAAAGCCAATATGCTAAATGACTTTTTTTCAACTGTATTTACACAAGAAAATCCCATGACAGATAACATGATCAGTGATAAAAAAATTTCTCCATTAAATGTCACCTGCTTAACCCAGCAGGAAGTACGGCGGCATCTAAAAATCACTAAAGTTGACAAATCCCCGGGCCCGGATGGGATACACCCCCGAGTACTGCAGGAATTAAGTACAGTTATAGATAGACCATTATTTTTAATCTTTAAAGATTCCATAATAACGGGGTCTGTACCACAGGACTGGCGTATAGCAAATGTGGTGCCAAAATTCAAAAAGGGGGCAAAAACTGAACCTGGAAATTATAGGCCAGTGAGCTTAACATCTACTGTGGGTAAAATCCTGGAGGGTTTTTTAAGGGATACTATATTGGAGTATCTGAGGCTGAATAACCTCATGACACAGTATCAGCATGGGTTTACGAGGGACCGTTCTTGTCAGACTAATCTGATAAGCTTTTATGAAGGGGTAAGTTCAGGACTGGACCAAGGGAATGCAGTGGACGTGGTGTTCATGGACTTCTCAAAAGCTTTTGATACAGTGCCACACAAAAGGTTGATACATAAAATGAGAACAATGGGGATAGGGGAAAATATGTGTAAGTGGGTTAAGAACTGGCTCATGGATAGAAAACAGAGGGTGGTTATTAATGGAGCACACTCGGACTGGGTCACGGTTAGCAGTGGGGTACCACAGGGGTCAGTATTGGGGCCGCTTCTCTTTAACATTTTTATTAATGACCTTGTAGGGGGCATACAGAGTAGTATTTCAATATTTGCAGATGACACTAAACTCTGCAGGGTAATAAATACAGAGGAGGATAATTTTATATTACAGGAGGATTTATCTAAACTAGAAGCTTGGGCTGATAAATGGCAAATGAGCTTTAATGGGGATAAATGTAAGGTCATGCACTTTGGTAGAACAAATAAGATGTATAATTATGTGCTTAATTGTAAAACACTGGGCAAAACTGTCACTGAAAAAGACCTGGGTGTAAGGTGGACGACACACTCACATTTAGTGGCCAATGTCAGGCAGCTGCTGCCAAGGCAAATAAAATAATGGGATGCATTAAAAGAGGCATAGATGCTCATGAGGAGAACATAATTTTACCTCTATACAAGTCACTGGTGCGACCACACTTAGAATACTGTGTGCAGTTCTGGTCTCCGGTGTATAAGAAAGACATAGCTGAACTGGAGCGGGTGCAGAGAAGAGCGACCAAGGTTATTAGAGAACTGGAGGGTCTGCAATACCAAGACAGGTTATTACACTTGGGGTTATTAGTTTGGAAAAACGAAGACTTAGGGGTGATTTTATTACAATGTATAAATATATGAGGGGACAGTACAAAGACCTTTCTAATGATCTTTTACTCTTAGACCTGAAAAGGGGACAAGGGGGCATCCTCTACGTCTGGAGGAAAGAAGGTTTAGCCATAATCACAGACGCAGATTCTTTACTGTAAGAGCAGTGAGACTATGGAACTCTCTGCCGTCTAATGTTGTAATGAGTGATTCCTTACTAAAATTTAAGAGGGGACTGGATGCCTTTCTTGAAAAGAATAATATTACAGGCTATATTCACTAGTTTCCTAGATACAGCGTTGATCCAGGGATCTAGTCTGATTGCCGTATGTGGAGTGGGAAGGAATTTTTTTCCCCAATGTGAAGCTAACTGTTTGCCACTTGGTTTTTTTTTGCCTTCCTCTGGATCAACATGTTAGGGCAGGTTAGGATAGGATATGGGTTGAACTAGATGGACTTAAAGTCTTCCTTCAACCTTAATAACTATGTTACTATGTTACTATGTTATTTCATGTAGTTTGATATATGGTTTTCACTAACAATTACATGAGTGTATGTGTGCAAAATTTGACACATGTAGGGGTTAATTAAAGGTGTAAATTCGTAGCAAAAAAATGTGTTTTTTACAACGAATTTACACCTTTAATTAACCCCTACATGTGTAAAATTTTGCACACATACACTCGTGTAATTGTTTAGTGAAAACCATATATCAAACTACATGAAATGACATGGTTAACTCTATGTAAACTATGTGTCATTTCATGTCGGGTGGTTCTGTATTTTCACAAAAGCCGGCATTGCCTGGCAATTGAATCAGAGGCTATTTTACTATGTAGAAGTGTATGAACTATAAATATATGTATATATATGTCACAATGACATGTATATATATATATATGTATTCCATGTGTGTATATCTAGTGTTTACAAGGAAAGAAAGAGGTTTTTTTAGTTCTGATATTTCTGTCCCATTGACCTGCATTTGGTTTTCGGTATCGGATCTGCGATACCCAATACTTTTTGAGTATCGGGCCGATCCAATCCGATCCGATATTTCGGGATATCGGGCGGTATCGCTCAACACTAGTGGTAGCAATTCGGGCAACTTAGCAGTCATTACGCAAGCACAGTGGCATGTATTGGCTCATGTGTGCCAGGCTGCCCAGAGGCTGCGATAAGCTGGTGGGAGGTGTATGGTTTGGGTCCTCAGTATCCCCCAGCCAAGCTACAGTGATGCTTGTGAGCTGATTTGAGTGCCAACGCTGATGTGAACATTGTTCTTCCTCCTCATCCTCCAAAACTGTCCTCTGGTTGGACCATTGTGTACCTGGCCACTGTTGGTACAGGAACCCACCCTCCGAGTGTGGACAGCAAGGCTGATAGCGTAAATGGTCCCTGTTCCTCATGATCCTCTTCTTCCTGTTCCACCACCTCATTGATCATGGCCTGAAGTGTTTTCTCCAGCAAGTGGTATAGTAAGGCTCATGTGGTCTGATCACTGTTGGCCATGTTGATGGAGTATTTGAAGCAGCGTAACATGGCACACATATCCTGCATGAAGGCCCACTTATTGGTGGTGAAGTGGTGATGTTCCACAGAGCGACTCAGTCGGGCATGCTGCAGCTAAAACTCCAATATTGTCTACTATTTGCACAGTCTCTCCAGTAGTGATGAGCGAGTATGCTCATTGCTCGGTTTTCCCCGAGCATGCTCGGGTGATCTCCTATAATTTGGGCGTGCTCGGAGATTTAGTATGTGTCGATGTAGCTGCATGATTTGCGGCTGCCAAACAGCCTGAATACATGTGGGGAATGCCTGTTTGTTAGGGAATCCCCACATGTATCCAGGCTGTCTAGCAGCCGCAAATCATGCAGCTGCGGCGACACATACTAAATCTCCAAGCAGGCCCAAATACTCGGAGATCACCCGAGTATGCTCAAGAAAACCCAAACAAGGAGCATACTCTCTCATCACTACTCTCCAGCATATGCAAGGTGGAGTTCCACCTTGTTGGTATATCACATATAAGACGCTGAGCGGGAAGTCAGAAGTGAAGCTGCAATGCAGACAGGCGAGCAACAGCAGGGAGAGAACACCAAAAGAGGCACGCACTGACCACAGTTTCAGCAGCAGCTCTGATATACGTGGGTAATTTGTAAGGAAGCTCTGCACCATTAAATACAGCACATGTACCAGGCAAGCGATATGCATCAAACAGAGTAGGCTTACAGTTGCTATGAGATTTTGACCGTTATCGCATACCATCAGGCCAGTCTTGAGGTTCACCAGCAGAAACCACTCATTTGTCTGCTGTTTAATCCCCATCAGCAGCTCCTGAGCGGTGTGAGATCTGTCCCCCAAACAATTAGTTTCAGAACAGCCTGATGTCTTTTTCCCCTAGACGTGCTGAAGTTGGTGGTGCAGGTCTTACTGTGAGCGGATGAGGAACCAGTGAAGGAAGTGGAGTAGGAGGAAGAGGCAACCTGGACAGAGGAACGTTCAGAAATCCTCTGTGGTGGTATGACATGTGCTAAAACACCTTCTACTTCTGTCTCAGCCCCAGTCATTTACCCAGTGGGCAGTTAGGGAGATGTAACATCCCTGACCAAGCTTACTAGTCCACGTATTGGTGGTTGTGTGGAACTTGCAACTGATGTTGCTCAGTGCACACCTGATTTGGTCTTCAACATGTGTGTGCAGGTCAGGGATGGCCTGCCTTGAAAAGTAGTGGCAGCTGGAAACAATATACTGCAGGACAGCCACAGCCATCAGTTTTCAAAACTGTCAACTTCCACCAGCCAGAATGGCAGCATTTGAAAGACCTGTAATTTGTAAATGCTGTCATTGAGGACCATGGCTCGTGGGTGTTTAGGGGTTATTTCCTCTTTCTCTCAAGGTTTTGAGGGATGGAGAGCTGAACACTTCCATGTAACACTGTGGAGATGCTCAGTGACACTGATGGTGGTGGTGGTGCTGTCATATCCTCTCTTTGCGGGTAGGCAGGTGGCCTTGTTGATCATGAGCAGAAAGAAGAGGCCGAGACCGCAGCAGAAGAGGGAGCAGCAGGAGGCTCAGATCTGTCATGCTTTTTAAGGTATGTCCTCCACTGCACCTAATGCTTGGAATTCAGATGCCTTGTCATGCAGGTGGTGCTCAGGTTCCGAACATTTATGCCTCGCTTCAGGGTCTTACCGCACAGTATGTAAATGAATTGTAGCTTGTCGTCAGCACATTGCCTGAAGAACTGACATGACAAGGAGATATTTTGAGCTGGCTTTGGTGTTCTTATTTTCTTGGCGCGGTGGGCAATATCAGCTGACATACTGGCTATGGGCTGCCCGCTGTGCTTTTGCACCCTGCTCCCACTTTTGCTGTGCTGCTCTGAGAGCATAACCATCTCCTCTTTCTCCAAATTGTACACATCACTAGGATGGCCTTCACTCCATGTGAGGTCTAGGACATCATCATCCCCCGCATCATCTTTCACTTAGTCCTCACTTCTGACTTCCTTGTAAGTCTCAACCTAAGAAAGACGCAGCAGTTGGCATCTGCATTTCATCATCATCAGAGATGTGCTGCGGTTTTCCACTGACCATGTGCGCTAACCCTCCTACGTATTCATCCTCCAATTGAACAAATGGTTGGGCATTCAATATCTTCCAATTGTGGGGCAGGACAAGTGGATGGCCCACAGGACCATAGCCAGCAGAATCGTCAGAAAGCAGAAGTGACTGCTGCATGACTTTGGCCTCAGTCTGCTTGGCTGATTTGCAAGATGGTGAGTTGGAAGCAGAATGACTATAGTCCGCACGTGCCAAATCTGTGCTTTCTGCAGTGGACTGGGTGGAAGATAATGCAAAGAAACTGGAGCCACTGTCAGCCATCCAATGTAACACCTCCTCAACATGTTCTGACCTCATCACTCATGTAGCGGTAATTGGCCCTACAAAATGACGCATAACGTCCTGTCGCTTGCGTGCACCAGAGGAAGGTGTTGCATTTGGGCACGTATCAGGAAGAGAATGACCACGTCCTCTTCCTGCATCAGGTTCACCATCACCAGCAGCAGCTACACCAGAACTACCACTGCCACGTCCTCATCACCTCATTGATGGTCTGTTCATTGAAAGATGGCCGCTGGACAAGTCCTTGAGGGGAGATATCTGTCATCGCAGCCATTAGCTGCGGTGATGTGAGCTTGGAAGTATGCTCCAGCACATATAGAGCTGAGAGAGTTATTTGGCCATTCCAGTTCCAGATTTTATGAGTGGTTATAAGAGATGGGTGGGAATGACCGCTAACATATCCCAACCCCAATGGCGTGGTTTGGCCAATAAAATGGAGGCCAAATGTCTCATTCAGTGTCTGTGGCTGGAGGTGTGGAGACCTCCAATGTGTGTTGCTAAAGACACTGACCTGAGCGGGCGGACACGCAGTACTATATGGATTGCTTATTTTTCTCTTTGCTTTTCATTTTGTGCCGGAAAAGGCTGTTCATTTGTTTTGGCTATCCAGAGTGGTTTATGCAGTTTTAATAAACTTGCTTGGACATTTCAACAATACTGCTTCCTGTGCCTATCTCAACTGCAGCAGAGTGAGTACAGATTCCTACAACTGGTGCTAGAAGCACAGGCATGAATCCCAAGAGGCAGTGTGACTGCCGATACCGCATGTCCTGGGTAAAAGCGGCTGCAGGAGGGGAATTGGACAGCATGGAGGAGCTTGTAAAGCATTTGGTCCAGCAGCAAATGGCGCAACAAGAAACTAATAAGCTGTTGGCACAGCAGCTAGAACACCAGCAGCAGCGGCAGCAGCAGGAGGTGCTAACGCGGCAGATGGAACTCCTCGCAGAGGCAGTTCGTGGGAAGCCGGCGGTCTACTCCCCAACTCCACATGATGACTCGTAAGCCAGGAAGATGGTAAGAAGAGTGTTGCAATAGATGACCCCGGGGGACGACGATGAAGCGTTCTTGATGGTTTTCAAAAGGGTGGCATAACGGGAGAAATTGCCTCCGGAGTAGTGGGCGGAGATCCTAGCGTCATATTTAATAGGTGAATCACAGAAGACTGAGATCTTGGCACGCTTTGGAGTGACTCTGACTGTCGGGTGCAGCGAGTGCACCTCTGGGCCTATTGCAGTGACAAACCTCCCCGGCCCCAAATATTTGACCTCCTACACCTGGTCCAAAAATGACTGTAACCTGAATCTTCCTCCCCAGCACAAATGGTAGAGAGGAACGTTATGGACAGGTTAATGCACTCCCTGCCGAGGCCGGTGCAATCATGGGATGCCCAGGGAGATCCCTGTAATGACAATGACCTAGTAAGCCTGGTGGAGAGGTACCAGGTGGTCAAGAGTTCCGTGGGGTAGCACGGGGTTGTAGCATCCCCATTTGGTGTTCCCAAAGTGGGGCTGACACCCAAAAGACGGGAGCTAGAGCCACACCTGGGGGTGGCCAGGAGCACTGGAGTTAGTGTCCAAGGTCCCTTCCCATTGTGTAATTTATTGGCGGTGTCATACCCCTGGCCACGTAGCCACGCTTTGTCCCATGACCACTTTGACAATGGACTGCAGCACAGGATGGCACTGCTCATATTTTGCCTATCTGGCCTACTGTGCTGTCCCTCAAACGAGAGAGGAGCCGTAAGCATGCCCCGTGACAGTAAACAGGGTGCAATTGACAAGTCTGCTGGTCTCAAGGAGTTTGGTAATTTTAGTGGGGGCTACCATTCCCCATTGGCTTACTCCTGGAAAAAAGGGTGGGCATCCACTGTATTTATGGCGACGCTAGAGACTATCCTGTGGCCGACGTGGTCATCAACACAAACTGTGGCAGCGAGTCCCATGAGGTCGGTGTGGTCAAGGACCTATTGCACCCTATTATAATAGGGCGAGATTTTTTATTATTTTGGGACTTGTGGAGAAAAGGGAGGACATGTGGTTGTCCGGACAACAGCCAGGTTGCTCCCAAAGAAACCTTGTCTCAGGCTGTGGTCAATAGGTTTCCATTTTGTGTGCATTTTGGTGATGAGGATGAGGCAGCATCCACTGAGGCCAACATCCCTGAGCTGGATGTGTCCGGAGGAAAATTTGGAACTGCCCAACTCAGGGACCTAACTCTTAAAGAGGCATTTCAAAATGTAACTGTGTTAAATGGTGTGTCTCAGGAGCCAGGGACCGACAGTCAGTTCCTTCATCTTGCAGTGATTGGAGATCTGCTTTATAGGGTAACCAAGCCAAGATGTGCTGTAATAGAGCAGGGTCTTATAAACGCAGGGTGTTAGACATAGCTCAATCCCATTTGTTGGGGGGTCACATGGGGCAGATAAGACCCAGGAGCACATTCTGCAGATATTCTACTGGCCTGGGTGTTACAGAGAAATCCTGAACTACTGTTGTTCCTGTCCCACGAGCCAGCTGACCTCCCCAGTGGCCCATTTCTGCAGTCCTCTGGTACCGTTGCCCATCATCGAGGTCCCATTCGAGCAAATAGCGATGGAGATGGTAGGACCCATGGTAAAGTCTGCAAGAGAACATCAATACATACTGGTGGTCCTTGATTATGCTTTATGCTAACCAGTACCTAGAGGTGGTATCCTTAACCCCTTCATGACCCAGCCTATTTTGACCTTAAAGACCTTGCCATTTTTGCAATTCTGACCAGTGTCCCTTTATGAGGTAATAACTCAGGAACGCTTCAACGGATCCTAGCGATTCTGAGATTGTTTTTTCGTGACATATTGGGCTTCATGTTAGTGGTAAATTTAGGTCGATAATTTTTGCGTTTATTTGTGAAAAAAATGGAACTTTGGCCAAAATTTTTAAAATTTTGCAATTTTCAAATTTTGAATTTTTATTCTGTTAAACCAGAGAGTTATGTGACACAAAGTAGTTAATAAATAACATGTCTACTTTACATCAGCACAATTTTGGGAACAACATTTTTTTTTGTTAGGAAGTTATAAGGGTTAAAATTTGACCAGCGATTTCTCATTTTTACAGCAAAATTTACAAAACCATTTTTTTTAGGGACCACCTCACATTTGAAGTCACTTTGAGGGGTCTATATGGTAGAAAATACCCAAAAATGACACCATTATAAAAACTGCACCCCTCAAGCTACTCAAAACTACATTCAAGAAGATTATTAACCCTTCAGGTGCTTCACAGGAACTAAAGCAACGTGGAAGGAAAAAATGACATTTAATTTTTCCAACAAAATTTTTCTTTTAGCATCAATTTTTCATTTTTACATGGGCAACAGGATAAAATGGACCCTAAAATTTGTTGGGAAATTTCTCCTGAGTACACAGATACCTCATATGTGGTCATAAACCACTGTTTGGGTGCACGGCAGGGCTCAGAAGGGAAGGAACGCCATTTGACTTTTTGAATGGAAAATATGCTGGAATATTTAGCGGTTGTCATGTCGCATTTGGAAAGTCCCTGTGTGCCTAAACATTAGAGCTCCCCCACAAGTGAACCCATTTTGGAAACTAGACCCCCCAAGGAACTTATCTAGATGCAGAGTGAGCACTTTGAACCCCCAGGTGCTTCACAAATTGATCCGTAAAAAAAAGAAAGTACTTTTTTTCACAAAAATTTTCTTTTAGCCTCAGTTGTTTCATTTTCATATGCGCAACAAGATAAATTGGATCCTAAAATTTGTTGGGCAATTTATCCTGAGTACAACGATACCTCATGTGTGGTCATAAACCACTGTTTGGGCGCACCGCAGGGCTCAGAAGGGAAGGAACGCCATTTGACATTTTTGAATGGAAAATATGCTGGAATATTAGCGTTGCCATGTCGCATTTGGAGAGTCCCTGGGTGCCTAAACATTGGAGCTCCCCCACAAGTGAACCATTTTGGAAACTAGACCCCCCAAGGAACTTATTAAGATGCAGAGTGAGCACTTTGAACCCCCAGTGCTTCACAAATTGATCCCTAAAAAAAGAAAGTACTTTTTTTTTCACAAAAATTTTCTTTTAGGCTCAGTTTTTTCATTTTCACACTTGGCAACAGTATAAATTAGATCCTAAAATTGTTGGGCAATTTTCCTGAGTACACAGATACCTCATATGTGGTCATAAATCACTCATTGGGCGCAGGCTGGGCCCAGAAGGGAAGGAGCGCCATTTGACAATTTGAATGGAAAATTAGCTCCATCCTTAGCGGACACCATGACGCCTTTGGAGAGCCCCTGTGTGCCTAAACAGTGAAAAAAAAACACATGTGACACCATTTTGGAAACTAGACCCCTTATGGAACTTATCTAGATGTGTTGAGCACTCTGAACCCCCAAGTGCTTCACAGAAGTTTATAACGCAAGCAGTGAAAAAAAAATATTTTTTTCCTCAAAAATGATTTTTAGCCCGCTATTTTTTATTTTTACAAGGTAACAGGAGAAATTGGACCAAAAGTTGTTGTGCAATTTGTCCTGAGTACACTGGTACCCCATATGTGGGGGGAACCACTGTTTTGGCACATGGGAGAGCTCAGAAGGGAAGGAGCGCTATTTTGGAATGCAGACTATGATGGAATGTTCTGCGGGCATCATGTTACGTTTGCAGAGCCCCTGATGTCCTAAACATGTAGAAACCCCCCACAAGTGACCCATTTTGGAAACTAGACCCCCCAAGGAGCTTATTAGATGTGTAGTGAGCACTTTGAACCCCCAAGTGCTTCACAGAATTTATAAACCAGAGCATGAAATAAAAAAAATCATTTTTGTTTCACAAAAATCATTTTTTAGCCCACTATTTTTTATTTTCCAAGGGTAACAGATAAATTGGACCCCAAAATTGTTGTCCATTTTTCTGAGTACCGTGCCTCATATGTGGGGGAACCACTGTTTGGGGCACGGCAGGGCTCAGAAGTAAGGAGTGCCATTTGACTTTTTGAATGGAAAATTAGCTCCAATCGTTAGCGGACACCATGTCGTGTTTGGAGAGCCCCTGTATGCCTAAACTTTGGAGCTCCCCACAAATGACCCATTTTGGAAACTCGATCCCCCTAAGGAACTTATCTAGATGCACAGTGAGCACTTTGAATCCCCAGATGCTTCACAGAAGTTTATAACGCAGAGCCGTGAAAATAAAAAATCATTTTTTTTTCTCAAAAAATGATTTTTAGCCCACTATTTTTTATTTTCACAATGGTTACAGGAGAAATTGGACCCCAAAAGTTGTTGTCCAATTTGTCCTAAGTACGCTAGTACCCCACATGTGGGGGGAACCACTGTTTGGGCACACGTCAGGGCTCGGAAGGGATGTAGTGATGCTTTGAAATGCCAACTTGATGGAATGGTCTGCGGGCGGGCAGAGCCCCTGATGTGCCTACACAGTAGAAACCTCCCACACGTGACCACATTTTGTAAACTAGACCCCCCAAGGAACTTATCTAGATGCAGAGTGAGCACTTTGAACCACCAGGTGCTTCACAAATTGATCCGTAAAAAAAAGAAAGTACTTTTTTTGACAAAAAAATTTTTTTAGCCTCAGTTGTTTCATTTTCACATGGGCAACAGGATAAAAGGATCCTAAAATTTGTTGGCAATTTCTCCTGAGTACACAGATACCTCATGTGTGGTCATAAACCACTGTTTGGGTGCACCGCAGGGCTCAGAAGGGAAGGAGCGCCATTTGACTTTTTGAATGGAAAATATGCTGGAATATTTAGCGGTTGCTATGTCGCATTTGGAGAGTTCCTGTGTGCCTAAACATTGGAGCTCCCCCACAAGTGAACCCATTTTGGAAACTAGACCCCCCAAGGAACTTATTTAGATGCAGAGTGAGCACTTTGAACCCCAGGTGCTTCACAAATTGATCCCTAAAAAAAAGAAAGTACTTTTTTTTCACAAAAATTTTCTTTTAGCCTCAGTTTTTTCATTTTCACATGGGCAACAGTATAAATTGGATCCTAAAATTTGTTGGGCAATTTCTCCTGAGTACACAGATACCTCATATGTGGTCATAAATCACTGATTGGGCGCACGGCTGGGCCCAGAAGGGAAGGAGCGCCATTTGACAATTTGAATGGAAAATTAGCTCCAATCCTTAGCGGACACCATGACGCCTTTGGAGAGCCCCTGTGTGCCTAAACAGTGAAAAAAAAACCACATGTGACACCATTTTGGAAACTAGACCCCTTATGGAACTTATCTAGATGTGTTGTGAGCACTCTGAACCCCCAAGTGCTTCACAGAAGTTTATAACGCAGAGCAGTGAAAAAAAAATTTTTTTTTTTCTTCAAAAATAATTTTTTAGCCCGCTATTTTTTATTTTTACAAGGGTAACAGGAGAAATTGGACCACAAAAGTTGTTGTGCAATTTGTCCTGAGTACACTGGTACCCCATATGTGGGGGGAACCACTGTTTTGGCGCATGGGAGAGCTCAGAAGGGAAGGAGCGCTATTTTGGAATGCAGACTTGATGGAATGTTCTGAGGGCATCATGTCGCATTTGGAGAGCCCCTGATGTGCCTAAACAGTAGAAACCCCCCACAAGTGACCCTATTTTGGAAACTAGACCCCCCAAGGAGCTTATCTAGATGTGTAGTGGAGCACTTTAAACCCCCAGGTGCTTCACAAATTGATCCGTAAAAAAAAGAAAGTACTTTTTTTCACAAAAATTTTCTTTTAGCCTCAGTTGTTTCATTTTCATATGCGCAACAAGATAAATTGGATCCTAAAATTTGTTGAGCAATTTATCCTGAGTACACCGATACCTCATGTGTGGTCATAAACCACTGTTTGGGCGCACCGCAGGGCTCAGAAGGGAAGGAGCACCATTTGACTTTTTGAATGGAAAATATGCTGGAATATTTAGCGGTTGCCATGTCGCATTTGGAGAGTCCCTGTGTGCCTAAACATTGGAGCTCCCCCACAAGTGAACCCATTTGGAAACTAGACCCCCCAAGGAACTTATTAGATGCAGAGTGAGCTCTTTGAACCCCCAGGTGCTTCACAAATGATCCCTAAAAAAAAGAAAGTACTTTTTTTTTCACAAAAATTTTCTTTTAGCCTCAGTTTTTTCATTTTCACATGGGCAACAGTATAAATTGGATCCTAAAATTTGTTGGGCAATTTCTCCTGATACACAGATACCTCATATGTGGTCATAAATCACTGATTGGGCGCACGGCTGGGCCCAGAAGGAAGGAGACCATTTGACAATTTGAATGGAAAATTAGCTCCAATCCTTAGCGGACACCATGACGCCTTTGGAGAGCCCCTGTGTGCCTAAACAGTGAAAAAAAACACATGTGACACAATTTTGGAAACTAGACCCCTTATGGAACTTATCTAGATGTGTTGTGAGCACTCTGAACCCCCAAGTGCTTCACAGAAGTTTATAACGCAGAGCAGTGAAAAAAAAATTTTTTTTTTTTTTCAAAAATGATTTTTTAGCCCGCTATTTTTTATTTTTACAAGGGTAACAGGAGAAATTGGACCACAAAAGTTGTTGTGCAATTTGTCTGAGTACACTGGTACCCCATATGTGGGGGGAACCACTGTTTTGGCGCATGGGAGAGCTCAGAAGGGAAGGAGCGCTATTTTGGAATGCAGACTTGATGGAATGTTCTGCGGGCATCATGTTGCGTTTGCAGAGCCCCTGATCTGCCTAAACAGTAGAAACCCCCCACAAGTGACCCTATTTTGGAAACTAGACCCCCCAAGGAGCTTATCTAATGTGTAAGTGAGCACTTTGAACCCCCAAGTGCTTCACAGAATTTATAAACGCAGAGCAGTGAAAATAAAAAAAATCATATTTTTTCCACAAACATGATCTTTTAGTCCCCAATTTTTTTATTTTCCCAAGGGTAACAGGAGAAATTAGACCTCAAAAGTTGTTGTCCAATTTTCCTGAGTACGCTGATATCCCATATGTAGAGAAAACTACTGTATGGGCACACGTCGTGGCTCGGAAGGGAAGTAGTGACTGTTTTGAAATGCCGACTTGATGGAATGGTCTGCGGGTGTCATGTTACGTTTGCAGAGCCCATGATGTGCCTAAACAGTAGAAACCCCCCCAAGTGACCCATTTTGGAAACTAGATCCCCCAAGGATCCCGCTAGATGTGTGGTAAGCACTTTCAATCTCCAAGTTCTTCACAGAAGTTTATAACGCAGAGCCGTGAAAATAAAAAATCATTTTTTTTCCACAAAAAAATTTTAGTCCCCAATTTTTTTTCCCAAGGGTAACAGGAGAAATTAGACCCCCAAAGTTGTTGTGCAATTTTCCCGAGTATGCTGATACCCCATATGTGGGGGTAAAACCACTGTTTGGGCACACGTCGGGGCTTGGAATAAAGGGAGCACTGTTTGACTTTTTGAATGCAAAATTTGCAGGAATCAATGGTGGCGCCATGTCACGTATGGAGACCCCCGATTGCGTAAAATAGTGGAAACCCCTCAATTCTAACTCCAACCTTAACCCCAACACACCGCTAACCCCAACCCTAACCCCTACCACACGCCTAACCCTAATACAAACCCTAACCATAACCCTAACCCCAACACACCCCTAACCCTAATCCCAACTCTAACCATAAACCTAACCACAAGCCTAACCCTAATCCCAACACTAACCCCAAAACACGCCTAACACTTATCCTAACTCAAACCCTAACCACAAACTAACCTAATCCCAACCCTAACCCTAATTCTAACCCTAACCCTAATTCCAACCCTTACCCAAATTCCAACCTAACCCAAATTCCAACCCTAACCCAAATTCTAACCGTAACCCTAATTCTAACCCTAAAATTTTAACCCTAATGCTAACCCTAACCCTAGTTCTATCCCTAACCCTAAGGCTGGGTTCATATTGCGTTTTAACCAGCCCGTTCAACACGTAGCAGTTGACAGGCTGGTAACGGTATAGCATAACCCATAGCGTTATGCTATGCTGCTAGCGCAGAGGAATCAGCAATGATGAAAATGATGAAATGGTAAGACAGGATGTTGAGAAGGCTGAACTGTTAAATTCCTATTTTGCATCTGTTTTCTCTCAGAAAGGAAATGCAACATCAACTGATCTTCACTGTCCTATTAAAGGAATAGAAGAATCCAGGATATCTATAAACAGAAAGACAGTGAGGAAACACTTAGCTAACCTAAATGAATTCAAGTCTCCAGTTCCAGATGAATTACACCCCAGAGTACTGAAGGAGATAGCAGAAGAAATTTTTGAACCACTGTCCATAATCTTTGAAAATTCTTGGAGAACAGGAGAAGTCCCAGAAGACGGAGAAGAAGGTGGACTGTTATGTTACGGTAGCTGAGGAGTGCAGGTAAAAACACAAAATAAGAAATTGTCTTATCTGATAGCAGGAGATGCAGACACGACACAGCAGGCTACAAGGGAAACTGGAAAGAAGGATTCAGACCAGAACAATTGATCACCGGCAACCCTGAGGGGAAAATGATTCCCTTAAATAAGACCAATCAGTAACACCTGATTCCCAATCCTCACTAGTACCGCTTGTAACCACCAGAGGGAGCCTCTGCTCAGAACTCATCTCAAACCCATTCACAACAGTACCCCCCCTTGAGGAGGGGTCACCGAACCCTCATTTGAGCAACCAGGTCGGTCAGGATGAGTTCTATGATACGCACGGATAAGTCTCCTAGCATGGATGTCCGAAGCAAACACCCAAGAATTATCTTCCTGACCATAACCTCTCCATTTAACCAAATACTGGAGTCTTCGTCTAGAAAAACGAGAATCCAATATTTTCTCAACCACATACTCCAGATTGCCCTCAACCAAAACAGGGTCAGGAGGCACAGCAGCAGGAACCACTGGCTCAACAAACCTCTTCAACAAGGACTTGTGGAACACGTTATGGATCTTAAATGTCCCTGGAAGAAGCAAACGAAAAGAAACAGGATTAATAATCTCCATGATCTTATAAGGTCCAATGAACCTAGGCTTAAATTTAGGAGATGCTACTCTCATAGGAATATTCTTTGAGGACAACCAGACCAAGTCCCCCACTTTAAACCGAGGACCACCAGTCCTATGCCGGTTAGCAAACCGCTGGGCCTTCTCCTGAGAGAGGGACAACCTCTCCACTACCTGGTCCCAAATCTGCTGCATACGCTCAACAACAGAGTCAACACCTGGACAGACAGAAGCCTCCGTCTGTCCTGAAGAAAATCGAGGGTGAAACCCAGAATTACAGAAAAACGGAGACATCAAAGTGGCAGAGCTAGCCCTATTATTAAGAGCAAACTCAGCCAAAGGCAAAAAAGAGACCCAGTCATCCTGATCAGCAGACACAAAGCATCTTAGATAAGTCTCCAATGTCTGGTTTGTTCTCTCAGTTTGACCATTGGTCTGAGGATGAAATGCAGAGGAGAAAGACAATTGAACACCCAGTTTAGAACAAAAAGTCCTCCAAAATCTGGAAACAAACTGGACTCCTCTGTCAGACACAATGTTCTCAGGAATGCCGTGTAAACGAACCACGTGCTGAAGGAACAACGGCACCAATTCAGAGGAGGAAGGCAACTTAGGTAATGGCACAAGATGTATCATTTTGGAAAACCTATCACAAATTACCCAGATGGTGGTCATTCTCTGAGAAACAGGAAGATCGGAAATGAAATCCATAGAGATATGGGTCCATGGTCTCTTGGGCACAGGCAATGGCATCAACAAACCACTAGAGCGAGAGCAAGGCTTGGAGCGAGAGCAAGTCCCGCAGGACTGCACAAATTCCCTGACATCGCGAGACAAGGTAGGCCACCAAAAGGACCGACTAACCAAGTCTCTGGTACCAAAAATTCCGGGATGCCCAGCCAATGCGGAACAATGAATCTCAGACATCACACTCTTTTTCCATTGGTCCGGGACAAACAATTTTCCAACAGGGCAGCGCTCGGGCCTATCCTCCTGACACCCCTCCAGAGCAAGTCTCAAATTGGGCGAGATGGCGGAAAGAACTACACCCTCCTTCAAAATAACAGAGGGATCAGATAGCTCAGGAGAGTCCGCAAGGAAACTCCTCGAGAGGGCATCCGCCTTAACATTCTTAGTGCCAGGAAGAAAGGAAACCACAAAATTAAAACGTGTGAAAAACAAGGCCCACCTGGCCTGTCTAGGATTGAGTCGCTTGGCAGATTCCAGATAGACCAGATTCTTATGGTCCGTAAGGACCACCACCTGATGTTTGGCTCCCTCCAGCCAATGTCTCCACTCCTCAAAAGCCCACTTCATGGCCAATAACTCCCGATTACCCACGTCATAATTACGTTCAGTAGGAGAAAATTTTCGAGAGAAAAAGGCACAAGGGTTACTTTTAGAGGTCTCTGGATCTTTTTGGGACAAAACGGCACCTGCCCCAATTTCAGAGGCATCAACCTCCACCTGAAATGGCAGAGAAACATCAGGCTGCCGTAGAACAGGAGCAGAAGTGAATCTCTGCTTAAGTTCCTGAAACGCAGAGACTGCCTCAGGAGGCCAATTCACCACATCAGAACCTTTCTGGTCAAATCAGTTAATGGTTTAACAATAACAGAGAAATTACCAATAAATTTACGATAAAAATTGGCAAAACCCAAAAATCTCTGAAGAGCCTTTAATGAAGTAGGTTGGACCCAATCACAGATGGCCTGAACCTTGACCGGGTCCATTTCAATAACAGATGGAGACAAAATGAATCCCAGAAATGAGATCTTCTGTACGCCAAAAAGACACTTTGATCCCTTCACATACAGAGCATTCTCTCTCAAAATCTGGAATACAGTTCGAACATGTTTCACATGAGAGTCCCAGTCATTAGAAAAAATCAAGATATCATCCAAATAAACAATCAGAAATTTATCCACAAAATCCCTGAAAATGTCATTCATGAAGGACTGGAAGACGGAAGGAGCATTAGTGAGCCCAAAGGGCATCACTAGGTACTCAAAATGCCCCTCTGGGGTATTAAATGCCGTCTTCCATTCATCCCCGTGCTTAATGCGAATAAGGTTATACGCCCCCCTGAGGTCAAGCTTGGTAAACCAAGTAGCACTTTTCACCCTGGAAAACAGGTCAGAAATCAAGGGTAACGGATATTGATATTTCACAGTGATATTGTTCAAGAGACGATAATCAATACACGGCCTTAATGAACCATCCTTTTTGGCCACAAAGAAAAAACCGGCAACCAAGGGTGAAGAGGATGGTCTGATATGACCCTTCTCCAATGACTCCTTGATATAAGACCGCATAGCGTCATGTTCAGGTACAGACAAGTTAAAAAGGCGACCTTTAGGGAATTTACTACCAGGCACTAATTCAATAGCGCAGTCATAGTGCCTATGGGGGGGCAAGGATGCAGATTTACTTTCGCTAAACACATCAGAAAAATCAGTCAAAAAGTCAGGACCATCTTGAGCCTGGGGAGAGGCAGAAAAAACAGGAGTGTTGGCATTAACACATTGGCAGCCCCAACTGGTAACAGACACAGATTTCCAATCCAAAACAGGATTATGAGACTGTAACCAAGGGAAACCTAGTACAATAATGTCATGCAGATTATACAGCACCAAAAATTTGCAACTCTCCTGATGATCAGGTTCAACCCTCATTATCACCTGAGTAGAGAACTGGGGTTTATTCTCAGCCAAAGGGGTAGAATCAATCCCCAGTAGGGGAATAGACTTCCGTAGGGGTATCAAGGGAAACTCACAACATTTAGCAAAATCAAAATCCATCAGGTTAATAGCTGCTCCTGAATCAACAAAAGCCTGAGCAGAAAATGTGGACAGGGAGCAAATCAGGGTAACAGTCAACAGAAATTTAGTCTGAACACTACCCAAGACAATTGAGCATTCAAAACGTCTTCCCCGCTTAGGGCAGACTGAAATAGCATGAGAGGCATCACCACAGTAGAAACATAACCCATTGCATTTTCGAAACTCATGACGCTGTGCCCAGAAGCCACTCTATCACACTGCATGGGTTCAGAAGCTGGTTCACAAGGCAACACTATTCCACGCATACCTCTGCGCTCACGCAAACGTCTGTCAATTTGAATCGCTAATGACATAGAATCATTGAGACCAGAGGGAGCAGGGAAACCCACCATAACATCTTTTACATTCTCTGACAGACCCTTCCGAAAAATGGCTGCCAAAGCATCATCATTCCATTTGGTCAGGACTGCCCACTTTCGGAATTTCTGACTGTACAACTCAGCGTACTCAAGCCCCTGATTTAATGCCAACAAGGTTTTTTCAGCTTGATCAGTGACATTAGGTTCATCGTACAATAACCCCAGAGCCAGAAAAAATGCATCTGGCAACCCAGCAAGATAGGTAGCAATACTCCGAACCTCAGTGGCAAGCTGATCCACACGGCCAGACAACTGTGCAAACTACATTGAGAAAAAAAAATCCTCCTCAGCACCCAGAGAAAAAGAGGGGAAAAAATGCTAACAAACAGAAAAAAAAAAAAAAATCTCTGACAACTCTGACAACCTTTTTTTCTTTCCACACTATTTTTCCCTTCTGTGAGTACCATATAATTTTCAGTGTGGCCAGTGATACTGTTATGTTTTGGTAGCTGAGGAGAGCAGGCAAAAACGGCAATACACCAGAGAGGTTGGAATCTATTGGATTGCAGTACCCTGACTAACCACCACAACTAAAGGCAGCTGTGGAGCGTTCCTACGTTGGTCCTAGACGCCTCGTCACAGCCTGAGAGGTTAACTACACCTAAAGATAGAAAGAGGAAAGCTATCTGCCCCGGAGCAGATCCCCAAAGAACATAGGAAGCCCCCAAACATGTAATGGCGGTTAGACAAGAGGAAATACAGACACAGACAGGAAATAGTATGAGCAAACGCTGGGGCCCAATCTGCCTAGACAGAAAAGGATAGGAAGGATACTTACTGCAATCCAAAAAAAAACTAAAAAAAAAAACAACACTACTAATTGCAAAAACACCTGAGATCACACGACCTCTACCACCTAAATTAGTTCTCTGGTGTAACAAAACTAAGCCGCAGCCACTGAAAAAACTGGAAAAGGCAAATGAACAAACAACAGTGGCTCCAGAGGATCCGAGAGGAGACCAAGCCCCTGTGGAGGGGAACCTGGCCAACCTCACAGAAATGCAGAGAAATATGCAAATGGCAAGCACAAAAACAAAAAACAGAAAATATCTTATCTGAGAGCAGGAGAAGAGGCAAGACTCAGCAAGCTTCCAAGTGAACCAGGAACCACAGTTGAGACAAGAACAATTGATCACCGGCAACCATGATGGGAGGGAACCTCCCTTATATCCAGCCAGTCCGTGATTCCTGATTGCCAATCCTCATTGAATGGTTCAGTACTGTTTGCAACCACCAGAGGGAGCCTCTGCTCAGAATTCATTTCTAAAACATTCACAACACTACCCCTATAGGAGCGTGGTAGAGCATGTCACCCAAATGCAAAAAAGGATTGCCAATTGTGCCCATTGTGAAGGAGCACTCCTCAAGGCTCAGGAAGCCCAATCCAGGGTGTACTATAGGTCAGACAGGGTAAGGCAGTTCAACCCAGGGGATCAAGTACTTGTGCTGGTGCCCACTATGGAGACCAAATTCCTGGCCAAGTGGCATGGGTCCCTGTGAGGAGGTGGAGAAAGTTGGTGAGTTCAACTACAAAGTCTACCAACAGGGGAAGCGGAAGCCCTACCAGGTGTACCATGTGAACCTGATCAAACCGTGGCAGGACAGAAAAGCTCCTTGTCTGCTGTCCAAGTCTGATGTTAAGGATGTTAAGGTGGAAGACATCTTGTCTCGCTCGCAGTAGCAGCAGTGCCGAGAGTTGTTACAGCGTAACAGAAACCTGTTCTAAGATCTTCCAGGTCGTATGAAGATGTCCTGATGGAGCCTCATGTCGGGTCAACTTGAAGGCATACCGGATTACCGAAACACGCCAAAAGGTGATCTCCAAGGAGGTGAAGTGGATGCTAAGCCTGGGAGTCATCAAGGAATCCAAGAGTGGCTGGTCCAGCCCAATAGTCCTAGTGCCAATACCAGATGGGGAATTGCAATGACTATTGGAACCCGATGCCCCAGGTTGATGAATTAATTGAGAGGCTAGGGCTGGCTCGGTACATCACTACCCTTGAGGCAAGGGTGCAGAGTACGAACAGAGGCTTTTTGGCACAGTAATCCCACAAGCAGTGGTGCAGACTACACACAGAGGCTTAAAGGCATAGCATTCCCACAGGCAAGGGTGAAGAATACACTCAGAAGCATAAAGGCACAGTACTCTCATTGAGATGCATGCAGAGTACACACACATAGGCCTTTTTGCACAGTGCAAACACACAAATTCAAATACTGTCCCTCACTCCAGCTGTGTCCTATCCCTACACTAATCAAAGAAGAATGGGGGCTGCACTCTTGACTTGGTCTTTATACAGGCCGGGTCATGTGGTGCGCCAGCCAATCACAGCCATGCCAATACTTGACATTGCTGTGATGGCTCAGGAAGTGCCTATAGCCTAAATGCTTGTTGACTGGCTGTGCTGCAGCCTTTCAACAAACTTTATTAGGCATCCGAACCCGAACCTAGTAACGTCTAACCACTTTGGAGGAAAATTATCTTCCCCTTATACCAATTCTCTGGCATAAAAACTAAAAAAACTGCTTGTTAGGGTTCGAGTTCCTGCACAAGGGGAGTCTCAAATCAGTCCCGCTGCGGTCCCCCATTCATCTCCATCCGCAGTGGAGCCTGCTCAGCTTAGACATCGGTCCCAGCATCTCGCCCAGTCTAACAGTGTGCAGAGGATTACTGCTGTTCCTCCAGGCTCTGCTATTGTGGCCAATACTGGTTAGCGGCGAGCAGACGTCTTTAGGACAAAGTCCTTGTTTTCCCCTTCTGAGCATGCCCAGAGTGAGATCTCTCATTGGAGATCAGGGGTCACATGCTCACGTACTGCAGCAGCTCCTATTGGTCTGCCAGGAAGGTCCTGTGACTACTGTTGTTCTGGAACAAGTTTCATTGGTCCTTGTTTCTGGCAGGTCCTGTAGCTGTTACTATAAAAGGGTAGCATGGCTGGGCCGCCATGCGCTAATATCAACCATTATATGCTTTGCGCCAGTGTGGTCATGCATGTGTGTGGTTAGGGCCCGGCTGAAATAAGCCCCTAGAATACCGACTTAATCGGTGAGGAGTTTGGTATGCTAGCTGGTCAGGGTCGGTGTCCTAGATGCCCTAGATTACCGGCATAACCGGTGAGGAGTTTGATTGCAGTATTCAGGGCCTGGCGTTCAGACGCCATAGATTGTGGGTTACTCCCGCGAGGACTTTAGCGCATGATCACGTTCTATGTTCGCTTAGCACTTAACTGTGTACCTGGGTGCCTGACAGGACACAGAACTTTTTCTCAGCGGCCCTGTGACGTAACAGGATTCGCTTTCAACGCTAGACAGCGCCCTAGCGTGTTTATTTGCGACTCAGTTGTGTTTAGTGAGTTCGCACACATCGCCATATAGCGCTGCGGCACTCCTTCTAGCAGCTCTGTGAAATAACAGAGTTCGCACATATTGCCACAGCGCATTGTGGTGTTTATTTTGGCAACTCTGCGGGATAACAGAGTTCGCGTCTTGCGCCATTTTACTAGCAGCAGGTTCCGCCTGCACGGTGGACCCCGGGCTGCGAACGCACCTCTCTACCTCATATATTTGGTGCATTCCGCAGACCCTAACATAATATTAGCGCCAGGGTCTGGCTAGTAGAATGGCGGATGACCAGCGTCTACCGCAGTACATCCAGCAGCTGGAGGGTAGGTTGGCGGCTCTTCAGCGCGCAACCTCAGCTGTGGATGTTACCGCAGTCGCTGCTCAGGCTGCTAGCGTGGCTGCAGCCATGTTTGTCCTCTGCCACCTCTGCCCCTACATTATCCCACCTCCCGCTTCCTGACAAGTTTGCTGGTGACAGCAAGCAATGTCGGGGATTTGTGAGTCAGTGCTCTATACAGCTCGAGCTTCTGGCTGCACGTTTCCCCACGGATCGGGCACAAGTGGGTTTTGTACTGTCTCTACTCTCGGGCAGAGCGTTGGAGTGGGCAACGCCGCTGTGGGAGCGCGACGATCGTGTGGTGCGGAGTGCTCCTCGTTTCCTGGAGGCTCTTAAAAAGGTCTTTTTAGGACCTCAGGTCACCCACGATACGGCGCTACAACTGCTGGCATTGGGACAGGGTTCGTCTTTGGTCAGTCAGTTTTCCGTCCAGTTTCGGACTCTGGCCTCAGAGCTAGACTGGTCGGATAAAGTACTCATTCCAGTCTACTGGCGAGGACTGGCTGATCATGTTAAAGACGCTTTGGCTACCAGGGAGATTCCCGCCACACTGGAGAAGCTTATCTCCATATCTACCCGCATCGACCTCCGTTTTCACGAGCGGGGGTTGGAGCGGGACCAGTGTAGGCAGAGGATTCGGTTGGCTCCCACCTTTGCCACACCTCTCGAATCCTCCGATCTGGCGTCCGAATCCCAAAAAGCCACAGAGGTTCCTCGTGCAGGACCTAAGTCTCGAGTCGTCCGAGTATCTGTGGTCTGTAACCTTTGTCAGCAGATAGGACACTATGCCAACAAATGTCCACAGCGATCGGTGAAGCGATCGCGTCTAGTGGCCCTGGGAGGAGGTTCACTAGAGACAGCGGCATTTTCCTCCAAGATGACATTTAAAGGGACAGTCACTGTGGACTCTTCCACACTTACAGTCGAGCTTTGTGTGGACTCAGGAGCAGAGGGGAATTTCATGTCATCTACCTTTGCTCGTCGCCACGCAATACATCTGGTAGCGCTCGACAAACCAGTGACTGTCCGGGTAGTGAATGGGTTGACATTGCCCTCGCCAATTACACATCAGACTGTCCCTCTTACTTTGTGTGTACCCCCTTCCCATCAGGAAATTATTTCCCTTCTCGTCCTTCCCGAGGGAATAGACGAAATCCTACTGGGAGTACCCTGGCTCCGTTCCCACTCCCCTCATATTGAGTGGACCTCCGGTAGGATACTGGGTTGGAGTGAGTCATGTAAGGACAGATGTGTCAGGGAGTGCATTCAGGTTACCACTACAGAGATACCAGCAGATCTTTCTCCTCTTCCCAAGTGTTATCAGTCATATGCAGACGTGTTCTCTAAAAAGGCTGCGGAGACTCTGCCACCCCATCGTCCCTACGACTGTCCTATTGACCTCTTGCCTGGAGCAGAACCTCCTCGGGGAAGGGTCTATCCCCTCTCTCTTCCTGAGATGGAGGCTATGTCTCAATATATCCAGGAGAATCTGGCAAGAGGGTTCATTAGGAAGTCGGTGTCCCCAGCAGGAGCGGGGTTCTTCTTCGTGCAGAAGAAGAGTGGAGAATTACGTCCGTGTATAAATTACAGAGGTCTTAACGCCATCACCGTTAAGAATAAGTATCCGTTGCCCCTGATCCCTGATCTGAGTGGTGCTTATAACCTGATTCGCATCCGTGAAGGGGACGAATGGAAGACGGCTTTTAATACCAGGGATGGGCATTATGAATACCTGGTGATGCCCTTCGGGCTCTGTAATGCCCCAGCCGTTTTCCAAGACTTTGTCAATGATATCTTCCGGGATAGAAGATAGCTGATTGATAAAAATTAACTTTTAATCTCTATATTAAAAACATATAATTCCAGAAGTGATTGTGCCAAAACAAAACAAAAAACCCACACGGTGTATGTGAATAAAAGAAAATAAATAAAACACAGTTCCACTGATAGAGATGTTATGGACTACTCAATAGTGTATATATCTCTATTAAATACCAGTATATATATTTATTCTTTATGCATTAACCTCTAGAGATATCCACTGTTATATGGATTGATATAGTCACTTTATGTAGACATATTAGATAAATACATAGGCGTATGGATAGACATACATATGATGAATCCAATTTGTTACCCTCTTGCATATATCTGTATTACTTTTGTTGTTAAAAGGTATATGATATATATATATGACCTAACTCAGAGTTAGGTATATCAATTGCTGCACAAATGTGCTGTTTACCAGTGGTTCTGCGAATAGCTCCTTATTAGTGTTGAGCGATACGATACCGCAAGTATCGGGTATCGGCCGATATTAGCTCTATCGGACTTTCGATACTTAGTTCCTATATTTTCGTCTTATCGGATACCGGAATCGGATTTGTCACTGTCACTGTCAGTGTCCGTCGGTCGGGTCTGTCACTGTCAGTGTCCGTCGGTCGGGTCTGTCAGGAGTCAGCGGCACTTACCTGGCAGAAGATCTCCAGCGGTCACGGGCTGGACTGCTTGATGGCCGCCATCATCTTTCCCAGGCGGTCACATGCAGTTTCTCGCGATAACTGCAGTGACTGCTGGGTAATCCCGGCCGTAAAGCAGTCAGTCCGATGACGTCACCGCCGGGGAAGCAGGTAATCAGCTGTGCTGCGTCGAGATGACAGGCTCTGCCTGTCATTGCGATGTAGCAGAGCTGGATCGTCGTGGGACTGTCGTTACTATGGACTGCGTCGGACAGGTGGTATACTGTTGGTTTGTTTTTTTTCTTTTTTTACAGGAGATCGATGGCGTCGCAGGAATGAGTGTATAATAAAATTAATGAAAACTGTGTTGTCTCTTTTATTTCATTAAAATACTTTTTTCTTGCTGTGTCTTTTTTTTTATACATTTAAAAACTTTGGGATTAATAATGGATCGGTGTCTTATTGACACCTCTCCATTATTAACCTGGCTTATTCTCACCGTGCAATCAACGGTGACATTAACCCCTTATTACCCCACTTGCCACCGCTACAGGGCAGTGGGAAGAGCCGGGTAAAGTGCCACAATTGGCACATCTTTTGATGCGCCAAATGTGGGGCTGCTGTAGCCTGGTATTATCAGGCTGTTGAGGGCCAAAATCTATGGGCCTTGACAGTCTTTTAATACCAGGCCGCAGCAGTCTGCATTTTACTTGGCTGGTTAACAAAAATAGGGGGACCCCTACGCCGTTTTTTTTTCGAGGGGATCCCCTATTTTTGTTAACCAGCCAAGCTAAGCAGACTGCTGTGGCCTGGTATTATCAGGCTGGCAAGGTCCATGGATATTGGATCCTTACCAGCCTGAAAAACCAGGCCTCAGCAGTCTGCTTCATCTGGCTGGTTAACAAAAATAGGGGGACCCCACGCCAAATTTTTTTCGAGGGGATCCCTATTTTTGTTAACCAGCCAAGATATGCAGACTGCTGTGGCCTGGTATTATCAGGCTGGCAAGCAGGGTCGGACTGAGGCACCAGGACACCGGAGAAACCTACGGTGGGCCCCAGCTCCTGCGTGGTGGGCCCTGATTTGAAAGGATAGGTCGCGGGGCAGAGGGGGCGGTGGCCCTGGGGCCCGCGCTCTGAGGGGGCCCACCCGGAGCTACGATACAGTTACATTCTGCAGCAGAGCAGGGAGAATCGCTCTCCCTGCTCTGCCGCCCGGAAGCTATGGGGCCTGAACAGGCGTTGGGGGGGCCCGGTGCCAGCAGTGGGCCCCCCACCCATCATCGGAGGGTCAGCTGTATCGGCATCCAGTCGATAAAGCTGACCGCATGGAGAGAGAAGGAGAGAGCGCTCCTTCTCTCCCATAATCCCCCTCTCAGCGTATGACAGCGGGCACAATAACATCACCTGCCGGCGCCCGCTGTCAGACGCTGAGAGGGAGAACAGTGAGCAGCACAGGAGCCGGGAGGTGAGTTTTTTTTTGATTTTTTTTTTAATGGGGGTGCAGTCGAGTCCTGGCTGGAGAAGTCGTCATGTCGGTGTGGGCCAGATGGAAAAGACATGAAAAGAACAATTCCATTAGAAAGAACATCAGCGGTAAGTCATTATCTGTACCTGTGCTGTAATCTATTATATGTTCTGTAGGACTGGTATTATTTAACACAGACCATATGGCGGTAATATCAATATTGGTCTTTTTATATATAGATTATTTTGGCCAACAGCGCGGTCATTTGCTGAGGTTCTCTGATGATGGGCCCACTCAGAAGTTTTGCCCCCACTAAACCAAAACCCTAGCTACGCCTATGGCTCTCTCTCTAGTCTTTCTTTCTCGCTCTCTGTTCTTTCCTTCTCGCTCTCTGTTCTTTTTTCTCTCTGTTCTTTCTTTCTCTCTTTTCTTTCTTTCCTCTCTTTCTTTCTCTGTTTGTTCTTTCTCTCTCGCTGCTCTTTCTTTCTTTTCCTCAGTACCAGCCACTGTGCCCTCATTACCAGTCAGTGTGATCAGCAGTGCTAAATGGTTACGCTTGGGGCGAGGATATGGGTGTGATTAGCTGTGAAATGGGTGTTGTCGGGGCGTGGCCTAAAATTTTCAGCGGCGCGCAACACGCGCCGCAGCCTTTAATCCTCTTTCCTGTCTTCCAAATTTGGGAGGTATGCTGTATGACCTCCCTACAACTTCTGGCCATGCTCCTGATGAGCGCGACGGATGGTCTCGTGAGGGATCTCCTCCCACACCTGGACTAAAGCATCCACCAACTCCTGGACAGTCTGTGATGCAACGTGGCATGGCCTAAAATTTCTGCAGCATGCACAGCGTGCCACAGCCTTTGTCCCTCTTTCCCTTATTCAAAGGTTGGGAAGTATGATGTTGGGCCGCAAGAATATATTTTCTCTGGTGGGCCCAAGGTACTCCAGTCCGACGCTGCTGGCAAGGTCCATGTATGTTGGCTCCTTAACAGCCTTAAATACCATGCCTCAGCAGCAGGGGCATACATATAAATCATGGGGCCCCATAGCAAAAGTCTGAATGTTCCCCACCCCCCAAAAAAAAAACCCAGAGGCATTGTAAATGTAAAGTGCCAGCACAGTGAGGGAAGTTGAGTCGCACAGAGACAGGGGTTTTGGGGGTACTCGGCACCGATCACGTCGACTTCTATGGGGGATGTCACGAGTAGCACAGCTCGGTCGTGACCTGGGCGATCACTGGAATGTGGGATATTTCCAGGGGATGATAGAATGTTCGTGTAGTTTGTCGTGACGCCACCTGTAGTACCTGGTCAGGGTGCCAGCGCTGCTGTGCAGGTCCTCTGGAAGGGATGGTGTAGTGCAGCTAGGTGATAAGTCTTCTACAGGTAAGACGGTATCCTTCCAGGGCAGATAGATGTGAGATAGAGCAATGGTGCAGAGTGATGTAGCAGAGTGGAGTATGCGACGTAGTAAGAAAGCAGGAAAGGAAACAATTCTTACTACAAAGACATGCAGCATAAGGCTGCCTCAACCCCTCCCATCCAACTAGCTACACCCTGTTCTAACCAGCCTGAGCTAGACCATCCCATTGGGTCCGCCTACACTCAGCTGGCATAGTGTACTGTTGAATGCAGTGGTTGGAGTCAATGGGGTGTTTCCTCCTTACCTGAGAGTAAGTTGTCACACCGCTGGGTGCGATGCAACATCTCTGTGGCGACTGGACCCTCGGGTGCTTCTGTCTTTTCACAAATGCCGGTTTTACCCGGCAATTGAATCAGAGTCTATTTTACTATGTAGAAGTGAATAAACTATAAATATATGTATATATATATGTCACAATGACATGTATATATATATATGTATTCTGTGTATATTTTGTGTTTACAAGGAAAGAAAGTGTTTTTTAGTTGCGATATTTTGTTCCCATAGACTTACATGGGACTTCCGGTATCGGAATCGGGTATCGCCGATATTTAGTGATATCGGCGATACCATTCCGATCCGATATTTTTAGATATCGAGCAGTATCGCTCAACACTACTCCTTATGTATGCTGGAGCTTTCATTAGAGAATACACCTATCGCATAAATGCACTTTATGCAGACTATTAGCAAGCCCAAGCTTGGAGCCTCAGAGTAAAATGTCTCTGTAATCTATCGGTCTCTCTGTGGGTGTTTAGTTAGTATGATACTTATCTGCATCATCATGCTGCGGGCACAGGTAATGATTCAACCCGGGGGAGACCTGCATTAACCATTTGTATGGTATGGTATGGCGGTCTCTACCCCTGTAGCTCTCCCAACGCGTTTCATCGAAAAAGAATCATCAGGGGAGGTGGCGCTCTATATAGGTGAGATAGGGCTGGCGGTGTATAAGTAAACTTACTTTTATAGTTACCGGTAAATGCTGTTAGGTTATACTTCCGGACGCCATATGTGTCATTTCCGGTCTTTGGGGCGCAATGCCTCCTTCATGAGGCGCATGCGCAGTGAAGGCAGGACATCTAGATCTAGCGATACGTCATATCCGGTTTGTAGAGCGAAATGCTCTGAGACTGAGAGCGGTATCGTGTCTGCAAATTGTGCGGACATATGTAACTAAGTCCGATGATTGCAAAATGTATGTGCACACTATATGACCTTTAATGATTTTAGGTAACGAGAATTGTATGCGCATATCACAACATTCTAACGGGGCATAATATCTAGTGCTCCGGTAGAGGAAAGCCTTATTAGTGCTTATGTGCAGATGTACTACAGTCCTTTTGGTGATAGTATTCAATGCGATCGATAAATAATATTTAATAATCAGAAAAGATGACAATAACAGAAAAAAAGGGGAATAACCTTCAAATAGGTACATGATGTTGAATCAGATAAATCAGAAAGGGAACAAAGAATATATGTACCAAAACAAAATTATTATAATTTGGAGATGATTTCCATAATATATTATATTTTGGATACGTATGTATTTAAATTGTTAAATTGGTTGCATATTTGGACACGTCCGACCTTCTTCAAATTATAATAATTTTGTTTTGGTACATATATTCTTTGTTCCCTTTCTGATTTATCTGATTCAACATCATGTACCTATTTGAAGGTTATTCCCCTTTTTTTCTGTTATTGTCATCTTTTCTGATTATTAAATATTATTTATCGATCGCATTGAATACTATCACCAAAAGGACTGTAGTACATCTGCACATAAGCACTAATAAGGCTTTCCTCTACCGGAGCACTAGATATTATGCCCCGTTAGAATGTTGTGATATGCGCATACAATTCTCGTTACCTAAAATCATTAAAGGTCATATAGTGTGCACATACATTTTGCAATCATCGGACTTAGTTACATATGTCCGCACAATTTGCAGACACGATACCGCTCTCAGTCTCAGAGCATTTCGCTCTACAAACCGGAAATGACGTATCGCTAGATCTAGATGTCCTGCCTTCACTGCGCATGCGCCTCATGAAGGAGGCATTGCGCCCCAAAGACCGGAAATGACACATGTGGCGTCCGGAAGTATAACCTAACAGCATTTACCCGGTAACTATAAAAGTAAGTTTACTTATACACCGCCAGCCCTATCTCACCTATATAGAGCGCCACCTCCCCTGATGATTCTTTTTCGATGAAACGCGTTGGGAGAGCTACAGGGGTAGAGACCGCCATACCATACCATACAAATGGTTAATGCAGGTCTCCCCCGGGTTGAATCATTACTTGTGCCCGCAGCATGATGATGCCGATAAGTATCATACTAACTAAACATCCACAGAGAGACCGATAGATTACAGAGACATTTTACTCTGAGGCTCCAAGCTTGGGCTTGCTAATAGTCTGCATAAAGGGCATTTATGCGATAGGTGTATTCTCTAATGAAAGCTCCAGCATACATAAGGAGCTATTTGCAGAACCACTGGTAAACAGCACATTTGTGCAGCAATTGATATACCTAACTCTGAGTTAGGTCATATATATATCATATACCTTTTAACAACAAAAGTAATACAGATATATACAAGAGGGTAACAAATTGGATTCATCATATGTATGTCTATCCATATGCCTATGTATTTATCTAATATGTCTACATAAAGTGACTATATCAATCCATATAACAGTGGATATCTCTAGAGGTTAATGCATAAAGAATAAATATATATACTGGTATTTAATAGAGATATATACACTATTGAGTAGTCCATAACATCTCTATCAGTGGAACTGTGTTTTATTTATTTTCTTTTATTCACATACACCATGTGGGTTTTTTGTTTTGTTTTGGCACAATCACTTCTGGAATTATATGTTTTTAATATAGAGATTAAAAGTTAATTTTTATCAATCAGCTATCTTC
>JARQOD010000005.1:33960407-33979979 GCA_033576555.1 Oophaga sylvatica | reverse complement strand
TATACATAACTTGATTTGATATAACAGCCCTCGCTCATTCGATATCTTCCGGGATATGCTTTCCACCTCTGTAGTAGTCTATCTGGATGATATTCTCATCTTTTCTCCAGATATTGACTCTCACCGGAGGGATGTCTGCAAAGTCTTCGACCTGTTACGGGCAAACTCCCTCTATGCAAAGTTGGAGAAATGCATGTTTGAGCAGGAGTCTTTACCTTTCCTGGGCTATATCATCTCCGCCCAGGGATTGGCTATGGATCCTGCCAAACTACAGGCTGTGATGGATTGGCAAGAACCCCATTCTCTTAAAGCGGTGCAGCGCTTTATGGGGTTCATTAATTACTATCGCCAATTCATTCCCCACTTCTCCACTTTGGTAGCTCCCTTGGTAGCCCTCACCAAGAAGGGAGCTGTGATGAAACGTGCACACGGTCCGCCACACGGTAGCCCGGGGTATCACGACTTGTGATCCCTCCGTGCCGCAAATGTGACGAAAACGCGCACACACACGACGGCTGCTGCCGTCCGACCCAGTAAACTGCAGGGATTTATAATTATCCCACTTCCACTTAGGAACTTGCAGCTCTCTGCGCCCCCCTTACCCTCAGGTCAGTCAGGGAACTGCACCTAGGGTAATTAGTCGCCAGACGGGTCACTTGGATGTGTGCTGGCTATTGGGCACGCTGCAGTGAGGGAATTATAATTACTCCGGGCCGCAGCCAGGCAATACACTTATAAAACCCGCTCCGTCACTGCCAACGCCACCCCATAGGTCAACACTTTACACCCCTTCCTTTAAGCTGCCACCAGCTACGGTTTACTTTAGGAACAATTTATCAAGAGGGTCCGTAGCAACCCCAAAACAGTAGCGTAGTACTTCAGGCACGTGCAAATTCGTTTATAGAGCAGGAGAAACAAACTAATAAATTTATAGGTTTATTCCTTAAAATACAGGCAGTGCTTATCTTTAAAAGAAAGGTAACAAGCTGAGGCAATATAGTTATGTACAATGCAGTTATAAAAATAAACGGGATTACAAGTGAAAAACTTACATGATAGTTATATCATTTACAGGCAAGACCGGCTAGGGGAGGAGCCACACGTCATAGTTCATTTGCAGATCTGTTAGTCACGTCATCACAGCTTGGAATGACTCAGGGGGGCTCACCACAAGACTTATACCTGTGGGCTGCTGACCTCACAAAAGGGGATGGTTTTTCTGGCCACCTCCCAGGGATGGAAGTTCTAGTTTTTAGTTCTGAAAGATTATCAGGAGCATACTTCATCCTGAGAACCTCGCAGAAGAATGGCAGACCTATCAATGATCTTACTTTAAAATGACGGTTCAAATGAGCCCAAACTTGGGTGCGATAGTTCATGGGGCATCCGAGAATTCCATTTCTCGGGTTCTGTTGGAGTTACGGGTTCACCAGTACCACGGGAACGATGCCTGTCGGCGCATGTTTCAAAACAGTAACTTTCGTGTTTCTGACGCAAATTCCCACCGTGTTATAAGCCAAAAGAATGAATCCTCATAATGGCTGCTAGGGGAGCAAGAGCACATGGGCAGACAATGCAGACTCCCTGCGGTGAGGAGGGAAAATTCCAGCACTGGCCTTCAGATTACACTACTTGTGTGCAGGCTGGGGGTTGATGAGAAGCGTGAGAAAGGGAGGGGGGAACTTTGCTCTGTGGGCTGTCAGCAGCAAAAAAAAAAAGATGAGGACTGTAGTTCTAGCACAGCACAAGACATGGAGCTTCCAGTATCATCACAGGAGCCAATCCCAAATTGTGGTCAGAGGAGGTCTCCAAGGCCTTTACTTCAATTAAGTCCTATTTTGCTAGCGCTCCCATCTTACATCGCCCCGAGGTTGATAAGCCTTTTTTATTGGAGGTCGATGGCTCGTCCGTTGGTGCTGGAGCAGTCCTTTTTCAAAAGGATGCTCAAGGTCGGAAACATCCTTGTTTCTTCTTTTCCAAGACCTTCACACCAGCGGAAAGGAATTATTCCATTGGGGATAGGGAGTTGCTAGCCATGAAGTTGACCTTTTCAGAATGGAGACATCTCCTGGAGGGGACTCGCTTTCCCTTTCAAGTTTTCACTGACCACAAAAATTTGGTCTATTTACAGACCGCCCAGCGGCTAAATTCTCGTCAGGCCAGATGGTCCCTGTTCTTCTCCCGGTTTCATTTCACCCTCCATTTCCTCTCCGGTGAGAAGAACATTCGGGCCGATGCGCTTTCTCGCTCTGTGGTGTCCTCTGAGGAGGTGGAGGAGGAGCCTCGGTTGATTGTCCCCACAGAGAGCCTAAGAACTGTGGCCCCGGTTTCCTTGAGTCTGTGCCTTCGGGCAAGACTTTTGTGCCCACCAATTTGCGACCGGAGGTACTCTCTTGGGCACATTCGTCCAGGGTGGGTGGACATTTTGGGGCAAAAAGGACATCTGAGTTGCTGGCGAGGACATACTGGTGGCCACATATGGTCCATGACGTCAGGGAATACGTTCAGGCGTGCGTCTCCTGCGCCAAGAATAAGTCCCCTCGACAACGGCCAGCTGGGCTACTTTTCCCTTTACCGGTGGCAGACAGGCCTTGGGAGATGGTCGGGATGGATTTTGTGGTGGGCTTACCCAAGTCTCGGGGCTGCACCATCATCTGGGTGATAACCGACCACTTCTCCAAAATGGTGCACTTAGTGCCATTACCACGGTTACCGTCTGCACGGGCCTTGGCAGCATTGTTCATTAGGCATATTTTCCGCCTACACGGTATGCCAGACAAAATTGTCAGTGATCGAGGTCCCCAGTTTGCGTCTCGGTTCTGGAGAGAGCTGTGTTGTTTACTCAGCATTGAGTTGAATCTCTCCTCTGCATACCATCCCGAGACGAATGGGTTGGTAGAAAGGGCCAACCAGACCTTGGTCACATACTTGCGACATTTTGTCTCTGCCAGGCAGGATGACTGGGCATCCTTGCTACCGTGGGCTGAGTTCGCTCTAAATAATGCTGTGGCTGACTCCACCGGACAGACCCCATTCCTCCTGAACTACGGTCAGCATCCGCCGGTACCAGTGCCCATGCCTGTGTCTTCCGCCGATTCCAGGGTGGCAGACTGGGCTGTGGAGGCACGGGACATTTGGGACCGCACCCAGGAAGCCATTCAGGCCTCCAAAGAGAGGATGAGGTCTTCGGCCGATGCCCATCGGCGCCCCGCTCCTACATTTGCTCCGGGTGACCTAGTGTGGCTTTCTGCCCGAAACATCAGGCTACATGTAGAGTCCACCAAGTTGGCACCTCGCTTTTTGGGCCCCTTTAAAGTTCTTGAGCAGGTGAACCCGGTGGTTTACCGCCTAGCCCTTCCACCTCGCCTTGGTATCACCGACACTTTTCACGTGTCCCTCCTGAAACCGTGGCCATTTCCCGGTTTTCCGAGTCATCTGCCGGGACGTCGGGTTAATCTACCGACGATCATGAGGTGAACGCCATTGTTGGGTGCAAGGTGGTACGAGGCAAAAAATTTATTTGGTGGATTGGAGGGGTTATGGGCCTGAGGATAGGTCCTGGGAGCCTGCCGAGCATGTTCACGCTCCGCAGCTCATCGCTGCCTTTGAGCACAGCGAGGCCCAAAGAAGGGGGGCCCTAGGAGGGAGGGTAATGTTAGGGTTCGAGTTCCTGCTGCTGCACAAGGGGAGTCTCGAACCAGTCCCGCTGCGGTCCCCCATTCATCTCCGTCCGCAGTGGAGCCTGCTCAGCTTAGACGTCGGTCCCAGCGTCTCGCCCAGTCTAACAGTGTGCAGAGGATTACTGCTGTTCCTCCAGGCTCTGCTATTGTGGCCAATACTGGTTAGCGGCGAGCAGACGTCTTTAGGACAAAGTCCTTGTTTTCCCCTTCTAAGCATGCCCAGAGTGAGATCTCTCATTGGAGATCAGGGGTCACATGCTCAGGTACTGCAGCAGCTCCTATTGGTCTGCCAGGAAGGTCCTGTGACTACTGTTGTTCTGGAACAAGTTTCATTGGTCCTTGTTTCTGGCAGGTCCTGTAGCTGTTACTATAAAAGGGTAGCATGGCTGGGCCGCCATGCGCTAATATCAACCATTATATGCTTTGCGCCAGTGTGGTCATGCGTGTGTGTGGTTAGGGCCCGGCTGAAATAAGCCCCTAGAATACCGACTTAATCGGTGAGGAGTTTGGTATGCTAGCTGGTCAGGGTCGGTGTCCTAGATGCCCTAGATTACCGGTGTAAGGAAAAGGTTGTCGCCATTTTGTATAGGGCCTGTACCAGCCTCCATTTTGTCAGTTCACACAGCCACAGACTTTTAGCTACACAGGGCCTATTAGCATATTCAGTACGGCCAGCTTTGATGTCACTATGAATCAATAGGCCTTTACATGCTAATTGGTTTAGGCCAGGGTCTGAATAAGATGGTCAGTCGTATGGTAAATAGCTCAAGCTCAAGCCATTGTTTCCTGCTCCATATGAATTGCAGGCCAGTTAATATGCGTGCTTCAAAGCAAAAGGGGAAGGGCCTAGCAGGGTTGAGAGCTGTAGCCAGGTACCCCTGTGCTCATTCCATTCCACACACAGAAGCACAAGGGACAGACTTGCCAAATGGAGCTGCAGCACATGCATTGGGGACTGTCCAGCAACTGAAGACTTTCACCTGGGGAACGCAGAGCTCCATGCCTCCCCATGAC
Source organism: Oophaga sylvatica (assembly GCA_033576555.1). NCBI lineage: Eukaryota > Metazoa > Chordata > Amphibia > Anura > Dendrobatidae > Oophaga > Oophaga sylvatica. Next base: position 33,975,285 of record JARQOD010000005.1, on the reverse strand, counting down.
CATACAACCCGGTAATATTGATCTATAGCTTATACCTTTTAGCCTTGTACATTATCGTTGTATTGTTTCTCTGACTGCAAATCCATTGTAATTACGTTGTATAGCTTTACTGTATATTTCTGTAATTATCTAGTGCGCCCTTAAGGCAAATTAAACCATAAAATTAATCTTGGGCTGATGCTTTTACTCTGATCACGAATCTTAGAATACCCAGTGGGTAACAGGACAACCTCCCCGGCGGCCATTTGCTCTAGGTGCAGTTCCCTTACTGACCTGAGGGACAAAGGGGGCGCCGGAGAGCTGTACCTGTGGAGTTACGTCACATTGGTGACGTGGGAGGAAAGGGGGTCGTTCCTCACAATTGGTGGCAGCGGTGGGATCAGAGTAATAGTGTGCGTGGGATCCCTACTCCCAGACACTAGAGACTACCAGCGGTACTTTCACTGCTGGGGTCTTAAGGTCAGCCCAGCACTAGATGGTCAGAGTGTAAATATAACAAGTTGTGTGCAAGGTCAGGGTTGCAGCTCTGTCAGTAACCAAAGGTTCCCAAGATGGCGGAAGGCACCAGGAGTAGGGCAAAGGGGGAGGCCAATTCTGTGGTCCTATGAGGGGTTCGATACCGATGAGGGGGAGCTCAGCCAGGGCTCCCCAAGGAGCCCGACCCCCGTGCTCAGTCCCGCAGTGGACTGTCCACCCCCTGCCCGTCCCAGTGTGTACAGATCGGAGGCCCTCTTCCAAGCGGCTATGGCACAGCTTGAGGCTGGTAATGACGCCGCCTATGACAGACTCCTGGTGGCGGCAGAGAAAGCAGCAGAGCGTGGAGCAAGCAGCAGACGCGTCGTGAAGCTGCGGAGCGGGAGCATACAGAACGTGTGTTGCAGGCTACAGAACGCCGTGAAGCTGCGGAGCGCCGGCACCGACTGGAGATGGCTCAGCACAGGCCCCCGCTGGTCGCACCAGGCCCACCGGAGACAAGGACTTCCAAGGTCCGGGCGGAGGACTTGCCCTTACTTGAAAAGGATGGAGACCTGGATTCCTTTCTGCTGGCTTTTGAGAGGACATGCCTCCAACATCATCTGGCCCCGGATCAGTGGGCAAGATACCTGACCCCCCGTTTGAGGGGTAAGTCCCTGGAAGTTTTGGGGGACTTACCTGCCGGGGAGGAGCAGGACTACAACAGCATCAAGCGGGCCCTGATCCAACACTACAACCTCACCCCGGAGTCGTACCGCAGGAAGTTCAGGAGCCTGCAGCGGGGTTCAAAGGACACCTGGACCGACCACATGCGGGCCCTGCTGAGAGCTGCGGAGCACTGGACCTCAGGTCTAGAGCTCACTACCCGCCAGGAGGTCCAGGAACTGTTTGTCGTGGAGCAATTCTTGTGGAACTGCCCAGAGGACCTCCAGCAGTTCCTCCGTGACCGGAAACCAAAGGGGGCTTCTGCTACAGCCGCCCTGGCAGACGAGTATGCCAACAACAGGGTGCCGGAGCCAAAGAAGCCTGCCAGCAGCACCTGGAGAGGGGGTAAGCCCAATCCTGCCCCAGCCCCATATCCAGCCCCCAGAGTGCAAGGGGTGTACCCCCCCGGCTGCCCTCTCCAGGCCAGGAACAGAACCCAGACGTTGTCATAATTGCAATCAGCCAGGACACTTTAAGGCTGCATGTCCCCAGCGCCAGAAGGCCCCATCCCTTTCCCAGAAACCGTCCACTGTTTTGTGTGTGGGAGGGGGTGGTGGGAGGTCCCTAGACAATTACCAACCCGTCACCATCGGCCGCTCAGCGGTCATGGGACTGCGGGACACAGGCGCTGAACGAACCCTGGTACGCCCTGAGGTGGTGTCCCCTCAAGACTTGGTACCTGGGAAAACCCTTTCCGTCTCCGGAATTGGAGGCGTTGAACCGGCGCTGCCCATTGCCAAGGTGTATTTGGATTGGGGCGCCGGGAGGGGGATGCGGGAGGTGGGAGTAACGCCAAATATTCCTGCAAATGTGTTGCTTGGGACCGATTTGGGGGGCTAATGTCCCAGTATGTGGCCACTGAACCCCCAAGTTCGGCTCCCCAAGAATGTCATGACTCTACTGTGAATGCTAATGTTAATGTATTGAATGTGCCTCCAACAGTGGAGGAGGGAGTGAAACCTGATGGTAAGCCATGCACTGACACTACACACACAGGGCTCACAGTGAGGACAGGTGAGGAGGCTGCACGGGAGAGCTCAGAGGTGGGGGGAGGGGCTGCTATGGGCAGTGTAGGGCCCCTAAGTGAACCCAGCCTGCTGAGTCTAGGGCCCCTGCAGGAAGAGGAACAGGCCATGGGGGGAGGGGGTGTCCCGGGAGAGGAGCCACCAGGTAGGACCCCAGGTCAGGAGTTCCCACATCCGGGATGTCAGGAAGTCAGGGAAGTCTGCCTGACCCGGCGACTTGGTCAGGGCACGAGGGAAAGCAGGCGCTACCCGTGGTCTCAGCGGTCGTGGCCGCTGTTACCAGGAGTGGAAGCGCTGAAGCCCAAGGAGCCTCGCGGAGGTCCGACGGTTTCCCCCTCTCTGACCAAGTGGCTGCCGAGTCAGACAGTAGCCAGGAGACAGATCCTGGGGAACTGACAGAGGACATGGCAGTTTCATCAATTCTTGCCACATCTAGTCAGGGATTTAAGGCAGCGTTGGAAGCTGACCCTAGCCTGAAGACTCTCAAGGAACAGGCGGCACAGCTCCCCTGGAGCCCGACCGCGAGCGAGTGGTCTGGGACCAGGGACGGCTGTATCGGGTAACGGTCCAGCAGGGTTCACCGGAGGCGTGGCCCAGGGACCGACAGTTAGTGGTGCCCCATCCGTTCAGGGCGGAATTGTTGCGGATCGCACACGAGATTCCAATGGCCGGACACTTAGGGATCACTAAAACCAGGGCCAGGCTAGCTCAGCATTTCTACTGGCCTGGAATGAGGACCGAGGTGATAGCCTACTGCCGTTCGTGTGACACCTGTCAGAGGGTGGGGAAGGTGGGGCCGCGCCCCAAAGCCCCACTGGTAACTCTGCCCATCATCGAAGAGCCTTTCTCGAGGGTGGCTGTGGATCTCATTGGACCTCTGTCCACTCCCAGCCGCTCCGGGAAATGCTTCATACTAACGGTAGTGGACTATGCCACCCGGTACCCGGAGGCGGTAGCTTTGTCGTCCATTCGGGCCGACAAAGTGGCCACTGCCTTACTGGAGATTTTCTCCAGAGTGGGGTTTCCCAAGGAAATGCTCACCGACCAAGGGACCCAGTTCATGTCGCAGCTGATGGAGTCTCTCTGTAAGCAGGTACAGGTGCAACATCTGGTGGCCAGCCCGTATCACCCACAGACCAATGGCTTGTGTGAGCGGTTCAATGGCACCTTAAAGCAGATGCTGAAGATGTTGGTCGACTCCCACGGGAGAGACTGGGAGCGGTATCTCCCACACCTGCTGTTTGCCTACCGGGAGGTTCCACAGGCCTCAACGGGGTTCTCCCCCTTTGAGCTCCTGTACGGGCGACGTGTACAGGGGCCCCTTGCTCTGGTGAAGGAAGTATGGGAAGGGGATTTAGCCACCCCTGGAGTGTCGGTCATTGAGTATGTCGTGCGCTTCCGGGACCGAATGATGGCCTTGACGCGGCTGGTGCATGACAATATGGCCCAAGCTCAGGCTGACCAGAAGCGATGGTAGACCAGAATGCTTGTGAGCGGACCTACCAGGTGGGTCAAAAGGTGTGGGTACTGGTCCCCGTACCACAAAACAAGCTTCAGGCGGCCTGGGAGGGTCCATACCTCGTGCACGAGCAGCTCAACGCCGTCACCTACCTGGTCACCCTGGACCACGCCCGTGGAAGGAGGAAGGCCTTCCATGTGAACATGATGAAGGCCCATCATGAGCGGGAGGCTTATGCTCACCCAGTGTGCAACCTTCCAGAGGAAGGAGAGGCAGAAACCCTCCTCGATCTGCTCACCCAAGCCAAGTCGGGTGGATCCATCGAGGATGTGGGGGTTGGCCACCAGCTCTCGGAGGACCAACGTTCCCAGCTGGGGGCCACCCTACACCCCTTTCGGGAGCTGTTCAGCAGCCTGCCCGGAAGGACTGAGGCAGCAGTTCATGACGTGGACACTGGCAACCACCCCCCAATCCGGCGTTCAGCATATCGGGTCTCTCTTGAGGTGCAGCAGCAGATGCGCCAAGAGATAGACGAGATGCTGAGGCTGGGGGTGATCCAAGCGTCCAACAGCGCGTGGGCTTCGCCTGTAGTCCTTGTCCCTAAAAAGGACCGAACTACGCGGTTCTGCGTGGACTACAGGGGGCTCAACGCTGTGACGGTCACCGATGCGTACCCAATGCCGCGCATCGATGACCTGCTCGACCAGCTGGCCGGGGCCAAGTACCTGACCATCATGGATCTGAGCAGGGGGTATTGGCAGATTCCCCTGACCCCTAGGGCATGGGAACGCTCTGCCTTTATCACCCCATTCGGACTGTACGAGTCCACGGTGATGCCCTTAGGCATGAAGAATGCCCCTGCCACTTTTCAGCGGATGGTCAACACGCTGCTCGAGGGACTGGAAGGGTATGCGACCGCGTACCTGGATGACATTGCCATCTTCAGTCTCACCTGGGAGGATCACCTAGAGCGCTCGGGCGGATCCAGCGAGCAGGCTTGACCATTAAGCCGGAAAAATGCCAGCTGGGTATGAGTGAGGTCCACTACCTGTGACACCGGGTAGGTGGGGGAGCTCTGAAGCCAGAGCCCGGGAAGGTGGATGCCATCGCATCCTGGCCCACCCCCAAGACCAAGAAGCAGGTGATGTCCTTTTTGGGTACTGCTGGGTACTATAGGAGGTTTGTTCCACACTATAGTGCCCTGGCCAAGCCCCTGACGGACCTCACCAAGAAAAGGCTGCCCGTCGCAGTCGACTGGACAGTCGCCTGCGAGACAGCTTTCCAGGCGCTCAAGACCGCCCTTTCTAGTTCTCCTGTACTACAGACAGCCGATTTCACGCGGCCATTCTTAGTGCAGACCGACGCCAGCGACTTCGGCCTCAGTGCTGTGCTCAGCCAGGTTGACACTACGGGCCATGAACACCCCATTTTGTACCTGAGCAGGAAGCTCCTGCCGAGGGAAGTGGCCTATTCCACGATGGAGAAGGAATGTCTGGCAATTGTGTGGGCCCTGCAGCGTCTGCAGCCATACTTGTACGGACGCCAATTCACCATGGAAACAGACCACAACCCCCTCAGCTGGTTACACACGGTCTCTGGGACGAATGGGAGGTTGCTACGCTGGAGCCTCGCTCTCCAACAGTACCACTTCACCATTCGCCACAAAAGAGGCAGTGACCATGGTAACGCTGATGGGTTGTCCCGGCAAGGAGAGGGTGCGGTAGGGCGCACGGGGGAACACAGGAATGTGATACCCCCTAGCGCCCTCAAAAGCAGGGAGGTGTAAGGAAAAGGTTGTCGCCATTTTGTATATGGCCTGTACCAGCCTCCATTTTGTCAGTTCACACAGCCACAGACTTTTAGCTACACAGGGCCTATTAGCATATTCAGTACGGCCAGCTTTGATGTCCACTATGAATCAATAGGCCTTTACATGCTAATTGGTTTAGGCCAGGGTCTGAATAAGATGGTCAGTCGTATGGTAAATAGCTCAAGCTCAAGCCATTGTTTCCTGCTCCATATGAATTGCAGGCCAGTTAATATGCGTGCTTCAAAGCAAAAGGGGAAGGGCCTAGCAGGGTTGAGAGCTGTAGCCAGGTACCCCTGTGCTCATTCCATTCCACACACAGAAGCACAAGGGACAGACTTGCCAAATGGAGCTGCAGCACATGCATTGGGGACTGTCCAGCAACTGAAGACTTTCACCTGGGGAACGCAGAGCTCCATGCCTCCCCATGACCATACAACCCGGTAATATTGATCTATAGCTTATACCTTTTAGCCTTGTACATTATCGTTGTATTGTTTCTCTGACTGCAAATCCATTGTAATTACGTTGTATAGCTTTACTGTATATTTCTGTAATTATCTAGTGCGCCCTTAAGGCAAATTAAACCATAAAATTAATCTTGGGCTGATGCTTTTACTCTGATCACGAATCTTAGAATACCCAGTGGGTAACAGGACAACCTCCCCGGCGGCCATTTGCTCTAGGTGCAGTTCCCTTACTGACCTGAGGGACAAAGGGGGCGCCGGAGAGCTGTACCTGTGGAGTTACGTCACATTGGTGACGTGGGAGGAAAGGGGGTCGTTCCTCACAACCGGCATAACCGGTGAGGAGTTTGATTGCAGTATTCAGGGCCTGGCGTTCAGACGCCATAGATTGCGGGTTACTCCCGCGAGGACTTTAGCGCATGATCACGTTCTATGTTCGCTTAGCACTTAACTGTGTACCTGGGTGCCTGACAGGACACAGAACTTTTTCTCAGCGGCCCTGTGACGTAACAGGGTTCGCTTTCAACGCTAGACAGCGCCCTAGCGTGTTTATTTTGCGACTCAGTTGTGTTTAGTGAGTTTGCACACATCGCCATATAGCGCTGCGGCACTCCTTCTAGCGGCTCTGTAAAATAACAGAGTTCGCACATATTGCCACAGCGCATTGCGGTGTTTATTTTGGCGACTCTGCGGGATAACAGAGTTCGCGTCTTGCGCCATTTTACTAGCAGCAGGTTCCGCCTGCACGGTGGACCCCGGGCTGCGAACGCACCTCTCTACCTCATATATTTGGTGCGTTCCGCAGACCCTAACACTGCTACACATCATATTTACCCAGTAATTTGTAACTTTTTTTCTTTCCTTTGAACATACGGAAGGTGGGAGTGCGTGCCTCACATCCATGCAACAAATTTGTTATATGCCAGAAAACTGGTGTACATTGTAGGTGTATTATTAAAAATATGTATCAAATTTATTAAAAGGCGTGCACATCTTTCTCCAACCAGCTGTAGGTTCAAAACTGACATAAAAAATGCCAGTCTTCAAAAATTCTACCCTTTGTCTATGGGATCTCCATTTACGTAGATGAAAGTACATGCATTAAAGGTGTTATGGAGGCTTGGGGCTCAAGTCTGCAGTCACTCTATGTGAATGCAGACTTGTGAATCCTCACAGAGCACACAGTGTGCACTGCCTGGATTCTCCAATCCCAGGGTGATTTACATACTTCTGTCCACTTTCGAACCACATATGTCTGGCCTCTCTCAATTCTCTTGTATTGAGTGAGCCCATGCATGTCTATTCTATTCGGCACATGACCACAAGTACGCAAATCACAACGCCTTTAAGTTTTGGTTTATGTCCTTCCATCAAGTGAAATTGAATTCTCCAGAACATATTTTTTGTAAATAGCTCCCCATGAATTCACCAAATTTGCAGCCAGCTGACCCCGAGATTATTCACACTAGGCCAGACTTCTGGCTATGACCAGGCTCAGGAGGACTCTACGTATCATAAGGTCATGGTGGCATTGTGATATCCTAATGTGCACCAGAACCTTACTACGCACACTTTACGTCAAGATTTCCAACCTCATCTAAGCCTGTGAGTGACATCTCTTCATATGCTTGCCATAAGGTTCTGACGGCATGATGTCACGATATACGCCGCAACCTTAAAATGTGCATGAAGGATTCCCGGGCCTAGTAGCAGCTGGAAGTTCTGACCTAGAGTGAAGATGTCTGGGATTTTAGCACACTGTGGTAAGATGGTAATGGCCGAGGGTCATGCTAGAGACAGTGAACAGTGGAGGTGAAGATCAGATGAGTGTTAGTTGTTGTTTTTTTTATATATCTTTGTGGGGGCGCATGCATCCCAGAAGTTAAGCATCACAGAAGAAAAGCATCTTGAAAACGGCAGTTATTCATGGCAAAGAATTAACATTCATCTTCTCTCTTCACACAGGTAACCAAATCATTCATCCCTGAATTGATCCTCTCTGCATGTATGCACTCCATTCATTGTCAGCAAGCAGCTGAATGACACAAGCCCCTTCTGTCTTGCATGTGGAAATATATAGCAATGGTAACCAAATCATTCATCCTCTGAATTGATCCTCTCTGCATGCATGCACTCCATTCATTGTCAGCAAGCAGCTGAATGACACAAGCCCCTTCTGTCTTGCATGTGGAAATATATAGCAATGGTAACCAAATCATTCATCCTCTGAATTGATCCTCTCTGCATGTATGCACTCCATTCATTGTCAGCAAGCAGCTGAATGACACAAGCCCCTTCTGTCTTGCATGTGGAAATATATAGCAATGGTAACCAAATCATTCATCCTCTGAATTGATCCTCTCTGCATGTATGCACTCCATTCATTGTCAGCAAGCAGCTGAATGACACAAGCCCCTTCTGTCTTGCATGTGGAAATATATAGCAATGGTAACCAAATCATTCATCCTCTGAATTGATCCTCTCTGCATGTATGCACTCCATTCATTGTCAGCAAGCAGCTGAATGACACAAGCCCCTTCTGTCTTGCATGTGGAAATATATAGCAATAGTATGCACTCCATACTTCTGATTGCTGCCAACCACTGCTGTACCATTTTGCAACATAGTTTAATGTGCCTGGTAAAACTTTAGTATAATTCATTTTTTGCACTGTGCTTAATACTTACTGCTGTGTATTCCTGTGACTGGGGCCTCTGTAGATGCTATCAGGTGGAAAGTGCTATAACATATAGATGTTGCCAGGTCTAGTGCCTTTGATGATCTAACCACCCCCTGGTGTGCTGGCCCCAGCTGGCAAATTATCCCAAAGCAGCTCCCACAATCCCACTTTCCTGACCCTGTAGTGTGGACTATATATTTAGGAGTAGTCTAAGGGGCGCATGCATTGTGGTGGCGCATGCATCCCAGAAGTTAAGCATCACAGAAGAAAAGCATCTTGAAAACGGCAGTTATTCATGGCAGTTAATCAGGGCTGGAATCAGGTACCCCACACTTTGCCTTATTTTTCATTATGTACTTTATCTATTTCCTCCTGTGTTCCCTTGCCATCCACATTCACCACCCCATCCCCCCTCCATCACGACTCATACACATCAGCCCCTCTATCCTTCCCTCTCCATGTACAGCTCCCATGCACTCCTCACCTTCCTGAAAAACCTCAGCCCATCTTGCCCAAACACATCACAGAAAAAACCTACTTACAATTCCAACAACTACCTGCTCTTTATCTTCCTACTCCTACTGATTTCAGGGGACATCTCCCCCAACCCTGGTCCACCATCCCCCAACCTCAATCCCTACCCTACCTCATACCGAAACCATAATAATCTTATTAATATTACTTGCACTCCCTCATGTCCTTCTTTCAATTGTGCCCTCTGGAATCCACGGTCTGCATGCAACAAGCTATCCTTCCTGCACAACTACTTTCTGAACCACTCTCTTAATCTGTTGGCCCTCACTGAAACCTGGATTCAGGATTCTGACACTGTCTCCCCTGCTGCCATTTCCTATGGTGGTTTACAGTTCTCCCATTCTCCGAGACCCACAAACAGACATGGTGGTGGAGTTGGCATACTCCTGTCCCCACAATGCACTTTCCAGGTCATCCCCCCAATTCCATCACTCTCATTCCCTTCTTTTGAGGTCCACACCATCAGGCTCTTCCATCCCCTCTCCCTCAGAGTAGCGGTCATATATCGGCCCCCAGGCTCACCCACCCAGTTCCTTGACCACTTCTCAGCCTGGCTGCCGCACTTCATGTCCTCAGAACTACCAACCTTATCCTTGGAGACTTCAACATCCCCATTAACAAGCCCTACTTCCACATCTGCATCTCAGCTTCTATCACTAACCACTTCTCTAGGCCTCTCACAGCTTTCAACCTCTGAGACACACAAGGATGGCAACACCCTTGACCTGGTCTTTGTCCGCCTCTGTTCAATCTCCCACCTAAATAACTCACCGCTTCCACTCTCTGACCACAACATTCTCTCCTTCACGCTCACAAATCCTCCACCACCCCAGCGCACTCCTACCTACCACACATTCAGAAATCTACAAGCCATTAACCCTCAGACACTTTCAGACTCCCTACACTCATCGCTGTCCCCAATCTCCTCTTTTTCCTGTCCTGATCTGGCTGTTCATCACTACAATGACATTCTTAAAAGCACCCTTGACCAAGTAGCACCGCTCACCCTCAGAACCTCCAAATACACAGTAAAACAGCCCTGGCTCACATTGCAAACTCGACTTCTTCAGCGATGCTCTAGGAGTGCTGAACGCCTCTGGAGAAAAACCCGCACACCAGAAGACTTCATCCACTTTAAATTCATGTTAAGAACTTATATACTGCCCTTCACCTCGCCAAACAGACCTACTTCACCACACTGATCTCCTCACTAGCCAACAACCCCAAGAAACTTTTTGACACTTTTCACTCCCTCCTCAGGCCAAAAGCACAAGCCCCTATCACAGACATTTGTGCTGACGACCTGGCCTCCCACTTTATAGAAAAAATAGATACTATCCGTCAGGAAATCTGCTCTCAACCACCAAGTGCTGTGACTCCCATCCCACCCTGCATTTCCCCTGGCTCACTTTCCACATTTGATCCCATCACAGAAGAAGAAGTCTCCAGACTCCTCTCTTCCTCTCGTCCGACTACATGCACTACCGACCCCATCCCCTCACATCTCCTCCAGTCTCTCTCTCCAGTTGTCACAACTCACCTAACTACAATCTTTAATCTCTCACTCTCCTCTGGCATTTTCCCATCCTCCTTCAAACACTCCATCATTACTCCATTACTAAAGAAACCGCTCTTGACCCTTCCTGCACAAACAACTACAGACCGGTCTCCAATCTCCCCTTCATCTCTAAACTTTTGGAGCGTCTAGTCTACTCCCGCCTCACCCGTTACCTCTCCACTTACTCCCTCCTAGACCCTTCACAGTCCGGCTTCCGCCCCTACATTCGACTGAAACTGCACTCATCAAAGTGACCAATGACCTTCTTACAGCAAAACGTAACGGCGACCACTCTCTGCTCATTCTACTCGACCTTTCTGCAGCTTTCGACACTGTTGACCACTGTCTCCTACTGTCTAGGCTCCAGTCACTAGGTATTAAGGACACTGATCTCTCCTGGTTCTCCTCCTATCTTTCTGATCGCTCCTTCAGTGTTTCGTTCTCTGGCTCCACGTCATCTCCTCTTCCTCTCACTGTCGGTGTACCCCAGGGCTCAGTCCTTGGCCCCCTTCTCTTCTCTCTCTACACGGCCCCAATTGGACAGACCATCAGCAGATTTGGCTTTCAGTACCATCTTTATGCCGATGACACACAACTATACACGTCATCCCCGACCTTACCCCCGCTGTTCTACAGAACACCACCGACTGTCTGTCCGCAGTCTCCAACATCATGTCCGCTCTCTATCTGAAACTTAACCTCTCCAAGACTGAACTCCTTCTGCTCCCGCCGTCTACTAACCTCCCTAAATCTGACATTTCCCTCTCTGTGGGCGGCACCATAATAACACCCCGGCAGCAGGCTCGCTGTCTGGGTGTTATGTTTGACACCAATCTCTCCTTCACCTCCCATATACAATCTCTTGCCCGCTCTTGCCGTCTACACCTAAAGAACATCTCTAGAATCCGCCCTTTTCTCACCATGGAAACAACAAAAACCCTCACTGTAGCATTGATCCACTCCCGCCTGGACTACTGCAACGCTCTATTACTTGGCCTCCCCATTACTCGACTATCCCCTCTCCAGTCCATCCTTAATGCAGCAGCCAGGGTCATCCATCTGGCTAATCGGTACTCGGACGCGTCCGCTCTTCGCCAGTCCTTACACTGGCTGCCCATTCATTATAGGATCCAATTCAAAGTACTGGTTCTCACCCACAAAGCTCTCCACAGTGCAGCACCCCCCTACATCTCCTCCCTCATTTCTATCTATCGGCCTAACCGACTGCTGCGCTCTGCAAACGACTTTCGACTAACCTCTGCACTAATCCGTACCTCCCACTCCCGACTCCAAGACTTCTCTCGCGCTGCGCCAATCCTCTGGAATGCTCTACCCCAAGAAATTAGGACTATCCACAATTTGCATGGTTTCAGGCGCTCCCTCAAAACACATTTGTTCAGAGTGGCCTATCACATTCACTAACCAAAGTCGTTCTATGTTTAAGTGTGTATGTGTAGCCCATTCACTATCTCCATCCATCCCTCACTCCCTCAAGATGGCTGGACCATCATTGTAAATGCACCATTGTATATACACACCTGTACTTTGTATCTCCCCCACCTCATTGTAGATTGTAAGCTCTCATGAGCAGGGTCGGCTTATTTTGCTTTAATTATTGTATTGTTAACGTTGTTACCTACGACTTGTGTTTTGAAACTGTTAAACTGTAAAGCGCTGCGGAATACGTTGGCGCTATATAAATAAAGATTATTATTATTTATTATTATCTTATGTTTATAGTGTTCTGGAGTCTATGCAGACCCAGAGCATAATATGGGATATTCAATTCGCAGAGAATCATTTTGATGCAAAACTAATTTCCCAGTAAAAGCCGCACAATTTGGCAAATTTGAATCTCGTCAAATCCACTCATCTCTACTGAACACTGTTGACAAGGTATAGAGCGAGAGTGATGTGTGCTCCTTAAATGACTCCTATCAGGGCATTTATGTTGCACTCTCTGTGAGCAATATTCATTGGAGTCAGTGAGAAAGCGGTCAATCTGTAAATGTAGGGTGGAAGGAGACCATTGCTCAAGAACATGCTGCTTTGAAGGGAATGTTTGAATCATCTTGTTGTGTTACAGGTATATTTTTTAAATTTTCAACTTTTTTTTAACTTAACACAATTAGTGATGAGCAGATCAGGCAAATTTTGAAACCAACTGTTCATGTGGATTTTACCAGTAAATTAGATTTGCAGAAAAGTTAACACGCCACTTTCAGTTAACTTGAAGGGTGGGCGTAAGCATGTCCCATCCCTCCCCAACTCCTATCCTTACTTCTCCCATTTTAGTCGAGCTGCTTCAAACTAGTGTGAAAAATTTTGCAACATTTCAAAGCATTTTACTCCAGCTTTCTAGCTAAAACACTTTATTGAATCATTCTCTTGGCGTGCATTCATAAAGATATTTTTTCCTAACTTTGAAACAGTCCAGTATCAAAAAGCATTGAATCTAAAAAGGGCCAAGTCACAAAAAAAAATTGTTATACTCTCCTATGTCTTTGTGGCAGTATGATCCTGATCCTCTTTAGGACCCCTATACATTGGACTAATGTATTTTAAACCCGACGATATCTAATGTGTTTGGGGCTGCCGGCCAGCCAATGGTCAGGAGAGATGTTGATCAGGTATGTCCAAACTAGATTCGGCTGAGATGGCAGTCGGCCAAACGATTGGCCAAAGCATCGTTCAGCCAACAGTCATCTAAAGTATATGAGCGGCATTATTCTTCACCTAGACTTTATATTACCAATTGTTTCCAAAGGAGGAGCAGCGAGGCACATAGGCTAAGCCCCCAACTACTGTTACGAGGCTTCTGGTGACATTCTGAGGTGAATGCAACTTGAAGGATTTTTTTCTCCAATCCTGGGAAGACAGCCTGGAGACATTATGTTAGCACATACAAGCTTCCATCAAGTTGAGGAGAAGCCAAAGCAAAGAAAAAAATGGAACCCTTCACTAGTGAAAGTTAACTATTAATCCACCTTCAGGAAGGCTTGAACTTTTACTCTAGTCATCGGACATAAAGGGGTTTTTCCCAAATGAGTGAGCAAACCAAGTACAGGATAAGGGAAAAACTTTTTGATTTATCGGGGGGCTGAAATGCGGACTCCCCCCCCCAAAACTTTAGATCTGGACTCTGAAATGTCCCGATAGGGCTTGAGGGGGTGGTCACATGAGAATGTAGGTCTTGGTTATTCCCACAGTTGCATAGACAAAGGGGAAAGGAGGGGGGGTCTGTTTTTCCCTTTTTTAAAAAGGCATCTCAAAGCTCAGATTTGGGGGAGTAAAAAAAATGTTAGGTAATAACTTTTATAGCTAAAAAATTCTTTTTTCCCCCAAAAATTTTTTTTTAAAAAGATGAGATTCAAAAATTTTTTAAAAAGGGGGTGTTACCCCCGCTGGGGTTCCTTTTGCATGGGGGATCTCTGTTAATTTGGCCCCCAAACCCTTTTGGGGTTTTAGAAAACTTACATCTCTCTCGAAAAAAGAGTCAAAAAGGAATTATCCCCTTTTTACCCATCTCGTATGATTTGTGGTGCACCCCTTTTGGGGAAAACCCCCCTATTTTTTACTCTTTTTATTACATAAAAATAAGGGGTGAAAGCCAGAATCTCCTTTAGCTTGCAGCTTTACGGGCTGAAGGGGATAAAAAAAAATCCCCCAAAATTTGTTATCAAAATGTTCTTTTGTTTAAGTGCCCCTGTTGAGGGTTAAAAAAATTTCCCCATTTGCCTTTTTTTACTACATTTTATTTGGGCAAAATGTGTAGGGGTTGCATTTTTAAATTTCTTTGCTAACCCCCCCAAGGACTTAAAAAAAAAAAAGGGGGGGGTTTACGGTCCCGGGGGGTAAAAAAGGGGGGTTTTTGAGCAAACAAAGTTTACTTTACTTTTTAGGTAATTTGGGAAAGGGAATTGGTAATTTTCTTATAATTGTTCGATGCTTTACTCTTTTTTTGTTAGGGTTTTATTTTAATGGAAATTAAAAAAGTCCCTTATTAAAAATTTCAAAAAAAAAAATTTTAACAAAACTAAAAAAAAGGGAAAAAAAAGGCAATTAAATTTTTAATAAAATAAAAATAAATTTCAAATTTTTTATTTGCAAAACAGGAAAAGGGCAAGCAAGTAAAAAGTCAAGTAAGTGTGGTTTTAAATTTTTCCCAA
>JARQOD010000005.1:33910266-33960307 GCA_033576555.1 Oophaga sylvatica | reverse complement strand
GGGGTCAATTGTGGGGGGGTTTCCACTTTTAAGGTACTGCCACACTACACAATCCCGCTAGCGATCTCGTTAGCGTCGCATACTAATGAGATCGCTAGCGGGATTGTTTCTATATCGCTAGTGGCTACTTATTTTAGCGATGTCGTTAGGACGCTATCGCGGTTAGCGATCTCCTTAACGACTTTAGCGGTACAAAAGTACCGCTAAATCGCTAAAAAAGGTGCCACACTAGCGATATATACTTACCCAGCGGGGCGCCAGCGACGAAAATAGGGTCCGGAACGATTCCAGCGACGAGCGAGATCACAGCAGGAAGCTCGTCGCTGGCAGATGCCGCACACAACAACATCGCTAACGGGATCACTAAATAGTGACGTTTTTTAGCGATCCCGTTAGCGATGTTGTTTAGTGTGGCATACCCTTTAGGCAAAATAAGGAGTCCAAACTCATAAGACAAAATTCACAGGGTGGATACTACCAATTTATACTCATAGGATAAGGGAGAAAGGGAGTGTGAATAAGATTAAACTTTACTATAAATCATTGATTAAAATATAACTGTAATGTCTGATTTAAAATGCTGATTCATACATCATAGATGTAAATAGGATTACAGTGTGTGATTAAGGTGTTATGTTCACGACTGTGACCCACTAAAGGCTGGGTCTCATATAGCGATACACCAGCGATCCCGACAACGATATGCACTTGTCAGGATCGCTGGTGTATCGCTATATTATCGCTGCTGAGCTGCCAAACAGGCAGCTCAGGGCAGCGATCAGCACAAGGACACTGCGGGTAACATCGCTTAGTTACCCGCAGTGTACCTTGGATACCAGCGCCCTGATGTAGGGAGCTGGTATCCAAGGTACACAGCGGGTTTCCAAGCGCTGCGCGGTGCCTGGAAACCCGCTGTGTACCTTGGTTACCAGCTGATCGCTGGTCTCCCGCCTGTCACACGCAGCGATGCGTGCCTGTCAGCGGGAGACCAGCGATCAAAAAAATGTCCTGACATTTCAGCGACGATCAGCGATACCCGGCAGGGGGGCTGAATGTCACACACAGCGATATCGCTGGTGAGCTCGGTGCTGCGTCACAAAACTAGTGACTCAGCACCGATCTCGGTAGCGATATCGCTATGTGAGACGGGCCCTTAAGACCCAGGCGATTAGACCTCAGATTAAAGTAAATGAGATGGAGTCCCAGCCACTGACCCTAAAATTAAAGGCTGGATTCCAATCTCATTAAGGCACTCTATTTGTTATTAGAATTAATAAATTTTGGTGTATACACCTTATAGATTGAAATCATCCCCAAACCATCACTGATTGTGGAAACTTCACACTAGACCTCCAGCAGCTTAGATTGTGGCCTCTCCACTCTTCCTCCATACTCTGGGACCTTGATTTCCAAAGTCTAGTGTGAAGTTTCCACAATCAGTGATGGTTTGGGGAGCCATGTCATCTGCTGGTGTAGGTCCACTGTGTTTTATCAAGATCAAAGTCAGCGCAGCCGTCTACCAGGAAATTTTAGAGCTTTCCTCTGCCGACAAGCTTATTGGAGATGGAAATTTCATTCTCCAGCAGGACCTGACACCTGTCCACACTGCCAAAAATACCAATACCTGGTTTACAAACAACAGTATCACTGTGCTTGATTGGCCAGCAAACTCGCCTGACCTTAACCCCATAGAGAATCTATAGGATATTGTCAAGGAGAAGATAAGAGACACCAGACCCCACAATGCAGACAAGCTGAAGGCTGCTATCAAAGCAACCTGGGCTTCCATAACCTCTCAGCAGTGCCACAGGCTGATCGCCTCCATGCCACGCCGCATTCATGCAGTAATCGATGCCAAAGGAGCCCGACCAAGTACTGAGTGCATTTACTGAACATACATTTCAGATTTTAAAATCATTTTTTCAAGCTGGTGTTATAAAGTATTCTAATTTACTGAGATAATGACTTTTGGGTTTTCATTGGCTGTAAGCCATAATCATCAACATTAACAGAAATAAACACGTGAAATAGATCACTCTGTGTGTAATGACTCTGTATAATATATGAGTGTCACTTTTTGTATTGAAGAACTGAAATAAATTAACTTTTTGATGATATTCTAATTTTGTGAGAAGCACCTGTCTGTATCCTCCATCTTTATATCTCTTATCTATCTAAAGCTTTATTATCCATCTGTCTATCTGGGGGCTGGCTGTTGGGGATATTATACTGAGGGTTGGCTATGGTGGACATGATACTGAGGGCTGGCTGTGCGAGACATAATACTGAGGGCTCACTGTGGGGCACATATACTGAGGGCTGGCTGTGTGTGGGACATTATACTGAGGGTTGGCTGTGGGAGACATTATACTGAGGGCTCACTGTGGGGGACATATACCAAGGGCTGGCTGAGAGGGACATTATACTGATAGCTGGCTATGGGGTACATTATATTGAGGGCTAACTGTGTGAGATATTATACTGAGGGATGGCTGTGGGGGACATTATACTGAGGCCTGGCTGTGGAGGACATTATACTGAGGGCTGGCTATGGGGGGCATTATACTGAGGGCTGGCTGTGGGGGAAATTATACTGAGGCCTGGCAATGGGGGACATTATACTGAGGGCTGGCTGTGGGGGAAATTATACTGAGGCCTGGCTGTGGAGGACATTACACTGAGGGCTGGCTATGGGGGGCATTATACTGAGGGCTGGCTGTGGGGGAAATTATACTGAGGCCTGGCTGTGGGGGACATTACATTGAGGCCTGGCTGTGGGGGACATTACACTGAGGGCTGGCTGGGGGGACTTTATGCTGATGGCTGCAGTGGGCGACTTTATACTGAGGGCTGGCTGTGGAGGACATTATACTGAGGGCTGGCTATGGGGGACTTTATACTGAGGGCTGGCTGTGGGGGAAATTATACTGAGGCCTGGCTGTGGGGGACATTACACTGAGGGCTGGCTGTGGGAGACATTATACTGAGGGCTGGCTGTGGGGGACATTATACTGAGGGCTGGCTGTCGGGGACATTATACTGATGGCTGCAGTGGGGAACTTTATACTGAGGGCTGGCTGTAGGGAAAATTATACTGAGGCCTGGCTGTGGGGGACATTACACTGAGGGCTGGCTGGGGGGACTTTATGCTGATGGCTGCAGTGGGGGACTTTATACTGAGGGCTGGCTGTGGAGGACATTATACTGAGGGCTGGCTATGGGGGACATTATACTGAGGGCTGGCTATGGGGGAAATTATACCGATGGCTGCAGTGGGGGACATTATACTGATAGTTGGCTGTGGAGGACATTATACCTACTTTTTCCCGGTGTCATTCCTCATTATTGCACAGAACTTAAGTAATGGACATCTATGGTTTGACTTCTTTGCCTGTGTGGATTGAATGGTTTGCTACCGATATCTGATGAGAATATCATGAAACTTTCACCTTTAGAAATACATTTACTTAGAATATTGATAATGTGTTCAATACTTATTTCACCCACTATATCTTTCTATCTATCTTCTATCTATCCATCTATCTATCAATATATCGCTATATCTATCTCGTATAGAGATATATAGATAGAGATAGCTAGATATGAGCTAGATAGACAATAGATATATACTGTAATAGATAGGTGGATAGATGATAGATAGATAATAGATAGATGGATAGAAAAATCGATAGATGATAGATAGGTAGATAGATAATAGATATTGGATGGCTAGATAGATAGATAGATAGATAGATAGATAGATATTGGCTATATAGATAGATAGATAAATTTTGGATAGATAGATAGATAATAGCACACAGGACAATCAGCTGACTGAGGTAGCCTGCAGCTGCACTGACAAATAGTGCATGGGAATTAGACAGGAGCGCGCACGCTGTGCAGGCTCGCTCCCCACCCTTAGAAAGCTGTATTCAGCATCCATGGAGCTGAATATGATTTACCCTGGGAACAAGCAGCATGGCGGACATCTTTTAAAAGGTTTTTGTAAGATTTTCTTTCGGATTTAATTTACAAGGTATTTTTGAAAGTTAATTAAAATCACTTGCTCTACATTATTATTGAATAAAAATTAAAATGACAGTTACTATTTTACCGTGAACATCGTAACGTCAAGAGATTTGTGGATAATACAGAGCACAGATGGTTTCATGCAGATAAAGGAATAATAAGGAAGGTTTCTGCCAGACAAATTCATTGGATTAAGATAGCAGCTGCTAAGATAACATTACAAAGTGCTCACAAGTGCACTGGCCCATACATACATGAAGACTAATTTTAAAACCATCTTGTTTACTTATAAGTGCCATGCAACCTTGGATGGTCCAGATGGATGGAATAGTAGATGATTGGTGGATGGCCACTATGTCCCAACAAGACTGCATGCGATGTCAGCAAGAAGGTGGTGGACTCATATTTTGGTTCAGAATAATGGGGGGATAGCTGGTAGGCCCCTTTACGGTCACTGAAGGTGTGAAAATGACCTCGGCAAAGTATATAGAGTTTCTGACTGACCACTTTCTTCCATAGTACAAAAAGAGGAACCCTGCTATCTGTAGCAAAATCATTTTTATTCATAACAGTTCACCATATCAGGCTGCAAATAATACCTCTTAGTCATTGGCTGATATGGGCATAAAAGGGGAGAAACCCATGGAGTAGCCACCATCCTCCCCCTGACCTCAACCCTATAGAGAATGTTGGTAGGGTCCTCTAAGCCATAGATCTGTGATGATGGGAGAATGTTGGTGGGGTCCTCTAAGCCATAGATCTGTGATGATGGGAGAATGTTGGTGGGGTCCTCTAAGCCATAGATCTATGATGATGGGAGAATGTTGGTGGGGTCCTCTAAGCCATAGATCTGTGATGATGGGAGAATGTTGGTGGGGTCCTCTAAGCCATAGATCTATGATGATGGGAGAATGTTGGTGGGTTCCTCTAAGCCATAGATCTGTGATGATGGGAGAATGTTGGTGGGGTCCTCTAAGCCATAGATCTATGATGATGGGAGAATGTTGGTGGGGTCCTCTAAGCCATAGATCTATGATGATGGGAGAATGTTGGTGGGGTCCTCTAAGCCATAGATCTGTGATGATGGGAGAATGTTGGTGGGGTCCTCTAAGCCATAGATCTATGATGATGGGAGAATGTTGGTGGGGTCCTCTAAGCCATAGATCAATGATGATGGGAGCCAGTTCACATCAAAACAGCAGCTCTGTAGGCTTTTCCTGCAAAGAAATTCAAGCAGAAACTATCCAAAAACTCACAAGTTCAATGAATGCAAGAATTGTGAAGGTGATATCAAGAAGGGACCTAGGTTACATGTAACTTGGCCTGTTAGGATGTTTTTGATTGAAAAGGTTTTTGATTTCAGTAAATGTGATCTCTTAATGCAGCAAATTTATCAAATGGCAATTTTCAGTTCTTAGAACCTACAAAAATGTTTTGAAAAAAATCCTGTTATCATTGGGAGGTTTGTCAAATCAAATTTGATGATGATTTCAACATTGTACCGACTCATTTGCAACACCCATCAGAGAAAAATAGCATTTACGTAATAATTTGGTGTATACCTTGCTCTATTAAATGTAATAATTTTGCACAAATCTTAGACAATTTTCCAACTTTAACCTGGTATAGATTTGTGCTATCAATTTCAACATCTGACATAAATTATATTAAATCTGTTATGGAAACTCTGCTCCTTTAAAAAAGGACCTTTAACCAAATTTTTCAGGTTGAGCTGCACACACTATGTAATAATGGCTGCAAAACATTTTATTTTTTTTCTATTATTATTTTTATTTTGCCTTTTCGATGCAGAGATGTTAGCAATCAAAGTACTTGGCACCTAATGAGTTAACTTTTGTTAATTCCAAACGTGTTATCAGAGTTGTATAGGCCCCCAGTAAAAACTATCTGATGACACTTAACAAAAGTTAACTCATTAGGTGCCAACAGAGAGGTGAAAAATTAAAAAAAAAAATTTAATTCCTCTCTGCAGCCACTATTACATCCTTTATCCAGCTCAGCATGAAAAATTAGGTGAAAGGTCCTCTATAAACATTCACCCTCTTTTCTCATAATACAATACAACAAAAGACACCCATTTTTACACAAAACTGTGTGCTCAAAAAATTTGCAATTTTTTTTGCCCCAGAAAAGTGAAGTATGTGAAAACTCTCAATGTAAAAACTTCCCATGATTTGGACGGCACCATTTGAATATCTCTTTTTTATTGTACAAATCCAGTGACAAGTGGTAATTTGTATATCAGCATAAAGTGCCAAAACAACCATAGAGCTATTGCGACAAAGAAAAAAAATGCCAAAAAAAAGTTAAATAAAATACAAAAAAAAAAAAAAAAGAACACAAAATAACATGTAAAATATTAAATAGGACTGGAATGTTATCAGTTTACACAATAATTTGAAATTTGGTACAAGATGCAATAAAAGAAAATGTAAGAGGCCCCCACTCCATTCCAGCATGCAGTCTGAAGCAAAGCATATATTACACACGGTGAGCCAAAAACATTAGGTATTTTTTTCCCTTTGTGATCAAAGTGTAAAAAAAATAAAGTTTTTCACTGTTCTCTCCCCCCCAGAAAATAATATAATTAGCAGTAAACAAAAAAAGGGGGATGTGATAGTGAGAATTTAATTACTGACTGAGACGCTCCTTCGAGATCAACATTTCACAACAGAAAGTTGTGAAAATACAAATGTAGAGACGTTACGCCTCTGTCTGGGGGGTTTATAAATAAAGTAACTCGTGGAATTCATACTTCTTGCCTAATACCGAGTCCCGGTCAGTTCTGCTGAGTGTATGAGCAAGACGAAAAGGGGCCTCCACTGGAAAAGTATGATGTTAGCACCCCCTCTTGGCACAGAGTCTGAGAGTGCCACCATGTCACCTTCTTTAGACTCGATTCCAAAAAGCTTTATCCAAAAAAAAAGTCTCATTCCCAAAAAAAGTTTCTTGTAAGAGAGAAGTGTTTTGTCATATGTACACATAGACACGGTAAAAGTTAAATAGTTTTTAATATAGATTTATATATTTATCATAGTCTTTAGGAGTCGAGGGCTCAGCACTTAATTTTCGATGGTTTTAGTTCTTTAACTTGTGTGTGAAGAGTTTTGTGTACGGCCAAAGTCCTTGACTGACAAAATCCTTTGCCACACTCCTGACACTTGAAGGGTTTTTCTTTCGAGTGGATGTACCTGGAAATATAAACAAAAAAATGAATTTTATTTTTAGTTGATCCTTTATACCAGATTGATGATGGCTTCTATTATTTTTTTTTTATTCCAAACCATGAGTACGGTTTAGTTTGGATAAGCCAGAGATTGTAACCTAAAAATCTTTTTTTAAGGGCATTGAGGACTAAGAATGTATGTTTTGTAGTCCCTGTGGATAAAACACATGAATATGTTGTAGAGCATCTACATACGTTCTTATTGACCAGGATGTTGACCAATATGTTGTAGAGCATCTTGTGAACATACATTCTGATTGACCATGAGGTTGACCAATATGTTGTAGAGCATCTTGTGAACATACATTCTGATTGACCAGGATGTTGACCAATATGTTGTAGAGCATCTTGTGAACATACGTTCTGATTGACCAAGATGTTGACCAATATGTTGTAGAGCATCTTGTGAACATACATTCTGATTGACCATGAGGTTGACCAATATGTTGTAGAGCATCTTGCGAACATACATTCTGATTGACCAGGATGTTGACCAATATGTTGTAGAGCATCTTGTGAACATACGTTCTGATTGACCAGGAGGTTGACCAGGAAGTTGACCAGGAGGTGACAACACCTAAAGATTACCATGTTTGGAATCTTTAAAAATCAGAATATGTTTTACAAACCTGAGATAATCCATTAGGACTGTGTAGGGTTGAAGGGATTTACAAACAAAAAATGCTAAATGTCTAGAGGCTATGTGAGACAACATCTCATGGAAGCAAAGTATTTGAGGGACATCTAAGAGGACATCTTAGGTAGAACCAAGTTTAGAATCCCCATTATTCTTTGTATAGATGTACGTGTGTTACTTAATTTACTAAACTCTTGAAAATTTACAAGTTATCTTCTATATTGAAGGCAGGAGAATCTATATGTGGCTTATGTAGCTACAAGCAAAACTGAAGCTTGAAAATTGTAGAGCATGCAGGGATTTATAATATCTTTTAAAAACTTGTTAAGCAATAAAGTGCAAAAAAATGAAGTCTATATAACCAGAAAAAGATATACAACAATCAAAATTCTGATGGTTATGCTTGATATTATTAGTAACACTTGTATAGATATAGAATGTGCATGTATATTCTTCAGCTGGAGGTTGCTTATGAAATATGAACCCTCATGGTTTGAGGTTGTTTTCTGGAGGTCTGATGAATGGAATTTGATTGCAGTCCAGAACACTGCTAAAATGTTTATCTCACACCTAAGTAATAGCTCATATTTCATATATTCATAGTTATATACACATTTATGGCATATGAGATGTAATTGAGTTCTTACCTGTGGTCTCTCAGATGGTCTTGTCTTCTGAACGCCTTATGACAAATGTCACAAGTGTAGGGTCTTTCGTCTGTGTGGGTTCTTTCGTGGATCAACAGATTATAGGATTTCGTAAAATGTCTCCCACAAAATTTACACACAAATTCTTTTTTCGTTTTAGAAGGTAACCTTCCACGTGTGGGTTTCTTCTCTGGAGTAAGCTTGGTGACATCTAAGAGAGCACCCAGGCTTGAAGGAGAACCTTGCCCATCCAGTTGACTCAGTTTGCAATGGTCTTCCTGTGTGGCAGCCACAGCCAGGTTGGCAAAGTCAAATCTCGGTTTGGTTTTATTGAGCAAACCTGTAGACTCATGTTTGGGGTGAATAATATGAGGAAAAAGAGGAAAACCTGGGATCTGGAATCTGGTGTCTATCAAGCTGGATGCTCCTGGTACTTTGGAGAAGGAAGATCTGGGCAGATGTAATGCTGGGTATCCCAAGGTCCATTGGTGTAGATGAACTGCATGCAGGGCGCTGAAGCCATACAAGTTGGGTATGTGGTCAGCAGGTACTGGAAGACCATTGAATGCTTGAAGGAAGGAGTAGTTGGTCAACTGCAGAGATGGATGGATGGGCACTGGAGCTGGTAGCGTTTTGCTTGCCATTGTGATAAGATCAAAGTTCCCAGCAGAAGACTGTAGAGAATACACAACGAGAGTTAATACGAGCACTTACATAATACATAAATGAATATCAAACAAGGCAGTAAGCCAAAAATACAAGTACTGGTATAAATCAGGGTCATTAAAAAAAGTCAGTTTTGGAGATTATTAATTGAGGGTAATTAGTAAATTGTCCTTATGGGGGTCACAAAGAGTCGTTTCCTCCCGAGCCGTAGCTTTAGATAGCTGCCCTGTCCTTACAACTGAACACACTGATCAACACAGAGTGGCTTCTTATCCACTTCCCCGGCACCCAGCAGCCAGGGCACAAGTCTTCTCACAATTTCATCATTTACTTTCATCAACTCCTCTAAGGCTACGTTCACAGATCCAGTAAGTCCTCCGTTAGAACAGATCCAGTAACAATTCATTGACAAAAACCGTTGTGCAGACACAACTTTATTTGTCCGCCTGAAAAAAACTGATTTTAACTGAATCTGTTTTTTTTTTAACATTGAAGTCTATGGAAAACGGATGAGTTATATATATATATATATATATATATATATATATATATATATATATATGGCCATCTGAGATTCTACCATTTGAAAGCATCCGTCTTTTGCTTACTGGATGTGAAAAAAGTAAACTTATAACATGTATATGACTGGACAAGTGAACTTTCATGTAAATCATTCATTCATTTAAACTGATCCAGCAAGCAGAAAAAAACGGATCCTTTTCAAATGGGACAAAAACGGATGGCTATTAACGGATCCGGTTTTTTTTATACACTTCAATGTAAAAAAAACAAAAAAACAGATCCAGCTAAAATCAATTTTTTTCATGCGGACAAAAATCTTATGTGATGTGAACATAGGCGCACACATCCAGTAATCGTCCATTAGAACAGATCCAGTATCGGATTCCGTTAATAAAAGAAAGTTGAGCAGACACAACTTTTTTGTCCACTTGAAAAAAGAAACTGATTTCTACTGGATCCGTTTTTTTTTTACCATTGAAGTCTATGGAAAACGGATCCGTTAATTAATTAGCCGTCCGTTTTTCTCCCATTTGAAAAGAATCCGTTTTTGGTTTTTTTGCTTATTGGATCACTTTCAAATAGATAATTACTTGAAAGTTCTCATGTCCAGTAATATAATTTTTTCCCACCATCAGTAAACAAAAAAGTGATATTTTGTGAAAAAAAACGGATAGCTATTTAATGGATCCATTTTACATCGACAATAATGGATGCAGTAGAAATCAGTTTTTTTCTGGTGGACAGAATAAAGTTGTGTCTTCGCCCAAGTTTTTTGGTTAGCGGATTGCTGCTGGATCCGTTCTAATGGGTGATTACTGGACAAACACATTATCTACATTAAATATGCAGAGGAAGAAATATTTTTTATAATGCCAATATAAACCTTTTACAGACATGGTGGCACAATAAAACACATTATAACTGGTTACCAAATATCATTCTCCAGTGCTCCCAGCACAATCAGAAACAAGGCTTCTATATGTAATCTCAGTGCTCTCTTCTTATTATTAATTAATTAATTATTTTTTATTTCTATAGCGCCAACATATTCCGCAGCGCTGTGCATTACAGAATGACACATAAGTCAGCAGATACCAGGAGGAGTGAAGGATCCTGCCCGCATGGTCATTCCAATGCTCTGCAGCAGGTGCAGCTCAGCAGAATACACCTGACATTATACTGACACTATGTGCTCATGTTATAGCAGGCTGATCAGGCTCTCTTACCTCTTGATCGCTGCCCTGTGACGATGTCGTTTTTA
Organism: Oophaga sylvatica; assembly: GCA_033576555.1. Lineage (NCBI taxonomy): Eukaryota > Metazoa > Chordata > Amphibia > Anura > Dendrobatidae > Oophaga > Oophaga sylvatica. Next base: position 33,949,298 of record JARQOD010000005.1, on the reverse strand, counting down.
ATAGATGGCTCCAATGTCACCTAAAAAAGGAAGAAGGAAGAAATGAAGGTTTATGGACCTATCAAAAATGATTAATTGTTCTGTATAATATCCACCATAGATCACAGTGTAATAATGGATAGTATGTGATAGCTGTAAGAATTGTGACATGAGACACCCAGAGAAGGAATGGTTAAGGTGCCCCCTTGGGCTTACAGCTGCTCTGTCTGATATCCTAAACCAATCACTTTTTACTCTTCAAATTGTGTGGGTTTTTTTCTGAAACTTGCAAGATGTAGTAATTGTATTTGAGCCATAACGATTAACGCTTTACGCAAATATATGCAGCAGAGCGGAGTTTGTCATGTCGCTTTACATAGGACTGCGGTCAGACCCTACTCGATTAGCTTTATTAAGTTAGGAATTACTTAGCCGTAAAGAGTTTCCTGCAACTTCATGCATACAAATGTGCAGATGAGGGACGAGAAGAAAGAAAGGGAAAGAAAGAAAGAAGGAAAGAGAGAGAGAGAAAGAAAGAAAGAAAGAAAGAAAGAAAGAAAGAAAAGAAAGAAAGAAAGAAAGAAAGAGAAAAAAAGAGAGAAATAAAGAAAGAACAAAAGGAAAAAGAAAGAGAAAGAAAGAAGGAAAAAAAGAAAGAAAGAAAGAAAGAAAGAAAGAAGGAAAGAGAGCGAAAGAAAGAAAGAAGGAAAGAGAAAAAGAGAGAGAAGGAAAGAACGAAAGAAAAAAAAGGAGAAAGAAAGAAGTAAAGAGAAAAAGAGAGAAAGAATGAAAGGAAGAAAGAAAGAAGGAAAGAGAAAGAAAGAAGGAAAGAGAAAAAGAGAGAGAAAGGAAGAACAATAGGAAGAAAAAATGAGAAAGAAAGAGGGAAAGAGAAAAAGAGAAAGAATGTAAGAAAGAAAGAAAGAAAAAGAAAGAGAGAGAGAAAGAAAGAAAGAACGAATGGAAGCAAGAAAGAAAGAAAGACTGGAAAGAGGAAAAGAAAGAAAGAAAGAAAGAAAGAAAGAAAGAAAGAAAGAAAGAAAGAAAGAAAGAAAGAAAGAAAGAAAGAAGAAGAAAGAAAGAAAGGGGGAAATAAAAATATATAAAGAAAAAGAGAGAAGAAAAGATAGAAATAAAGAGAGAAAAATAAAGAAGGAAAGAGAGATGAAGAAATAGAGAGAAAGAAAGAATTTGCAGAAATTGTATTCCAACATGCCACAATATTCTATTTAATATGTGTTATTACCATACACACACACACATGGAGATTTGGCCCAGCTTTTCCTGACATCATGGGATTCACACCTCAGCATCACACCAGCACATGATATCACAATGGTGTAAGGTGTGACAGATTCTTTATTATTTGGCTGCACATTGAGAGGTCAGTGGCTTGTTACCCCAGCCCTGTGATTATGTATCAGCCTCGTTTGCTGCATTTTGCTCTTTCCTCCATTCTCTGCTCTGTGTCATTCTATCAGTAGTCAGTGATAGTGGCTGTGCAGCTCGTCCATGGTGAGTCCATCATAACCAGCCACAGCCAGGACCCTTCAGTACACATTAATATTGTGATATTATAGGACCCAGATAATACACACATATTAGCCCCCCCTGTAGAATACAGCCCAGGTCATCTTCTCCCTCCACCTGACATTTCCCTACAATGTAGATTATTGGAGAGGAGATGAAGCCCCCTGGTCACTGACACAGAACCAGCTCTGCCAAGAGAGATCCCCCTGCACCCCGAGCTCATCAACTCTACCCCGAGCCCCAAATATCATCATGGAGATACTACAACACATGTGGGGTGCAGACAAATTCTCTACTAAATATATATATATATATGCAAAAAAGTGAAAAGGCAGCACAAAAAACAATCATGTGGTGCAAGCCTTCCAGGTATATACCAAACCTCACAAATAGTCATTCAAAGATGAAAGCAGCACACCATAGTAGCTTCAATTAAAGTGCAGTTTTATTTGCCCATCTGGCAACGTTTCGGTTCCAAGGATATGGACCTTTTTCAAGCTTGAAAAAGGTCCATATCCTTGGGACCGAAACGCCATATGGGCAAATAAAACTGCACTTTAATTGAAGCTACTATGGTGTGCTGCTTTCATCTTTGAATGACTATATATATAGATATATATATATATATATATATCTATTATATAGATAATTAGATATATATCTATATATATCCGTATACAGATATATAGAGAGATAGATAGATATAGATATACAGTATATATATATAGATATATATATATTGGCGTTTTCTATATAGATACATGATCTCAGCTTTTCACTTATGTAAACTTTGTACAAAGAAAATATATAAAAATCTCTTGGAGACACTATAAAGCATCAATGACAAGAGACTCAGCTCTGGACAGTAAAAAGTTTAGAAGAACATTGAAATCGATATCTATAATTTAATTATAATTTAATCATACTTTATGTCCTACTGGTATTTATTAGATTGACCAAAGCAAGAGAGGAAAAGCAAAAATATACTGGAATACACATGTATAGAAGATCAAAATGAGACTAATTTCTAGAGAAAATAATAATAATAACAATAATAATAATAATAATAATAATAATAATAAATATTATGGCAAAGTGTACAAATAATAAATGTATTAATAAAATACATAAATAATAATGATGATAAAAACTTGTACACTAAGTATATAATAAATGCATTAATAAAGTATCTTAATAATAATGGTAATACTAATGCTAAAATAATAATAAAATTGCATAGTAAAGTATATAAATAATAAATGCATTAATAAAGTATATCATAATAATAGTAATAATAAATAAATTGCACCGTAAAATTTAAAAATATTAATAATAATTATAGCACACATCTTAGCAAAGTGCATAACAATATTAAAAATACCAACTATAGCATAAATGTAAAAAATTACAATATGAAAAACTGACAATATAGAACGAAGGCTACAAATACAATCACAATAAAAATTGCAACGATAAAATAAAATCTAGAATTCTTATAATACAAACGATTAGAAAAATGCTACAAAAATGTTTAGACTTTCTCTAAATCTACTGCTGTATAGTAACATCGAACAGAGAGTGATCTCCGAAATGTCCAACTATTGCAGCTTTTACTATAGTTTTAATAATCCAAAGATGCTTTAAATAGAATATTCTCCAATGTACAGCAGCATGGGATTATTGCTGCTTTAAAAATAAATAAAATAATAATAATTCTAACAGTGAAGTGTAATATGTTTTGATTTCTTCTGTTTTTAGTAGTCTGAAGTATTCAGTGTTATGGATATACCGATATGGCAGAGGTACATAGTAATGGGGCTCTCCTTCCAGATTTTTAGAAATGTTTCTGATGTCTGATGCTCATAATTTTATATATATATATATATACATCGAGATAGAGATAGATAATAGATCGATATAAATATATAGATAGATAATATATAGATATAAATATATAGATAATAGATAAATATTAGATAAAAAGATATTAGATAGATAATAGATAGATAGATAGATATAGAATAGATAGATAGATAGATAGATAGATAGATAGATAGATAGATATAGATAATAGATAGATAATAGATAGATAGATAGATAATAGATAGATGTAAATATAGATAGATATCATCTAGTATACTATATACTACCAAATGTATACACTTATATTACACTTTACTCTTATCATACACATTTAGAAAAAACTAATGAAATATTTCGCTCTCCGACCTCCTATAAGATCTTACATATTTTACCAGTTATGATGTGAACCTTCTGATGTCATCCATCTGTTGCTGCACTGATCTGTTTCTGCCTGACCCTAGCTGCACCTGTTGATGGATTCAGTCCTGCAGCTTCTGGTTATTAACATTAGTTGGTTAAAAAAAAAGGAATATAAAAGTTATTTAAAATTTTCCACTGCAGCTTCTATCCTGCAGTCCTATGCAAAATCCCAGCTAAGCCTGCACCCCAGTGACAGACAGGCTTCTTCTCCACGAGCTCCGCTCTGCTGCGTCTCCTGAAATCTCAGCGTTTCTGTCCTGTGGGAATCTCCCTGATTCTCCGCTCTGCAGGGGGTCCCGCCACAATACACGGGGGGATCCCGGCAGAGCAGACATGTCACCAGCCACCATGGCTCCCAGACCCCTGACACATCCATCCGCAGTCGGGACACTAGGTGTTTCCCTTCCTGCTGAGAGGATAGAAAAGGCCATAAAAGTTCTGAAAAGTCTTGTGTACGTTCAGAAGTTTCGGCTGTCACACGCGGGACTTTACCTGAACAGTAGAGGTGGCTCCTGGGTGGAGAGGACTGGTAGATGCCTCACAGATGGAGAAGATGGAAATGTCGGCTCCGGAGACTTTCTCAGTGTCCCCCAGCTGTCACCCACTGCCCAGGCTGCAGCAGGACACTTGCTCTACATCCAGCCGCTCAGGTCACCCGCACAGTCATCCTCCTCCCGGAGCTGCTGCTGCTCTCTGACTCCAGCAACACTTCCCAAACTCTACTGAACTTTATCTCCAGCCGCCTCCTTATTTCTAGCAGGAAGCGCGCATGCGCAGCAGCCCGTCCCAGCACAACTCCCAGCAGGGGAGAGAAAGGCTCTGGGAGAAAAGCAGAGTTTGTGTGTTCCAAGGTTCTGGGCTCCTGCATGTTCAGGGCAGATGTCTGAGGGGACACTCAATCCCAGGAGCCCTGATACTTCCATGACAATGATTATGTGCAAACTGAGAGCAAATGGGGAGAATATTATCACACAGGATCAATAACTGATGTCACATGGGGGTGTCCTACATAGGACTGCAAGTAATCCTGAGCTACCATGTCCTGTGCTGTAGAAAAAGTGCAGAGCTATTATCTATCTGCTATCTATCATCTACCTATCTATTATCTATCTTTAGATCTATCAAATATATTATCTATCTATTATCTATCTATATATCTATCTATCTATTATATATATTATCTATTTTCTATATATCTATTATCTATGTATCTGTCTATCTATCTATCGTTTATCTACTATCTATTATCTATCTTTCTGTCTATCTATACAGCTATATATATATATATATATATATATATATATATATATATATATTATATATTATCTATCTGTCTATCCATTATCTATCTATTATCTACTATCTATCTATCTATCTATCTATCTATCTATCTATATATATACTTCTATCTATGTATCTATATATCTATTATCTATCCATCTGTTATCTATTATCTATCTATCTATTATCTATCTATCTATTATCATCTATCTATTATCTATCTGTCTATCTATTATCATCTATCTATTATCTAGATATCTATCTATTATTTATCTATTATATATCTATTATATTATCTATCTATTTATCTATATATATATATATATATATATATATATATATATATATATACTTCTATCTATCTATATAATCTATCTATCCATCTATTATCTATTATCTATCTATTATGTATCTATCTATCCATCCACCCAAGACTGGATACTTCCCTTTACCCGTTGTGCACTGGCCTCTCTCTGGGTGGTGTATTGGTATTTGTCCTTAGTTTTCTGCAGTAATTTCTATATAATCTGGTTTTATAAATCTGTTTCGCCATCTACAGTGCGAGCAGGACTTATGGTGAATGATTAGAGAACGGATATTCTCCCAGTACAGTAAGTGGAGATACAGGATGGTCTGAGGCTTCCATCATCCATGACAAAGCTCCACAGACTCCAGATGACTGTGCTCTTATATAAATGATTAACAAATGTACAAGATAATGCGGTGTCCATCTCTAATAAACGCACCCTACCTGTCCCAGAGCACCGGCTGCAGGGGGCACAGCAAAGGCTTTTCCTGGTGGCACTGTGTACATGGCATCCATTGTGGACCGTGGGGAGGTGGCAGTGCTGCCTGACACCAGGTCCAGCAGGCAGGAGGGTCCTGCCTGACACCAGGTCCAGCGGGCAGGAGGGTCCTGCTGACACCAGGTCCAGCAGGCAGGAGGGTCCTGCCTGACACCAGGTCCAGCGGGCAGGAGGGTCCTGCTGACACCAGGTGATTCTGATCGTGCGATCGTTGCACTCATGTTCATTGTAATCACCTATAATAATAGCAGATCCTCGGCCTCCTGTCACCGCTGCGTTTGGCTTTATTAAAAATCTACTATTGGTTTGTTGTTTTTCACCTGTTATGGTACAAAAATGATAGAACTGAGTCCTGGGAATCATTACTAAAGATAAAGTTGTAAGTCTGCATGCAGACAGCTGGGCTGATCCATAGGAAGTCCTATGTAAATGCACAAAGAATGTTAACACATCTAGCTACTTATCTAGGTGTCTATCGATTATGTTCTTAACGAGCTCGCTATTAGTCAAATTAATTAAATTATCAGAATATGAATTAATCTAGTTAATATACACATATATATTGAAAGAGTGAAAAAAACAACTTGTGCTTTTAATAACCCATAATGGCGACGGTTCGGGTCTTGAAAAAGTTATCCTCGAGAACCAGAATGTTGCCAATATCAGATATTATAACTTATAAGCTTAAGTTTTTACATTTATTTTGGCCTCCATTATCTCATATAATATACATAACTAATGTTTTATGTTATATATATGTTAATGTTAATATATATATATATATATATTTTTTTTTTTTTTTCTTTTATATCTATATATTTACATTGATTCAATTACTGGAATATAGGAGTTTAATGATATTGCTGTGGCACACACATATATACATATATATATATATACATATGCCCCAGTAAACTTGCCCCAGTATATAGACGATTCGGCAGACACAATAAGCCCACATATACACACCCATATACGCACACATATATACACACACATATACACAGAGCCCCCTTGAGCCGGTGTGACCCCTTCCAGCAGGGCTGTGCTCTGTGCCCGGATCCTGCACTCATTGTTTTCTTTTGCATAATGTAGTGGAGCTTTATATTTGCTATGTGGCAGGGACAGATCACATCTGATAAAGAACAAGGTGGCAGCCGCAGCTTTCCTGACACCTTCATGATATCACACTCACACCTTACTGTATCCATATACACAGGGATGATGCTGCCTGTGCCGCAGCCGCCTGACCTCATACATGATCACTGTCCATATCAGCACATCATCACACTTACATCAAGTGCGGTTCCTCTGCTGTTCTCACATATTTTCCATATGTTTTTCACTATTCTGTCATATCCCATCCTTACTTTACTCCATCACAGTCTTTATTTTGGTTTTACATCTTTCTTACTTTATTGAATTCCCCACTGTAGATGTTATCCTCCTAATCCCACCTATTCTAGATTACACTACACTGTGGATGCTATCCTCCTAATCCTACTCTAGATTACTCTACACTGTGGATGCTATCCTCCTAATCCTACTCTAGATTACTCTACACTGTAGATGCTATCCTCCTAATCCTACTCTAGATTACTCTACACTGTGGATGCTATCCTCCTAATCCTACTCTAGATTACTCTACACTGTAGATGCTATCCTCCTAATCCTACTCTAGATTACTCTACACTGTGGATGCTATCCTCCTAATCCTACTCTAGATTACTCTACACTGTGGATGCTATCCTCCTAATCCTACTCTAGATTACTCTACACTGTAGATGCTATCCTCCCAATCCCACCTACTCTAGATTACTCTACACTGTGGATGCTATCCTCCTAATCCTACTCTAGATTACTCTACACTGTGGATGCTATCCTCCTAATCCTACTCTAGATTACTCTACACTGTGGATGCTATCCTCCTAATCCTACTCTAAATTACTCTACACTGTAGATGCTATCCTCCTAATCCCACCTACTCTAGATTACTCTACACTGTGGATGCTATCCTCCTAATCCTACTCTAGATTACTCTACACTGTAGATGCTATCCTCCTAATCCCACCTACTCTAGATTACTCTACACTGTGGATGCTATCCTCCTAATCCTACTCTAGATTACTCTACACTGTGGATGCTATCCTCCTAATCCTACTCTAGATTACTCTACACTGTGGATGCTATCCTCCTAATCCTACTCTAGACTACTCTACACTGTGGATGCTATCCTCCTAATCCTACTATAGATTACTCTACACTGTGGATGCTATCCTCCTAATCCTACTCTAGATTACTCTACACTGTGGATGCTATCCTCCTAATCCTACTCTAGATTACTCTACACTGTGGATGCTATCCTACATAACATAGCCTAATTATTTTACTCCAAATCTTACCTTCTTTATATGATCTTACTCATTATACAGATCATATATTATCCATATTTATCCATAACATTACCTAGCCTACCTATCTTCTCTAATCCTACCTTTATCACACATTTTCTAGATTGCCTTACCTATCCTACCAATGCCATCCTAACCCTTTCAAACTTTTTTTTCCTGCCTACCCTACCGATCTTCTCTACCCCATCATACCATCTCTTAGTTATCCCACCTAACCTACCCTGTCTACCCTAGCCTTAGCCAACATTGTAATTTGCCTAAATGTCCTTACCCTACTGATTGTTTCCTACCCCCAACCTGTCCTTTTCATTCTAGATTACCCTACCTATCATGAACTTTTGCCACCCTACAAACCTTTTACAATATTTCCCTTGTTACAATTTATCCAAACTAAATCCTAAGTACCCTACAGATTATTTCCAGTTGTTTCTGTTACTTACTATCCTGCCCCTTCCAAGCTACCACTTTCTTCAATGTTGCACCTGCCCCATCCTGCTCTTGTTAATTCCACCAAACCAACAGACCTTATTCTGCCATAAGGACCCCTACTGTGGACCCTTCAATCTAAGTACTCTAAATTAACCTAACTACCACTCCTTACCATTTCTCTGGTATCCCCCAACCTTATTCTACATAGATAGATGTAAGTGATATCTGTAGGATGGGACACATTTGGACTAATTAAAGGGTATTCTATCCTATATATTACTATCCTACATTTATCACTATTCTACAGATATATCCCTACCCTACAGATATCACTTTCCTACACTCTATCCTATAGATATATCACCATTCTACAGATATCACTTATCCTTTTACCTACCCTGATTATTACTCTAGATTTTGCTATTTAATCCCACCATGCCTTATCCTATCCTACAATCCAGTATTCCTTTTCCACTATATCCTTTCCTATACTTTAACCTAACTAATCCTTCACCTAAAATCTGTGCATTATAACCAAACACCAGATGCTGATGCAGTTTCAGAAGTCGCACATTGCGCCACATTGGGATGTTTGCACATTGCACAGTGTGAGCCCCTTTCTGCCCCTGTCTGCCCCTGTCTGCCTCTGTCTATCCCTGTCTGCCCCTGTCTGTCCCTGTCTGCCCCTGTCTTCCCCAGTCTGCCTCTGTCTGCCCTTGTCTGCCCCTGTCCGTCCCTGTCTTCCCCTGTCTGCCCCTGTTTGTCACTGTCTGCCCCTATCTGTCCCTGTCTGCCCCTATCTGCCTCTATCTCTCCCTGTCTACCCCTGTCTGTCCCTGTCTGCCACTGTCTGTCCCTGTCTGTCACTGTCTGTCCCTGTCTGTCCCTGTCTGCCCCTGTCTTCCCCTGTCTGCCTCTGTCTGTCCCTTTCTGTCCCTGTCTGCCCCTGTCTGTCCCTGTCTGCCCCTGTTTGCCCCTGTCTTCCCCTGTCTATACCTGTCTGTCCCTGTTTGCCCCAGTCTGTCCCTTCCTGCCCCTGTTTGTCCCTGTCTGCCCCTATCTCTCCCTGTCTGTCCCTGTCTGCCCCTGTCTGTCACTGTCCACCCCTGTCTGTCACTGTCTGCCCCAGTCTGTCCCTGTCTGTCACTGTCTGTCCCTGTCTGTCACTGTCTGTCCCTGTCTGTCCCTGTCTGCCCGTCTGTCCCTGTCTGCCCCTGTCTTCCCCTGTCTGTCACTGTCTGCCCCTGTCTTCCCCTGTTTGTCACTGTCTGCCCCTGTTTGTCACTGACTGTCCCTGTCTGCCCCTGTCTTCCCCTGTCTGCCCCTGTCTTCCCATGTCTGCCCCTGTTTGTCACTGTCTGCCCCTGTCTTCCCCTGTCTGTCACTGTCTGTCCCTGTCTGTCCCTGTCTGCCCGTCTGTCCCTGTCTGCCCTGTCTTCCCTGTTTGTCACTGTCTGCCCCTGTCTTCCCTGTTTGTCACTGTCTGCCCCTGTTTGTCACTGACTGTCCCTGTCTGCCCCTGTCTTCCCCTGTCTGCCCCTGTCTTCCCCTGTCTGCCCGTTTGTCACTGTCTGCCCCTGTCTTCCCCTGTCTGTCACTGTCTGCCCCGTCTTCCCCTGTTTGTCACTGTCTGCCCCTGTCTTCCCCTGTTTGTCACTGTCTGCCCCTGTTTGTCACTGTCTGCCCTGTCTGTCACTGTCTGCCCCGTCTTCCCGCTTGTCACTGTCTGCCCGTCTTCCCCTGTTTGTCACTGTCTGCCCCTGTTTGTCACTGTCTGCCCCTGTCTTCTCCTGTTTGTCACTGTTTGCCCCTGTTTGTCACTGTCTGTCCCTGTCTGCCCCTGTCTGTCTCTGTCTGCCCCTGCCTGCCCCTGTTTGTCACTGTCTACCCCTGTCTTCCCCTGTCTTCCCCTGTTTGTCACTGTCTGCCCCTGTTTGTCACTGTCTGCCCCTGTTTGTCACTGTCTGCCCCTGCTTGTCACTGTCTGTCCCTGTCTGCCCCTGTCTGTCTCTGTCTGCCCCTGCCTGCCCCTGTCTGTCCCTGTCTGCCCCTGCCTGCCCCTGTTTGTCACTGTCTGCCCTGTTTGTCACTGTCTGCCCCTGTCTTCTCCTGTTTGTCACTGTTTGCCCTGTTTGTCACTGTCTGTCCCTGTGTGCCCCTGTCTGTCTCTGTCTGCCCCTGCCTGCCCCTGTTTGTCACTGTCTGCCCCTGTCTGCCCCTGTCTTCCCCTGTCTACCCCTGTCTTCCCCTGTTTGTCACTGTCTGCCCTGTTTGTCACTGTCTGCCCCTGTTTGTCACTGTCTGCCCCTGTTTGTCACTGTCTGTCCCTGTCTGTCCCTGTCTGCCCCTGTCTGCCCCTGCCTGCCCCTGTTTGTCACTGTCTGCCCTGTTTGTCACTGTCTGCCCCTGTCTGCCCCTGTCTTCCCCTGTCTGCCCCTGCCTGCCCCTGTTTGTCACTGTCTGCCCCTGTTTGTCACTGTCTGTCCCTGTCTGTCCCTGTCTGTCCCTGTCTGCCCCTGTTTGTCACTTTCTGCCCCTGTCTGTCCCTGTCTGTCCCTGTCTGTCCCTGTCTGCCCCTGTTTGTCACTTTCTGCCCCTGTCTGTCCCTGTCTGTCACTTTCTGCCCGTTTGTCACTGTCTGCCCCTGTCTTCCCCTGTCTGCCCCAGTCCGTCACTGTCTGCCCCTGTCTGCCCCTGTCTATCACTTTCTGCCCCTGTTTGTCACTGTCTGTCCCTGTCTGCCCCTGCCTGCCCTGTTTGTCACTGTCTGCCCCTGTCTGTCCCTGTCTGTCCCTGTCTGCCCCTGTTTGTCACTTTCTGCCCCAGTCTGTCCCTGTCTGTCACTTTCTGCCCGTTTGTCACTGTCTGCCCCTGTCTTCCCCTGTCTGCCCCAGTCGTCACTGTCTGCCTGCACCTGTCTGGCCCTTCTGTGTCTATCACTTTCTGCCCCAGTCCGTCACTGTCTGCCCCTGTCTATCACTTCTGCCCCATGTCCGTCACTGTCTGCCCCTTGTCTTCCCCTGTCTGTCCCTGTCTGTCCCTGTCTGCCCCTGTTTGTCACTTTCTGCCCCTGTCTGTCCCTGTCTGTCCCTGTCTGTCCTGTTTGTCACTTTCTGCCCCTGTCTGTCCCTGTCTGTCACTTTCTGCCCGTTTGTCACTGTCTGCCCCTGTCTTCCCTGTCTGCCCCTAGTCCGTCACTGTCTACTCCCTGTCTATCATCTTTTTGCCCCTGTTTGTCACTGTCTGCCCCTGTCTTCCCCTGTTTGTCACTTTCTGCCCCTGCTCTTCCCCTGTCTATCACTTTCTGCCCCTGTTTGTCACTGTCTGCCCCTGTCTTCCCCTGTTTGTCACTGTCTGCCTCCTGTCTTCCCCTGTTTGTCACTTTCTGCCCCTGTCTGTGCCCCTGTCTGCCCCTCTCTATCACTTTCTGCCCCTGTTTGTCACTGGTCTGCCCCTTTCTGCCCCAGTCCGTCACTGTCTGCCCCTGTCTGTCCCTGTCTATCACTGTCTGCCCCAGTCCGTCACTGTCTGCCCCTGTCTGCCCCTGTCTATCACTTTCTGCCCCAGTCCGTCACTGTCTGCCCCTGTCTGCCCCTGTCTATCACTTTCTGCCCCAGTCCGTCACTGTCTGCCCCTGTCTGTCCCTGTCTATCACTGTCTGCCCCAGTCCGTCACTGTCTGCCCCTGTCTGCCCCTGTCTATCACTGTCTGCCCCAGTCCGTCACTGTCTGCCCCTGTCTGCCCCTGTCTATCACTGTCTGCCCCAGTCCGTCACTGTCTGCCCCTGTCTGCCCCTGTCTATCACTTTCTGCCCCTGTTTGTCACTGTCTGCCCCTGTCTGCCCCTGTCTATCACTTTCTGCCCCTGTTTGTCACTGTCTGCCCCTGTCTTCCCCTGTTTGTCACTTTCTGCCCCTGTCTTCCCCTGTCTGCCCAGTCTGTCACTGTCTGCCCCTGTCTGCCCCTGTCTATCACTTTCTGCCCCAGTCCGTCACTGTCTGCCCCTGTCTGTCCCTGTCTATCACTGTCTGCCCCAGTCCGTCACTGTCTGCCCCTGTCTGTCCCTGTCTATCACTGTCTGCCCCAGTCCGTCACTGTCTGCCCCTGTCTGTCCCTGTCTATCACTGTCTGCCCCAGTCCGTCACTGTCTGCCCCTGTCTGTCCCTGTCTATCACTGTCTGCCCCAGTCCGTCACTGTCTGCCCCTGTCTGCCCCTGTCTATCACTTTCTGCCCCTGTTTGTCACTGTCTGCCCCTGTCTTCCCCTGTTTGTCACTGTCTGCCCCTGTCTTCCCCTGTCTGCCCCAGTCCGTCACTGTCTGCCCCTGTCTGCCCCTGTCTATCACTTTCTGCCCCTGTTTGTCACTTTCTGCCCCTGTCTTCCCCTGTTTGTCACTTTCTGCCCCTGTCTTCCCCTGTCTGCCCAGTCTGTCACTGTCTGTCCTCCACTGTGGATTCAGAGGGTGGAATAAGCAGGTGTCCCTCACTGAGCACACTCAGCACTGCCACGGGTGACCAGGGCGACAAGCAGTTGTCCCGTGGTGCTCTCAGTCCGCAGACACCATCACACATTGCTGGGGATTGTGGTTCGCCGGATTGTTATAGTCGGCAGCAGTGTAATCACAATATTACTGTGCATGAACAAACTTCCTTAATTTCTACCACCTTCCTGAACACTAGGAGGGGGACGTGAAGCCTCATAGGTCGCTCATTTTATCAAGACATTAATTGGCAATATCCCTGCTTCCTTCGTGCATCTGAAGACGACAAGAAAGGTCATTATCAAATCTAGAATAATTGTAATTATTAAACTAAAAAGTAAATAGATAAAAAAATAAAATATTTGTACTAGTAATAATAATATTATTGTTCTATTAATTTTCTCAACTAGGTATTCGTGTTTTTTTATTTTAATATGATTTAAATGTACTTTTGTTGTTAATTAATTTATTATTTTACATTATTTTCATTTTTAAATACTCTGTAGAATGACCATAATTATTACTATTATTAATAACGAAATACATTATTATTTTATTATTTTTCCGTATTATTGAACACATAAATGCTACGTTTAGCACGGCACTATAAATGCTACTTATTATTATGCATTACTATTTTTTATTTCTGAATATTACTAACTGCATAAATGCTATTTTTATTATTAAAAAAAATGCTACTTAATATTATTATCGTTATTATTGTACGATAGTAAATCAATAACACAATATTAATATTATTAGTATTATTATTTTATGGTCAGTGTCGGTTCAGTTACAAACTTTACAAACTAAACTTTGTCACCTGGGAAGGAGCCGAGTTCTGTAACTCTGAATATGTGGCGCCCCCTACCGGCCACTGTGGGCTGCTTTTCCATAATAATCTGATGCTCTCCAGTAGCTGTGTGCGCCTTTCTTCTGCACTTTGCATTTTCTGACTTCTTTTTCGTTTTTCGCCGATTTTTGCCCCCTTTTTCTCCTGCCTTTCACAGGGTCGCTCATTTCTGCGCATCCGACATGATGGCCCTCTATACACACAGCAAAACGCTGCGTGTCGCCGATCCCCGCTGTCCTGCGTGTCGCCGATCCCCGCTGTCCTGCGTGTCGCCGATCCCCGCTGTCCTGCGTGTCGCCGATCCCCGCTGTCCTGCGTGTCGCCGATCCCCGCTGTCCTGCGTGTCGCCGATCCCCGCTGTCCTGCGTGTCGCCGATCCCCGCTGTCCTGCGTGTCGCCGATCCCCGGTGTCCTGTGTGTCGCGCAGCTCTCAGTCACTTCATGTATTTGTCACTTTCAGCGTTTTATTACATGAAATCGAATTTTAATTACATGGGATTAAACACAATGTGTAAATGTTAAAATATGATAAAATACGAATAAATCGCTACAATACACTAATATTATAATAATGTAGATCCTGTACAGGCTGCAAAGATATGATTACAATGGTCAGAAGTTACCTGACAGCATCAAACTGACTACAAAGATTGTGTATATATATATATATATATATATACATATATAACAATAATATATACACATACATATATATTTATACTATATATATATATATATATATATATATATACATAAGTACTTGTTTACCAGATGTGTTTGCAAATATTAATATATTAATAATTAATTCTTGCAAAATGTTTGCTTATATTTCACTTATTAATTACAATTGATAAAATGAAAAACAATCTATATCTATCTTTCTATTCTCTCTCTCTCCTCCCCCCCCCCCCTGGCAAGAAGTCCAACATCCAATAAAGATTATAAATGAAGGCAGCACTCATTGCGATATGAGTTGAAAAAAGTGGAAAATTTATTTCAAACCCTCATGTCTGGGCAACATGAGAGAAAGGCTCAACTGGAGCCGAAACGTCGCCAAGACATGAGGGTTTGAAATAAATTTTCCACTTTTTTCAACTCATATCGCAATGAGTGCTGCCTTCATTTTTTATCTTTTATTATCTATCATCTATCTATCTATTATCTATCTATCTATATTCTCTCTCTCTCTCTCTCTCATCTATCCTAGGACTTATGTCTGTATCTGTCCCTGAATCCCATGTATCGCCCCATAGCTCTTCTGTTGTGATCTCTGCTCCATGTTTCCTTATATCCCGACTATCGCTCTCATGCTCTGCAGAAAGTTACAAACTGTAGTGACTTCATCTATCCGGCATCGCGATCTTCCTGAAGCTTCAGGCTCCTCCATAGAAATAAAAAAAAAATTTCATCATTTTTAATTGTAAAATAGGTCAAGGATCCAAAGCAGATTGAGAATATTATTTACACATCTCCATCTACAGCTCTGGGTGTATAGGACTGTCCTCAGTGCAGAAATAATGCTGAGCACAGGTACCAGCCCTGCATGTCTCATCTGTTATCTATCTATCTATCTATCTATCTATCTATCTATCTATCTAATTTTAATCTATCTATCTATCTATCTATCTATCTATCTATCATCTATGTAGTATCTATCATCTATCTATCTATCTATCTATCTATTATCTATCATCTATCTATCTATCTATCATCTATCTACCTATTATCTATCTCAATCTATTCACCTATGTAACAAATGGAAGCAGCTCTGCAAAAATAGAGAAAATAATAGGACATTTAATGGCCACATTTTTGTAACTACTATTCAAGCTGGGCTTATGCCTGAGAAGTTTTCCACCCCTATTTGTTTAGTTTTAAATCTTGCTGTTGCGGCTTTATTTTCTTTCTTTCTTTTACCCATTATCTATCTATCTATCTATCTATCTATCTATCTATCTATCTATCTATCTATCTATCTATCTATCTATCTATCTACCCCAAAATAATAGGTGCTCTTTATTGGCCCATGTAGCCACATGGGCCAATAAAGAGCACCTTATTTTTTCCTATATGGAGTGCTGCTTCATTTTTTTGGATTCTAACTATAAGGTTTGGCATATGCCTATGAAACGCAGCACCCTGTTTTTTAGTGCTGTGCATAATTTTTTTTGCTTTATTATCTATCTTTCTATTATCTATGTATCTATTACCTATCTATTATCTATCCAATGAACATATATATATATATATATATATATATATATATTAGAGCCCCATTGTTTCCAGGGTGCCATACATGGGGATACATACATATGGAATACTACAATACACTTGATTAATAATAATCTTTATTTTTATATAGCGCTAACATATTCCACAGCGCTTTACAGTTTCCACACAATATCGTTGCTGTCCCCGAAGGGGCTCACAATCTAGATTCCCTATCTGTATGTTTTTGGAAAGTGTGAGGAAACCGGAGTACCCGGAGAATACCCACGCACAGGGGTGGGATTCAAATTTTTAACAACAGGTTCTGTGTTTGTGCATCGGTAAACCACACCCATTTTAAGCCACACCCTTTTTAAGCCACACCCATTTTTGAAGCCACACCCCCGAAACCTGCGGAATGGGATTCCCTCAAGAGGTTCTGCAGCAGCTGGGTTGTGATTCATACATATATGTTCCCTCCGCAGCTGCAGAACCTCTTTTTAAAGAAGGGGGGAGGTATAGCTAGTCAGAGGCTGAAGGATTACATCACTGCTCCCCACGTTCTGCTGGGACTTGTAGTCCTGGAGGAACTGCAGGATCCAGGTGTGATTAATTTTTTCCACATAAAAGGTTTTAGGCAAAAACAGGTTCTGCAGCAGCAAGGCAGCCCCTCATAGCTTCACAAAAACCACTCCACTCTCCTTCCCTTCCCTCTTTAAAATGAGGTTCTGCAGCAGCTAAGGAGCCGCAGGCAAGAAGGAAGGGCTCCTGGCACTGAATGTGCCTAAATAATACAGTGCCCAAATAATACAGTCACAGAGTGCCCAAATAATACCGTCACATAATGCTCAAACAATACAGTGCCCAAATAATATCATCACATAGTGCTCATATAATACCTCATACAGTGCCCAAATAATACAGTGACATACTGCCCAAATAGTCTCCAGGCCAGGCCAGCCCCAGGCAGCGCCGCAGCTCAGGCAGCTGCTCACACTGTCATACAGTGCTGAGGGCCCACTGCCCAGCCCCAAATAATACAGTGACATACTACACTCACTGCCCAAATAGAACTTAGCACATACTGCCCAAATAGTCTCCAGGCCAGGCCAGCCCCAGGCAGTGCCGCAGCTCAGGCAGCTGCTCACACACACAGTACCTCAGAGACTCTGCAGCTCTGCCTCGCAGCCTCTGCTCTCTCCTCTCTCTTCAGCTCCTCCTCGTGACTGAAGATGGCCGCGGCGCGCCGCTACCCAATCGCCGCACTGCAGAGATCAGTCCGCGGGGGCTGGGGCTGGCGGTGTGTTGCGGCCAGAGGCGTATCTAGGCTTTCTGGCACCCGGGGCAAGAATTTTTCGGCGCCCCCCCCCCCGCACACATGCGATTTGCACACTTAGTCATGTACCGACGAGCTGCTCTCCCTAATGCTCTCAATGTTCAGTGAAAAATCTGAGAGAAGCAGGAGGAGAAGCTCGTTGTCACAGGACCATAAGTATGAAAATGGCATGAGTGACGTGTCCATGTGATGATTACTGGAACCTGCAGAGCTGAATCCTGACATTGCAGCTTCTGAATTCTCACAACTAATGCTCTGCACACTTTTAGGATTCTCCCTTACCGGTGGCGAGAGTACACGGTCATGTCAGCACAAGCATGTGATTTATATACTTCTGGCCACATTCCGACTAGACGTGCCCGGCCTCGCTCCGTTCATTTTCATTGAGTGAGGCCACACGTCTAGTCAGCATGTGACCGCTTGTATGTAAATCA
The DNA here is from genome assembly GCA_033576555.1 of Oophaga sylvatica. NCBI lineage: Eukaryota > Metazoa > Chordata > Amphibia > Anura > Dendrobatidae > Oophaga > Oophaga sylvatica. The sequence goes on along the minus strand of JARQOD010000005.1, from coordinate 33,931,269 downwards.
CCGGCACGAGAGAATCCTGACAGCGTGCAGAGCGCACTGTGAGAATTCAGAAATTGACTAATTCTCATGTTTTTATTTGTTAGGAGCATTAAAGGGGTTGTCCAGGTTTGTGCTGAGTCTGCAGTCATTCTATGTGACACAGACCTGGAGAACCCCTTTAATGCTCCTAACAAATAAAGACATGAGAATTAGTCAATTTCACAAATAATATTTACATCCAGGTACCTTATAGATGACGCTGTCTCTGGAGTCGTTCTTCTTTTCTTCATCTTGTCAAGATCCCATGATGAGTTTTCTCATCCACAGCCGTCTCTGCAGACCTCCATCTTCTCTGCTCTTCTGCACCAACTCTCCACACGATGCCCTTAAAGACAGAAGAGTCATTATAATGCCCCTAAATAAAAATATCTGCAATATACTGTCACCTCACACTATTCCCCTCCCTCCTCACACATCCCCCCTGTTCACCATACTGTCTCCTCATATATTTACCCCCTCACTATACTGTCTGCTCACACATACCCGACTCCCCATACTGTGTTCACATACATTCACCCGTTCACCCATACTGTTTCCTCATACAGTCATGGCCAAAAGTTTTGAGAATGACACAAATATTATATTTTCACATGATCTGCTGCCCTCTGGTTTTTATGTGTGTTTGACAGATGTTTTTATCACAGACAGAAATATAATTGCAAACATATGAGAAATAAAAGCTTATATTGACAGTTAGAATGAGTTAATGCAGCAAGTCAATATTTGCAGTGTTGACCCTTCTTCTTCAGGACCTCTGCAATTCTCCCTGGCATGCTCTCAATCAACTTCTGGACCAAATCCTGACTGATAGCAGTCCATTCTTGCACAATCAATGCTTTCATTTTGTCAGAATTTTTAGGTTTTTGTTTGTCCACCCGTCTCTTGATGATTGACCACAAGTTCTCAATGGGATTAAGATCTGGGGAGTTTCCAGGCCATGAACCCAAAATCTCTATGTTTTGTTCCCTGAGCCATTTAGTTATCACCTTTGCTTTATGGCAAGGTGCTCCATCATGCTGGAAAAGGCATTGTTGATCTCCAAACTGCTCTTGGAGGGTTGGGAGAAATTGCTCTTGGAGGACATTCTGGTACCATTCTTTATTCATGGCTGTGTTTTTAGGCAAGACTGTGAGAGAGCCGATTCCTTTGGCTGAGAAGCAACCCCACACATGAATGGTTTCAGGATGCTTAACAGTTGGCATGAGACAAGACTGGTGGTAGCGCTCACCTTGTCTTCTCCGAATGAGGCGTTTTCCTGATGTCCCAAACAATCGAAAAGGGGATTCATCAGAGAAAATAACTTTACCCCAGTCCTCAGCAGTCCACTGCCTGTACCTTTTGCAGAATATCAGTCTGTCCATGATGTTTTTTCTGGAGAGAAGTGGCTTCTTTGCTGCCCTCCTTGAGACCAGGCCTTGCTCCAAGAGTCTCCGCCTCACAGTGCGTGCAGATGCACTCCCACCTGCCTGCTGCCATTCCTGAGCAAGCTCTGCACTGCTGGTAGCCCGATCCCGCAGCTGAAACACTTTTAAGAGACGGTCCTGGCGCTTGCTGGTCTTTCTTGGGCGCCCTGAAGCCTTTTTGGCAACAATGGAACCTCTCTCCTTGAAGTTATTGATGATGCGATAGATTGTTGACTGAGGTGCAATCTTTCTAGCTGCGATACTCTTCCCTGTTAGGCCATTTTTGTGCATTGCAATGATGACTGCACGTGTTTCTTTAGAGATAACCATGGTTAACAGAAGAGAAACAATGATGCCAAGCACCAGCCTCCTTTTAAAGTGTCCAGTGGTGTCATTCTTACTTAATCATGACAGATTGATCTCCAGCCATGTCCTCATCAACACCCACACCTGTGTTAATGGAGCAATCACTGAAAAGAGGTTAGCTGGTCATTTTAAGGCAGGGCTGCAATGATGTTGAAATGTGTTTTGGGGGATAAAGTTCATTTTCTAGCCAAATATTGACTTTGCAAGTAATTGCTGTTAAGCTGATCACTCTTTATAACATTCTGGAGTATATGCAAATTGCCATTAGAAAAAGTGAAGCAGTAGACTTTGTAAAAATTAATATTTGTGTCATTCTCAAAACTTTTGGCCATGACTGTACATACATACTCTTCAGTACCCTCAAATCCCCCCCACACATATTAAATACCCCCATCCCCACTCCAAATCCCCAGCCCCCACACATAAAATAGCCCCCCATCCCCACTCCAAGTCCCCCACACATAAAATAGCCCCCCATCCCCACTCCAAATCCCCCCACACATAAAATAGCCCCCCATCCCCACTCCAAATCCCCCCACACATAAAATAGCCCCCCATCCCCTCTCCAAATCCCCCCACACATAAAATAGCCCCCCATCCCCACTCCAAATCCCCCACACATAAAACAGCCCCCCACCCCCACTCCAAATCCCCAGCCCCCACACATAAAATAGCCCCTCATCCCCACTCCAAATCCCCAGCCCCCACACATAAAATAGCCCCCCATCCCCACTCCAAATCCCCCCACACATAAAATAGCCCCCCATCCCCTCTCCAAATCCCCCCACACATAAAATAGCCCCCCATCCCCACTCCAAATCCCCCACACATAAAACAGCCCCCCATCCCCACTCCAAATCCCCAGCCCCCACACATAAAATAGCCCCTCATCCCCACTCCAAATCCCCAGCCCCCACACATAAAATAGCCCCCCATCCCCACTCCAAATCCCCCCCACATAAAATAGCCCCCCATCCCCACTCCAAATCCCCCCACACATAAAACAGCCCCCCATCCCCACTCCAAATCCCCCACACATAAAATAGTCCCCATCCCCACTCCAAATCCCCCCACACATAAAATAGTCCCCCATCCCCACTCCAAATCCCCAGCCCCACACATAAAATAGCCCCCCATCCCCACTCCAAATCCCCCCACACATAAAATAGCCCCCATCCCCACTCCAAATCCCCCCACACATAAAACAGCCCCCCATCCCCACTCCAAATCCCCCCACACATAAAATAGTCCCCCATCCCCACTCCAAATCCCCCCACATATAAAATAGTCCCCCATCCCCACTCCAAATCCCCCCACACATAAAACAGCCCCCCATCCCCACTCCAAATCCCCCCACACATAAAATAGTCCCCATCCCCACTCCAAATCCCCAGCCCCACACATAAAGTAACCCCCCATCCCCACTCTAAATTCACCCCCCCATACACACATACTCACACATTATCCCCCCCCATCTTCGGTGGTATCTTCAGCTCCATATTGGAGCACACTTACCACCATCGTTCCCCCACCTTGCCGCCGCCGGCCAGTGACGTCAGCAGCGTGATCACATGACCTGATCACGCTGCTGGTGTTGCTCTGACCCGCAGTCAGAACTTCAATTGTACTGGCGTCTGTATAGACGCCAGTGCAATTGATCCCTGGGAGCCGGCACGCAGCAGCTTCTCTGCGCCGGCTGTCAGCTTGACAGCCGGCACAGGGAACCGCCGACTCTCAGGTTTAAAATAGTTCCGGATCGCCGCTCTCATTCTCCCAGGTTCAGGGAACCGGCTGCTTTTTGAACAACCAGTTCCATCGAACCGGCTGAATCCCACCCCTGCCCACGCAAACACGGGGAGAACATACAAACTCCTTGCAGATGTTGTCCTTGGAGGGATTCAAACCCAGTACTCCAGCGCTGCAATGCTATCCACTGAGCCACCGTGCTGCCCATTATAATGAATACTATGTTCCTAGATCCTCTGACACTGGAGACTGACACTACAGATGATTCCTGTTGTTCCTCAGCACTTTTCACCATTCTTCAGTCCCAGTCAGGTTTATCTTCCAAACATTGGAGACTTTATGAGGCAGTGAAGCTTGTGGGAACATGTGTATTCTGCCAAGAGGTGATGCCCCCTATGTGTATTCTGCCAGGAGGTGATGCCCCCTATGTGTATTCTGCCAGGAGGAGATGCCCCCTATGTGTATTCTGCCAGGAGGTGACTCCCCATGTGTATGCTGCCAGCAGGTGACCACACCATGTGTATTCTGCCAGGAGGTGACTCCCCCATGTGTATTCTGCCAGGAGGTGACCCCCCATGTGTATTCTGCCTGTAAATGAGTTACATTTGATGTTATCATTGTAGATTATTTGTGAATCATAAGAAATAAAACCTTTCCTCAAATAAAAATTTCAATTCCCAGCCGTTTGTCACCCCATTACAGTAAAGCGCCCCTCTTCTATCAGAGCCGGGGGTCACAGAAGGCCCCGCTAATATTTTGGTTTGCTAAACAAACTCCTTTATGATGTTGAATACTTGGATCATGAGCACAGACGAGGAAAGGCTGGTGGAACCTGTGACCTGGATATTGGGTGCCATGTGCTTGGCCAGGAGCACACATCGAGTTATAGGGACACTGATATTTCTTCCAAGGTAAAAGAAAATCTCTCTGACAGTGCGATTGTTTCTGGAGCCTAAATATTGAATATTTTTATGTGGATGTGTGGACATTGACATTCTGGTCAAGAATTTGTTAAAAATGTCAATGGAACTATCTATCCATCTATTTATCTATTAATCTATCTATCTATCTATCTATCTATCTATCTATCTATCTATCTATCTATCTATCTATCTATCTATCTATCATAAGGTATAATATGGAGGCTCAGAGATCAAAGGTGTTAATCAAGTCTTGGGCTCAAATCCCACCAAGTACAACATCTACAAGGAGTCTGTATGTTCTCCCTGTGTTTCCTCCGGATTCTCTGATCTTGTTCCACACTCTACACACATACTGATAGGGAATGCAGATTGTGAGTGATGACGTTGTCTGTAAAGTGCTGCGGAATGTGTTTGCGCTATATAAGTAAGTGTAATAATAATAATAATAATATTAGGGTTGTTTATTTATTGGGTTGGTTGTGACCCATATAAGAAGAATGGCAGAGAATTGTTGAGGGTGTCAGATATAGTTACACAGAGGAAGCGATTGTTGTGTGTATCTTCTCAGCCTCAGGAATGTAGGATATTTGTGTTTTCGGGACAGCCAGGTACCTGCAGAGAGGTGGAGTCCTCCTTAGAGGAGAGCTACATGTTTCTTTGTATTCACGACTCGTTAGTGTTCGTCAGGTGAGTTCTCAGCTTTGGAAATTCTCTGTGTTCGGAGGTTCCTGGATAATAATCCGATCACAGAGTTTCCTCTCGCTCCGATCACCAGTTATCAGTTGTAATCAGCGTGAACTTCTAGAATTAAGTGTTTGATTTCTTTCCATGGATTTGTCAAACTATGCAAACCCCATAGGCTGTCTTCTTATAATGGATGGTTCATTTGTATTCCTGTCCTCAGCTATGAGATGCTTTGCTGCAGATGACGTGTGAGAGGGGCTCCTCTGCCAGGGTTTCCCTCCTGATCATGAACCCTGGAACCTTAACATTTTTATACTGACACTTAGGCTATGTTCACATGTTGCGTTTTACTGTGTTTTTTTTTTTTTCGGAAGTAAAAACCTGCTTCTTGGCATTAAAAAAGCTGCTAACAAAAAGCAAATTTTGCTGCTTTTTGCTGTGTATTTTCTACATTTTTGATGTCTCTTGGGCATGCTGATAAAGTTTAGTGCCCGTCAAAAAATGATGATGCCACTTCCTTAGGCTTTTGCACCAAAAACACAGCAAAACCTGATACCTGCGCTTTTTTTGCTGTGTTTTTGCTGCATTTTTTGCACTTACCCGTTGCTTTCGATGAGTGAAAAAAATGCTGATAGAAGTGACACGCTGCATTTTGTGAAAACGTAGCAGTTTTTCCAAATCAGTCAGGAAAAAAAACAATGTGTGTGCATGAGATCTCTGAAATCTCATAGCTGGTGCTGGTACTGTAAAACGCAGCTTAAAATTTGCATGAAAAAACACAGCAAAAACGCAATGTATGAGTATGGCCTTACAGTGCCTTGAAAATGTATTCATACCAGATGAACTTTTCTACATTATTTCACATTACACCTAAAAGTAAAAATATATTTTATTGGGATTTTACATGATGTGCCATTACTAAAATGGGCCATTCACACACATGAATATGCTTGGATATAAACCATTCCATTGTAGCGCTGGCAGTATTGTTAGGGTGAGTTTCCACGGTCAGGAAACGCTGCGTGTTTGGCGCTGTGCGCTGGTGCAGCGCCAAACACAAGCGTCCAGATGTTACAGCATAGTGGAGGGGATTTCAAGAAATCCTGTCTCCACTATGCGTAACAACACGCAGGCGGCAGACCTGCGTAAACGGACATGCGGCGCGTCTTTTCAGACCGCAGCATGTCCTAGCGTGTTGCGGCGACGGTGCGTCGCCGCAACAGAATTTCACACAGGGCTATGTAGCCCTGCGTTCTTTCCGGAGGTGTTCCGGAGGTGTCCTGAACACCTCCGGAAAGAGCGCGCGTCAGAAAGGGGGCGGGGCTTAGACGGAGCGGAATTTCTGCTCCGTCCAAAGCGCTGTGGTTCCGGACCGTGGAACCACAGCCTTAGGCCGGCGTCACACACAACTACAAAAAATCGGTCCGTTTTAGTCGGTCGATTGTCGGATCAAAATGCAAACATCACACATCCTTCTGTCATCCGATTTTCCTTCAAAGATGCGATTTAGTCGCATGTGTGTGTACCTTGTAACATCCGATTTTCATCCGACTTGCGAGAATTTCTCGCAGGCTTGCAAAACTGACATATAATGGATCCAAAAGAATAGTATTTCAATCACAAAAGAAAGAATAGATATATACACATAGAACACATATATATATATATACATGTCATTGTGACATGTATATATATATATATATATATATATTTATAGTTCCTAGACTTCTACATACTGTTATAGGCACTATGTTATGTTTCGGTAGCTGAGGAGTGCAGGTAAAAAAGGCAATACACCAGAGCAGTTGGAATCTATGGGATTGCAGTACCCTGACTAACCACCACAACTAGAGGCAGCCGTGGAGCGTTCCTACGTTGGTCCTAGACGCCTCGTCACAGCCTGAGAAACTAACTACACCTAAAGATAGAAATAGGAAAGCTATCTGCCCCGGAGCAGAACCCCAAAGATAATAGAAAGCCCCCAAACATGTAATGGCGGTTAGACAAGAGGAAATACTGACACAGAAAGAAAATAGAATGAGCAAACGCTGGGGCCCAAACTATCTAAATAGAAAAGGACAGGAAGGGTACTTACTGCAATCCCAGAAAACCCTGAAAAACACCAACTCTACTAATTTCAAAATCACCTGAGATCACACGACCTCTACCACCTAAATTAGCTCTCTGGTGTAACAAAATCAAAACAGCAGCCACTGAAAAAACTGGAAAAAGCAAAAGAACAAAACTCAGTGGCTGAACTAAACTGAGAGGGCAGAAGCCCCAGGAGGGGACACAGAAGGCCCCCAAAGAAGTGCAGGACAAAATGCAAAAATATAGCAACAAAACAAAAGAAGAAAAATTCTTATCTGGTAGCAGGAGATGCAGACACGACACAGCAGGCTACAAGGGAAACTGGAATGAAGGATTCAGACCAGAACAATTGATCACCAGCAACCCTGATGGGAAAATGACTCCCTTATATAAGACCAGTCAGTAACACCTGATTCCCAGTCCTCACAATCTTCACTAGTACCGCTTGTAACCACCAGAGGGAGCCTCTGCTCAGAACTCATCTCAAACCCATTCACAACAGTACCCCCCCCTTGAGGAGGGGTCACCGAACCCTCATTTGAGCAACCAGGTCGGTCAGGATGAGTTCTATGATACGCACGGATAAGTCTCCTAGCATGGATGTCCGAAGCAAACACCCAAGAATTGTCTTCCTGACCATAACCTCTCCATTTAACCAAATACTGGAGTCTTCGTCTAGAAAAACGAGAATCCAATATTTTCTCAACCACATACTCCAGATTGCCCTCAACCAAAACAGGGTCAGGAGGCACAGTAGCAGGAACCACTGGCTCAACAAACCTCTTCAACAAGGACTTGTGGAACACGTTATGGATCTTAAATGTCCCTGGAAGAAGCAAACGAAAAGAAACAGGATTAATAATCTCCATGATCTTATAAGGTCCAATGAACCTAGGCTTAAATTTAGGAGATGCTACTCTCATAGGAATATTCTTTGAGGACAACCAGACCAAGTCCCCCACTTTAAGCCGAGGACCATCAGTCCTATGCCGGTTAGCAAACCGCTGGGCCTTCTCCTGAGAGAGGACAACCTCTCCACTACCTGGTCCCAAATCTGTTGCATACGCTCAACAACAGAGTCAACACCTGGACAGACAGAAGCTTCCGTCTGTCCTGAAGAAAATCGAGGGTGAAAACCAGAATTACAGAAAAACGGAGACATCAAAGTGGCAGAGCTAGCCCTATTATTAAGAGCAAACTCAGCCAAAGGCAAAAAAGAGACCCAGTCATCCTGATCAGCAGACACAAAGCATCTTAGATAAGTCTCCAATGTCTGGTTTGTTCTCTCAGTTTGACCATTGGTCTGAGGATGAAATGCCGAGGAGAAAGACAATTGAACACCCAGTTTAGAACAAAAAGTCCTCCAAAATCTGGAAACAAACTGGACTCCTCTGTCAGACACAATGTTCTCAGGAATGCCGTGTAAACGAACCACGTGCTGAAGAAACAACGGCACCAATTCAGAGGAGGAAGGCAACTTAGGTAATGGCACAAGATGTATCATTTTGGAAAACCTATCACAAATTACCCAATGGTGGCCATTCTCTGAGAAACAGGAAGATCGGAAATGAAATCCATAGAGATATGGGTCCATGGTCTCTTGGGCACAGGCAATGGCATCAACAAACCACTAGAGCGAGAGCAAGGCTTGGAGCGAGAGCAAGTCCCGCAGGACTGCACAAATTCCCTGACATCGCGAGACAAGGTAGGCCACCAAAAGGACCGACTAACCAAGTCTCTGGTACCAAAAATTCCGGGATGCCCAGCCAATGCGGAACAATGAATCTCAGACATCACACTCTTTTTCCATTGGTCCGGGACAAACAATTTTCCAACAGGGCAGCGCTCGGGCCTATCCTCCTGACACCCCTCCAGAGCAAGTCTCAAATTGGGCGAGATGGCGGAAAGAACTACACCCTCTTTCAAAATAACAGAAGGATCAGATAACTCAGGAGAGTCCGCAAGGAAACTCCTCGAGAGGGCATCCGCCTTAACATTCTTAGTGCCAGGAAGAAAGGAAACCACAAAATTAAAACGTGTGAAAAACAAGGCCCACCTGGCCTGTCTAGGATTGAGTCGCTTGGCAGATTCCAGATAGACCAGATTCTTATGGTCCGTAAGGACCACCACCTGATGTTTGGCTCCCTCCAGCCAATGTCTCCACTCTTCAAAAGCCCACTTCATGGCCAATAACTCCCGATTACCCACGTCATAATTACGTTCAGTAGGAGAAAATTTTCGAGAGAAAAAGGCACAAGGGTTACTTTTAGAGGTCTCTGGATCTTTTTGGGACAAAACGGCACCTGCCCCAATTTCAGAGGCATCAACCTCCACCTGAAATGGCAGAGAAACATCAGGCTGCCGTAGAACAGGAGCAGAAGTGAATCTCTGCTTAAGTTCCTGAAATGCAGAGACTGCCTCAGGAGGCCAATTCACCACATCAGAACCCTTTCTGGTCAAATCAGTTAATGGTTTAACAATAACCGAGAAATTACCAATAAATTTACGATAAAAATTGGCAAAACCCAAAAATCTCTGAAGAGCCTTTAATGAAGTAGGTTGGACCCAATCACAGATGGCCTGAACCTTGACCGGGTCCATTTCAATAACAGATGGGGACAAAATGAATCCCAGAAATGAGATCTTCTGTACGCCAAAAAGACACTTTGATCCCTTCACATACAGAGCATTATCCCTCAAAATCTGGAACACAGTCCGAACATGTTTCACATGAGAGTCCCAGTCATTAGAAAAAATCAAGATATCATCCAAATAAACAATCAGAAATTTGTCCACAAAATCCCTGAAAATGTCATTCATGAAGGACTGGAAGACGGAAGGGCATTAGTGAGCCCAAAGGGCATCACTAGGTACTCAAAATGCCCTTCAGGGTATTGAATGCCGTCTTCCATTCATCCCCGTGCTTAATGCGAATAAGGTTATACGCCCCCCTGAGGTCAAGCTTGGTAAACCAAGTAGCGTTTTTCACCCTGGAAAACAGGTCAGAAATCAAGGGCAACGGGTATTGATATTTCACAGTAATATTGTTCAAGAGACGATAATCAATACACGGCCTTAATGAACCATCTTTTTTGGCCACAAAGAAAAAACCGGCACCTAAGGGTGAAGAGGATGGTCTGATATGACCCTTCTCCAATGATTCCTTGATATAAGACCGCATAGCGTCATGTTCAGGTACAGACAAGTTAAAAAGGCGACCTTTAGGGAATTTACTACCCGGCACTAATTCAATAGCGCAGTCATAGCTCCTATGGGGAGGTAAGGATGCAGATTTACTTTCGCTAAACACATCAGAAAAATCAAACAAAAAGTCAGGAACATCCTGAGCTTGGGGGGAGGCAGAAAAAACAGGAGTGTTGGTATTAACACATTGGCAGCCCCAACTGGTTACAGACACAGATTTCCAATCCAAAACAGGATTATGAGACTGTAACCAAGGGAAACCCAGCACGATAATGTCATGCAGATTATATAGAACCAAAAATTTGCAGCACTCCTGGTGATCAGGTTCAACCCTCATTATCACCTGAGTAGAAAACTGAGGTTTATTCTCAGCCAAAGGGGTAGAATCGATCCCCAGTAAGGAATAGACTTCTGTAGGGGTATCAAGGGAAACCCACAACGTTTAGCAAAATCATAATCCATCAGGTTAATAGCTGCTCCAGAATCAACGAAAGCCTGAGCAGAAAATGAGGACAGAGAGCATATCAGAGTGACAGTTAATAAAAACTTAGTCTGAACACTACCCAAGACAACTGAGCGTGCAAAATGTCTTCCCCGCTTAGGGCAGACTGAAATAGCATGAGAGGCATCACCACAGTAGAAACATAACCTATTGGCTTTCGAAACTCATGACGCTGTGCCCCAGACACCACTCCATCACACTGCATGGGCTCAGAAGCTGGCTCACAAGGCAACACCACTCCACGCATACTTCTCAGCTCACGCAAACGTCTGTCAATTTGAATTGCTAATGACATAGAATCATTGAGACCAGAGGGGACAGGGAATCCCACCATAACATCCTTTACATTATCCGACAGACCCTTCCGGAAAAGGGCCGCCAAAGCGTCGTCATTCCATTTGGTCAGGACTGCCCACCTACGGAATCTCTGACAGTGTAACTCAGCGTCATCAAGCCCCTGATTTAATGCCAACAAGGCTTTTTCAGCTTGATCAGTGACATTAGGCTCATCGTACAATAACCCCAAAGCCTGAAAAAACGCATCAACATCACTCAAAACAGGATCCCCAGGTTCAGGGAAAAAGCCCAATCCTGAGGAACGCCGCGCAGGAGAGAGATGATAATTTGAACCTGCTGCGCTGCGTTTCCTGAGGACTTAGATTTTAAGGCAAAAAACAATTTACAATTATTTTTGAAATTCTGAAACTTAGCTCGATCCCCTAAAAACAAATCTGGCATGGGGATCCTAGGTTCCACAACAGGCAACCCAGCAAGATAGATAGCAATACTCCGAACCTCAGTGGCAAGCTGATCCACACGGCCAGACAACTGTGCAAACTCCATTGGGAGAAAAGATCCTCCCCAGCACCCAGAGATACAGAGGGAAAAAAAAAATAATGCAACAAACAGAAAAATATCTCTGACAACTCTGACAACCTTTTTTCTATCACAATATTTTTTCCCTTCTGTGAGTACCATACAATTTTCAATTTTTAGGCCGGTGATACTGTTATGTTTCGGTAGCTGAGGAGTGCAGGTAAAAAAGGCAATACACCAGAGCAGTTGGAATCTATGGATTGCAGTACCCTGACTAACCACCACAACTAGAGGCAGCCGTGGAGCGTTCCTACGTTGGTCCTAGACGCCTCGTCACAGCCTGAGAAACTAACTACACCTAAAGATAGAAATAGGAAAGCTATCTGCCCCGGAGCAGAACCCCAAAGATAATAGAAAGCCCCCAAACATGTAATGGCGGTTAGACAAGAGGAAATACTGACACAGAAAGAAAATAGAATGAGCAAACGCTGGGGCCCAAACTATCTAAATAGAAAAGGACAGGAAGGGTACTTACTGCAATCCCAGAAAACCCTGAAAAACACCAACTCTACTAATTTCAAAATCACCTGAGATCACACGACCTCTACCACCTAAATTAGCTCTCTGGTGTAACAAAATCAAAACAGCAGCCACTGAAAAAACTGGAAAAAGCAAAAGAACAAAACTCAGTGGCTGAACTAAACTGAGAAGGCAGAAGCCCCAGGAGGGACACAGAAGGCCCCCAAAGAAGTGCAGGACAAAATGCAAAAATATAGCAACAAACAAAAGAAGAAAAATTCTTATCTGGTAGCAGGAGATGCAGACACGACACAGCAGGCTACAAGGGAAACTGGAATGAAGGATTCAGACCAGAACAATTGATCACCAGCAACCCTGATGGAAAATGACTCCCTTATATAAGACCAGTCAGTAACACCTGATTCCCAGTCCTCACAATCTTCACTAGTACCGCTTGTAACCACCAGAGGGAGCCTCTGCTCAGAACTCATCTCAAACCCATTCACAACAGTACCCCCCCTTGAGGAGGGGTCACCGAACCCTCATTTGAGCAACCAGGTCGGTCAGGATGAGTTCTATGATACGCACGGATAAGTCTCCTAGCATGGATGTCCGAAGCAAACACCCAAGAATTGTCTTCCTGACCATAACCTCTCCATTTAACCAAATACTGGAGTCTTCGTCTAGAAAAACGAGAATCCAATATTTTCTCACCACATACTCCAGATTGCCCTCAACCAAAACAGGGTCAGGAGGCACAGTAGCAGGAACCACTGGCTCAACAAACCTCTTCAACAAGGACTTGTGGAACACGTTATGGATCTTAAATGTCCCTGGAAGAAGCAAACGAAAAGAAACAGGATTAATAATCTCCATGATCTTATAAGGTCCAATGAACCTAGGCTTAAATTTAGGAGATGCTACTCTCATAGGAATATTCTTTGAGGACAACCAGACCAAGTCCCCCACTTTAAACCGAGGACCATCAGTCCTATGCCGGTTAGCAAACCGCTGGGCCTTCTCCTGAGAGAGGGACAACCTCTCCACTACCTGGTCCCAAATCTGTTGCATACGCTCAACAACAGAGTCAACACCTGGACAGACAGAAGCTTCCGTCTGTCCTGAAGAAAATCGAGGGTGAAAACCAGAATTACAGAAAAACGGAGACATCAAAGTGGCAGAGCTAGCCCTATTATTAAGAGCAAACTCAGCCAAAGGCAAAAAAAGAGACCCAGTCATCCTGATCAGCAGACACAAAGCATCTTAGATAAGTCTCCAATGTCTGGTTTGTTCTCTCAGTTTGACCATTGGTCTGAGGATGAAATGCCGAGGAGAAAGACAATTGAACACCCAGTTTAGAACAAAAAGTCCTCCAAAATCTGGAAACAAACTGGACTCCTCTGTCAGACACAATGTTCTCAGGAATGCCGTGTAAACGAACCACGTGCTGAAGAAACAACGGCACCAATTCAGAGGAGGAAGGCAACTTAGGTAATGGCACAAGATGTATCATTTTGGAAAACCTATCACAAATTACCCAGATGGTGGTCATTCTCTGAGAAACAGGAAGATCGGAAATGAAATCCATAGAGATATGGGTCCATGGTCTCTTGGGCACAGGCAATGGCATCAACAAACCACTAGAGCGAGAGCAAGGCTTGGAGCGAGAGCAAGTCCCGCAGGACTGCACAAATTCCCTGACATCGCGAGACAAGGTAGGCCACCAAAAGGACCGACTAACCAAGTCTCTGGTACCAAAAATTCCGGGATGCCCAGCCAATGCGGAACAATGAATCTCAGACATCACACTCTTTTTCCATTGGTCCGGGACAAACAATTTTCCAACAGGGCAGCGGTCGGGCCTATCCTCCTGACACCCCTCCAGAGCAAGTCTCAAATTGGGCGAGATGGCGGAAAGAACTACACCCTCTTTCAAAATAACAGAAGGATCAGATAACTCAGGAGAGTCCGCAAGGAAACTCCTCGAGAGGGCATCCGCCTTAACATTCTTAGTGCCAGGAAGAAAGGAAACCACAAAATTAAAACGTGTGAAAAACAAGGCCCACCTGGCCTGTCTAGGATTGAGTCGCTTGGCAGATTCCAGATAGACCAGATTCTTATGGTCCGTAAGGACCACCACCTGATGTTTGGCTCCCTCCAGCCAATGTCTCCACTCTTCAAAAGCCCACTTCATGGCCAATAACTCCCGATTACCCACGTCATAATTACGTTCAGTAGGAGAAAATTTTCGAGAGAAAAAGGCACAAGGGTTACTTTTAGAGGTCTCTGGATCTTTTTGGGACAAAACGGCACCTGCCCCAATTTCAGAGGCATCAACCTCCACCTGAAATGGCAGAGAAACATCAGGCTGCCGTAGAACAGGAGCAGAAGTGAATCTCTGCTTAAGTTCCTGAAATGCAGAGACTGCCTCAGGAGGCCAATTCACCACATCAGAACCCTTTCTGGTCAAATCAGTTACTGGTTTAACAATAACCGAGAAATTACCAATAAATTTACGATAAAAATTGGCAAAACCCAAAAATCTCTGAAGAGCCTTTAATGAAGTAGGTTGGACCCAATCACAGATGGCCTGAACCTTGACCGGGTCCATTTCAGTAACAGATGGGGACAAAATGAATCCCAGAAATGAGATCTTCTGTACGCCAAAAAGACACTTTGATCCCTTCACATACAGAGCATTATCCCTCAAAATCTGGAACACAGTCCGAACATGTTTCACATGAGAGTCCCAGTCATTAGAAAAAATCAAGATATCATCCAAATAAACAATCAGAAATTTGTCCACAAAATCCCTGAAAATGTCATTCATGAAGGACTGGAAGACGGAAGGGGCATTAGTGAGCCCAAAGGGCATCACTAGGTACTCAAAATGCCCTTCAGGGGTATTGAATGCCATCTTCCATTCATCCCCGTGCTTAATGCGAATAAGGTTATACGCCCCCCTGAGGTCAAGCTTGGTAAACCAAGTAGCGTTTTTCACCCTGGAAAACAGGTCAGAAATCAAGGGCAACGGGTATTGATATTTCACAGTAATATTGTTCAAGAGACGATAATCAATACACGGCCTTAATGAACCATCTTTTTGGCCACAAAGAAAAAACCGGCACCTAAGGGTGAAGAGGATGGTCTGATATGACCCTTCTCCAATGATTCCTTGATATAAGACCGCATAGCGTCATGTTCAGGTACAGACAAGTTAAAAAGGCGACCTTTAGGGAATTTACTACCCGGCACTAATTCAATAGCGCAGTCATAGCTCCTATGGGGAGGTAAGGATGCAGATTTACTTTCGCTAAACACATCAGAAAAATCAAACAAAAAGTCAGGAACATCCTGAGCTTGGGGGAGGCAGAAAAAACAGGAGTGTTGGTATTAACACATTGGCAGCCCCAACTGGTTACAGACACAGATTTCCAATCCAAAACAGGATTATGAGACTGTAACCAAGGGAAACCCAGCACGATAATGTCATGCAGATTATATAGAACCAAAAATTTGCAGCACTCCTGGTGATCAGGTTCAACCCTCATTATCACCTGAGTAGAAAACTGGGGTTTATTCTCAGCCAAAGGGGTAGAATCGATCCCCAGTAGGGGAATAGACTTCTGTAGGGGTATCAAGGGAAACCCACAACGTTTAGCAAAATCATAATCCATCAGGTTAATGGCTCTCCAGAATCAACGAAAGCCTGAGCAGAAAATGAGGACAGAGAGCATATCAGAGTGACAGTTAATAAAAACTTAGTCTGAACACTACCCAAGACAACTGAGCGTGCAAAACGTCTTCCCCGCTTAGGGCAGACTGAAATAGCATGAGAGGCATCACCACAGTAGAAACATAACCTATTGCGCTTTCGAAACTCATGACGCTGTGCCCCAGACACCACTCCATCACACTGCATGGGCTCAGAAGCTGGTTCACAAGGCAACACCATTCCACGCATACTTCTCCGCTCACGCAAACGTCTGTCAATTTGAATCGCTAATGACATAGAATCATTGAGACCAGAGGGGACAGGGAATCCCACCATAACATCCTTTACATTATCCGACAGACCCTTCCAGAAAAGGGCCGCCAAAGCGTCGTCATTCCATTTGGTCAGGACTGCCCACCTACGGAATCTCTGACAGTATAACTCAGCGTCATCAAGCCCCTGATTTAATGCCAACAAGGCTTTTTCAGCTTGATCAGTGACATTAGGCTCATCGTACAATAACCCCAAAGCCTGAAAAAACGCATCAACATCACTCAAAACAGGATCCCCAGGTGTCAGGGAAAAAGCCCAATCCTGAGGAACGCCGCGCAGGAGAGAGATGATAATTTGAACCTGCTGCGCTGCGTTTCCTGAGGACTTAGATTTTAAGGCAAAAAACAATTTACAATTATTTTTGAAATTCTGAAACTTAGCTCGATCCCCTAAAAACAAATCTGGCATGGGGATCCTAGGTTCCACAACAGGCAACCCAGCAAGATAGATAGCAATACTCCGAACCTCAGTGGCAAGCTGATCCACACGGCCAGACAACTGTGCAAACTCCATTGGGAGAAAAGATCCTCCCCAGCACCCAGAGATACAGAGGGAAAAAAAAAATAATGCAACAAACAGAAAAATATCTCTGACAACTCTGACAACCTTTTTTCTATCACAATATTTTTTCCCTTCTGTGAGTACCATACAATTTTCAATTTTTAGGCCGGTGATACTGTTATGTTTCGGTAGCTGAGGAGTGCAGGTAAAAAAGGCAATACACCAGAGCAGTTGGAATCTATGGGATTGCAGTACCCTGACTAACCACCACAACTAGAGGCAGCCGTGGAGCGTTCCTACGTTGGTCCTAGACGCCTCGTCACAGCCTGAGAAACTAACTACACCTAAAGATAGAAATAGGAAAGCTATCTGCCCCGGAGCAGAACCCCAAAGATAATAGAAAGCCCCCAAACATGTAATGGCGGTTAGACAAGAGGAAATACTGACACAGAAAGAAAATAGAATGAGCAAACGCTGGGGCCCAAACTATCTAAATAGAAAAGAACAGGAAGGGTACTTATTGCAATCCCAGAAAACCCTGAAAAACACCAACTCTACTAATTTCAAAATCACCTGAGATCACACGACCTCTACCACCTAAATTAGCTCTCTGGTGTAACAAAATCAAAACAGCAGCCACTGAAAAAACTGGAAAAAGCAAAAGAACAAAACTCAGTGGCTGAACTAAACTGAGAAGGCAGAAGCCCCAGGAGGGGACCCAGAAGGCCCCCCAAAGAAGTGCAGGACAAAATGCAAAAATATAGCAACAAAACAAAAGAAGAAAAATTCTTATCTGGTAGCAGGAGATGCAGACACGACACAGCAGGCTACAAGGGAAACTGGAATGAAGGATTCAGACCAGAAAAATTGATCACCGGCAACCCTGATGGGAAAATGACTCCCTTATATAAGACCAGTCAGTAACACCTGATTCCCAGTCCTCACAATCTTCACTAGTACCGCTTGTAACCACCAGAGGGAGCCTCTGCTCAGAACTCATCTCAAACCCATTCACAACACACTAATTCAATTGCCGGCTTTTGTGAAATCACAGAAGCCGACATGAAATGATACATTGTTTCCACACAGTTAACCATGTCATTTCCTGTATTTTGATATTTGTTTAGAACTTACAATTACATGAGTGTATTTGTGCAAAATTACAGACATGTTGGGGTTAATTAAAGGTGTAAATTCGTTGAAAAAAAATGCGTGGGCTCCCGCTGTATTTTCTCCACCAGACAGACAAAGCAAGCGAGTGGGGGCAGATAATAATAGCCTAGGGAGGGTACATTTTTTTTGTGCCCCCCCTGGCTACTAACATCTGCCCCCAGACACCCCAGAAAGGGCAAATCTCTAATTAGATTCGCCCTTTCTGGCACTTTGCCCGTCTATTCCCATTGCCCTGTAGCGGTGGCGAATGGGTTAATAATGTCACCTTAATGTCACCTTAGTATTGAAAGGTGACCTAAAGGCAGGTTAATAATTGAGAGCTGTCAATTAGACAACTATCAATTATTAATCCTATTGTATGATAGAAAAATCAAACACACACAGTTTAATAAAAAAAAGTTTAATGAAATAATCACACAGTTTTTGACCATATTTTATTTTCCTGCTAAAACCATTTCCTGTAATAAAAATAAAATAAAAAAGCAAAATGATTCTTACCAATCCGATGTACAGTCAGGTCCCACGGTGTAATCCATCAGAAAGGGTTAACAGGTTACAGGTCGCAGAGAGCTAATAATGCTGTCTCAGACCTGTATTCCCCTGAAGAATAAGTACTCTCCCAGCGAAAGGAGAGGAAGAGATTCATGAATGGAGCTTAATTGATTTATTGCCACTTTCACTTCAGTGACCTGACCTAAGGTGAAAGTGGGATACAATCATTAAGCTTCATTCATTAATCACATCCTCTCCTGTCGCAGGAGATAAGCTCATTGATTCAGGAGCTATCAGATGAGCACGCAGGATTACTTGCGCTGCTTATCTGATTGCTAGTTAACCCTTTGTGAAGGATTACATCGTGGGAACGTGACAGATTGCCAGATAGGTAAGAATAATGTTGTTTTTATTTTATATTTATTTTAGAAGAACAAGGGCTTCGAACGGATTAAGACTTAAATAAAAAGATGATCAAAAATAGTGTTTTTATTTCATTAAAATTATTTATTCTTAAAGTGTGTGTGTGTTTTTTATTTACTTCAATAGGATTAATAATTGATAGTTGTCTAATTGACAGCTCTCAATTATTAACCTGCCTTAAGTCACCTTTCAATACTAAGGTGACATTAAGGTGATATTATTAACCCATTCGCCACCGCTACAGGGCAATGGGAATAGACGGCAAAGTGCCAGAAAGGGCGAATCTAATTAGAGATTTGCCCTTTCTGGGGTGTCTGGGGGCAGATTTAGTAGCCAGGGGGGGCACAAAAAAAATGTACCCTCCCTAGGCTATTATTATCTGCCCCCACTCGCTTGCTTGTCTGTCTGGTGGAGAAAATACACGGGAGCCCACGCATTTTTTTTCAACGAATTTACACCTTTAATTAACCCCTACATGTCTGAAATTTTGCACAAATACACTCATGTAATTGTAAGTTCTAAACAAATATCAAAATACAGGAAATGACATGGTTAACTGTGTGGAAACAATGTATCATTTCATGTCGCTTCTGTGATTTCACAAAAGCCGGCAATTGAATTAGCGGCTATTACAGTATGTAGAAGTGTAGGAAACTATAAATATATATATATATATATATATATATATACATGTCACAATTACATATATAATATATATATATATATATATATATATATGTATTCTATGTGTGTATATCTATTCTTTCTATCTTTATTAAAGCTGTCAGTGTGATTTTACAGTATAGGCGGGGATGAATTGCCGGCTTTTCTAAAGGACACCGATGCGATTTAATCGGAAGTCACACGTGCGGTCCGTTTGTAATCCGATTTTTCATCGCTCCCATAGACTTGCATTGGCGATTGTCGACCGACAATCGGTGACAATCGCAGCTGCTGCGATTGCACACGGACGTTTAAAAACGGACCACAAAAAATCTGATACTGGGAGCTGCTCCATAGATTAACATAGGGCAGACTGCAATACAATTTTTCATCGTATTGCAGTCGTCCGATTCTGTCGCCAGTGTGACGCCGGCCTTAGGGTTGTTGTCCTGCTGGAAGGTGAACCTACGCCCCAGTCTTTTGTAGACTTTTTACAGTTGTTCCTCCAGGATTGCTTTTCCTCCAGGAAGATTCATCCATCTTCCCAACAACCCTGACAAGCTTCTCTGTGCCTGGCGAAGAAAGCATTTGCACAGCATGATACTGCCACCACTATGTGTGACAGTGGGGATGGTGTTTTTAGTGTGATGTACAGTGTTTGTTTCACCTGACTAGAGCACCGCCTTTCTCATCACCTGTAGGGGACACAGCACAGCTATCATGTGGCAGAAAACAACACTGTGCCATTGGGTGTGACAAGACCTTCAGCTGCGCTGAATATCCTCTCTGACATTACACTGGAGGCTTGACTGAGGTATTTATGCTACTCCACACATCAAACAGTGGGCCACAAAATCTAATTATTATTCATGCTCATAGTTGCTGCTCCAGGTGTCTATAGTGCAATGCACTTTGTAGCACAAAGATAAGTCAATAAACTGGCTCTTTTTCTTCTGCATCTGAGAGCACATTGAGGGTACTCATTAGAAGTAATGGCAGCTGGGTAACTTTCAATGAGGCTAAGAGTACACTATCTTTCTCTAAAGCCAACCAACTCCACAAGGAGGAACAGCAGCTCCTGCACCACCAGCAACTTGATCAGTGAGGGTTAAGTTGCCACACAAGAGTATGACTGAGAGTGTATGCCAGTTTACTTGGAGAAATGATTCCTTTGTGGAGAGTGCTAAGCTAGCATAAGGAGACCTATAGGCAGGGCTGGCTCCAGTTTCATGGCCCCGCAAAAGATTATCAGTGGGCCCCTTCAACACATACCACAATTCATGATGCACAGATACGGCAGAGAAATAGGTATAGTACAATGCCAAATACTTCACTTCTTACATTACATGAGTGATATCTAAGGTAAATTCTTCAATACCTCAGAAACCAGACAGTATAGTCCTCCATACA
>JARQOD010000005.1:33861289-33910166 GCA_033576555.1 Oophaga sylvatica | reverse complement strand
CCCTTCAACACATACCACAATTCATGATGCACAGATACGGCAGAGAAATATAGGTATAGTACAATGCCAAATACTTCACTTCTTACATTACATGAGTGATATCTAAGGTAAATTCTTCAATACCTCAGAAACCAGACAGTATAGTCCTCCATACAGTATTATGGCCACCACATAGTGCTCCATACAGAATAATGAGCCCCATATATTGCTCCATACAGAATAATGAGTCTGATATAATGCTCCAAACAGTATAATGAGCCCCATATATTGCTCCATACAGAATGGGCCCCATATAATACACCATACAGAATAGGCCCCACATAATGCTACATGCAGTATATGATGGGCCCCATATATTGCTCCAAACAGAATAGGCCCCATAAGATTCTCCATATATTATGGGCCCCATATTATGCTCCATATATAATGAGCCCCATATGATGCTCCAGCATATGATGTACCCCATATATAATGCTGCAGTGTATAATGGGCCGCCCCATTGATGATGCTCCAGTGGATGATGGGCCCCATATATTGCTCCAAACAGAATGGGCTCCATATATAATGGGCCCCATATAATGCTCCAGTATATGATGGGCCCCATATATTGCTAAAAAACAGATGGGGCCCCATAAGATTCTCCATATATTATGGGCCCCATATAATTCTCCATATACAATGGGCCCCATGCATGATGCTCCAGTGTATGTTGGGCCCATATATTGCTCCAAACATAAAAAAATTAAATCCTCACCTCTCCTCGCTGGCCGCTGCTCTGCTCCCGATTCCTCAGCATCGACGTCTTCTGGTTCTCTGCACTGTGACTGCTCCTGCAGAGGGCGCACACACTAGTGATGTCATTGCACCTTCTGACCTTTAACGTCACAGTCAGAAGACACGGAAGACGATGCAGTTGTGGAACGGGGGGAGATAAGTATCACAAGTTCCGGGGCCCTGAGCAAGCAGGGGGATGAGGCTCACTCATGGGTGCAGGCACTGACACAGTCACTGGGCCCCCATAGCGCGCCGGTGTCCCCAACAGCAAGTGGGCCTCCCCAACTGCTCAGAGCCCCGACACTTGCCGGGGTGCGCCGGGTGCTGACGTTGGCCCTGCTTATAGGCTATGCAATGCTTCTCTTCAGAGAGGAAGAATACTACAACAATAGTTCCACTTATTTGGGGTAGCAATCCTAAAACCTAATATTGATCCTTTGAAAAGCCAAACCATACATTATTTGCAGACACATGTTTTGGGGTGTGTACCCAAAGCAGGAGGTCTGAATTGTCTACCTGAGAGGCTTCTGACAAGGAGGCAAATTGGGAACATTTCTCCTTGGGGGGGGAGTGCCAAGCTGGCATAAGGCGTAAGGAGACAAATAGGCCATGCAATGCTCCTCTTACAATTTAAAAATGCAAATAACCTCTTCAGAGAGGATGAGGACTAGAACTCTAGTGAAGTCAGACCTCCTGCTTTGTACTGAAGAGGGGTAAACACCTCAAAAGTCTACAAATAGAATGTCTGGTTAGGTTTTTTGTCCTAAGTTATGTGGCAAAGGCTTATTAAGGGGTTGATATTAACTTTTTAGGATTGCTATATCCAATAGGTGGCACTTGAGTTCTAGCCCTACTTCTGTCTTTTTCCTGTTTCCTCAACACATAATCATTGATTGATATCTGCCGATAGGAAGAAAAGGAAGAGGAGGTGTACTCTGAGTATAACAAGCATCAATGGTGGATGACGAAGATTAAGGTGATGATGAAACTTACTGGATACTACTTGAGGGTGCAATCTGATTTACAGATAGATGAGTATGAGGAGAAGGTTGAGGAGGACAACTTGAGGCTTGCTCTGATTGCTGGCCGGCTTGATTTTCCTAAACGAATGGGTGATGTCGCTGCACGTCCTGATGAAGAACTGAAGCTCTCAGTCTATTCTAGTCGGGATGTCCACAACTTATTCTCCTTTTGTATAATCTGCAAACTGTTAATGAATTGACTGTTGTCAAAAGATTTACCACACCGGAGATGCCTGCCCATACAATTCATTACCGCTGTGATTAGACCTTTTCAGGTGCTGTTAGGCCTCTACCCTAAACATTTGCATTTTGTAGTTTTAAAACTTGTGAAAGGTCCCCTTTAAATTGTCCCCCTTTTAAAAAAAAAATCCCAAACCTCAAAAAATGCTTGATAATTTGTAGTATAAAAACAGCTGCGCAAAAAAACCCTCTTTTTTACTTTTAATTGATGATTTGGGGTTTAGAAGTCTTCTACTTTTAACAAAAATTCTGTAACTTAAACCCCCCCCCCCGATATTGCTATGTAGGTATGTGCATGGAAAGTAGTTTGCAGCAAGGTCCATCAGTATTGTTATGGCTAGTAAAATTATCAGTAAACAGTTGCAAATCCTTAACCTTGTTTTTGTATTTCTTTTTTCTTTAATTATCCTCTCATTGAACAAAAATATTATGTAATTTTAAAATGCTAGCCAAAACTAAGGTCGTGCCTGTAAACAAACATACGGGAACAGCATGCTGCATGGTTTTGGGTGTGCAGTTGCTAAATTGGACTACTAAAGCAAATATTCAAAACTTAAAATGAACTTTACCAAAAAGGATAGGAGAAGAAAAACTAGGTAGGAATACATTCCAAAAGTAAGTACCAGAAGGCTACATTTGGGTGGATTAAGGCTACTTTCACACTTGCGTTTTTTTGCGCTGCGCATCGTGCGCTATTGTTCGCATGCGCAATTTTCCACTATCATTAACATGGCGGGCGCATTGTATTGCGCTTGTGTGTCGACCCGCCACCACAATTGTGGATTACCAGGGCAATGGGGTACTCAGAGCCGAGCCCGTAGAAGTCTATGGGATTGTCACAGGTAGCGGTGGCTCGGTCTGTGGCCCTGGCGGTCTGGCGTATGTTGGGGGAATATTTACAGGGGATAGATTTATATACAGTTCGTGACGCCACCTGTAGTATTCTGGTAATTTGTACCAGCGCTGCTGTAGATCTCTGAGGGGATGGTGAGGCAGCTAGATGTCGGGTCCCCTACAGGTGGGACTGGTCCCTCAAAGTCTATGAAGTTAGTGAAGTCGGGTGCAGGTAAATAACACAGTCTCACACGGTCAGCGTCTTTCCATACCTTTACTTGTAAGATGTTCAGGCAGGTCCCAGGGAGGCTGATCCAAGGAGAGTGTATCTTGAGACAGCAGCTGGACAAGTTAGGGGCCTCCTTTACTTTCAACACAATGAGTACAACCAGCCTGAAGCGTAGTTCCCTCAATAACTCCAGCTAATCCATAGCTGTACTGCCCAGTCAGTTTTGTGGTAGGAGCCTTCCTGCGAGAGAGCTGAATTCCTATATTGCTGATCAGGCTCAAAGTCTTCACTCCCCCTGACCCCAGTTACGTACTGACTATAAGGGGCTGTTTGCCGCGACCTAAGGTCCGGTAAATCCCTGGTTTTCTTACCACTATGCTTGAAGCTAATAGTGATCCTTCGGTCCCCAGTGACCGGTTGCAATGTGCAGGACTTCTTCAATCCAAAAGCACTTTTCCAATAATCTTTCCACTGTGCCTTTCGCCTTGTCCTCGCTGGTAGCATAAACACTCACACTTGCATAAAGTCGGGTAGTCACTTCCTTCATTCACTTCCTTCAAAGTTAGTTACAGATTCTCAGTTATCATTAGGCAGGAGCACGTCTCTGAACCTTTCACTGTCCTTGAGACAGGTGACTGAAGTCTTTCTGCACTAAGCTTCTTCTTTCTCTCAATGTATTCAGGTGAGGTACAGCTCTGACTAGGCTAAGGTGAATTAGACCACCTATACCAGCCTCCACGTTCTGAACTGATGATAGAGCAGGCTGGACTGCTTCCTCCCTCCAGCTAAACTCCAGACGTCCTCTCTGTCCGAAGACAGGAAAAAGACTCCTTCAAAATCACTCAACAAACATACACCCTGACCACTCCCTCACAAGTAACTACACTACCCTAAGGGTGTGTCTAGTGTATGTTGAGTGAATGGGTATTTAGCATTAAACTGCTGTCTCGCCACACACTCTCCAGGGTACTGCGTGTGCCTAACACCAGGGCTACACATTCCCCCATGGTAAAAGACAGCACTCCCGGGCTGTAAAATACAAAGAGACAGTTTTGTTTATGCATGAAAACATTAACAATAACATTAATTCGTCCCATCCGGGAGGTGAGGATATCTTGAACGTTGCAAAACAAAACATTATATTTAGGAAAATACAAAAGTATTAAATAGCATTCAATAAATATGCAGTATTCTTGTGAAGGACCCGCACCAAACCTTCAACGTGGGTCCTGGGTGGGCTGCAGGACATCCAAATGCAGACCTCACTCAGTGCCACACCACACGGGTTTTTGTATTCAGAGGTAGTTGTGCTGGTTTTATGTAAAACCAAGATAAGGCACCGAAGCGCAACTATGTACAAATAAGTTCTGGGTTGGCATAGTCCTCAACCTCAAAGTCCATTGTAAAACCACAGACATAGATATAATATCACATTATTATACTAAAGTGCAAAACTTTTTCTGGTTACCCAGCCGGGCATTCTACGGTTAGCAAAATATATATGCATTATATACGCTATACTCTTCAACTTATGCAAAATTTTGTAAAACATTCCCAAACTTTCTACAATATTACTTATGGTAGACCCTATAGGGATCTCACCGATTCTTCTTTACTATTTATTCATTTACTTCCAATACACTTTCCACCCCGGGGGCTGGAACAATGCAATGGGCCCTAGATCCCAGGACTAACAAATCATGCGCTGCGATTAGGGTCTGGGTCGCCACAGTTCTCGTGCGAACCTCTAGGGCGCAACGGGTACATTCTCCTCACGTGACACCGATTGCGTTTCAATCACAGTTAACGATATGGACCGTGTCATGGATTGCGATTGAGACTGGGTCGCATATTGCGATGTGGATATGGCTTGAATTTGCGATGAGCTTGCAGGGGGCGATGCTGGGGCACGGCCGGATACTGCTTGAGCTGGAGACGGGGACGCTGCGGTAGTGGTGACGTTACCTGCGTCGGGGACGGGGTCACGGACGATGGTGACGTTAAGGGCATACCATCCCTTCATTCCCCAATGCCGTGTGTACGTGACGAGGTCTCCATTTACTAAGTCCCTCCCGGGATGGCCTTGCGGTAGGTGGGATTCTACGTCACGCCTGCTGACAAAGACCCCTGGGTAGAGGCCCGGTTCACGGATGAAGCCCCAGCCCTTCCGGAGCTGGAACTCAGTCACACACCCCTGCCGCCGCGGTTCCCTCAGGGTACCTTTCTCTCTCCGGACACTCTCCTTGTCCGCGATCAGCTCTGCATGTTGTCGCTGACGATTCCGCTGAGCTTCCCGCTCTTCCTCCTGCTGGCGTTTCTGCTTCTCCTCACGACGCTGCCACTCATATTCCCACTGGGCGGTGTAGGCGACGTCATCCAGGCGCGCCATCTCGTCCCAGTCGACGTCTGGTAACGACGGACAGGACCCCTCCGGTGTCCCTGCCGGGGACCGATCATCTGCTGCGGCCTCCTGGCCGGGCGGGCGTTCCGGAACTGGCGATACCTCCTCAACCTCCTTCGCCTCCACCGCTTCACCGGTGGGATCAGGATTGATACTTTCGGGGCAGCCTCCGGTTGCTCCTTCGCCTTGGGCAGCAGAATCTTCGGTAACTGGAATCGTGGGGGGTCGTTGAGGGAGAGATCACCGTGTCCCACAGCCTCCGCTGCTCCAGGGTACGCCGGCGTCTCTCGATCTCTTCAAAGCCAGGTTGGTACTGGACCATCTTCTTCAGGCGTGCATTTTCTTCTTGAATCTCTAGCAACGCCTGCTGCAGGTGCAGGACCACGGATGACTCCGTTGCTGGTGGCAGCTTGGCTGGGGCACGGGGCCTGCCTTCCTCCGCTTCCCTGCTCGGCTGCACACGTCCTGCTTCCATGATGTTCCAGAAGATTCTTTCTTCTTCCTCCAGAGACATCCGGTCTCTTCCGTGGAGGTGGGGTTTGCGTCTCCTCCTCCTCGCAGGGAAGGTGAAGAGGAGGCGGACCTCCTTTGCTGTAGGGCAGGATCGCATGTTGTAATAGCACTTTGAGAGGGCAGGCATTTTCTTCGCGCCACTGGGGGGTACACGCCCACGAAGGTACGCCCACCTTCTTCTCCAGCGCCTGAGGGCGCGAATATGGCGAAAAAAATGGCGATTTTGGCGCCAAAAGTGCAAACAGTCCTTTTTCACAAAAACAATTCCTTAGGCACACAGGGCTCGCAATTCTGCGAGTTTCGCATCCTGTTCGTGACGCCAAAGTTGTGTCGACCCGCCACCACAATTGTGGATTACCAGGGCAATGGGGTACTCAGAGCCGAGCCCGTAGAAGTCTATGGGATTGTCACAGGTAGCGGTGGCTCGGTCTGTGGCCCTGGCGGTCTGGCGTATGTTGGGGGAATATTTACAGGGGATAGATTTATATACAGTTCGTGACGCCACCTGTAGTATTCTGGTAATTTGTACCAGCGCTGCTGTAGATCTCTGAGGGGATGGTGAGGCAGCTAGATGTCGGGTCCCCTACAGGTGGGACTGGTCCCTCAAAGTCTATGAAGTTAGTGAAGTCGGGTGCAGGTAAATAACACAGTCTCACACGGTCAGCGTCTTTCCATACCTTTACTTGTAAGATGTTTAGGCAGGTCCCAGGGAGGCTGATCCAAGGAGAGTGTATCTTGAGACAGCAGCTGGACAAGTTAGGGGCCTCCTTTACTTTCAACACAATGAGTACAACCAGCCTGAAGCGTAGTTCCCTCAATAACTCCAGCTAATCCATAGCTGTACTGCCCAGTCAGTTTTGTGGTAGGAGCCTTCCTGCGAGAGAGCTGAATTCCTATATTGCTGATCAGGCTCAAAGTCTTCACTCCCC
Source organism: Oophaga sylvatica (assembly GCA_033576555.1). NCBI lineage: Eukaryota > Metazoa > Chordata > Amphibia > Anura > Dendrobatidae > Oophaga > Oophaga sylvatica. The sequence goes on along the minus strand of JARQOD010000005.1, from coordinate 33,903,224 downwards.
CTGACCCCAGTTACGTACTGACTATAAGGGGCTGTTTGCCGCGACCTAAGGTCCGGTAAATCCCTGGTTTTCTTACCACTATGCTTGAAGCTAATAGTGATCCTTCGGTCCCCAGTGACCGGTTGCAATGTGCAGGACTTCTTCAATCCAAAAGCACTTTTCCAATAATCTTTCCACTGTGCCTTTCGCCTTGTCCTCGCTGGTAGCATAAACACTCACACTTGCATAAAGTCGGGTAGTCACTTCCTTCATTCACTTCCTTCAAAGTTAGTTACAGATTCTCAGTTATCATTAGGCAGGAGCACGTCTCTGAACCTTTCACTGTCCTTGAGACAGGTGACTGAAGTCTTTCTGCACTAAGCTTCTTCTTTCTCTCAATGTATTCAGGTGAGGTACAGCTCTGACTAGGCTAAGGTGAATTAGACCACCTATACCAGCCTCCACGTTCTGAACTGATGATAGAGCAGGCTGGACTGCTTCATCCCTCCAGCTAAACTCCAGACGTCCTCTCTGTCCGAAGACAGGAAAAAGACTCCTTCAAAATCACTCAACAAACATACACCCTGACCACTCCCTCACAAGTAACTACACTACCCTAAGGGTGTGTCTAGTGTATGTTGAGTGAATGGGTATTTAGCATTAAACTGCTGTCTCGCCACACACTCTCCAGGGTACTGCGTGTGCCTAACACCAGGGCTACACACTTGCACGCGTTCATCAGCGTTTTACGTGCGCAGCGCATTTTCCAGGTGTGCGCCCAGACGCGCCAGACGCTACATGTTGCATTTTTTTTTTCAGCACACCATTATAAAAATGCGCGTGCGCACGTGTGCGCACGCTATGCGCATAAAAATATAATTGCAGTCTATGTGAACGCTGGTGTGCGCATGGCTGTGCGCTTGTCAGCGATTGTGTGCGCATGCGATATTTTAGTAAACATGTCTAGACACTTGTCAAATGACCCCCTAGACAAGATACATTGTTTGTGAGGAGTCTAGATAAAAGTAGTATAGATAAAGGAAGTGACACACAGACCCCTCAGACTGCCTGGAGACTGCATGCTGATAACACCTGAAGATTATACAGCCTGGATCCCTATAAAAGGCCAGCAACCAACAAGCTACATACACTGCCTGGAGACTGTAGCTGAACACTTGAAGATCCATCTTGGACCAAGGCTGAACATTGTCTGGAGACACTGCTTCTTGAATCAAGACAGATCCAAAGGGCAAGAATGTGAGTATTCTTTAACCAAATGACAGACTGTCCTTATAATGTAATATGTGTTCATGTATTTTTTATTTTTTTTTTGCAGCATGTCTTCTGGATCTGAATATTCCCCATCCCGGCAAGAACTGGCCGAAGCAGAGCATGATGTGAGTATCTTCCTGCCTTTGGGTAAGTATTGCTGCTGAATCTACAAATGGCTTAAATTTGGGTTCCTTTTTCAGACATCATCGTCGGACACGGCCATTGAGGAGTCTCAGCAGGAGCAGTCGCAGCCGAGTCAAGTCCCGGTGGCGAGACGGAATGTAAGTATATAGCCTTTGAATGTCTATTTCTTTTCTACTCCTATTGTTCTTTTCTTTGTCTAAAATATACAAGATTGTAATTTTGTTTTTGTTTCTTCTAGGTTCCACAAGGGGACGAGGACATGTATGTGGACAACGATGCCCTGATCTGCCAGGTCCAGGAGCGTGTCCCGTTGTGGGACAGACGAAATAACCAGTACAAGGACAATGTGGTGACCCGGCGGCTATGGAACGAGGTGGCCGCAGCGTTGATGGATGGCTGGGACAGCGCCTCTCCAAACCTGAAAAAGGCGTTTAGTAAGTATTTTCATTCTCTGTAATATTGCACTCTTGTTCCTGTGTCTACTGATGGGTTTACTTGCAGATATATTCTGCCAGTAAACCCAACAGTGCCCTCTGCTTCAACACTGACTGCCCTGTGTATGCTATTGCAATGTGTTCTGCATTCTAGTGTTTGTTTTTATGCTGCACTCAGTGTTGTTCCTGAGGCCACTGATGGGTTTACTGGCAGATATATTCTGCCAGTAAACTCAACAGTGCCCTCTGCTTCAACACTGACTGCCCTGTGTATGCTATTGCTATGAGTTCTGCATTCTAGTGTTTGTTTTTATGCTGCACTCACTCTTGTTCCTGTGTCTACTGATGGGTTTACTTGCAGATATATTCTGCAAGCAAACCCAACAGTGCCCTCAGGTTCAAAAGTGACTGCCCTGTGTATGCTATTGCTATGAGTTCTGCATTCTAGTGTTTGTTTTTATGCTGCACTCACTCTTGTTCCTGTGTCTACTGATGGGTTTACTTGCAGATATATTCTGCAAGCAAACCCAACAGTGCCCTCAGGTTCAAAAGTGACTGCCCTGTGTATGCTATTGCTATGAGTTCTGCATTCTAGTGTTTGTTTTTATGCTGCACTCACTCTTGTTCCTGTGTCTACTGCTGGGTTTACTTGCAGATATATTCTGCAAGCAAACCCAACAGTGCCCTCAGGTTCAAAAGTGACTGCCCTGTGTATGCTATTGCTATGAGTTCTGCATTCTAGTGTTTGTTTTTATGCTGCACTCACTCTTGTTCCTGTGTCTACTGATGGGTTTACTTGCAGATATATTCTGCAAGCAAACCCAACAGTGCCCTCAGGTTCAAAAGTGACTGCCCTGTGTATGCTATTGCTATGAGTTCTGCATTCTAGTGTTTGTTTTTATGCTGCACTCACTCTTGTTCCTGTGTCTACTGATGGTTTACTTGCAGATATATTCTGCAAGCAAACCCAACAGTGCCCTCAGGTTCAAAAGTGACTGCCCTGTGTATGCTATTGCTATGAGTTCTGCATTCTAGTGTTTGTTTTTATGCTGCACTCACTCTTGTTCCTGTGTCTACTGATGGGTTTACTTGCAGATATATTCTGCAAGCAAACCCAACAGTGCCCTCAGGTTCAAAAGTGACTGCCCTGTGTATGCTATTGCTATGAGTTCTGCATTCTAGTGTTTGTTTTTATGCTGCACTCACTCTTGTTCCTGTGTCTACTGATGGGTTTACTTGCAGATATATTCTGCAAGCAAACCCAACAGTGCCCTCAGGTTCAAAAGTGACTGCCCTGTGTATGCTATTGCTATGAGTTCTGCATTCTAGTGTTTGTTTTTATGCTGCACTCACTCTTGTTCCTGTGTCTACTGATGGGTTTACTTGCAGATATATTCTGCAAGCAAACCCAACAGTGCCCTCAGGTTCAAAAGTGACTGCCCTGTGTATGCTATTGCTATGAGTTCTGCATTCTAGTGTTTGTTTTTATGCTGCACTCACTCTTGTTCCTGTGTCTACTGATGGGTTTACTTGCAGATATATTCTGCAAGCAAACCCAACAGTGCCCTCAGGTTCAAAAGTGACTGCCCTGTGTATGCTATTGCTATGAGTTCTGCATTCTAGTGTTTGTTTTTATTCTGCACTCACTCTTGTTCCTCATGTGAAGTTTGTTTTTGCTGCCTGATATATTCTAACAGCAAACATAACAGTGTCATGTGGTTCAACAGTCAATGACATGTGGATTCTAAAGCTTTTTATAATGCTTCATTAACAGTTTGACATTTATATTGAGTTATGTGTGTTGAGAGTGAATTTGCACATACTGCATTGTATTATTTTTTTTTTTAATAAACAGTGAACAAAATACGCACACGATGGCGCTCGATGAAAGACCGCTTCAACACTGATGTTCGAGCAGAGGGACAGGTTCGCAGTGGTTCTGCAGCAAGGCACAAAAAGAAATATCGCTACTATCGCGAGTTGGCGTTCCTGAGACCGGTCCTTGCCAGCAGAGCGTAAGTTTTTAGATTTTCAATTTTTTTGTTATTTTTTAATTTATTTTTTCTTTTCTACAGCTGATGCTTCTTGTTCATGCATTATAGTAATGTTTTGTTTTTCTTTCCACAGCACCTGGAGCAGCACCATGCAACCTGTCCCTGAAGCGGTCCTTCCTCGGACGACCTTGGACACGTCCCAGCCATCCGACAGCCAAGAAGCAACTTGCAGGTCAGCAACACGGACAGCTGGTGACCAGGAAGCTGGTCCATCAGGTGTTCCCCTCTCCCAGGTCTCTGCCACTGGTTATGCGGGCACTTCCCGCCAGCGGCAGAGGGCCATGGAGAGGAATGTCTTGCCCGAGTTTGTTCACTTGAGCGAGTCCTTTCAAGGCAATATCAAGACGCTTGGAGGCAGAGTTGGAAGCGGTTTTTCACTGATGGAACGTGGTTTTACCCATATGGATCACCGCTTCAACGCTGTCGACCAGCGTTTTGATCGCCTGGAGGCCGACCTCAACAGACCAGCGCACCATTTTTTTAGTAAAATAGAACGGGGCATGGCGGAACACCTTACTCCTGAGCAACAGCTGGGTGTGATGCAGGCCTGCAACAATGCTTACATGCAGTATATCCAGCAGAATCGGTACGCGCAGAAGTCAGTGGTTGCATATCCAACAGTGCCACCACTGATTCGCCACACATCACTACCGACTTCTGCTGCATACCACTGCACGGCCACCAGCATTCCAAGTCAACACTACACCACCACAAGTCCAAGTACTGTTGGACAGTCCACCGTTGCCACCACCATGGCAAGCGCTGCTCCTGTGTGGAGCAACACCACCACTGACACTGGTCCACAGTCATGGACTCAAGCTAGCACACTACCTGCTTGGGCCAACATACCAACTTGTCCTTCTACTAGTACTGCTACCACTCAACAATTTTCTGGAACAGCACCCACTGATCAAATGAGTACCGTCACCAGTCAGAAAGCCATTTCAAGGGCACCCACTTCTCCTTCTATGAGTACCGCCACGAGTCGTCAACAATTTATGGACACACCAGCCACTGATCCTATGAGTACCGCCACCAGTCATCAACCATGCATTTCAAGGGCACCCACTTCTCCTTCTATGAATAGCGCCACGAGTCGTCATCAATTTATGGACACACCAGCCACTGATGCTATGAGTACCGCCACCAGTCATCAACCATGCATTTCAAGGGCAGCCACTTCTCCTTGGAACACCGCCAACCCTTCTGTTACTCCGAGCACTGGCAACACTTCCACCGCCACTGCCACCAGCGAGCATGAGAGCGGTGACCTACATTCTGTCTTTTTTAGGTCAAGGCCACAGTCAACCAGCTTAAGGCGGACACAGAGAAGTCGGTCCACGCAAGGTACTCCAGTCCCCAAGAAGAAAAAAAAAAAATCTTTGTTGGTGCATCCACCCTCTCCTCCTAATGTGTCTGAAAGTGACTCTCATTTGATGTCTCAGCTTCCTTCACCTACTACTTTTGTTTCCCCTTCCCCTCAAACCCCTTCATCGCTTTCCAGCCGGTCTTCATCTCTGCACACCCCCAGAGTCTCAAAATCACCACCAAAACGTCATTAGCAATAAAAATTTCTCACATTTCTATACAATTTCTGTGGCAGTGACGATACCATGGTCATGTTTGACCCAAATTTTAATAATCTGATATCCAAAACCTTTGTGTGACTATTTTTCATTTTTATGAGTAAACCAAAAAATTATTTAATGTGATATGTAGAAATGTCAGCCAAAAATAAAATTGGTAATTCAAATGTTTTACGGTTGTAGAAAATAAATGTGCCAATCTTCTTTTAGTAATTTTGGTTTGCTTTGTGTTTATTTTGCCGCCTACACACTTGGCAGTACACACACTGCGATGTACACTTTGCGTTTTTGACTACACATAACTCCACGAATGACACAAGTTTGTGTACTTCATGGAGATATGTTTACTCCAAAACACAAATATATTCCTTTTTTCTTCACAACCACTCTGTCAGTCTGCTAATATTGAACAGACTTAATAGAGGATGGGGTTCCGTGCAAGGCATATCTATTTAACCTTGCCATATATACTAAAAACTGAATTGAGTGTGGTGTGTTTTTTACATTATTTCACTTGGTGATAGAAGGCCAGGGATTCTACATATAGCTTGTAATTGAGCACATCCTCTATTCAGTGTGTGTTGAAGAAACAGAGGAAATGATGGTGAAAATACACTATATATGTACAATACCCTGACCTTCGATCATTACTATCACACCTGGGCAGGTGAACAGACATGAGTTTTAACCAGATGCGTTGCTTCAGTCTGCATTAATTTGAAGCATACTGTAGCGATGCTGCTGTTTATAACTCGTGTACTCACCTGCCCAGGCCTGATACATGCGTTATTTGGGGCATCACCACTTCAGCATGCCACCAGGCATTGGTATAGAACAAGATGTCTAATCTTTTATCTCTGCAATACAAATCAATTCACAGTGCCACAAATAATTGTTGTGTTATCTCCACCGTCACTGAAAATGGAAGCAAAAGTGGATAAATAATAAAGGTCATACAACTTGTGTGCATGTATATTTAACTACATAGTCAGGATTACAAATGATTTGATGATGCACCCAAAAATATGCATCATGAATTCACTGGTAAACCTGGCCATTTCATAATTTTTTTTAAAATTAAAAACAGACTGCACGTGGTACAGGTATAAACAGAGTTATTTTATTTACATTAAAAAAAAAAAATGTATTAACATACAGACAAGAACATTATTTTACACCATTTCATCTTGCCAATCCACCCGTCCTACATCTGACATGAAGTAGGCCGCAAATTGGTCTCTCATTTGGCTGACTTCAACAGAAGACCTGAGAGGGTGCTGAGTGAAGTCAGGCAATGGGTTAGGAGCTGCATCATCAAGTTCAAAGTTTGGGTGCTCTTTAGACATCACAAAGTTATGAAGCACCACACAGGCCTTCACCACTTCATCCACTGTTTCCAGTTTCAGATGAATGGCTGTGCCCAGAATGCGCCACCTGGAAACCAGTATACCGAAGGCACACTCTACAGTTCTCCTTGCCCTGGTCAGCCTGTAATTGAAAATTCTTTTGTTGTGGTCCAAGTCCCGGCTGGAGTAGGGTTTAAGCAGGTGTTGGCTCATCTGGAATGCCTCATCCCCAACCATTACAAATGACAATGGTGGAGTTTCGGTGTGGGGAAGAGGCCGTGGCATGGGGAAATTAAATTGGTTTTCATACAACCTCCGTCCCATGTCCGAGTTCTTAAACGCCTGTGAGTCATTCCCACGGACAAATGCACCAATGTCCACCGCAACAAACATACAGTCTGCATCCGCAATGGCCATAAGAACTGTAGAATAGTACTTCTTGTAATTGTAGTACTCCGAGCCTGTTCTTTTGGGTTTGATAATCCGTATGTGTTTCCCATCAACTGCTCCCAAACAGTTGGGGAAATTGCAGGTTGTCCAGAATTTGTCAGCAATTTGTAGCCACTTTTCTGTGGTGGGCAGGGGCATAAATTCCGGACAGAGAACAGTCCACAATGCCCGGCAGGTGTCCAGAACAATTTCTGACAACGTGGAGATACCAATCCTGTACTGGAAGTGGAGTGAAGACAGGCTCTCTCCAGTAGCAAGGAATCTAGAGAAAGAACAAAAAAAATATTATTCTATATGTTTTTGTAAAACATTAATAATCCAAAAAATTAAATAAAAATAATTCTGCAGGTCTTTGTTTACTAGCTGGCAGAACAAGAATGATGTCATCTTTGGAATAGTACAAGGCATACATGGTATATATGGTAATACAATTATGCAGGCATTGGTTTCTCAATAATACGTACCGTAAAGTCACCAGGAGTCTTTCCTCTGGAGGAATCGCCCGACGGAGCTGTGTGTCCTGTCTCCTTATTAATTGTTGTACCCGAGCAAGTAAATCCATGAAGGATTGTTGTGACATCCGGGTGTAGTCGTTAAATTTCTCCGGGTTTGACTGCAGCTCACTGTAGAGGGTGTGATACGCTCCACGGCTCTCCCGGAGTTCTACAATGGGATGTACCCACAAACGACGACGCTGCCGTCTCCGCTGTCTATCTCTCTTCCTTTGTTCATGGCAAGCAAAGGCATAAGCTCGAGCCATATCCATGTCCACATCAAGGTTGAAGAAGAAAGTCTCCATAAGCTGATCCATGTTCACCAAGGCAAATGCAAGCAAATGTGAAGAATGGCTGTGAACAGGCTCTATTTATATTTTCAATAAGACACGCCCACTGGTGTCCCATTGGTGGGTTCTGTTGAAAGAATTTTTCAAGGATTTTCATCATGTGTTTTGCACAGAAAAAACGCAAACGCAGACAAAAAACGCTTTAAAAATCGCATAGAATCGCTTACAATCGCTGCGCTTTTCAAAAACAATGCGCACTATTCGTTGGCAAAATATTGCAGCGATTACACGCGTTTGCACGCGTTTTTTTCATGCGTTTGATGTGCGCTCGATGCGCAGCGCAAAAAAACGCAAGTGTGAAAGTAGCCTAACCCCTTCACCCCAAGGGTGGTTTGCACGTTAAATGACCGGGCCAATTTTTACAATTCTGACCACTGTCTCTTTATGAGGTTATAACTCTGGAACGCTTCAACGGATATTCGCGATTCTGAGATTGTTTTCTCGTGACATATTGTACTTCACGTTAGAAGTAAAATTTCTTCGATATAACTTGCGTTTATTTTTGAAAAAAACGCAAATATGGCGAAAATTTTTAAAATTTGCAATTTTCAAACTTTGAATTTTTATTCCCTTAAAACAGAGAAATATAGTCACACAAATAGTTAAGAAATAACATTTTCCCACATGTCTACTTTCATCAGCACAATTTTGGAACCAAAATTTTTTTTTGTTAGGAAGTTATAAGGGTTAAAAGTTGACCAGCGATTTCTCATTTTTACAACAAAATTTACAAAGCCATTTTTTTTAGGGACCACCTCACATTTGAAGTCACTGTGAGGGGTCTATATGGCAGAAAATACCCAAAAGTGACACCATTCTAAAAACTGCACCCCTCAAGGTACTCAAAACCACATTCAAGAAGTTTATTAACCCTTCAGGTGCTTCACAGGAGCTGAAGCAATGTGGAAGGAAAAAATGAATATTTAACTTTTTAGCCACAAAAATGATCTTTTACAAACTTTTTTTTTATTTTCACAAGGGTAAAAGGACAAAATGGACAGATAACGTTGTTATGCAATTTCTCCTGAGTACGCCAATACCCGATATGTGGGGGAAAACCACTGTTTGGGCACACGGCAGAGCTCGTAAGGGAAGGAGCGCCGTTTGACTTTTTCAAACTAAAATTGGCTGGAATTGAGATTGGACGCCATGTCGCGCTTGGAGAACCTCTGATGCGCCTAAACAGTGGAAACTCCCACAAGTGACACCATTTTGGAAACTAGACCCCCTAAGGTACTTATCTAGATCTGTTGTGAGCACTTTGAACCCCCAAGTGTTTCACAAAAGTTTATAATGCCTGGGTGTGAAAAAAACAAAAAACAATTTTCCACAAAAATGATTTTTTAGTCCCAAATTTTTGAATTTTCCCAAGGAAATTGGACCCCAAAAGTTGTTGTCCAATTTGTCCTGAGTACGCTGACACCCCATATGTGGGGGAACCACTGTTTGGGCACACGGCAGAGCTCAAATGGGAGGAGCACCATTGACTTGTGGGGGGGGGAAACTGTTTGGGCGCACGGCAGGGCTTGGAAAGGAAGTAGTAACGTTTTGGAATGCAGACGTTGATGGGGGTCATGTTCCGTTTGCAGTGCCCCAGATGAGCCTAAACAGTGGAAATCCCCCACAAGTGACCCCATTTTGGAAACTAGACCCCCTAAGGAACTTATCTATATCTTTGGTGAGCACTTTGAACTCCCAAGTGCTTCACACAAGTTTATAATGCCCGGCATGAAAATAAAAAATCCTATTTTTTTCCCACAAAAATTATCTTTTAGTCACTAATTTTTTATTTTCCCAAGGGTAACAGGAGAAATTGGACCACATAAGTTGTTGTCCAATTTGTCCTGAGTACGCTGATACCCCATATGTGGGGGGGAACCACTGTTTGGGCGCACGGCAGAGCTCGGAAAGGAAGGCGCACCATTTGACTTTTTCCAACCAAAATTGGCTGGAATTGAGATTGGATGCCATGTTGCATTTGGAGAGCCCCTGATGTGCCTAAACAGTGAAACCCCCCACAAGTGACCCCATTTGGGAAACTAGACCCCCTAAGGAACTTATCTAGATCTTTGGTGAGCAATTTGAACCCTCAAGTGCTTCACACAAGTTTATAACGTAGAGCCGTAAAATTTAAAAATCATATTTTTTCCACAAAAATGATCTTTTCACCCCAATTTTTATTTTTCCAAGGGTAACCAGACTCCAAAAGTTATTGTGCAATTTGTCCTGAGTGTGCTGATACCCCATATGTGGGAGTAAACCACTGTTTGGGTGCATGGCAGAGTTTGGAAGGGAAGGAGCGCCGTCTGACTTTTTCAACACAGAATTGGCTGGACGCCATGTCGTATTTGGAGAGCTCCTGATCTGCCTAAACAGTGGAAACCCCCAAAATGACACCATTTTGGAAACTAGACCCCTCAAGGAACTTATCTAGATGTGTGGTGAGAACTTTGAACCCCCAGGTGTTTCACTAAAGTTTATAACGTACAGCCGTAAAATAAAAAATCTTTTTTTTTTTTTACAAAAATGATTTTTTTCGCCCCCAATATTTTATTTTCACAAGGGTAACAGAAGAAATTGGAAACTAAAAGTTGTTGTCCAATTTGTCCTGAGTACGCTGATACCCAATATGTGGGCGAAAACTACTGTATGGGCACTCGTCGGGGCTCGGAAGGGAAGTAGTGACGTTTTGGATTGCAGACTTTGATGGAATGGTCTGGGGCGTCATGTCGCATTTGGAGAGCCCCTGATGCACCTAAACAGTGGAAACCCCCACAAGTGACCCCATTTTGGAAAATAGACCCCACAAGGAACTTATCTAGATGTGTGGTGAGCACTTTGAACCCCGAAGTGCTTCACAGAAGTTTATAACGCACAGCCGTAAAAATAAAAAAATATTTATTTTTTTTTTGCAAAAATGATTTTTTCGCCCCAATATTTTATTTTCACAAGGGTAACAGGAGAAATTGGACCCCAAAAGTTGTTGTCCAATTTGTCCTGAGTACGCTGATACCCAATATGTGGGAGAAAACTACTGTATGGGTACATGTTGGGGCTCGGAAGGGAAGTAGTGACGTTTTGGATTGCAGACTTTGATGGAATGGTCTGGGGGCGTCATGTCGCATTTGGAGAGCCCCTGATGCGCCTAAACAGTGGAAATCCCAAACAAGTGACCCCATTTTGGAAAATAGACCCCACAAGGAACTTATCTAGATGTGTGGTGAGCGCTATGAAACCCCAAGTGCTTCACAGAAGTTTATAATGTACAGCCGTAAAAAACAAAAAAATATTTTTTTTTTACAAAAATGATATTTTTGCCCCCAGTTTTTTATTTTCCCAAGGGTAAAAGAAGAAATAGGACGAATTGCACAATAACTCTTGGGGTCCAGAGTACGCTGATACCCCATATGTGGGGATAAACTACTGTTTGGACGCATGGCAGAGCTCAGAAGTGAAGGAGCACCGTTTGACTTTTTCAACGCAGAATTGGCTGGAATTGAGATCAGACGCCATGTCACATTTGGAGAGCCCCTGATGTGCCTAAACAGCGGAAACCCCCAATTCTAACTCCAACCCTAACCCCAACACACCCCTAACCCTAGTCCCAACCCTAACCACAAACCTAACCCTAACACACCCCTAATCCCAACCCTAACCCTAATCCTAACTTTAGCGCCAACCCTAACCTAACTTTAGCCGAAACCCTAACCCTAATGGGAAAATGGAAATAAATACATTTTTTTTATTTTATTATTTTTCCCTAACTAAGGGGTGATAAAGGGGGGTCTGATTTTCTATTTATAGCGGGTTTTTATGATTGGCAGCTGTCACGCTAAAAGACGCTTTTTATTGCAAAAATAGTTTTTTGCATCGCCACATTTTGAGAGCTATAATTTTTGCATATTTTGGCCCACAGAGTCATGTCAGTTCTTATTTTTTGCGGTACGAGTTGACGTTTTTATTGGTACCATTTTTGAGCACGTGACATTTTTTGATCGCTTTTTATTTCGATTTTTGGAAGGTTAGAATGAACAAAAATCAGCAATTCATGAATTTCTTTTGGGGGAGGCGTTTTTATCGTTCCGCGTGTGGTAAAATTGATAAAGCAGTTTTATTCTTCGGGTCAGTACGATTACGGTGATACCTCATTTATATCATTTTTTTATGTTTTGGCTCTTTTATAGAATAAAAACAATTTTATATGAAAAATAATTATTTTTGCATCGCTTTATTCTGCGAGCTATAACTTTTTTATTTTTTCATTGATGATGCTGTATGGCGGCTCGTTTTTTGCGGGACAAGATGAAGTTTTCAGTGGTACCATGTTTATTTATATCTGTGTTTTTGATCGCGTGTTATTCCACTTTTTGTTCGGCGGTATGATGATAAAGCATTGATTTTTTCCTTTTTTTTTTTTTTTTTTTTTTAAGGGGTTCACTAAAGGGGTTAACTAGTGGGTCAGTTTTATAGGGGGGGTCGTTATGGACGCGGCGATACCAAATATGTGTACTTTTATTGTTTTGTTTTTTTATTTACAGGAAGAAATGAATTTATTGGGGAATATATATATATTTTTTTATTTATTTTGGATTTTTTTTTAAAACATGTTTATTTTTATTTTTTTTACTTTTTTACTTTGTCCCAGGGTGGGACATCACTGTATTTTATCAGATCGCTGGTGTTACAGTGTGCACAGCACTCTGTCACACCAGCGATCGCACAGGCATAGATGCAGGCTTCTCAGTGCCTGCTCTCAGCAGGCACTGAGGAATCCGCCTCCCTCCAGGACCCCGGCGCCATCTTGGATCCGGGTCCTGGGAGGGAGGAAGCCCTCAGAACAGCGCGATCACATCGCACTGCTCTGAGGGTCTCAGGGGGGCGCGCAGGGAGCCCCCTCCCTGCGCGATGCTTCCCTGTGCCCCCAGTACACCGCGATCATGTTTGATCGCGGTGTGCAAGGGGTTAATGTGCCGGGAGCGGTCCGTGACCGCTCCTGACACACAGTCACGGGTGTCAGCTGTGATAATCAGCTAACACCCGGCGGCGATTAGCTGCGCTCCCTAATCGCCTATGATGTACTATCCCGTCCATGGTCAGATTGGCACGGGTTTCATGGACAGGATAGTACGTCTAATGTCAGAGAGGGGTTAAGAGTAGGCTGGGCCCTGAGCAGTTTAGAAGGCGAGGGCCCTCCCAACACTTAATGCGTTACGTGACATGTCACATTATTCGCTTGAGAGGTCATATGATAGGTCACGCAATTAACACACAGGAGCTCTGGTGCACATGTGCAGATATAAAATGAGAGACAATGGTAGGCAATTTTTTTTCCCTTATGTACATCGCTATACACAACATAGCACTATATATAATAGAGGATACTACGAGATTGGATGCCATGTCGCGTTTGGAGAGCCCTGATGTGCCTAAACAGTAGAAACCCCCCACATGTGACCCCATTTTGGAAACTAGACCCACTAAGGAACTTATCTAGATGAGTGGTGAGCACTTTGAACCCCCAAGTGCTCCACGCAAGTTTATAATGTAGAGCCGTGAAGAAAAAAAATCATATTTTTTCCACAAACAGGATGTTTTAGTCCCCAATTTTTTACTTTACCAAGGGTAAGAGGAGAAATTGGACCACAAAAGTTGTTGTCCAATTTGTCCTGAGTACGCTGATACCCCATACGTGGGGGGAACCACTGTTTGGGCGTATGGCAGGGCTCGGAAGGGAAGGAACGCAGTTTAACTTTTCCAAACCAAAATTGGCTGGAATTGAGAACGGACACCATGTCGCGTTTAGAGGGCCCCACATGTGCCTAAACAGTGTAAACCCCCCACATGTGACCCCATTTTGGAAACTAGACCCACTAAGGAACTTATCTAGATGTGTGGTGAGCACTTTAAACCCCCAAGTGCTTCACGCAAGTTTATAATGTAGAGCCGTGAAGAAAAAAAATCATATTTTTTCCACAAACATGATGTTTTAGTCCCCAATTTTTTATTTTCCCAAGGGTAAGAGGAGAAATTGGACCCCACAAGTTGTTGTCCAATTTGTCCTGAGTACGCTGATACTCCATATGTGGGGGGAACCACTGTTTGGGCATACAGCAGGGCTCGGACGGGAAGGAGTGCCGTTTGACTTTTCCAAACCAAAATTGGCTGGAATTGAGAACGGACGCCATGTTGTGTTTGGAGAGCCCCTGATGTGCCTAAACAGTGGAAACCCCCCACAAGTGACCACATTTTGGAAACTAGACCCCTAAGGAACTTGTCTAGGTGTGTGGTGAGCACTTTGAACCCCAAGTGTTTCACTAAAGTTTATATTGCCCTGGCGTGAAAAAAAATATTTTTTTTCCACAAAAGTGATTTTTTAGTCCCCAATTTTTATTTTCCCAAGGGTAACAGGAGAAATTGGACCCCAAAAGTTGTTGTCCATTTTGTCCTGAGTACGCTGATACTCCATATGTTGGGGGGAACCACTGTTTGGGCGTACGGCAGGGCTCGGAAGGGAAGTAGTGACGTTTTGGAATGCAGACTTTGATTGAATGGTCTGCGGGCATCATGTTCCATTAGCAGAGCCCCTGATGTGCCTAAACAGTGGAAACCCCCACAAGTGACCCCATTTTGTAAACTAGACCCCTAAGGAACTTATCTAGGTGTGTGGTGAGCACTTTGAGCCCCTAAGTGTTTCACTAAAGTTTATAATGCCCTGGTGTGAAAAAAAAAAAAAAATTTCCACAAAAGTGATTTTTTAGTCCCCATTTTTTTATTTTCCCAAGGATAACAGGAGAAATTGGACCCAAAAGTTGTTGTCGAATTTGTCCTGAGTACGCTGATACCCCATATGTTGGGGGGAACACTGTTTGGGCGTACGGCAGGGCTCGGAAGGGAAGTAGTGACGTTTTGGAATGCAGACTTTGATTGAATGGTCTGCGGGCATCATGTTCCATTAGCAGAGCCCCTGATGTTCTTAAACAGTGGAAACCCCCAAGTGACCCCATTTGGAAACTAGACCCCTTAAGGAACTTATCTAGTTGTGTGGTGAGCACTTTGAGCCCCAAGTGTTTCACTAAAGTTTATAATGCCTGTGTGTGAAAATAAAAAATCCTACTTTTTTCCTCACAAAAATGATGTTTTATTCCCCAATTTTTTTATTTTCCCAAGGTTAAGAGGAGAAATTGGACACCACCAAAGTTGCTGTTCCAATTTGTCTTGAGTACACTGGTACCCCATATGTGGGAAAAAAACTTTGGGCACAAGTTGGGGCTCAGAAGGGAAGTAGTGATGTTTTGGAATGCAGACTTTGATGGAATGGTCTGCGGGCTTCATGTTCCGTTTGCAGAGCCCCTGATGTGCCTAAGCAGTAAAAAAAACCCACAAGTGACATAATTTTGGAAACTAGACTCCCAAGGAACTTTTCTAGTTGTGCCCCCATTTGGAATAATTTGTTTCCTGTAAAGTAAATTAGTAGTGCATGGACGTGTGGTACAATTTGAAGCAATCCTTCATACACAGGCCAGGTTTTTCGGGGCAGGTGTCGCATTGGTAAGTGGTGTCCCTGCGTATTCCCCTTTTGTAACACACTCGGCACCTTTTTTGCGGCTTACCTTTTTTTCCAGTTGACAGGACCACCCCCGGGAAATGCTGACCTGGTATAATACGAGCACCTTCAGGTCACCGGCAGGTTATCAAGCAGGGCACAGCGCGGTCACACCGCGGCTGTGACCTGTGATTGACGCGATCGATGATGACATCGATCACGCCAATCAGCAGCTGCAGGCCCTGCTGGGCCTGTCCTATGCTCCGGCCTAGGATCGGTGCTATTACTGCACCGATCCAGGCAGGTACCGTCAGGGCACAGCGCGGTAATACCACAACTGTGCCCTGCAATTGGCGCGATCGATGTGATCGTCGATCGCGCCAATCCGGGGGGGTCTGGACCATGCCTGGTGTTGCCAGGCATGGGCCTAGGATCGAGTACATCGGTACTCGATCCTAGCCTGGGATCTCACTGTTTCAGCCAATATGATTGGCTGAAACAATGAGAAAGGCCGCGGTTGGCTGTTCAGAATTGAACAGCCAATCACAGCGATCGGGAGGCTGGGTGGGCGGAGACAGGCCCTGGAATGCTGATGCCTCCAGGTAAGATGGCGTCAGAATTTTAATGCGATCACCGTCCATGGTCGGATTGGTCCGGGTCACATGGACGGGATAGTACAGTCATGGCCAAAAGTTTTGAGAATGACACAAATATTAATTTTTACAAAGTCTACTGCTTCACTTTTTCTAATGGCAATTTGCATATACTCCAGAATGTTATAAAGAGTGATCAGCTTAACAGCAATTACTTGCAAAGTCAATATTTGGCTAGAAAATGAACTTTATCCCCCAAAACACATTTCAACATCATTGCAGCCCTGCCTTAAAAGGACCAGCTAACCTCTTTTCAGTGATTGCTCCATTAACACAGGTGTGGGTGTTGATGAGGACATGGCTGAAGATCAATCTGTCATGATTAAGTAAGAATGACACCACTGGACACTTTAAAAGGAGGCTGGTGCTTGGCATCATTGTTTCTCTTCTGTTAACCATGGTTATCTCTAAAGAAACACGTGCAGTCATCAATGCAATGCACAAAATGGCCTAACAGGGAAGAGTATCGCAGCTAGAAAGATTGCACCTCAGTCAACAATCTATCGCATCATCAATAACTTCAAGGAGAGAGGTTCCATTGTTGCCAAAAAGGCTTCAGGGCGCCCAAGAAAGACCAGCAAGCGCCAGGACCGTCTCTTAAAAGTGTTTCAGCTGCGGGATCGGGCTACCAGCAGTGCAGAGCTTGCTCAGGAATGGCAGCAGGCAGGTGTGAGTGCATCTGCACGCACTGTGAGGCGGAGACTCTTGGAGCAAGGCCTGGTCTCAAGGAGGGCAGCAAAGAAGCCACTTCTCTCCAGAAAAAACATCATGCACAGACTGATATTCTGCAAAAGGTACAGGCAGTGGACTGCTGAGGACTGGGGTAAAGTTATTTTCTCTGATGAATCCCCTTTTCGATTGTTTGGGACATCAGGAAAACGCCTCATTCGGAAAAGACAAGGTGAGCGCTACCACCAGTCTTGTCTCATGCCAACTGTTAAGCATCCTGAAACCATTCATGTGTGGGGTTGCTTCTCAGCCAAGGGAATCGGCTCTCTCACAGTCTTGCCTAAAAACACAGCCATGAATAAAGAATGGTACCAGAATGTCCTCCAAGAGCAACTTCTCCCAACCCTCCAAGAGCAGTTTGGCGATCAACAATGCCTTTTCCAGCATGATGGAGCACCTTGCCATAAAGCAAAGGTGATAACTAAATGGCTCAGGGAACAAAACATAGAGATTTTGGGTCCATGGCCTGGAAACTCCCCAGATCTTAATCCCATTGAGAACTTGTGGTCAATCATCAAGAGACGGGTAGACAAACAAAAACCTAAAAATTCTGACAAAATGAAAGCATTGATTGTGCAAGAATGGACTGCTATCAGTCAGGATTTGGTCCAGAAGTTGATTGAGAGCATGCCAGGGAGAATTGCAGAGGTCCTGAAGAAGAAGGGTCAACACTGCAAATATTGACTTGCTGCATTAACTCATTCTAACTGTCAATATAAGCTTTTGTTACTCATATGTTTGCAATTATTATATTTCTGTCTGTGATAAAAACATCTGTCAAACACACATAAAAACCAGAGGGCAGCAGATCATGTAAAAATATAATATTTGTGTCATTCTCAAAACTTTTGGCCATGACTGTACGTCGGATGGCAGAAAGGGGTTAAGAGAGGATGCTATATATAACAAGATGTTGGAATAATGCTTATTATTGTATATATTGCAACAACTGCTATTTACTATTGTTTAATTGTGCATTGCTTTCTGTCTGCAGCAGTAGTGCTATATTGCCAGTAAAGCACTGCTAAAAAAAGAACCAAGAAATTCCTGTTCACTATCTGTGTGTATCTGGAGCTCAGTTTTACTTTCACTTTGCAAGCTGATAGACAAGATGCTAAGATCCTTCCTAAACTATAAGAAATACCAGTTGTAAGCTGTTTTATCTTTGTTCCAGAATAAATATATATTCACTGTTGAATGACTGGACAGTACAGAGATTAATCCGCTGCCAATAGGTTATGGATTCAGACACCCAGAAGTCTATGGACCCAGAAACTCAAAGACCCAGAGAACAGCCCAGCGGAGAGAGAACAATAGTGTAATAAGAAGAAGCAAAGATGGCCACCAGCAGCAACTCTTTGAAGTTCATAGTGACAAATCTGACTTACCAGAACTACCAAACCTGGAAATTCAAGGTAAAGTTCCTGCTGATTAGACAAAACATGTGGAATTACACACAGAATTCTAGACCTGACAGACTACCCGAAGACTGGCTAGTAAAAGCTCAAAATGCACAAAACATCTCCCTCAAAATAGATTATGATCAGATTGTGAATGTATATAAATGTGAAACTGCAAAAGTAATGTGGGAACAGCTGCAGAAAGTGCATGAAAGAATAAATCTCAGCAATAAGCTATATTTAACCCTCAACTGGTGAGGTGGGGTTTGCCACACCCCAGGGAATTTTTGTATGGCTGCCATTTATTGAAAAATGCTGGTATGAGGATACGTGTCTCACTAGCTTCCATCCATTTCCTTGCCAACAGGATGTCGTCAAGGCCTCTCTCTTCTGGCCACGCATAACAGAGCTAGCTGTCGCTAAGTGCTGTCTTGGCCTTCTGAACCCCACATCACCACTCATGTAATTCTTTTTTACACATTTTCAAATTTCGAAAACTTCTTTATTTTTGCACAAATTTATCACTGAGTTTCTGTTTGTTCGTGCACTTGCTCTCAGGCAAAATATGGCAAATTTTTATTTACATTATCCTAAAAGTCATGTTTCATAATGCCCTCGGATTGAATCATCAAAGTATTACATTTTCCGATACTTGTGGGTGTCAAAAATTTGTTACTCATGTGTCATCAATCGCCAATAAGAAAACGATTAAAACAAACGTGATCTTTGCATTTTCTGTAAAAATAAGAGATTTCTAAACACTGGGGTATGGGAAACCCCACATCACCAGTTGTGCGACAAAAACCCCACTTCACTAGTTGAGGGTTAATGAGAAAACTGTATCAGTCTAAGCTGAATAATGGCCAAGATATACAGAATTACATATGAAATAGTCTAGAAATTGTGGAGGGCTTGCAAGGCATTGAGGAAGATCTATCGGATTTCCATGTTGCTGCACTACTACTAAGCGGTCTACTAGGACCCTATGACACACTTTTAACTGCATTAGATGCATGCCCAGATTATGAGCTTACATTGGAGTGTATCAGAGGAAAGCCTGTAGATGAGTATAAGCGAAAGACAGAAACTGTAAGCAGCAGTTGGGTATCAAAAGCAGAATCCACTTTCAAAACCCAAGACCTACTCAAAAATAAAAGTTGTTTGAAGGAATCACATGACTATTTTGTCTACAAGAAATCAAGGCACCTAAAGGTTGACTGTGTGTAGCCCAACTGCGCTTGGAGGCACATTTTCCCAGGAGGATGCACCAAAGGTAACACCCACAAGTGACCTGATATTCATTCACAGCTTCACCATTCCCTAGAGCCACCAGAGGGAGCCTTTTGAGAGTAGATATAAGGATGGTGAAGCCACAGCAGTTAGAGGAGTCTACGCTAGACAGCAGAGAGCTCAGAACAAGCGTAGTTCGTTGTTGCTGTTACCTCAGAAAGTTGAGAAGCTGTTAGTTCTCTTGGAGTGTTGGAGAGTCAGCTCCTAGAAGTGTGCACAGATCAGTAGACGGAAGGTCCTGATAGCTGCTTCAGACAGAGCTTAGAAAGAAAGAAGGAAAGAGAACAACAGTGATTGAAAGAACCTGAAGACTGCAGCTTTGAGCTTAGTTCAATGTGTGGAGGCTAGTACAAGTGGAGAAAGATAGCCACTTCAGCCTGGTCAGAACTGAGTCAACTGAGTGCAGTTCAGGGAGTAAGCGTGCCGACGCTTTGAGAGCGGTGAAGAGAGAGAAGAATCAGCCATCTACTGCTAGTGTGCTTATGTTAAGGGTCGGAGTAGGACGAAAGGCAAGTGGAAGAGAAGAAGAGAGTAACGGAGGTTGAAACAGCATTGAAAGCTTACCTCTACTCTGAATACCGGACACCGGGTCAGAGCTTGCTAGCATCTACACGACTAGTAGGAGATACCGGAGACCCTGCTGGACTACAGGTCGCAGGGGCCCAGGAGTGCTGATACGTAACCGGGGTCAGGAAGACGGGGGTCTAGCAGGACGCTGCATACAGAGACACTGTTCTATCCAAGAGAAGGCCCCACCACAAAGTCAGCCGGGCGTATAAGTGAAGACAGAGTTAGACTTCGTTTCATACAGGTCAGAAACTTACACTACAGGAGTAAGGAGGCCCTACACCTACTCAATGGGAATACTGGACTTGCATCCTCCTCCCTGCCAGCTTCCCGGGACGTGCCTGCAACTACATCAGTAAAGGTACAGAAAGAGACTTTCGTGTGTGTGTCTGCATTATTGCTCCTGCGGCTGAACTCCCCTTCTCCATCCTGCACCCCTACACCGCCATCTACCCTGAGGGACCCAGTCTTGCCTGTGGAAGACTTAACACCTTGCTGCCCAGAAACAACCCCTCAGCAGCGCTGGTCACACTGACCAGGCACCACAGGTGGCGTCACGAACATCTTACAAATACTTTAATCCCCTGTAAATATTCCCCCTTTTTAGTGAGCGCCCAGGGCCATGGACCGAGCTGTGCTACCCGTGACATCCCCCATTGAAGTGAACGGGCTCGGCGCCGAGTACCCCACAGGCCCTGGCGGGCGACTCATCTACCTGGCGTCACGAACAGGATCCGAAGCTCGCTATAAGCGAGTCCTGTGTGCCTGAATTGGACTGTTTTTGTGCAAAAAGACTGTGGTTACTATTTTTGCGATTTTGCCGCCATTTGCCGACATTTTACCGCCATGTTCGCGCCCTGAGGCGCTGGTGAAGAAGGGGGGCGTGCATTCGTGGGCGTACCCCCCCTGTGGCGCGAAAATTATGGCCGCCCTGTCCAAATGCTTCTACAACGTCAGATCATGCCCTACTGCAAAGGAGATCCGCCTCCTCTTCATCCTCAGTGCAAGGAAGAGAAAGCAAAAGTCCCGCCTCCACGGAAAAGACCAGAGCGTTCTGGATGGAAAGCACAGTCTGGCCTGGAGAGAGATGGCTGAAGGACAGGAGTCGCTGTGTGGGGGAATGGTGGTGCGCAGACCCTGTTCCCCTGAAGAGGCGCAGCCTGTACTCGAACCGTCTCCAGGTCGGGAGAGCGATGGAGAACCCTATTGCGTGGAGGAGGTGGTCGCGGCGCTGCGGGATCTGGCCCGGCACCGCGCAGAGATGGAGGCGATGGAGCGGAGCTGGCGGGCCCTGAAACTGCGGCTGCAGTGGGACCGACTGCTCTCCCCCCCAGATGCGCAATTGCTACCTGCGCCACCACTAGAACCAGTGGCTGAGAGGGAACCGGAGGCAGGAACTGAAAGAGCTGTACCTGGCCCCGCCGAGGACGCGGCGGGAGGAGAGGAGGCTGCGGAGGCCTTGCCCGGACCTGAACGCCAGCCAGGCCTGGAACCAGAGGCCGCACCGGTGACGAAAGAATGCAGTCCCCCGGTAGGGACGATGGAAGAGATCCTGCCCGGAGCTGTGGAAATCGACTGGGAGGAAATGGAGCTCCTGGACGACATGGAGTACGCCGCCCAGAAGGAGAATGAGTGGAGACGCCGAGAACAGGAGGAGCGGCAGCAGCGGGAGCAGCGTGAGGCGCAGCGGCTTCACCAGAGGTACCGGAAGAAGGATCTCGCAGACAAGGAGAACGTCCGGCGAGACAGAGGTACGCTCCGGGAACCTCGGCGCCAGGGGGCGATAAGGGACTTTAAACTCCAGGGAGGCTGGGGGTTCATCCATGAGCCCGGGCTATACTAGGAAGTCTTTGTGAACCGCAGGGATGTGGAGTCTCACCTGCCTGAAGGGCACCAGGACAGGGACCTGCTGATAGGAGATGTTGTAACCTACACCCGGCATTGGGGTCTTAAGGGGTGGTATGCCCTAAATGTATCCAGGGTCAGCGCCCCAGTCCCAGAAGCAGGGAGTGCGCCTCGCATCTCAGTGTCCAGGCCCCAACCACACCAGCGCCAGTCCACGCACCTGCGTCATGTTCTGAAGCGCTACAGAGCACAGCGACTGCTAGCGCATCCCCTGCTGAGTCATGCTTGAGCACGCAGCAGAGATCAAGTTGGAGTGAGGCACCTGTCAGGCCTCCAGGCCATCGTATGGAGAGAAAAAGAACTGTAGCTACCAGACCCCAGTAGCGGGACATGACTTGATGGTGTTGTGGTTTAGGACCCACAGTGTGCTTCCAGCCCCAGGTATGGAAGATGCTGCTATGTTTAAAGATTCGTCTGATGAAGACCAGTAGGACCCGGACAGGGTTTACTGAACTGTTGAAAAGTTAATAGTTGCTGCATCCGGACGGGTGCTGGCCTGCTGTTTATGTGAAAAGAAGTTTTGAAAATGTTTACATAGCTATAATGTCTAGTATACCCCAGTAGGGTACTGTGTTTTTGATAATGTCTATGATTATGGACTGCGTGGCTGAGGACTTTGTCAGCCCAAAACCTGTGTTGTAAATAGTTGGCACTTTGTGCCCCATCTTGGTTTTACGTGAAACCACTACTACCTCAAGAAGACAAAACCCGTTTGGTGTGGCCGAAAGTGAGGTTTGCAAAAAGAGAAGTCTTGCAGCCCACCCAGGACCACCGTGGGAGGTTTGAGAGCGGGTCCTCCACAAGTATACTGTTTACTTGAAAAGTACTTTGCACTACCTTTTATATTAAAAATGTATTTATTGTTGTAACGTTAAAGAGTCCTCACCTCCCGTAAGGGAAGAGTTAAAGTTGTTGTTAATTTAAAAATTATTTTTTTCAGCCCGGGAGTGCTGATGTTTACTAGGGGGGGATGTGTAGCCCAGCTGCGCTTGGAGTCACATTTTCCCAGGAGGATGCACCAAAGGTAACACCCACAAGTGACCTGATATTCATTCACAGCTTCACCATTCCCTAGAGCCACCAGAGGGAGCCTTTTGAGAGTAGATATAAGGATGGTGAAGCCACAGCAGTTAGAGGAGTCTACGCTAGACAGCAGAGAGCTCAGAACAAGCGTAGTTCGTTGTTGCTGTTACCTCAGAAAGTTGAGAAGCTGTTAGTTCTCTTGGAGTGTTGGAGAGTCAGCTCCTAGAAGTGTGCACAGATCAGTAGACGGAAGGTCCTGATAGCTGCTTCAGACAGAGCTTAGAAAGAAAGAAAGAAAGAAAGAAATAAAGAAAGAAAGAAAGATAGAGAACAACAGTGATTGAAAGAACCTGAAGACTGCAGCTTTGAGCTTAGTTCAATGTGTGGAGGCTAGTACAAGTGGAGAAAGATAGCCACTTCAGCCTGGTCAGAACTGAGTCAACTGAGTGCAGTTCAGGGAGTAAGCGTGCTAACGCTTTGAGAGCGGTGAAGAGAGAGAAGAATCAGCCATCTACTGCTAGTGTGCTTATGTTGAAGGTCGGAGTAGGACGAAAGGCGAGTGGAAGAGAAGAAGAGAGTAACGGAGGTTGAAACAGCATTGATAGCTTACCTCTACTCTGAATACCGGACACCGGGTCCGAGCTTGCTAGCATCTACATGACTAGTAGGAGATACCGGAGACCCTGCTGGACTACAGGTCGCAGGGGCCCAGGAGTGCTGATACGTAACCGGGGTCAGGAAGACGGGGGTCTAGCAGGACGCTGCATACAGAGACACTGTTCTATCCAAGAGAAGGCCCCACCACAAAGTCAGCCGGGCGTATAAGTGAAGACAGAGTTAGACTTCGTTTCATACAGGTCAGAAACTTACACTACAGGAGTAAGGAGGCCCTACACCTACTCAGTGGGAATACTGGATGTGCATCCTCCACCCTGCCAGCTTCCCGGGACGTGCCTGCAACTACATCAGTAAAGGTACAGAAAGAGACTTTCGTGTGTGTGTCTGCATTATTGCTACTGCGGCTGAACTCCCCTTCTCCTTCCTGCCCCCCTACACCGCCATCTACCCTGAGGGACCCAGTCTTGCCTGTGGAAGACTTAACACCTTGCTGCCCAGAAACAACCCCTCAGTGGATTTACACAGCAGCGCTGGTCACACTGACCAGGCACCACAGGTGGCGTCACGAACATATTACAAACCTTTAATCCCCTGTAAATATCCCCCTTTTAAGTGAGCGCCCAGGGCCACGGACCGAGCTGTGCTACCCGTGACATCCCCCATTGAAGTGAACGGGCTCGGTGCCGAGTACCCCACAGGCCCTGGCGGGCGACTCAACTGCACAGTCTAGAAAGCTAGAATTA
The DNA here is from genome assembly GCA_033576555.1 of Oophaga sylvatica. NCBI lineage: Eukaryota > Metazoa > Chordata > Amphibia > Anura > Dendrobatidae > Oophaga > Oophaga sylvatica. The sequence goes on along the minus strand of JARQOD010000005.1, from coordinate 33,878,644 downwards.
ATCAGCTAAAGAAGCAAAATAATCATCAACGGGTTAAAAGTGCCATTACTGAAGAATATGACACTTCAAGTACTGAATCTGAATTTACTGTTAATGCAAGTACATCAAAACATGCTTGGTGTATAGACTCTGGGGCAACTAGTCATATGACTAATGACAGAAACTTCTCTAACTTTGACCAAAGTAAGTCAGAGAAAGTGATCTTGGCTAATGGTCAGCATATGAATTCAGAGGGAATAGGATATGGTTTCATTAGTTGTCAAGTCTCCCCAACACAAAGCAGAAAGATCCCAGTAAGGATGTCCTTATTGTCCCTAGTCTTGAAAGCAATCTGTTGTCTATGAAGAAACTCACAAGACAAGGAAATGAAGTTACATTTAAAGATGACAGCTGTATTATCTCAAAACAAGGTCACAAGGAAGGAAAAATCAAAGCTAAAATGCAAGGAAAGTGTATACACTGCTAAACATGATTAGCACAAGGATTGCATCTGTGTATGACAATGGCTTCTTGCACATAAAGTCCCAGAAGCAATAAGAAGGTTAGTTCAAAAACAACTGTGTAATCAGACAATTAAATGTACTAGCTGTCTTAAAGGGAAAATGTTAAGAAAATCCTTTACTAAGAATAGTACTACAAAATCAGAGCAGCTTCTGGACTTAATTCACAGAAATGTTTGTGGTCCAATGAGTACTCAAACTCCTGGAAAGAAGAGATATTTGTTCACATTTATTGATGATTATTTAAGATATACAGTTGTCTATCTGCTTCACAGCAAAGATGACGTTCCAGAGAAACTTTAAATATATCTAGTTTAAGTAGAAAGCAAATTTGGGAGAATGCCTAAAATTCTGGGAAAAATATTTAGAGTTGAGAGTCCTCAGTGGTTGATACCTTTTAATGGCTAACTGAAAAGATGGTAACAAATTGCAAGCTTTCGAGACTACTCAAGTCTCTTCATCAGGCGAAGACTTAAGGTACTGCCACACTAAACTATCCCGCTAGCGATCACGATAACGACGCATACTAATGCGATCGCTAGCGGGATAGTTTCAATATCGCTAGTAGCGGCTTAATTTAGCGATGTCGTTAAGGACGCTATCGCGGTTAGCGATCTCCTTAACGACTTTAGCGGTACAAAAGTACCGCTAAATCGCTAAAAAAAGGTGCCACACTCAGCGATATATACTTACCAGCGGGACGGCGACGATAAAAATAGGGTCCGGACCGATGTCAGCGACGAACGAGATCACAGCAGGATCTCAGCAGGGGCCACGTCGTTGCTACATGCCACACAGAACAACGTCACTAACGAGATTGCTAAATAGTGACGTTTTTTAGCAATCTCGTTAGCGACGCTGTTTAGTGTGGCATACCCTTAATACATCTGAAGAATCATATATTTATACACCACACAGCACAGAAAAAATGCAATAAGATAAGACAAGTGACGTGAAGCAGAACTGTCATTATGGCAGAGGGATGAACATAAATATTGGAACAGTTCATAGATAAGGAGTGTGAAAGTTTTATTGCCCTCTGATTGGAGTGCAGATAAGGGAACTTAATATACAAGTAATGAGACTTAAAGCGTTTTAAGGAAAAATGGAATCATGTTTCATACCATTGTACCATGCAACCCTGAACAAAATGATGTAGCGGAAAGAAGGAACTGGACACTTTATGAAAGAGGAAGAAGTATGCTACTTAACACAGATTTGCCAACAACATATTGGGTTAAAGCAATCATGACAGCTTCCTATCTTCAAAACAGACTACCAGGTAAAGCTACTGAAAAAACTTCATTTGAGCAATGAAACATCAAAAAACCTGAACTACAATACATAACAATATTCAGATGTAAAGTATTTGTACATATTCCCAAAGAAAAACGTACCAAGTGGGAATGTTATACAAAAGAGGGTATCCTAGTGGGCTACTGTCATGCTGAGTGAGGGATAACCAAGGTGCACAACAACATCATAATGAGGAGAAGGAGGGGAAGCCCAAACACTAGGGAAGGGGGGAGTGGAGACCCTAGGCAGATATAACAACACTCTGTCTGCCCTAAACGTCCATAAATAGGTTCCACAGCTATCGCCGAACAGGTACCTAATCCCTGCCTGACCCTAGCTATAGGCCATGGATAGGGAGGGGAAGGGGGTATGCGCTAGTCATCCCCCACTACAACTAAAGACAGAGAGGGTGGACAAGCGAGGGGATACACTTAGCTTGAGAAGACCACCAAGATATCACGGCAGCAATCCTCCAAGAGTACTCCAAGAAGACACTAGCCGACTGATAGTACTAGTACTAGAGCCTCTCCTCTCTGCCAAGCCCTTCACTGGCTTCATTTTGATCGGAGGCTCCAGTTAAAAACCCTAACTATGACATACAAAGCCATCCACAACCTGTCTCCTCCATACATCTGTGACATGGTCTCCCTGTAGTTACCTACACGCAACCTTCGATACTCTCAAGATCTCCATCTCTACTCTCTCTTATCTCGTCTTCCCACAAACGCATACAAGACTTCTCCCGTGCTTCTCCCATACTCTGGAACTCTCTACCCCAACACATCAGACTTTTGCCTACCACGGAAACTTTCAAAAGGAACCTCAAGACCCATCTCTTCTGACAAGCCTACAACCTGCAGTGATCCTCAGTCTACTGAACCACCGCACTACCAGCTCTACCCTCTCCTAGTGTATCCTCACCCATCACCTGTAGACTGTGAGCCCTCACAGGCAGGGTCCTCTCTCCTTTTGTACGTGTGTGCCTTGTATTGCTCATGTTTACTGTACTTGTCTATGCATGCCACTTTTTCACATGTAAAGCGCCATGGAATAAATGGCGTTATAAAAATGAATAATAATAAATAAATAAATAAATAATTGCACACAGGTCTGGAGCTACATGTTATGTTCTCGCTTGGTTTCCATAGTCTCCTGCCTTTCATATGCATAAAATGCCTCAGTTGTCTATACCCTTTGGAACATTTTCAGATTCCCAATCAGGTGGAAGAAAAACAGTTCCTTTAAGCACTTTCTTTGGTTAATTTGTGTTTCCAAGGTTGTAGGAACATTCTGAAATGTTGTTCTATGTACTGTTCCTTTCTTCTTGTAGATTTTCCCCTTCTTTTTTCTGCCAAAGCAACCTCACAGTTTCACTTAAATTTGAAGAGTTTGAGTTTGTTTATGTATTCTAGATATTAGACATCTCTGATACGGCTCATTCGTTTTTCAGTTTCCTCAAACACTAATGTAAAGTTCACAGTGAGGTGAATATAAAATATTACCAAAATACATGTCACTAATTTACATGACAGTTATACCAATCAATATTTTCTGTTACTAATTCCCATAAAAAATGTAACAATGGAATTAAATTTCACCCTCATCCTCTAAAACCTCATTCTCATCTATCTAGTCATCCGGCTTTTTTTTAGTTTGACGTTGGGGTGAAACGCTGGAGGAAAACTGATGCGAGAGCGAAGCCCATAGTTTGCTATGAGATTGTTAACATTATTCTGTGACATTAATTGTTGCACCAGACAACTCAAGGAGCCGAATCAGAAAACTCTACATGTTGCATTTTTTCAATATGGCTTACCAGTTTTGCAGTTAAAACTGGTGAAAAAGTTGGATGACAACATCAGTTGTTATCAGTTGAGACACAAAAAACAGACGTGGCATGGAAAAATGGAAACTTGGCTTAACCCAACCTCTATGTTACCACTTACCACTTGTCATACAACTACACAAGAGCCCAGGGACCTCGAATGCCGAAACCACCAGAACAGCATCGGCACGGGAGGTGAATATAATCTTTCTTTGTTTTATTGGGGCCAAACATTGAGATCAAGAAGGGGATGTCCTAATTAGCCATATTTGAAGATGAATTAACAATTTGTAATGGGCAAAAAAAAAATAAATATATCTTGCTATTTCCATCAGTTGAAAATAGCGTTCAAATTGGTATCCAAGTCTTGTAACATGACTCAGGACTTTAATTAAGTTAGATACCCAAAAATGGCATCTAATTTCTCTTCATCAGTGCAGAGCTGCATTTGGATAGCCTTTGAGTTTGAGGGAACTGATTCTCTTTAAGAAGAACTTTTACAAACATTTCTTCCCAACTACACCCTTCCCTGAGTGTCTAATTGTCTATCAATCAGTGGAAAAGTGCTTTATCCATGCTTCATTTATGTATAATGTAATTCTCTAGAGTATAATCTGCTGCCTGCTTTTCTTTGAACTCCATCTTGATTGCCAGTGTTCACTGTGCTAATTATTCCTCCCTCTGCTATAAATCCACTGATTCATCAGCACAGCATCACCTGGCCAGCTACAGAGAGTACCTTATGTCTATTGGAAGGACACTGGGTTTATCCAGCTCTTTGTATTCTTTTATATAAGCTAATAGAATTTAAGTGTGCAGTCATGGAAGCTGAACTGTTATCTTTCACCTTATATCTGTGTGACAGGAGCTGTGTAATGATCATCACTAACTGTGATAGGCATTTCCGTCTTAACTGCTTAATTGTGGTGAATTTTTGAGTACACAGTTCAAGCAGTTTCATCACACAGGATCTTTTATTGACCGAGACGGAGACCCCTGTAGGGAGATGGACCGGGCTAGTGATATTTCTCTCGTATCTGGGCCGGAACTATCGGGGCTGTCACCATTGTTGCCGAGGGAAGTTCTTCCTGACTGGAATGGACCTTTTCACCTGACTGTGGGGGTGGGTCAGATATAAAGGAGACTGAGCACTCCAGAATGGGGCTTTAGGTGGGAAGACAGTGTGTGCGACAGGAGAATGTTGACTCCCTCCCCACAGACCGACGCCATCTAGCAGTCCTGCACTGTACTTGTTCACCCCCGCGCATACAGACCGTGTATCACCAGAGACTGTTACTCCTTTTGCTTCTGACTCCAGTAAGACTAACCGGTACATACCGCTGACTGTAGCCGGCTCTCTACATAGAATTCACCAGGCGGTGCACGTTGATTCAGGTACCATGACCACGGCCTGTACTCCGGGACTTTGTATACCTTCCGCGGTGACTCACACATCCTCTTGTACTGCACCCCGTTCCAGGACCAAAGGACTACTATTGAGGAGACCAGGATACGTCGCAACCGTAAAGAGACAGTGCCTCACCTTTCTTTGGGACAAATCCAGAGACTGCTCTCGTTACCTGCGGCGCCATCGAGGGATTTTCCAGCCTACTTCATCCGGGAACCACAGATTGATAAGTTAACCCATTATTTACACTTCCATTACTGTGATATAATTGCATATTCTTGTTCACCCATATTTCCTCCCTGCGTGGAGTATTCACTGCTATAATATTCTTTATACATATAAAGTATAGAGTCATGATGAAGAGCATGGAGAGCAGGATATCAACATCGGGGGGTGCCCGACGCGTGTCGCCGTCACCTGGACTGCTTCATGACTCTGCCTTATTTGGTGCACGTGTGAGCTTTCCTTTGGCTATATGTTTCATGCTTAGCCATTTATTCATGGTCCTTTCATGGACACATGTTATGTGATTCCAACAATCTGTTTCATTTCTTATTGTTGCTTTTATTTTACTTTGTGGCTGACTATCCTGTGGACATGGTCTTTTTTTTTTTTTCTTTACATCTCATGTACTTGCTATTTGGTGCAGAGCTTTGTTTTATATAGGTGCTATGTTTCATTCTGCCTCAGGTACCTCAGATATCTATTTATATCATTCAATTCACTTATGAGGTTCCTTATTAGGTCTAACAATTTTTCCTGAGGCATCTTTGCACAGACGCTCTGGGTCTTTACATATGTGCGCATTTGGACCATATGGTCCTTTATTTTGAACCAGTACCATTGTGCCTGCTGTATGCTATACTATATGCGTATATATATTGATTGCAGCACTTTTCTCTATATATGTGCTATGTTCTAACCTTGCCTCAGGTATTCATTCATATGGCTCATATTTGCACATGAGGCCATTCATCAGGTCTAACACCTTTTTTTTTTTCTCTTGTGGAGTTATTCCCAGCATGCTTTAGGTTTTTCCACATGTGGACCATTAGGATTACATTATTTCTCTGTATTTCCATGTGTCACCTTGGTATTATTAATCATTCATAGGAGGAGAGTTATTATACAATTTGTTATTCTTATGCAACATATTGTAGCAGGATACATGGGGGCTGTTGCTCATTGTTTTTAATGTTTTTAATCATCTTTGTCAATAAAGTTTCTTTTGTTCTATGATATTGCCATTGGTGGTGTGCATTTATATTGGTGGTCGCTTTTTCTCTCCTTTTTTGTGCATACTTTTTGGATCACCTTTGCACCCCCTGTATTTATGGTTAGACTGTGCAGTGCGCCCATATTACTTATTCTGGTCTATCATTGCATAGTTCATCCCATAACTAATCTATGGGTACCTATGATATCTCCTCACACCCCAGTTTTCATGTAAAAATACCTTTGTAAAGTTTGTTTTCTAGTGTGCAAATCTGTGCGGTCCGGTCCGATGGGCGACGTTTCTTCGCATTCCCTCACCGCCTCCATTTTTACCCTACGCAGTTTTTTTCTCTGTGCTTGCCGCGCTTGCGCTTTTCAAAATCCCCTCGCGCAACTAATTTCCTTCACTTTCCTTGCCCCGGAAGTCGTCCAAGGCAAGCAGTCATTTCCGGGGCATGGAAAGTGAAGGAAAATAGTTGCGCATGCGCTGAAATGATTTTATGCTTTGCCCACTGTTGGGCAAAGCACATTGCACTTGCGCGATGGGATTTTGAAATGCGCAATTGCGGAAACACTACGCTGTCTGTGCTATTCACAGACGAAGATACGTAACAGAAGCCGAGGAGCGCGCGGGGGGGAAGAAAAAAACGCCGCCCATCGGACCAGACCGCACGGATTCCCATACTAGAAAATGACCTTTACAAAGGTATTTTTACATGAAAACTGGGGTGTCAGGAGATATCATAGGTACCCATACATTAGTTATGGGACGCACTATGCAATGATATCTTTATCTCATATGACTAAAATGGGGTGACAAATTCCCTTTAAGGAATCCAGCTGTGTGTTATTCACAATCCTCCATTGAAAATATAATACAAATTAGCACCTATTATTAACTGTAGCATTAGCTTTAGTACAAATCAATGTCCAACCCTTTAACAAGTCTTACAACATGACTGGGGATATTAGCCAGAAACTCATCAGACAGCTATTTATACGTTCAGATACCCGCTCTGTCCAAAGCGCTGCCGGCTATTGTAAGCGCGGTGATTCCGCATGTGTTCACACATGCGGAATCATCGCATTCTATACATAGGACAGTGCTATTTATCTTGGGGAGACGGAGCATCTCCGCAAGATAAATAGACATGCTGCGGTCTAGAAAGACGTGCCGCATGTGCGTATACCGTCATGGCCAAAAGTTTCGAGAATGACACAAATATTAATTTTTACAAAGTCTACTTCTTCACTTTTTCTAATGGCAATTTGCATATACTCCAGAATGTTATAAAGAGTGATCAGCTTAACAGCAATTACTTGCAAAGTCAATATTTGGCTAGAAAATGAACTTTATCCCCCAAAACACATTTCAACATCATTGCAGCCCTGCCTTAAAAGGACCAGCTAACCTCTTTTCAGTGATTGCTCCATTAACACAGGTGTGGGTGTTGATGAGGACATGGCTGGAGATCAATCTGTCATGATTAAGTAAGAATGACACCACTGGACACTTTAAAAGGAGGCTGGTGCTTGGCATCATTGTTTCTCTTCTGTTAACCATGGTTATCTCTAAAGAAACACGTGCAGTCATCATTGCAATGCACAAAAATGGCCTAACAGGGAAGAGTATTGCAGCTAGAAAGATTGCACCTCAGTCAACAATCTATCGCATCATCAAGAACTTCAAGGAGAGAGGTTCCATTGTTGCCAAAAAGGCTCCAGGGCGCCCAAGAAAGACTAGAAAGCGTCAGGACCGTCTCTTAAAAGTGTTTCAGCTGCGGGATCGGGTTACCAGCAGTGCAGAGCTTGCTCAGGAATGGCAGCAGGCAGGTGTGAGTGCATCTGCATGCACTGTGAGGCGGAGACTCTTGGAGCAAGGCCTGGTCTCAAGGAGGGCAGCAAAGAAGCCACTTCTCTCCAGAAAAAACATCATGCACAGACTGACATTCTGCAAAAGGTACAGGCAGTGGACTGCTGAGGACTGGGGTAAAGTTATTTTCTCTGATGCATCCCCTTTTCGATTGTTTGGGACATCAGGAAAACGCCTCATTCGGAGAAGACAAGGTGAGCGCTACCACCAGTCTTGTCTCATGCCAACTGTTAAGCATCCTGAAACCATTCATGTGTGGGGTTGCTTCTCAGCCAAGTGTTATGTTTCGGTAGCTGAAGAGTGCAGGTAAAAAAAAAAGGCAATACACCAGAGCAGTTGGAATCTATGGGATTGCAGTACCCTGACTAACCACCACAACTAGAGGCAGCCGTGGAGCGTTCCTACGTTGGTCCTAGACGCCTCGTCACAGCCTGAGAAACTAACTACACCTAAAGATAGAAATAGGAAAGCTATCTGCCCCGGAGCAGAACCCCAAAGATAATAGAAAGCCCCCAAACATGTAATGGCGGTTAGACAAGAGGAAATACTGACACAGAAAGAAAATAGAATGAGCAAACGCTGGGGCCCAAACTATCTAAAAAGAAAAGGACAGGAAGGGTACTTACTGCAATCCCAGAAAACCCTGAAAAACACCAACTCTACTAATTTCAAAATAACCTGAGATCACACGACCTCTACCACCTAAATTAGCTCTCTGGTGTAACAAAATCAAAACAGCAGCCACTGAAAAAACTGGAAAAAGCAAAAGAACAAAACTCAGTGGCTGAACTAAACTGAGAAGGCAGAAGCCCCCGGAGGGGACCCAGAAGGCCCCCAAAGAAGTGCAAGACAAAATGCAAAAATATAGCAATAACACAAAAGAAGAAAAAATCTTATCTGGAAGCAGGAGATGCAGACACGACACAGCAGGCTACAAGGGAAACTGGAATGAAGGATTCAGACCAGAACAATTGGTCACCGGCAACCCTGATGGGAAAATGACTCCCTTATATAAGACCAGTCAGTAACACCTGATTCCCAGTCCTCACAATCTTCACTAGTACCGCTTGTAACCACCAGAGGGAGCCTCTGCTCAGAACTCATCTCAAACCCATTCACAACAGTACCCCCCCCTTGAGGAGGGGTCACCGAACCCTCATTTGAGCAACCAGGTCGGTCAGGATGAGTTCTATGATACGCACGGATAAGTCTCCTAGCATGGATGTCCGAAGCAAACACCCAAGAATTGTCTTCCTGACCATAACCTCTCCATTTAACCAAATACTGGAGTTTCCGTCTAGAAAAACGAGAATCCAATATTTTCTCAACCACATACTCCAGATTGCCCTCAACCAAAACAGGGTCAGGAGGCACAGCAGCAGGAACCACTGGCTCAACAAACCTCTTCAACAAGGACTTGTGGAACACGTTATGGATCTTAAATGTCCCTGGAAGAAGCAAACGAAAAGAAACAGGATTAATAATCTCCATGATCTTATAAGGTCCAATGAACCTAGGCTTAAATTTAGGAGATGCTACTCTCATAGGAATATTCTTTGAGGACAACCAGACCAAGTCCCCCACTTTAAACCGAGGACCATCAGTCCTATGCCGGTTAGCAAACCGCTGGGCCTTCTCCTGAGAGAAGGACAACCTCTCCACTACCTGGTCCCAAATCTGTTGCATACGCTCCACAACAGAGTCAACACCTGGACAGACAGAAGTCTCCGTCTGTCCTGAAGAAAATCGAGGGTGAAACCTAGAATTACAGAAAAACGGAGACATCAAAGTGGCAGAGCTAGCCCTATTATTAAGAGCAAACTCAGCCAAAGGCAAAAAAGAGACCCAGTCATCCTGATCAGCAGACACAAAGCATCTAAGATAAGTCTCCAATGTCTGGTTTGTTCTCTCAGTTTGACCATTGGTCTGAGGATGAAATGCCGAGGAGAAAGACAATTGAACACCCAGTTTAGAACAAAAAGTCCTCCAAAATTTGGAAACAAACTGGACTCCTCTGTCAGACACAATGTTCTCAGGAATGCCGTGTAAACGAACCACGTGCTGAAGGAACAACGGCACCAATTCAGAGGAGGAAGGCAACTTAGGTAATGGCACAAGATGTATCATTTTGGAAAACCTATCACAAATTACCCAGATGGTGGTCATTCTCTGAGAAACAGGAAGATCGGAAATGAAATCCATAGAGATATGGGTCCATGGTCTCTTGGGCACAGGCAATGGCATCAACAAACCACTAGAGCGAGAGCAAGGCTTGGAGCGAGAGCAAGTCCCGCAGGACTGCACAAATTCCCTGACATCACGAGACAAGGTAGGCCACCAAAAGGACCGACTAACCAAGTCTCTGGTACCAAAAATTCCGGGATGCCCAGCCAATGAGGAACAATGAATCTCAGACATCACACTCTTTTTCCATTGGTCCGGGACAAACAATTTTCCAACAGGGCAGCGCTCGGGCCTATCCTCCTGACACCCCTCCAGAGCAAGTCTCAAATTGGGCGAGATGGCGGAAAGAACTACACCCTCTTTCAAAATAACAGAAGGATCAGATAACTCAGGAGAGTCCGCAAGGAAACTCCTCGAGAGGGCATCCGCCTTAATATTCTTAGTGCCAGGAAGAAAGGAAACCACAAAATTAAAACATGTGAAAAACAAGGCCCACCTGGCCTGTCTAGGATTGAGTCGCTTGGCAGATTCCAGATAGACCAGATTCTTATGGTCCGTAAGGACCACCACCTGATGTTTGGCTCCCTCCAGCCAATGTCTCCACTCTTCAAAAGCCCACTTCATGGCCAATAACTCCCGATTACCCACGTCATAATTACGTTCAGTAGGAGAAAATTTTCGAGAGAAAAAGGCACAAGGGTTACTTTTAGAGGTCTCTGGATCTTTTTGGGACAAAACGGCACCTGCCCCAATTTCAGAGGCATCAACCTCCACCTGAAATGGCAGAGAAACATCAGGCTGCCGTAGAACAGGAGCAGAAGTGAATCTCTGCTTAAGTTCCTGAAATGCAGAGACTGCCTCAGGAGGCCAATTCACCACATCAGAACCCTTTCTGGTCTAATCAGTTAATGGTTTAACAATAACCGAGAAATTACCAATAAATTTACGATAAAAATTGGCAAAACCCAAAAATCTCTGAAGAGCCTTTAATGAAGTTGGTTGGACCCAATCACAGATGGCTTGAACCTTGACCGGGTCCATTTCAATAACAGATGGGGACAAAATGAATCCCAGAAATGAGATCCTCTGTACGCCAAAAAGACACTTTGATCCCTTCACATACAGAGCATTCTCTCTCAAAATCTGGAACACAGTTCGAACATGTTTTACATGAGAGTCCCAGTCATTAGAAAAAATCAAGATATCATCCAAATAAACAATCAGAAATTTGTCCACAAAATCCCTGAAAATGTCATTCATGAAGGACTGGAAGACGGAAGGAGCATTAGTGAGCCCAAAGGGCATCACTAGGTACTCAAAATGCCCTTCAGGGGTATTGAATGCCGTCTTCCATTCATCCCCGTGCTTAATGCGAATAAGGTTATACGCCCCCTGAGGTCAAGCTTGGTAAACCAAGTAGCGTTTTTCACCGTGGAAAACAGGTCAGAAATCAAGGGTAACGGGTATTGATATTTCACAGTAATATTGTTCAAGAGACGATAATCAATACACGGCCTTAATGAACCATCTTTTTTGGCCACAAAGAAAACACCGGCACCTAAGGGTGAAGAGGATGGTCTGATATGACCCTTCTCCAAAGATTCCTTGATATAAGACCGCATAGCGTCATGTTCAGGTACAGACAAGTTAAAAAGGCGACCTTTAGGGAATTTACTACCCGGCACTAATTCAATAGCGCAGTCATAGCTCCTATGGGGAGGCAAGGATGCAGATTTACTTTCGCTAAACACATCAGAAAAATCAAACAAAAAGTCAGGAACATCCTGAGCCTGGGGGGAGGCAGAAAAAACAGGAGTGTTGGTATTAACACATTGGCAGCCCCAACTGGCCACAGACACAGACTTCCAATCCAAAACAGGATTATGAGACTGCAACCAAGGGAAACCCAGCACGATAATGTCATGCAGATTATATAGAACCAAAAATTTGCAGAACTCCTGGTGATCAGGTTCAACCCTCATTATCACCTGAGTAGAAAACTGGGGTTTATTCTCAGCCAAAGGGGTAGAATCGATCCCCAGTAGGGGAATAGACTTCTTTAGGGGTATCAAGGGGAACCCACAACGTTTAGCAAAATCATAATCCATCAGGTTAGTAGCTGCTCCAGAATCAACGAAAGCCTGAGCAGAAAATGAGGACAGAGAGCATATCAGAGTGACAGTTAATAAAAACTTAGTCTGAACACTACCCAAGACAACTGAGCGTGCAAAACGTCTTCCCCGCTTAGGGCAGACTGAAATAGCATGAGAGGCATCACCACAGTAGAAACATAACCCATTGCGCTTTCGAAACTCATGACGCTGTGCCCCAGACACCACTCTATCACACTGCATGGTTTCAGGAGCTGGTTCACAAGGCAACACCATTCCACGCATACTTCTCCGCTCACGCAAACGTCTGTCAATTTGAATCGCTAATGACATAGAATCATTGAGACCAGAGGGGACAGGGAATCCCACCATAACATCCTTTACATTATCCGACAGACCCTTCCGGAAAAGGGCCGCCAAAGCGTCGTCATTCCATTTGGTCAGGACTGCCCACCTACGGAATCTCTGACAGTATAACTCAGCGTCATCAAGCCCCTGATTTAATGCCAACAAGGCTTTTTCAGCTTGATCAGTGACATTAGGCTCATCGTACAATAACCCCAAAGCCTGAAAAAACGCATTAACATCAGTCAAAACAGGATCCCCAGGTATCAGGGAAAAAGCCCAATCCTGAGGATCGCCGCGCAGGAGAGAGATGATAATTTGAACCTGCTGCGCTGCGTTTCCTGAGGACTTAGATTTTAAGGCAAAAAACAATTTACAATTATTTTTGAAATTCTGAAACTTAGCTCGATCCCCTAAAAACAAATCTGGCATGGGGATCCTAGGTTCCACAACAGGCAACCCAGCAAGATAGATAGCAATACTCCGAACCTCAGTGGCAAGCTGATCCACACGGCCAGACAACTGTGCAAACTCCATTGGGAGAAAAGATCCTCCCCAGCACCCAGAGATACAGAGGGAAAAAAAAAAAAAATGCAACAAACAGAAAAATATCTCTGACAACTCTGACAACCTTTTTTTCTATCACAATATTTTTTCCCTTCTGTGAGTACCATACAATTTTCTATTGGCCGGTGATACTGTTATGTTTCGGTAGCTGAGGAGTGCAGGTAAAAAAAAAGGCAATACACCAGAGCAGTTGGAATCTATGGGATTGCAGTACCCTGACTAACCACCACAACTAGAGGCAGCCGTGGAGCGTTCCTACGTTGGTCCTAGACGCCTCGTCACAGCCTGAGAAACTAACTACACCTAAAGATAGAAATAGGAAAGCTATCTGCCCCGGAGCAGAACCCCAAAGATAATAGAAAGCCCCCAAACATGTAATGGCGGTTAGACAAGAGGAAATACTGACACAGAAAGAAAATAGAATGAGCAAACGCTGGGGCCCAAACTATCTAAAAAGAAAAGGACAGGAAGGGTACTTACTGCAATCCCAGAAAACCCTGAAAAACACCAACTCTACTAATTTCAAAATAACCTGAGATCACACGACCTCTACCACCTAAATTAGCTCTCTGGTGTAACAAAATCAAAACAGCAGCCACTGAAAAAACTGGAAAAAGCAAAAGAACAAAACTCAGTGGCTGAACTAAACTGAGAAGGCAGAAGCCCCCGGAGGGGCCCCAGAAGGCCCCCAAAGAAGTGCAAGACAAAATGCAAAAATATAGCAATAACACAAAAGAAGAAAAAATCTTATCTGGAAGCAGGAGATGCAGACACGACACAGCAGGCTACAAGGGAAACTGGAATGAAGGATTCAGACCAGAACAATTGGTCACCGGCAACCCTGATGGAAAATGACTCCCTTATATAAGACCAGTCAGTAACACCTGATTCCCAGTCCTCACAATCTTCACTAGTACCGCTTGTAACCACCAGAGGGAGCCTCTGCTCAGAACTCATCTCAAACCCATTCACAACAGCCAAGGGAATCGGCTCTCTCACAGTCTTGCCTAAAAACACAGCCATGAATAAAGAATGGTACCAGAATGTCCTCCAAGAGCAACTTCTCCCAACCCTCCAAGAGCAGTTTGGCGATCAACAATGCCTTTTCCAGCATGATGGAGCACCTTGCCATAAAGCAAAGGTGATAACTAAATGGCTCAGGGAACAAAACATAGAGATTTTGGGTCCATGGCCTGGAAACTCCCCAGATCTTAATCCCATTGAGAACTTGTGGTCAATCATCAAGAGATGGCTGGACAAACAAATACCTAAAAATTCTGACAAAATGAAAGCATTGATTGTGCAAGAGTGGACTGCTATCAGTCAGGATTTGGTCCAGAAGTTGATTGAGAGCATGCCAGGGAGAATTGCAGAGGTCCTGAAGAAGAAGGGTCAACACTGCAATATTGACTTGCTGCATTAACTCATTCTGTCAATATAAGCTTTTGTTACTCATATGTTTGCAATTATATTTTTGTCTGTGATAAAAACATCTGTCAAACACACACATAAAAACCAGAGGGCAGCAGATCATGTGAAAATATAATATTTGTGTCATTCTCAAAACTTTTGGCCATGACTGTACGCAGGTCTGCCGCCTGCGTCCCTGCACACATAGTGGAGATGGGATTTCATAAAATCCCATCCACTATGCTGTAACATCTGGCTGCTGCGGATTGGACTCTGTGGATGTACGCAGCGTCCAATCCGCAGGGTTTACTGACCGTGGAAACATACCATAAGGGACTTTGACAACCTTGTCACATTTGCTTATTACAACAATGAAGTTGATGAAGCACCAGAGTTCAGAAGTGGTGGGATCCCAATACTTATTGAACTCCACGATGCTTTCAATAAGAAATTAAGTTTAGCTGACAGAGCAAATATTTATTTTAATGATCTTTCCCCAAAGTCAGAGAAGTAGCAAAGTTCCTTAGCCCTAGTGCAAAATCTGTGATAGGTTTATCCAGTAGGTGCTGTTGATAAAAATGGTGTCTTTATCTGTGGCATAGGATAATTTAAGTCTTTAGGTAAAAGGACACAGGTGTGAGTCCTATGAATCCTACCTTTTCACCCCCTAATGTGATGTCTCAGCTCACAGAGGAAAGTCTCGTTCACGTGGCCACATAATGGGTTTGTAGAACGTTCATGTAGAATAATATGGCATCCCTAGACTCTATGGGGTCCTGCACATATACTGTATCTCTATATATCTCTATAAGGAGATATACTTTTTTTAGTTGGATCCTGTACAAATTTGATAGAGAAACATTGTGGCTTGGAATGAGCGGACCAGTGGAAGTTCGGATTCTGGTACCAGACCGAATTTTAGTCCAAAGTTCGCTTAGGATACCAGAACTGTACCTGCACTTGAAACTGATTCCCATTTAAATCAATGGGGACTCAAACTTCGGAGCTCGAAAATCTCTCTCTCCTTCCTGGACTCCCACTGTTACACCCGGTCCCAGCGCTGCCTCTGCACTCCGTTCTGCTCACTCACCTGTTCCTCGGGCTGTCCCTCTGCGGCGGTCTGTGCGTGGGCTGGGGTCTCCTGTCCCATCTGCTCTCCGGCGTCCTGAGTCCTTCTCCACTTCCTGGCACGCTGCTGGCAGGCCTCCAGAAAGTCGGCTTAGGACGCGAGGCCGCGCCCACCGCCTCTCTTAAAGGGGCAGCGTGCATCTTTTGAAATAGCTAATTATCCAATGGCTGCGCTCTCAGTACTATATCTGGTCACTCCACCATTAGGGGAGTGCCGGAGCAACGTGTTCTATCATTGCTACATCCGGTTCTGTGCCTGTTCTGTCTGCGCTGCGTCTGCAGTCTCTGTGCTTCGCTGATACTGTTTGTCTCCTCAGATCATTGCTAACCCGTATCTGGCTAATCTGGACAATCTCGGCTATTAATGGCGCAAGTGTCATCCCATTCCGCCATCAGCCATCCGTACCCGTGGACCGTGACAAGGTCACTGAAGCCAGCCTTCTACCATCCGTTCTGGACCAGGACCTTACCCTTCTCCGTCAAGAACTTTCCACGGACTCTGTAAATACTTGTTACCCTTTTGGTCCCTCTGGGACAGCTGCCACGTGTCCGGGGTCTAACTGGAGGTAGCACCTGTGTCCTCCGGGTATTCCATTCTGGTCCTGTTCGAGGGGCCTTACTACGGGTACCCGGGGCTCACTAGTTACGCCCCCTTCGGAGCCCCCCGGACTGCGGTCTCGAGGTTCCACATTAAAAAATAAAAAACGAATGTGAACTTCACCACCTCTGCCTCCGCTTCCATTCGTTACAGATTGCTCTGGCCATGGAACCCGCTGGATCCCAGAGACCTCTGGCCACGGATCTGTGCCAGGAGTTGGCCCGTTTGGGAGTTCAACAGGACAAGATCACGACTTATCTACGCAGCTTGTCTACCCGCATGGATTCCCTAGGGTCCTCGTCTGCACCTGACTCTTCTATCAATAATCAGGTACCAGTTCCCATGGCAAATCAAGGTCCCCGTCTGGCGGCTCCTACCCATTTCCAGGGTGATCCTACTCTGTGTCGGGGTTTCCTCAATCAGTGCACTCTACACTTCGAAATCTTGGGGCATATGTTTGCTTCTGACCGAGCCAAGGTGGGCTTCATCATGTCACACCTGGGAGGAGAAGCCCTCGCCTGGCTAAACCCGCTATGGGAGAGAGGGGATCCGGTGGTTAACGATCTTCAATCTTTCCTAGAGGCTTTTCGCAGGACTTTCGATGAACCTGGTCGTACCACTTCGACTGCATCAGCTCTGCTCCGCCTGCGCCAAGGTACTCTCACGGTAGCTCAGTATGCTGTTAAATTCCGCACCCTCTCGTCTGAATTGTCGTGGAACAATGAGGCCCTGGTCGCTAACTTCTGGGAAGGTCTATCCGGAAGAATCAAGGATGAGCTGCCGGGACGGGACAGACCTACTCTCTTGGAAGAGCTAATATCCTTGGCAACCCGAATTGACCTGCGTTTTCAGGAGCGCTCCATGGAGATCAAGCGGGACAAAAGGTCCTATCACC
>JARQOD010000005.1:33795148-33861189 GCA_033576555.1 Oophaga sylvatica | reverse complement strand
TTAACAAAAATAGGGGGGATCCCCACGCCGTTTTTTTTTCGAGGGGATCCCCTATTTTTGTTAACCAGCCAAGCTAAGCAGACTGCTGTGGCCTGGTATTATCAGGCTGGCAAGGTCCATGGATATTGGATCCTTACCAGCCTGAAAAACCAGGCCTCAGCGGTCTGCTTCATCTGGCTGGTTAACAAAAATAGGGGGGACCCCACGCCAATTTTTTTCGAGGGGATCCCCTATTTTTGTTAATCAGCCAAGATATGCAGACTGCTGTGGCCTGGTATTATCAGGCTGGCAAGGTCCATGGATCTTGGCTCCTTAACAGCCTGAAAATCCAGGCCTCAGCGGTCTGCTTCATCTGGCTGGTTAACAAAAATAGGGGGGACCCCACGCCAATTTTTTTCGAGGGGATCCCCTATTTTTGTTAATCAGCCAAGATATGTAGACTGCTGTGGCCTGGTATTATCAGGCTGGCAAGGTCCATGGATCTTGGCTCCTTAACAGCCTGAAAATCCAGGCCTCAGCGGTCTGCTTCATCTGGCTGGTTAACAAAATAGGGGGGACCCCACGCCATTTTTTTTTCGAAGGGAACCCCTATTTTTGTTAATCAGTTCCCTCTGACGTCACTGATGGTGTCCCTGGCTGACCTGAAGTGAAAGTGGAAAGCAATCAATTAAGCTTTCCACTTAAGGGCCCGTCTCACATAGCGATATCGCTACCGAGATCGCTGCTGAGTCACTAGTTTTGTGACGCAGCAGCGAGCTCACCAGCGATATCGCTGTGTGTGACATTCAGCGACGATCAGCCCCCCTGCCGGGTATCGCTGATCGTCGCTGAAATGTCAGGACCTTTTTTTGATCGCTGGTTTCCCGCTGACAGGCACACATCGCTGCGTGTGACAGGCGGGAGACCAGCGATCCGCTGGTAACCAAGGTACACAGCGGGTTTCCAGGCGCGGGGCTGTGCCTAGAAACCCGCTGTGTACCTTGGATACCAGCGCCCTGATGCAGGGAGCTGGTATCCAAGGTACACAGCGGGTTTCCAAGCGCTGCGCGGTGCCTGGAAAACCGCTGTGTACCTTGGTTACCAGCGGATCGCTGGTCTCCCGCCTGTCACACGCAGCGATACGTGCCTGTCAGAGGGAAACCAGCAATCAAAAAAAGGTCCTGACATTTCTGCGACGATCAGCGATACCCGGCAGGGGGGCTGATCGTCGCTGAATGTCACACACAGCGATATCGCTGGTGAGCTCGCTGCTGCGTCACAAAACTAGTGACTCAGCAGCGATCTCGGTAGCGATATCGCTATGTGAGACGGGCCCTTAAGCGATGTTACCCGCAGTGTCGCTGTCCCAGATCGCTGCCTGAGCTGCCTGTTTGGCAGCTCAGCAGCGATCATGTAGCGATACACCAGCGATCCTGACAAGTGCATATCGTTGTCGGGATCGCTGGTGTATCGTTATGTGACACCCAGCCTTTACTCTCCTGTCAGGCAGGAGAGGAACTCATTCATTTGGGGTTTACTGTGAGGCTGCAGCATTAGCTGCGGTCCCTGCAGTAAACATTAACCCTTTCTGAAGGATTACACCGTGGGACCTGACTGTGCATGGGATAGGTAAGAATAATTTTGCTTTTTTATTTTATTTTTATTACAGGAAATGGTTTTTGCAGTAAAATAAAAGATGGTCAAAAACATGTGTCTTTATTTCATTAAAATGATTTTTAATTAAAGTGTGTGTGTTTTATTTTTATTTCATGCAATAGGATTAATAATTGATAGTTGTCTAATTGACAGCTCTCAATTATTAACCTGGCTTAAGGTCACCTTTCAATAGCAAGGTGGCTTTAACCCCATATTAACCCATTCACCACCGCTACAGGGCAATGGGAATAGACGGGCAAAGTGCCAGAAAGGGCGAATCTAATTATAGATTTGTCTTTCCTGGGGTGTCTGGGGGCAGATGTTAGTAGCCGGGGGGGGGGCAAAAATAATGGTCCCTCTCTGGGCTATTATTATCTGCCCCCACTCACTGGCTTTGTCTGTCTGGTTGCGAAAATAGGGCGGGAGCCCACCCATTTTTTTTCAGCAATTTTACACCTCATATATATATATACATGTCATTGAATTTGTGACACATATATATATATTTATATTTGTAGTTCATACACTTCTACATAGTATAATAGCCGCTAATTCAATTGCCGGCTTTTGTGAAAATGCAGAACCCGACATGAAATGACACTTGGTGTACATAGGGTTAACCATGTCTTTTCATGTCCTTTGCTATCTAATTTGCACAAACAATTAAATCAGACTATGTGTGCAAAATTTCACACCTGTAGGGGTTAATTAAAGGTGTAAATTCGTAGCAAAAAAGTCCGTTTTTTTTACAACGAATTTACACCTTTAATTAACCCCTACAGGTGTGAAATTTTGCACACATAGTCTGATTTAATTGTTTGTGCAAATTAGATAGCAAAGGACATGAAAAGACATGGTTAACCCTATGTACACCAAGTGTCATTTCATGTCGGGTGACCCGACATGAAATGACACTTGGTGTACATAGGGTTAACCATGTCTTTTCATGTCCTTTGCTATCTAATTTGCACAAACAATTAAATCAGACTATGTGTGCAAAATTTCACACCTGTAGGGGTTAATTAAAGGTGTAAATTCGTAGCAAAAAAGTCCGTTTTTTTACAACGAATTTACACCTTTAATTAACCCCTACAGGTGTGAAATTTTGCACACATAGTCTGATTTAATTGTTTGTGCAAATCAGATAGCAAACGACATGAAAAGACATGGTTAACCCTATGTACACCAAGTGTCATTTCATGTCGGGTGCTTCTGTCTTTTCACTGAAGCCGGCTTTACCCGGCAATTGAATCAAAGGATATTTTACTATGTAGAAGTGTATAAACTATACATATATGTATATATATATGTCACAATGACATGTATATATATATATATGTATTCTATGTGTGTATATTTAGTGTTTACAAGGAAAGAATGGGGTTTTTTTAGTTGCGATATTTTGTTCCCATAGACTTACATGGGACTTCCTGTATCGGTATCGGGTATCGCCGATATTTTAGTGTTATCGGCGATACCATTCCGATTCCGATACTTTAGGATATCGGAAAGTATCGCTCAACTCTACTCACTAATGCTCCTTCTGTCTTCCAGTCCTTCATGAATAAATCAAGAAAGGCACATCCAGCCTGGATGTGCCTTTCTTGATTTACTCATCCTGTGTGAGCCTGAATCTGGCTCTTTCACTTGGATCCACCTGAGGCAAGCTGCAAGCCCTGTCTATTGAAAAGTATCCCAGAAGGATTTTTGAGGATACACAATCTAAAGCCATATTAGTCTTCTATCAGGTGAGTGCATAAAATTGTGCACACTCTAAAGACTATAATATTGTTTTTACGCACTTAGGGCGCGCGATTTGTCTATTCTTCTCTCCCAAACAGGGTTTTTTTTTTTTTTTTTGTATAGTCCTTCATGAATGACATTTTCAGGGATTTTGTGGATAAATTTCTGATTGTTTATTTGGATGATATCTTGATTTTTTCCAATGACTGGGACTCTCATGTAAAACATGTTCGGACTGTGTTCCAGATTTTGAGAGAGAATGCTCTGTATGTGAAGGGATCAAAGTGTCTTTTTGGCGTTCAGAGGATCTCATTTCTGGGATTCATTTTGTCCCCATCTGTTATTGAAATGGACCCGGTCAAAGTTCAGGCCATCTGTGATTGGGTCCAACCTACTTCATTAAAGGCTCTTCAAAGATTCTTGGGTTTTGCCAATATTTATCGTAAATTTATTTGTAATTTCTCTGTTATTGTTAAACCATTAACTGATTTGACCAAGAAGGGTTCTGATGTGGTGAATTGGCCTCCTGAGGCAGTCTCTGCATTTCAGGAACTTAAGCAGAGATTCACTTCTGCTCCTGTTCTACGGCAGCCTGATGTTTCTCTACCATTTCAGGTGGAGGTTGATGCCTCTGAAATTGGGGCAGGTGCCGTTTTGTCCCAAAGAGATCCAGAGACTTCTAAAAGTAACCCTTGTGCCTTTTTCTCTCGAAAATTTTCTCCCACTGAATGTAATTATGACGTGGGTAATCGGGAGTTATTAGCCATGAAGTGGGCTTTTGAAGAGTGGAGACATTGGCTGGAGGGAGCCAAACATCAGGTGGTGGTCCTTACGGACCATAAGAATCTAGTTTATCTGGAATCTGCCAAGCGACTTAATCCTAGACAGGCCAGGTGGGCCTTGTTTTTCACACGTTTTAATTTTGTGGTTTCATTCCTTCCTGGCACTAAAAATGTTAAGGCGGATGCCCTCTCGAGGAGTTTCCTGGCGGACTCTCCTGAGTTATCTGATCCTTCTGTTATTTTGAAAGAGGGTGTAGTTCTTTCCGCCATCTCGCCCAATTTGAGACTGGCTCTGGAGGGGTGTCAGGAGGATAAGCCCGAGCGCTGCCCTGTTGGGAAATTGTTTGTCCCGGACCAGTGGAAAAAGAGTGTAATGTCTGAGATTCATTGTTCCACGTTGGCCGGTCATCCCGGAATTTTTGGTACCAGAGACTTGGTTAGTCGGTCCTTTTGGTAGTCTACCTTGTCTCGTGATGTCAGGGAGTTTGTGCAGTCCTGCGGGACTTGCTCTCGCTCCAAGCCTTGCTCTCGTTCTAGTGGTTTGTTGATGCCATTACCTGTGCCCAAGAGACCATGGACCCATATCTCTATGGATTTCATTTCCGACCTCCCTGTTTCTCAGAGAATGACCGTCATCTGGGTGATTTGCGATAGGTTTTCCAAGATGATACATCTTGTGCCATTACCTAAGTTGCCTTCCTCCTCTGAATTGGTGCCTTTGTTCCTTTAGCACGTGGTTCGTTTAACGGCATTCCTGAGAGCATTGTGTCTGACAGAGGAGTCCAGTTTGTTTCCAGATTTTGGAGGACCTTTTGTTCTAAAATTGGTGTTCAATTGTCTTTCTCCTCTGCGTTTCATCCTCAGACCAATGGTCAAACTGAGAGAACAAACCAGACATTGGAGACTTATCTAAGATGCTTTGTGTCTGCTGATCAGGATGACTGGGTCTCTTTTTTGCCTTTGGCTGAGTTTGCTCTTAATAATAGGGCTAGCTCTGCCACTTTGATGTCTCCATTTTTTTGTAATTCTGGGTTTCACCTCGATTTTCTTCAGGACAGACGGAGGCTTCTGTCTGTCCAGGTGTTGACTCTGTTGTGGAGCGTATGCAACAGATTTGGGACCAGGTAGTGGAGAGGTTGTCCCTCTCTCAGGAGAGGGCCCAGCGGTTTGCTAACCGGCATAGGACTGATGGTCCTCGGTTTAAAGTGGGGGACTTGGTCTGGTTGTCCTCAAGAAATATTCCTATGAGAGTGGCATCTCCTAAATTTAAGCCTAGGTTCATTGGACCTTATAAGATCATGGAGATTCTTAATCCTGTTTCTTTTCGTTTGCTTCTTCCAGGGACATTTAAGATCCATAACGTGTTCCACAAGTCCTTGTTGAAAAGGTTTGTTGAGCCAGTGGTTCCTACTACTGTGCCTCCTGACCCTGTTTTGGTTGAGGGCAATCTGGAGTATGTGGTTGAGAAAATCTTGAATTCTCGTTTTTCTAGACAGAAACTCCAGTATTTGGTTAAATGGAGAGGTTATGGTCAGGAAGACAATTCTTGGGTGTTTGCTTCGGACATCCATGCTAGGAGACTCATCCGTGCGTATCATAGAACTCATCCTGACCGACCTGGTTGCTCTAATGAGGGTTCGGTGACCCCTCCTCAAGGGGGGGTACTGTTGTGAATAGGCTGGAAATGAGTTCTGAGCAGAAGCTCCCTCTGGTGGTTACAAACGGTACTGGACTGTCCAGTGAAGATTGTGAGGATTGGGAATCAGGTGTTACTGACTGGTCTTATATAAGGGAGTCACCTTCCCATCAGGGTTGCCGGTGATCAATTGTTCTGGTCTCAATCCTTGATTCCTGTTTCCTTGGTAGCCTGCTGTGTCGTGTCTGAATCTCCTGCTAACAGATAAGACATTTTCTTCTTTTTGTTTTTGTGCTTGATTTTTGCATTTTGTCCTGCACTTCTGTGGGGGCCTACAGGGTCCCCTCTGGGGGCTTTTGCCCTCTCAGTTCAGTTCAGCCACTGATGTACATTTGCTTTTTCCAGTTTTTTCAGTGGCTGCTGTTTTGTTTTTGGTTACACCAGAGAACTAATTTAGGTGGTAGAGGTCGTGTGATCTCAGGTGTTTTTGAAATTAGTAGAGTTGGTGCTTTTCAGGGTTTTTTGGGATTGCAGTAAGTGCCCTTCCTATCCTTTTCTATTTAGTAAGTTTGGGCCCCAACGTTTGCTCATACTATTTTCTGTCTGTGTCAGTATTTCTTCTTGTCTAACCGCCATTACATGTTTGGGGGCTTTCTATGTTCTTTGGGGATCTGCTCCGGGGCAGATAGCTTTCTTCTTTCTATCTTTAGGTGTAGTTAGTTTCTCAGGCTGTGACGAGGCGTCTAGGACCAACGTAGGAACGCTCCACAGCCGCCTCTAGTTGTGGTTAGTCAGGGTACTGCAATCTCATAGTTTCCAACTGCTCTGGTGTATTTCCTTTTTTGCCTGCTCTCCTCAGCTACCAAATCATAACACATAATGTTATGATAAATGAAAAACATGCTATTAAAAGTTTGGGTTCAGGTCATTATACCGGCAGCCGAAAGGGTAGGGTCTTGGTTCTAAAGACATAGTATTATGATAAGGAGATGACACATATTCTTAAGGATCCTGTTATATACAAAGTCTTGCCCAATGATCTTAACCTTATATTTAAAAAACCTTTAAAAGTTCTCAGAGATAGAGGGAAAACTCTGGGTATTTTGTATAAAAAAAGAGTTTAATTACTTATACATTAAAAATCCCAGTTTAACAACTATTAAACCCCCCCCAAAAGTACATAAGAACCTGTTACAACCCCATTGTAGTCCTACAGTATTAGGGATAGATTTAGTCACCTCTAGTCTCTCGGAATATTTAGATTTTTTTCTTACAAAATATGCTCAGAGTTCATTATCTTATTTGAGAGACTCAGGATACCATTTCTTTCCTAAACAAATTACCATCATTACTGGGCATATGTGACGTCACCTCACAATAAAATATTATACCCATTGATATAGGAATCAAAACAGTATGTATAACCCTCAGAATACATAACACTTGCAGAAATATTCTTCCAAGATTGTTTACTGTTCTGCTTTAACCATAATAATTTTTGATATGATAACAATTTTTGTTTGCAGACTGCTGGGACCATGATGGGGGCAAAATTCACCCCAAGTTTCGCTAATATTTTCATGGCTCATTGAGATTTCATCTCTCCTCTTATATCTCCAGAATCTCTATGAAAATTGATTTAGTGGAAGAGATATATAGACGATTGCTTGTTTATTTGGAATGGGGACTTAGAGGAGGCCAAACTCTTTGTCAAAACTCACATAACTAACCAATTTAATAATGTTCTTACTGGCAGTATTATTCCAACACCTATCAATGTTCTGGATCTTTTCATTATTTTGGAACAGGGTGTTATCCACAAATTATTTTTTTAAACTGATGCAAAAAAAATTGTAACATAGATCTTCAAAAATGTTTTTTGCTTAAAATTCTGCCTAATAGTCAGATCCTATGGGTAAAATGCAATTGTACTAAGGACTACAATATTATCATTAAAGTATTTTTTAACAACGTTTCATAGAAAAACATTACAACATGGCCCAGATGGAACAAACTATCCTTGAGAAAGGGCATTTAGATACTCCCAGTTGTTCAACAGCCAAAAAACACAATAGCCTCGCTGCCAATCACAAATATTTCAAATTACTCAATATAGTAAAGATGCATGTGAATTATGTAGAACAATGAATAAAAATTGGGATAATTTAAAATGCAATCCCGTGCTGAGTTTTTCCATTCCTGACAAGCCCATGTCACCTTTAACCCCTTTACGACCAGAGGTATTTTTGTTTTTGTGTTTTTGTTTTTTGCTCCCTTCTTCCCAGAGCCATAACTTTTTTATTTTTCATTCAGTATGGCCATATGAGGGATTGTTTTTTGCTGGACGAGTTGTACTTTTGAATAACACTATTGGTTTTAACATATTCTCTACTGGAAAGCAGGAAAAAAATTCCAAGTGCGGTGAAATTTTTTTTTTACCATGTTCACTAAATGCTAAAACCGATCTGCAATTATGATTCTCCAGCCATTATGAATTCATAGACACCAAACATATCTAGGTTTTTTTTTATTTAAGTGGTGAAAAAAAATCCAAAGTTTGGTAAAAAAAAAAAATGCCGCCATTTTCTGAGACCTGTAGCGTCTCCATTTTTCGCGATCTGGGGCTGGGTGAAGGCTTATTTTTTGCACACTGAGCTGATGTTTTTATTGATACTATTTTAGATACAGTCTTTTATTGCTCATTATTGAATTTTATTGCAATGTAGTGGCGGCCAAAAAACGTAATTCTGACGTTTGATTTTTTTTCTCTTTATGCCATTTAGCGATCAGGTTAAATCTTTTTTTAGATTGATAGATTGGGCGAGTCTGAACATGACAATACCAAATATTTGTATATCTGATTTTTTCATTGTTTTATTTTGAATGGGACGAAAGGGGAGTGATTTGAACTTTTATATTATTATTTATTATTATAGTGCCATTTGTTCCATGGCACTTTACATGTGAAAAAAACGAGTACAGTAATCTTAATACAAGTCACGACTGTTACAGGGTGATAGAGGACCCTTCCTGCAAGGGCTCACAACCTACAAGGGATGGGTGAGGATACAGTAGGTGAGGGTAGAGCTGGTCGTGCTGCGGTTTGGTCGATCAGTGGTTATTGCATGTTGTAGGCTTGTCGGAAGAGGTAGGTCTTCAGGTTCTTTTTGAAGGTTTCCATGGTAGGCGAGAGTCTGATATGTTGTGGTAGAGAATTCCAGAGTAGGGGTTTATATTTTTTTAAATTTTTTAAAATATTTCTTAAAACTTTTTTTTTTACTTTTTTTTTATGCTTCAATAGTCTCCATGGGAGACTAGAAGCTGTAGTACTTTGATCGCTTCTGCTACATACAGACGAAGATCAGATTGCCAGTGTGTAGCAAAAATGCTCACTTGCTATGAGCGCCGACCACTGGGCGGTGGTAATAGCAATTTGGCAACGACATCCATAGAGGTCTGCTGGAGACCTCTGGTTGTCATGCCGACCCATCGGTGACTCACGATCATGTGACAGGGTCACTGATGGGCCGGATTAGTGATGTGCTTCCGGTAAACGCAAGTTATTTGCCACTTTCAGAAATTGACAGCGGCATTTATCTAGTTAACAGCCATAGGTGGATCGCGATTCAACCCACAGCTGTTGCAGGCATATGTCAGCTGTATAGATTAGCTGTGTCCGGAAAGGTGCAGGCTAAGCGCCCGTGCTTACACCAAACATGGGGAGTCCCGATGTTGGAAAGGGGTTAAAAGATCCCCAAACCTTAAAGATAAAATGGTTAAGAGTGGATTTTAGAAAATTTGGTACATATATTGGGTATAAGAGCACCCCACTACATGAACACTATAAAAGAGTTAGTAGAGACGAAGGGAAGTTCATCGGCCATCCAGGATATATGTACTGTAAAACTTGACTTTATTAGAAAAATTGATTAAAACATAATAAAATGAAACCTCAAGAAACCTGATGCATTTCTGGTGTATTAAACACCCTGATTCATAGGACAACTGAATAAAAGAGTTACCGTACTTCTTCCAAGTCTAGTCATTCCAATACATCCTTCAATATTAAAAAAGGCATCACGACTCACGAGTGATTCCACCAATGTTTTTTACAAGAATGTCCATTCGGTTTGTTTTATTTTAGCCGCAACGACACGAAAATTAAAAACCAGTATTAGAGAAGACATTTACAATATTAAAACAGGTCTGGAAACACGTTTCCTTACACTTTACTGTTCATAGTCAAAATCCACATGGACCGAAATTCATTGTTAGGCCTCATACTCACTGGTGCCGAAAACGGATGAAAATCAGACGATAAAAAATCGGATGCAAATCTGACCAATGTTAGTCAATGGGTGAGTTTTCATTAGCGATTTTTTTCTCATCAGATATTGGTGTGAGAAAAAAATCGCAGCATGCTGCGATTTGATGCGATTTTGGGATGAAAATCGCCAATGCAAGTCAATGGGTGCGATTAAAAATCGCACAGAAAACACACAGAAAACGGATGGTGTATTTTTTGGGCTATTTTGTATGCAAAATAGAGCTTTAAACTTGGATCTTAAAAAAAAAAAAAGGAGACACAGGAAGTGACTAAGAGGGAAGTGTGATGAGGGATGGTATAAAAACCACTCCCAGAAAGCCTGGAATTAGACACACCTCCACGGATTTGATTTCTCTACTATTGCCGCCATGTCCAGATCAATTAATGTGGAAATGCTGTTGGTGTTAGTCCAAGAAAGACCTGAGCTGTGGGATCCTAGAGACCACAATTATCAAAACCGAAGTGTGCGGGATGCAACTTGGACATATATATGTCGGCAAATGTTTGAAAACTATGATGAAAGTGCTCCGACTGTGCAGTTTGGAACGTGTAAGTAGAATTGTTCTTACTACAATTAGTTAATAATTTATTCTTAAATACCTTGCTTTGGTGGGCAATTATATGTTATTGTTGAAATTTATTTAAAATTATATGTTAAATTGTTAATGTTTTATTTGTAACATTACACTAAGAAAATACCTTTTAACAATAGAGCCTTTAAATATGTGCCTATTCATGTATGTTTTATATAATTAATTTTTATTTTCTTTTTTTTTTTTTTTTTTATATTGTATTTTATGTTATTTCCTTTTTTATTTTTTTATTTTATCTTATTTCCTTTTTTTTAATTTTTATGTTGTTTTTTATTTGATCTTATTTCCTTTTTGTTAATTTTTATGTTGTTTTTTATTTGATCTTATTTCCTTTTTTTTAATTTTTATGCTGTTTTTTATTTGATCTTATTTCCTTTTTGTTAATTTTTAATTTGGATTTAAATTTGTTTTATAATTTTTTTTTTTTGTTGAAATTTGTTAATAATTTTTTTTGGTCTATTTTATTGTTTAAAATATAGTCTTGTTGTTTTTTTTGTAGTATTTCTAAACAAGACCCTTTTGTGATGTTTATAATTTTCCAATTTTAAATTTTTGGACATACTGGCAGGGTTTTTTTTTTATATGTTAAAATTCTGGCCTACTTGTATTCATAATTTGTTTACATACATATTTAGCTGTTAATATTTTTACATTTCTTTTCATTAAAGTGAATGATGTGCAACGCAGATGGCGAAGCTGTCGGGATACCTACAGGAGGGAACGACAGAATCGTGACAAAAGTGGCTCAGCAGCATCAAAAAAAAGGCCATATATATATATATGAGTCGCCTTAATTTTTTGGCTCCAGTCATGGATTTAAGACCGTAAGTCAAAGTTTATGGATACAAATTGAAAATGTTAAATTTTAATTTAGAGCATACACAAATGATCTGTGTCTGCTTTGTAGAACAGAATCGAACTTAGAGGAACGTGAGGCACACTCTGTGGCGGATCCACCAGAGTCACAACATGAAGAAGCAGGAACAGCAGGGGAGGATGCTCCAGGACCATCTCAACAACAAGTTGAAAGTGCAGATTCACAACCTCAACATGCCACGGAACAAGAGGAGCACGCAAGAAGCAGCAGCCCAACCCTGCCTCTTGATAACTCCCGTCAAGCCACTACTATTCCGCGTAGATTAAGAAGAAGGAGAGACCAACAAAATCAAATTCTAAGACGGCAGGTTGATAGTCGCGTTTTAGACTATATACAACGCACAATATGTGATGATGGTGAGGAAGCATTTTGTCGAAGTTTGGCCCAGCACCTGCGACAAATACCCACACACTTACGGCTTCCCACTAAAACAGCAATATTACAACTCATCACCTCAGCAATACCACCAAATAATCCCCAACCCATCTTTGCTTGTATTCAAAGAAGGTACCAATCAGAAATCTTAAGTCAAATATCAAATCCCACAGACTCAACAGTACCATTACCACCAGACTCAGTATATCCTTCTACATCCACTGCTCAGCATACTCATACACTCCACAGTACAAACATTAGTCATCATATTAACAGAGGTCACAACACACACATAGAGCCAGCACATTACCAGGAACATCATCAGCTACATGTACAACACTCATCAAGGCCTACACATCCCTACACACAAATGCCTCCTTCATCTGGCCCATCACAGATTGGAAGTGAGCGGTACCACCATGGGCCACAAACAAGCATATATAATGTATCTGGCCAAGGTGTTTCATATCAGCAAGGAACACAACACCAAGGGCCTTTTGACCATGGCAGAACAAGAGGCTTCAGCCATTCTGATAATGTTCATGCTTATCCCCATGTGCCAACTGAGGTCTATAGGCCCAGTTATGAAGGCATGAACCTACATCATACCACCACACAGCCACACAATGTTTCTTTGCATAGAAACACACAACATCCCTCTGAAATGCAACCGTCACAAATAAGTAGCTCACCCTCAGCATCACAACCTTCTTTTGTTGATTTGTAATTATTTTTTGCTGCTTACATAACACAACCATTCGCAAGTGTGGTAACTTGTTACGCCAAAGTTAAGGCGCTTTTTTATTTTGCACATTATGTTACTTTACATTTGTGTTTGTTTTGTAAACAAAATAAATGTTTGACATTAATATATGAAATTAAACATTGTTTATGTTAAACACTAAAGTACATGTTTTGAATGTTGTAATACACAATACACAGGGAAATGTATACATCATGTGTGCAAATTTTCCTGCCAGGGTACTGCTCCCTCAGGTGTTAGAAAATAATTTGCTAACATATTTCTGATTCGGATGCCTGAAAGCTGTCTGCCTCTGGGTAAAGGCTGAGCAATGGGTACCTGATTGTTTCTTAATTCTCCAAAAACATCCTCATACCCAGATACATCATGTTGACGTGTAAAATTATGTAAGATTACACACGCCTTGATCACTGTGTTTAAATTTGTGGGCTTAACTGGAGTGCACTGAGCAATACCCTCCATTTAGCAGACAAAATTCCAAAGGCACATTCTACAAGACGCCGTGCACGACTTAGTCGGTAATTAAATATGCGTCCACGCCTGTCAAGAGACCGTCCAGGAAAAGGCCTCATCACATTATGTGTCAGTTGAAATGCCTCATCAGCAACTATTACATAAGGCATTGGTTCACCACCAGAAGGCAGAGTCCTTGGGGGTGGAACACCCAATTCATTGTCCTTCAGCCGCCTACCCATTAGGGAAGTATTGAATATTCAAGAATCTCCTGTTCTTCCATAGGCACCTATATCTACTATTATAAAATTGTACTTGCTGTCTACTAAGGCCAACAACACAACAGAAAAATAGCCTTTGTAATTGTAGTATAACGAGCCTGAGTTTGGTGGCTTCTTCACACGGATGTGCTTACCATCTAAAGCACCCAGACAATTGGGAAACTGGCAATTCTCATATATACCATTTGCAATGCGTTCCCAATGTTCGGGGGTGGGCTCCGGCATCACT
The DNA here is from genome assembly GCA_033576555.1 of Oophaga sylvatica. NCBI lineage: Eukaryota > Metazoa > Chordata > Amphibia > Anura > Dendrobatidae > Oophaga > Oophaga sylvatica. The sequence continues at coordinate 33,847,495 of JARQOD010000005.1, read as the reverse complement.
TGCTCCTTGAGACAAATCCAGATTTTTGAACATGTGTGTCTGACTATATTGGAGATGGTAGTTATGCCAAGAAGATACTCTAAATGTAGGGAAGCATATGATTGTCCCGTAGCCAAAAACCTACAACAAAGGAAATACACATAAAAATTTATAAAATTAACCTTCTCAATCATATATATACCTACGTGATGCATTAAGTTAAAAATGGCCACCACACACAAATCACACACAGTCACTAGATACATGAACAATGAGTGCGTTGTCTGAGAAGGGTGCCTCTGTTCATGTCATACAACAATGTGCATGTGAAACAGCTGCTGCGAGTACAGTAATGGGGTGTATTTAGTAGCCTTGCTAATTAAAAATAGCCACACATTAAGTATAGGTATGTCAAAAATTAAGATATAATTTATAAGCAAAATTTACAAAAAATATAATGATATCCCTTAAGAACAATGTCATATTATTTCATCTAGTTTAGTGTAATGTTATTTATTTATTTACAACTATACCTCAACGTTAACAGAAGCCGTTCTTCAGCAGAAATGCACCTGCGCAAACGCGTAATTTTGAAAGTGATGGCTGGACGAAGTTGTGCCAGGAGAAAATCAAATGCTTCAAGTGACATCCTCGTGTATGCAAAAAATTTGTCTCGATGCTTTCGTAGATGTCCATACAGCCGTGAAAAATGGCCTTTTTGTTTTCGCTTGGTGAGGAGCGGATGTACCCAAAATCTACGCCGCCTCCTCGGAGCTACTACAGGGGAATATCCCACACCATACTCACGGGATAACACCCAATTGAAGAGGAGCTCCTCAGTAGGGTCAAGACTTAGATAACTTGCTGCCATGCTCGTTTGGACTAGCAAAACACACAGGCCAAAAAACAAATGAATCAATGCCATATGTGTTTAAATAGCTTTATATAGTTGTCAAACAAGTGGTTTAACCTTTATTTGTGATTATCTGTTGAAAAAAAATCGCATAAAAATCGCATGTAAATCGCATGGAAAATGCATGGTGTGATTTAAAATCGCATGCAAATCGCATGTCTTTTTATAACACTTGTACCGTTTTTTCCCTGCCGAAAACGGACCGATTTTTTTCCAGCCCAGTGAGTATGAGGCCGTATAGAAAAGTTTCGCAAATATTGTAATAGAGGTGATCACATTAGAGACACTTGGTGACCTTTGACACTCTTAATGCTGGAATGAACCTGTCACATGGATTTATGACGTTTTACATCAATTAAGTAATTTACTCCAAAGACCCTGTGAGAGCATCACAAAACATTACCAGACCCCAATCAGAGGGCAATAAAACTTTCACACTCCTTATCTATGAACTGTTCCAATATTTATGTTCATCCCTCTGCCATAATGACTATTCTGCTTCACGTCGCTTGTTTTACCTATGAAAGATGTATAAGAAAAAAATGTCGCTGTCCATTTGTGCATGTTTCTTCAGAAGTGGTTTTAGTTCCATAAAGATGCGGTGTCTTATCTATTGCATTGTTTCTGTGCTGTGTTGTGTATAAATATGTGATTCTTCAGATTTTGTATTAGTCTTCGCCTGATGAAGAGACCTGAGTAGTCTGGAAAGCTTGCAATTTGTTACCATCTTTTCAGTTAGCCATTAAAAGGTATCAACCACTGAGGACTCTCAATTCTAAATATTTTTCTATCTACTGGCTAACACGGTACAAAGATATACATCTTTACTGTATCACATTAGAGACATTAATTTAGAAAAGAGTTTTTGGATTTTTACTCTAGATATGCGCTTTTCCGTAGGTTTAAATGTTACATTTGAGCTGAAATCATAATTTGGCTAAAATCTATTAATTTTATTAGCTGTTTTACCTTACTATCTGACTGTTCACTTCTCTTGTAAGATTAGAATTGTATGTAATTTTATTTTACTCATATGTTTTAAACACTATAAATGTTTAGTGTTGATCTCATTTTTTGCATTTGTTTAGGTGTATTATGTGCATATCTGTATATTTCGAGCATTTCATTGCATATCTGTGGGTTTTCTGTGTGTTCTGAGAGCTTTCTGTGTGTTTTCTATATGTTTGCATGTTCTTCTGTGTTCTCCATGCATTTCTGTATGCTTCTCTACGTTATGTGCGTTTCTGTGTGATTTATGTGTTTATGAGCTTTTCCTTGTGTTTCTGTATATTGTGAGTGTTTTCTATGTGTTCTCTCTACATTTTATATGAGTTTCTGTGCATTTTCTATACGTTTGTGCATTTATATTTGGATTTTCGTCTGGATTAAGTGCTGGGCACTGCTTCTTATTGTCTGTATTTATTGGAGTTTTGTGAGTATAATCAAAGCTTTGGGTCAAATTTTTTTTTTTTTTTTTTTTTTTAATGCAACCCCGTAAAGTTTTAGAACACACTTTAATATTTTTTTCCTGATATTGGGGAGGAATATTAGCCCCAGTTGCAGAGAAAATTAAGCTTCCTAGTTGCATTGTGTTTATTGTAGTACATTTTTCATTAAATTACTTAATTAAGCTTCTATTGTAAGAGCTTTATATTTTGTCATTCCTCTGTAGAATTCCTGAAAAAGTTGGAATGTCAACATTTGTGTTGATATTTCCTTTGTCAGAAGTGTACGTCCATATACTTTCTGAAAAATGTTAGTGTCAGAATCCGTATTACCAGAGCAATAACAAAAGATGCTCCAGTATTGTTATTTCATGGGAGCTGAAGAAAGAATGCAGAAAAACAAGTCCTCCATTTTTCTTACGTATATCTATTAAATTTAACTTATTATACAGATTCTTACAGTTAGAGGGCGCTTTTTTCTTTATTTCTTTTTCTTTCTTTCCATTCTTTCTCTCCTTCTTTCATTCTTTCACTTTCTTTCTTTTTCTTTCTTTCTTTCTCTTCTTCTCTTTTTAGTTTTTTAAATGTTTATTTTTAGTGTACTTTTCCCCATTTATTCCAGTCTTTTCTTTCTTTCTTGCTTTCTTGCTTTCTTTCATGTTTTTTAGTGTACTTTTTCTCCATTCATTCACATTTTTTCCAGTCTTTCTTTCTTTTTCTTTCTTTCTCTCTCTCTTTCTTTCACTTTTTTCTTTTTAAAATTTTTATTTTTAGAGTATTTTTTCCCCATTTATTCTTATTTTTCCCAATCTTTCTTGCTTTTTCTTTCTCTTTTTCTCTTTCTTTCTTCTTTTCTTTACTTCTCTCTTTTTTAAATTTTTATTTTTAGTGCATTTTCCACCATTTATTCCAGTCTTTCTTTCGCTCTTTCTTTTTCTCCTCTTTTTTATTGTTTTATATGTTTATTTTTAGTGCATTTTTCCCCATTTATTCCAGTCTCTTTCTTTTTTCTTTCTTTCTTTCTTTCATTCTTTCTTTCTCTCCTCTTTTTTTCTTGTTTTAAATGTTTACTTTTAGTGTATTTTTTCCCTATTTATTCACATTTTTTCCATCCTTTCTTTCTTGCATTCTCTTTCTCTCTCTCTTTCTCTTTATTTCTTCTTTTGTTTCTTTCTCTTTTTTATTTTCTTAAATGTTTATTTTGGTGCCTTTTTTCCATGTTTATTCCCATTTTTCCCAGGCTTTTAGGGTATGTTTCCACTAGCGGAAACATACCGGATTAGCTGCGGATTGAACGCTGCGTCCTACCGCAGCGTTTAATCCGCAGCGGCCAGATGTTCCTGCATTTTATGAAATCCCGACTCCACTATGCGTCCGATTACGCGGGTGACACACCCATGAAACCGGACATGCAGCGTGTCTTTTTAGATCGCAGCATGTCTATTTACCTTGCGGCGACGGAGCGTCGCTGCAATGTAAATAGCACAGTGCTATGTAGTGCTGCGGCGATTCCGGATGTGTTCAATGAATACATCCAGATTCACTGCGTGTTCAAGGGGGCGGAGCTTTGGGCCGAGCGGGGTTTCCATTCTGTCCAAAACGCCGGCATTACGCTACGTAAAAACCCTTAAACCTCTGTAGGTAAATATATTATTTTGACCTGATAAAAGACACCAGCTGAAAAGTATTGTTCTTTTGTGCTAAAAGAAATTTATTTGTTGACACGCATGTAACTGACTATGACAGTTTTGGCATTTCAGATTTTTTTAGCCTGAGGTCCATTTTTAATGGCTAAGGTTATCAGCCTGTGTAGAGTAACCTAAGTGTTTGCATCACTTATTATGATATCAAAGAGGATCCCTTTCAGTTTTCAATGAAAGGTTAATCTTACATTTTCCTTTGCCATAGAAATGTGGTAGTAAATAACGAGATGGGATCATGTAGAAATGAGGTCTTTGCTTTTCCTATTACAATAATTTAAATAAATGTCCCAGATTTTTTTGGCACTAATTACAAAATATGTAATGGTGTAAAAGTCTATCAATTCAAAGTTAGTTTTCCTGGTCATCACTGTTTTGGGCACCCAACATGCATTTGTAAAGTATGAGCTGACCCGTGGAGCATGCTAAGGGGCAATATAATTGCCTGGACTCCAAACCAAAGATGTAGTAGAGGATAACCTAGCCCAAGAGTCCAGACTGAATGAACAAAAAGAGAGTAGAGATGAGTGGACCCATGGATGTTCAGGGTCTGTCGCGTTCGACCAAACTTTAGTCCAAAATTCAGTTTGGGTCGCAGAACTCTACCCAAACTTGAACCCAAACCATATAGAACTCAATGGGGACCCAAACTTTTGTGCTGTAAAAGGGCTGTAAAATAGTCATAGTGAGGTCTAGGGGGCTGCCAAAGAAAGCAGAGTACCTCCACAGAATGTCTCTGTGTCTCTGAGCTTCCAAACACTAAAACTGACTTCTGGGAGAACTCCAAGTTTGGAACTCAAAAGTTCAAGATAAAATTTAAGTGTCCATTCAAGGTTTTATCTCAAAAAAAGGTCAGAAGGAAATGTGAGTCAGAACTCTATAATTAACATCCAATAAGTGCACAAGGATAGAATAAGATATTACTAAAACAGAATGGAGCAGGTAGCCTGAAAAGGGGAGCTATCAACAGAAATCTGTCACCTACAGTGCCTACAAGTAGTATTCAACCCCCTGCAGATTTAGCTGGTTTGATAAGATGCAAATAAGTTAGAGCCTTCAAACTGCAAACGAGAGTAGGATTTATTAACAGAAGCATAAATCTTACAAAACAAAAAGTTATGTTGCTCAGTTGAATTTTAATAAATTTTAAACATAAAATTGTGGGTCAATTATTATACAACCCCTATGTTTAATATTTTGTGGAATAACCCTTGTTTGCAATTACAGCTAATAATCGTCTTTTATAAGACCTGATCAGGCCGGCACAGGTCTGTGGAGTTATCTTGGCCCACTCCTCCATGCAGATCTTCTCCAAGTTATCTAGGTTCTTTGGGTGTCTCATGTGGACTTTAATCTTGAGCTCCTTCCTAGTGTTGAGCGATACGATACTGCAAATATCGGATATCGGCCGATATTAGCTGTATCGGCCTTTCGATTCCGAATACCGATATTTTCGTCATATCGGATACCGGAATCGGATTTGTCACTGTCACTGTCAGTGTCCGTCGGTCGGGTCTGTCAGGAGTCAGCGGCACTTACCCGGCAGAAGATCTCCGGCGGTCACGTCATGGACTGCTTGATGGCCGCCATTATCTTCTCCCTGGCGGTCACATGCAGTTTTTCGCGATAACTGCAGTGACTGCTGGGTAATCCCGGCCGTAAAGCAGTCAGTCCGATGACGTCACCGCCGGGGAAGCAGGTAATCAGCTGTGCTGCGCCGGGATGACAGGCTCTGCCTGTCATTCTGATGTAGCAGAGCTGGATCGTCGTGGGACACTCGTTACTATGGACTGCGTCGGACAGGTGGTATACTGCTGTTTTTTTTTTTTCATTTTTTTACAGGAGATCGATGGCGTCGCAGGATGAGACTGTAATAAAAGTAATGAAAACTGTTGTTTTTTTTATTAAATTAAAAAACTTTTATATGAACATTCACCCGTCCGGGTACATCAACAATTTAACTATTTACATACAGGGACCCTGTCCGGGTTATTTATAATTCTTTGGCAGGGGTGTTCCAGGTACCACCTGGTACTCTTCTGATGCTTGCCAAACATCCGAGACACCAAGGACCACCAGGACCTGATGACGTCGTGTGGCCTGTACAGTCAAGTCGTGACCCGCTATCTGTGTCTGTGTGGCCACCTCTTTCATCTCCCTCCGGGTCTGGAGCCCTATGTCACGGACTGAACGAACCCCAGGGGGCCTAACAGGCGCCGGGTACGGGCCAGCTATAGTTATCATGTCCATAGCTGGGGCTGCTGAGGAGACCACTGAGGGAGGCTGGGGAGATTTACGGCGTGGGGTGGGCACTTGTGCAGAGGCCTGGATGTGGGAGGCTGAAGGCTCCGAGGGTCTCACAGGTTCCTGACACTCTGGGGAGTAGGGGTCGCACCTGGTAACATTTAGGGCGTACCATCCATTGTAACCCCAGTGTCGGGTGTAAGTCACCAAGTCTCCTGGCAACAGGTCCCTCCCCGGGTGTCCTTCTGGGAGGTGAGTCTCCACGTCCCGCCGGGTCACAAAGACTTCTAAATAAAGTCCAGGCTCCTGGATGAAGCCCCAACCACCTTTTAACTTAAAGTTCCATACTGCACCCTTACGCCGCGGCTCCCTCAGGGTTCCTTTATCTTTTCTCATCCGGTCCTTATCTGCCCGGTCCTTCTCCAGGTTACGTTGCCGAAGTTTTTGGGATTCTCGCTGCTCCCTTTGTCGCTCTGCTTCCCGCTCCCAACGTCTCCACTCTTCCTCCTGACGCCGGTTGAAAATCTCCTCCAGCATCTCCATGTCTCCACCATCAAATGCCAGCTTACGATGTCCGGTTTGCGGCAGCTCTCCTGGCGCCCCCCAGTCCTGGCGGCGCTCACCTGCGGAGGAAGCAGCCGGCTCTGGAACAGATGACAGTCGGGGCTCCGGTACAGACAGGTACACCTCTGGTGCCTGCGCGGCCTCCTCCATGAGGACGGGTGTCGCTTCTTCTGTCTCAGCGACGGGGGCAGACAGCGGGATCTGGGGTGCTGCCGGTGCAGAGTTTTTTGCAGGAACGGGTGCCTCCACTGCGACAACGTCAACCGGATCACATTGCAAGGGCTGGGATGCCCGCACGGACTCCTCTACTAGAACGGGTGCCTCACCTTCCGGTACAGACACTTCAGGTAAGAGGGATTGGCGCCGCTCCAAGTTTAGTTTTAGGGCACGCCAGCTGGCTTCCATCCTGGTGACCTCCTCCCGGTGCCGGGCCAGGCCTCTTAGGGTATCCTCCGCTTCTTGCAGCGTAGGAGGGTTTCCAGGCCGGGTGCCCAACGGTGGTTCCGTGGCGATCGGGTCACTTCCGTGGGGGGAGAGCTCTGACTGCTCCATCCCTTCACACTTCTGCTCGTGTCCATTAGCCATCTCTGCCAAGTCACATGTGTCATTAGCATCTGGAGAGGGCCCCTCTTTTGTAGTGAGGCGGGACCTTCGTGTTAGTTTCCGGACACTGAGGAGGATGAGGAGGCGGAACTCAAGAGCTGTGGGGCACGATCTTACATTGCAGTACCATTTAGAGTGGTCGGCCATCGTTTTCACGCCACTGAGTGAGTGTACACCCACGAAGAGCATGCCCTTCTTCTTCACCAGTGCCTCGTCGTGACGCAGATATGGCGGAAAATGGCAAATACATTCTCTGATGATTTTAGCAATTCTCAAGCACAAAACCAGTTCAATTCAGGCACACAGGACTCGCTTATAGCGAGCTACAGAATCCTGTTCTTGACGCCCAAGAACAGTCGCACAGAGCCAGAGGTTTTGGGGGTACTCGGCACCGAGCCCGTCGACTTCTATGGGGTATGTCACGGCTTTACCCGGCAATTGAATCAGAGTCTATTTTACTATGTAGAAGTGTATAAACTATAAATATATGTATATATATATGTCACAATGATATGTATATATATATATATGTATTCTATGTGTGTATATTTTGTGTTTACAACGAAAGAAAGGGTTTTTTTTGTTGCGATTTTTTGTTCCCATAGACTTACATTGGACTTCCGGTATCGGAATCGGATATCGACGATATTTAGTGATATCGGCGATACCATTTCGATACGATATTTTTAGATATCGAGCAGTATCGCTCAACACTACTCCTTCCACAAGTTTTCAATTGGGTTAAGGTCAGGAGACTGACTAGGCCACTCCAACACCTTGACTTTTTCCCCCTTGAACCAGGCCTTGGTTTTCTTGGCTGTGTGCTTTGGGTCGTTGTCTTGTTGGAAGATGAAATTACGACCCATCTTAAGATCCTTGATGGAGGAGCGGAGGTTCTTGGCCAAAGTCTCCAGGTAGGCCGTGCTATCCATCCTCCTATGGATGCGGACCAGATGGCCAGGCCCCTTGGCTGAGAAACAGCCCCACAGCATGATGCTGCCACCACCATGCTTGACTGTAGGGATGGTATTCTTGGGGTCGTATGCAGTGCCATCCAGTCTCCAAACGTCACGTGTGTGGTTGGCACCAAAGATCTCGATCTTGGTCTCATCAGACCATAGAACCTTGAACCAGTCTGTCTCAGAGTCCTCCAAGTGATCATGAGCAAACTGTAGACGAGCCTTGACATGACGCTTTGAAAGTAAAGGTACCTTACGGGCTCATCTGGAACGGAGACAATTGCGGTGGAGTACGTTACTTATGGTATTGACTGAAACCAATGTCCCCACTGCCATGAGATCTTCCCGGAGCTCCTTCCTTGTTGTCCTTGGGTTAGCCTTGACTCTTCGGACAAGCCTGGCCTCGGCACGGGAGGAAACTTTCAAAGGCTGTCCAGGCCGTGGAAGGCTAACAGTAGTTCCATAAGCCTTCCACTTACGGATGATGCTCCGAACAGTGGAGACAGGTAGGGCCAACTCCTTGGAAAGGGTTTTGTACCCCTTGCCAGCCTTGTGACCCTCCACGATCTTGTCTCTGATGGCCTTGGAATGCTCCTTTGTCTTTCCCATATTGACCATGTATGAGTGCTGTTCACAAGTTTGGGGAGGGTCTTAAATAGTTAGAAAAGGCTGGCAAAAGAGATCATTAATCCACACATGTGAAGCTCATTATTCTTGGTGCCTGAACTACTTCTTAATACTTTAGGGGGACCAAACAGAATTCTTGTGGTTTGAGGGGTTGAATAATAAATGACACTCTGAATTAACTTTTAACGTTTTTAAAAAAAAAAAATTAAAACAAAAATTTTTGCTGCAGTGCATTTCCCACTTCCAGGCTGATCTACAGTACAAATGTCACAATGCCAAGTTAATTCCGCATGTGTCAACCAGCTAAATCTGCAGGGGGTTGAATACTACTTGTAGGCACTGTATTGTTTAAACCTTGTTTTTGTGTTGAATGTATTTTCTTTAACATTTTCACAATTTTTTTTTTTACAAATCACAATCTGTATGAAAAATACTAAATAAAACTCTTGCAATTATTCCGCCAACCACTTTGTTTTTTTTAGACTGTAAGTACCTTTTTCAGGAAACAACGCATGTATAACAGCCAAAATGATCAGAACCCCAACCCTATCTTTTGCATTGAAGTGGTGTCTAATCATCGTGTGCAAAAGTAATTGTGAAGGGAGGTAGAGCAGGGTCAGCTGTGACATCACCTATTGTGATTGGTGGATCTTGTGTTATCAGCTGTGTATAGAGATGTCAACGTAAGCCTGCCAATGATGAGAAAATAACAATTGTAAACGTTTTATTAAAGAACAAAAAGTTTAAGTTTAAAAAGAGCCCCAGTGGCCAGTGTGAAAATAGCAAGTGTGAGACAGTGACTGGCAATGTTGTAAATGACCGGTATATGTCGCAGAGGAGGTCCTCTGCGCTGTAAGCCAGAAATGTTGCTCTGTTACATGTAGTCCTGCAAGCTTTGTTTTATTTCATAAGGGAGGCTTACAGGGTTAGCCAGAGAGCTGGGCGGGACTGGCTAACTACACACACCTCTCACCAATGGGGGTGGTTACAGCTACATAATGTGACTGTGGTTTTGGTCACATGGGTTGTGATGTAAGGTCCTGGAAGGCCTGTATGTTGGAAGGTCCTGACTTCCTGAATAGCATACGGAGAGGCCGCGTACCTGGAAGGCCTGTGTTTTGGAAGGTCCTATGAGTGGACGGACTTCCTGAAGAGCACATGGAGAGGCCGTGTATGTGCAGAATCTGTGACAGCACTGCATTGGGGAAGCTACCGTCCGTCTGAGGGTTTGGACTGTCGGGAGTGCCCTGGTCACAAGGATGATGATCCCAGTAAGGCAGCTTCCCTGGGAGATAGGACTGACAGGAGTCAGCGTGTGGAGCGGAGCTCCAGGAAGGTAACTTAAGACAAGGGGTTATGGTAACGGCAGACAAGTATCTGCTAGTAGATCAGACTGTTGTGTTCCATGGTCGTTAATGAACTGTTCGGCATACGGTCGCCTACGGTAACTGGACAAAGAGATATCCGGCATGTTTAGCGACTGTGAGTTAAAGCCGTGTATTATAAAGTAATGGACTATGAGTAATAAATAAACCGAATAAGACTGTTTAAGTGAGAAACCGTGTGCTGTATGCCTTAATCCCATTGCCAAGTGAGTGTCTCCCAACACACACACAGTGAGCGCTATCTTACACAAGATAACTTGTTTTATGAAAATCATGATATGAAAAAGATGACATTTCCAACCTTAAAAAAAAAAATACATGTAACACAAAAAACGGATTTAAGCAATAGGTCACTTTCTGATAGGTAGCTTCCCTCTAAGTTATAGCATATGACTTATTTTCTTTGCACTATGACTTTCCTGCCCATCAACTATGCAGGGAACTATGACAAAACCACATTTAAAGAGTTTGTTGAATTTCTCTCCACAGCTGGTGACAATGACCGCCAACATGGGACAAGCACCAATGCCATGACCTCAGCTTCATTTTCAGGTTTTGTTAGGATCCCAGATGTTGATTCCCACTAGTCACTATATTGTGCAGCTTCGTAACCATTTTTTAGGCTTATTATTTCGACTCCTTAATTACAGTAAACTTCTGTTCTTATAATTTCCCAAAAATCGATTTCTCCTTACCTTGATATTTCTAATAATGGAATAAAACATTCAATCTTAAACATAGCAGGTAAAAGATATAACAAAGACAGCAGAGTGGCTCAGTTACTTTGAAGCCCTGGGGTCCAGGGTTCAAACCTTACCTAGGACAACATCAACATGGAGTTTGTATGTTTTCTGTGTTTGTGTGGATTTTTCTCTGATTTCTTCCCATACTCCAAAGACATACTGATAGGGAATTTAGATGGTGAGCCCCAATGGGGACGGCGATAATGATGTATGTAAAGCATGGCAGAATATGGCCGTGCTATATAAGCAAGTAAAAATAAAAATAACATTGGTAAAGCTCTTATACAATACCATTATGTTTACGCAAGAGGATGATGGAATAGTTCACAAAAGCCAATCACATCTCTGCATTTGGATCATAATAATTTTCAATCCATTATAAAGGTAAAAGTTGATATATTCTTGACTTCATGACCAACACGTCATCTGATCTTGCGGTTTGACTCTTGTTCGCAACGTATGTTGGACATCGTGCTTTCCAAGGGTCGTTGCTCTTTAGGTCTTTTATAAGCGGCCAACCATGGAGAAAATAAGTGTCTATGCTCCTACTAAGGACATCACCTCATTTGCTTTCTTACTTTGCCATTTCCAGTTTCAATAGTCTATAAAAACAATAGTTGTGCCACCATGAGCTAAACCAGAAACTTTCCAACACTCTATTGAACTTCCGCCTAGACATGTAAGCGTTCTGCACGTGTCCCTCAGAAGAAGCAGATGTAGGATAGTACACACATCCTGCTACCAGCAATACTCAAATATCTTGGCTATATTATGTTATAAAAATCATATGGCCTTACTACAACCAACCAGACTTGTATCATTAATTGTCTACTGTACTCCACTGACCTAAGAGGCAAATGGAAACAAGAGAAAAAAGAGATTCTAGCTTTATACTGTTTCTAGAATTTGGAGTTACAAAGAGATTTTATAGAATTAGAAAAAAAATTGCAAGTTTCCAATACAGCGCCACAGCTCTGCGCAGGTTATGTTTGGTATTACAGCTCAGTTCCATTCACTTCAATGAAGATGAGCTGTAAAACCAAACACATCCCATGAACTGGTGTGGGACGATTTGTGGAAGAAGCCATGTTTTCTACTTTTGGACAACTCCTTAAATTAATGCATCTACAATATCTAAAAAAAAAGTAGCAAAACAGGGGCTAATATGAAGTATATCATAAAATGCTGAAAAAAATCCCCCAAAATTCTTGGTAAAGAGTAACTTAAAAAGCCTTGAGTGCTCTGGCAATATCTTTTCCAAAAATAAGCTCAGTAGCAACTGTTCAGTTTCTCTGTTGCGCCACGTCTTGAGAAATAAAGTATTACACAGTGCTCGTTGAAATGGATCAACTGTCCATATAATTCATGAATGTGCCAGATCTTCCCGAGCAAAAGCGTTCTTCGAGGACTCTCTTTGTGCTTGTTTAAAAATGGTGGTTCAGGATTAAGAATTCTCTGTTAGGGCTCATTCTGATGTTGATTTTTCACGTACAAGTGATATCCGTGGTTTTCATGGTGAGCATTCGTATCTACAATAGTTCACATTTCTATGACTGTTCACATTTCCATGAGTTTTCACAGGCTGAGCAGTCCACATAAATCGTGGAGACATGTTAGATATTGATCCGAGTACCTTAACAAAATCGGCAATACAAGTCTATGGCTGCCGCAAAAAAAATCGGACAGCATTTGCCATCTGAGTGTGATACGATTTTCATGGACTGTTAGATAGGAGAAGGCAGAGAACATTTTTTTCATGTATAAGAAAAACTTGATGAAACTTGGACCAAACTCTGATAAAAGTCTGACCGAAACCACTTATGAAACTCAGTTTTTTTAATATCAGAAGAAAACTGACTTGTGAATGAGCCTATACTTCAAATTCATTAATTTGACAATTTGAGCTTAAAACTGAAGACGTTTTATTCCTTATATCCCTCTAGTCTTCTTCACAGCATGTCACATCTCTATGGGTCAAAGCAGTTGGTCATATGGGTAAATATATATATATATATATATATATTTTTTGCAGTATCCTCACATGATTTATTACAGTATTTTTGCACCATTTTGCTAGTTTTAGATTTTACACCAATCCTATCAATTTTTAAAAACTGTGTTTAGCATACTTGGAGGAGCCAATCATGGTTCATTACGTAAATCTATGTCAGCTCATAGAAAATGTAGATTTCAGTTGGTGGTGCACTGACAAACCAAAATGTACCAAGTTTATAACGAGGCATACACCACTTAATAAATTTGGTGCATCTAACTCAAGTGGATTTCTGTTTAGAGCTAACACATAATATGCCAGTCTTAGTACGTTCCATCCATGGTCCTTTATGGTCTTCATACAATTTCATTATGTTCAATATTAGCATCCAGGTCAAATCAAAGTTTAAAATTGCTCCATTACAGACTTTACATTGTGAAGTTTATTTGGGCAGTGAACTCACTGAAGCATTTCTGGATTCTACATATGTTTGTCATTTGATCCCATGTTCTCCACAAACTGTTGTAGTTTGATGGGGTTTGATGGAGTTTTGTTGATGGACCACACAGGAAACAAGAGCCTCGGTTGTATACCTAGAACACAAGAAGCCATCCAAACATCCGCTTAATTGCTGAATAACAAGTGCAGAAGACAAGGCTGTGCAGACGAGGAGAATAAGGTGACTTATGTCTGACAGGTGTCTATTGGTTTGTTTTAAAGGAATATTGGAAACAGATGTTCAGTATAAACTGTGGTGGCTACAAAAACAGATTACAATGACATTAAGGTTTGTTTGTTCTAGCAGAATGAGAAGGGTCTAGAAGCATTGTAAACCATGCGTGCCTTCTCCAAGCCATATCTCATTGCTCTATCATTGTATACGAGGAGAACATGAGGTTACAAAGGAAAAAAAAGCTCAAAATTGAAATTTGTAGATTAAAGTCACCATCTGTGACCTGGAACCCCACCATTCTCAACAAAAAGGGTTTTTTCTCTGGTCCTTCAAACACAATATTCCTTCATTTCAGTGACTATTTCAAGTCCCAGTTTTAATTCAATCTTCTAAAAAGTTTGATAGAATGGGAAGGTCACCTTAACACAAAAATAGAGTTGTCACATACATCATGTTTATGGCATGGTCTGGATAGGCCTTACACAGAATCCAACTTCGTATCATCCTAAGACATGGAGGTTGCTGTTTCTGTAGACCAAAGGGGCCGTAAGTCTTGTCACTTCCCACTATGGTGTATGAGCCATGCAAGAACAGCTGTGATGCAGTTGATCATCGGTGAAAAGTTTTTTCCTGGGACTGTCTCCCAAAGCGACGTGAGAAGACAGTTTAGCAGACTTGTTATTGGCAAAGCAGCTGGGCCTGATGGCCTCAGCCCACGTGTCCTCAGAGCATGTGCAAACCAACTGTGTACTGTCTTCCAGCACCTGTTTACCTGGAGCCTTCAATAACAGGGGGTACCAGAACTGTGGAAGACCACCTGCCTGGTGCCGGTTCCTAAGACCACTTTTCCAACTTCCCTACAAGACTATCGTCCAGTGGCCTTAACATCGCATGCTATGAAGTCCTTGGAGAGAATAATACTCGCCTACTTGTGCCCGAGGGTGAGGGCCTACACTGACCCCCTGCAGTTTGCGTACCAGCAGAAATTGGGGGTGGATGATGCTGTAGCGTCTCTGCTACATACAATGCATTCGTTCTTGGACATTGATGGAACTGCAGTGCGCGCCATGTTCTTTGACTTCTTTAGTGCTTTCAATACCCTACAGCCGCTCTTACTACGTAATAAGTCTACTGCTATGGCGGTAGATGAGGGGATGGTGAACTGGATATGTGACTACCTGACAGACAGGCCGCAGTTTGTAAGGATGGGGGAGGTGGAATCTGGCAGTGTACGGAGCAGTGTTGGAGCCCCTCAGGGTACAGTGCTGTCACCCTTCCTCTTCTCATTGTATGCAGCTGACTTTCAGTATAAATCTGATTTTTGTCACCTCCAAAAATTATCAGATGACTCCGTGATTGTAGGGGGCATTGTGGGGGGCCAGGGGGAGGAGGAATATAGAAGGGTGGTTTCTGACTTTGTGGATTGGTGTCAGACTAACTGTCTAGAACTAAATGTAAAGAAAACCAAGGAGATGGTGGTGAGTTATAGAAGGAAAAAGGAGGATTACTTATCGATCACCATTGCTGGCCAGGAGGTTGAGATTGTTGAGAGCTACAAATATTTGGGGGCTCACCTTGACAGTAAACTCGATTGGAGGTGTCATACAGAAAAGGTTTACAAGAAGGGAATGAGCAGACTGTACTTTCTGCGGAAGCTCAGGTCGTTCAATGTGTGCAGTAAAATGCTGGAGATGTTCTACCAGTCCGTTGTAGCAAGCGCCATCTTTTTTGCTATCATTTGCTGGGGCAGTAGTGTGCGAGTAGCTGACGCTAATAAGCTCAACAAACTTATCAAGAAGGCAAGCGCAGCTGTTGGCCACCATCTTGACTCTTTTGAGGAGGTTTTGGAGGATAGAATTCAGAAGAAGTGTAGGGCAATAATGAACAATAACACACACCCACTATACGAGCTGTTCTTGAAGCAGAAGAGCACATTCAGCAGCCGTCTAATCCTATTAAGGTGCAAGAAGGAGAAATTCAGGAAATCGTTTGTACCTACTGCTATGGGGATGTATAATAATTTCCTAAGGGTGGTAGAAAATAATGACTGATGGCTGGTGTACTAATGTCAATTAACATTGAGTTATATACACCTGAACTACACACTTTTATTTATTATGTAATGTTGGTATACCTGTGCAAGATTTGTGTCCTAATATTTTATGTACTGCTGTTTGTATTGCTGCTGTAATACTGTAATTTCCCCCGGGATCAATAAAGTGTATCGTATCGTATCATATCGTATACAATCTCTTTCTAGGATCGGTAAAGGCAAGAGTGCTCCCTTATAACAAGGGTCCTCTTTGCAAGAACATTATATGGGCTCTTTGATTTCCAACTGGTACATTTGATATAGGGTTTAACTGTTTGACACTGGTTGTGATGTCACAGTAGTTTATCTGACATAAATAAACTTGTGATTGGCAACCAATCAGTGAGCTTAGTGCCTCGGCCCATATAGACAGAATACCCACCTGAGAGCTGCTGAGCTCACTGATTGGCTGCTGCGCTTCAGACATGTCATCAGCTAATACCGGACATCTGGAACAGTGCCAGTGACTCAGAGCTGGACCCAGGGGCGAAGAGCAAAGAAAGGTTTATTACTTTTTATAACAAACTGCAGTTGGGAACTAAGATTTTCTGAAAGGGGACAACCCCTTTAATATGAGTTATTGAAGATGTTTTAACCTTCATACAGATCAGAGTCGTACTGTCAGTGCGAGACCATCGGCTCACATGGATTATTCTATTTAAATTTTTTTATTCTATGTTATTTTAAGTAATTTTCCTATCCAAATTTGTTTGCAGGACAATTGTCTTGCTCTTACCCCTATTTCGCTTCCTTTTGCAACCCCATAGCCCTTACTATTAGGGATGAGCGAACCCGAACTGTAAAGTTCGGGGTTTGTTCCAGGTACCTAGCGTCCGATGCTGAACTTCGAACTCGGACAAAAGAGAAAAAGGGAAAGAAAGTGAGATTGCGCTCTTACTGGCAGCTCAACATATCTGAAATTACACATGCGTGTGCGATCCCAACATCCCACCAGCTTTCTTTAGCCTTATTACCTTGATTTCCTTCATGAACTAGCCACGGGTAAAGACAATACCAAATGGGCCATTATTCATGGACCGTACCTCCCAGGTTAAGATTTTCCCACTAGTCTCTGGAGCTTGCAGCACAGAGACATCAGTTTTTCTAGAAGCTCAAAGTCTTCCTTTCTACCACCCATTATTTGGTCTTTGCTTTGACAATGTATGGCAATATTATAGATACTAATATTGTTTTTTTATTTAATTTCTGGTTGTTATTCAAATATTTTTATTTGAATTGTCATACTATTATAATGTACGTTTAATATATATTTTTTTTACCTCTAACGTCCTATTTAGTGATGAGCGAGTATACTTGTTGCTCAGGTTTCCCTGAGCATGCTCGGGTGGTCTCCGGGTATTTTGGCGTGCTCGGAGATTTAGTTTTTGTCGTCTCAGCTACATGATTTGCGACTGCTAGACAGGCTGATTACATGTGTGGAATGTCTGTTTGTTATTGAATTCCCACATGTATTCAGCTTGTCTAGCAGCTGCAAATCATGCAGCTGAGACGAGGAAAACTAAATCTCCGAGCACGCCAAAATACTTGGAGATCACCCGAGCAACGATGCTACTCGCCCATCACTAGTCCTATTTCCACATCAGTGGAGGAGGTGAGCATTTTCAAAGATTTTTCTCTGTAACCCCCATACTAGTCCTAAATTTGGCCCTATATTTCATGCTGTTCATATAACTGCACACAACACAATGCTGCTTATAAAGAAAGCAATTTTGCTTCAAAAACATTTTAGGGAACTGCTTTTTATGTTATTTCTAATATGGCAGTATGGGTTCATGAAAGGTAAATCTTCTCTTTAAGACTTCATAGCAAAGTTCCGGAGAAATGAAGGGTTTGCCTATTATAACATTTTATGTGGCCATATGGTCAGAAAATGTTGAGTTTAAATTCTTGGTTAGAAGAATAGATATTTCCTTGATAAGAGGAAGTAATATGATCCTTGAAGAATGAAACAAAGAAAATCCTTGTGTTTTAATCCTCCATGATCATAAATGAACCTATCCTAAAACTCTATAACCTGTTATCTACATAGATAGATTTTACATGACCGCATGTAGTCCACAGCTCTTAATATTTTACGAGTTACAAAAAGACCAGATCTTTCCCAGATAAAAGATACCCATCTCAGCTCGAAAGCTAATAAAAAAGAAATCTGCTTACACCATATCCATACAATGACGGAATAATAATATCTTGAATATCTTCCAAGAGATGGTTGGCAAGATGAATTTTGACTCTAGATGAATCAACATCAGTTTTCAATACTGGATAATGACCCATTGGGAAGACCACTAGCCACAAAAAAAAGATTGGCTTGTAAGCAACGTGTTTTTGTTTAAATTGTCATTGAGATAATTAGATCCTTGTTTAAATTTTGAGAGGTCACAAATAAAATGGCCACAAATTGAGGCAGTTTTTCTATTTTCCTCCATTTACATAAATAAAATTAGGAACAAAATGGAGAAATTGTAGCTAGATCAAAGGTTCAAGTTGCCTTGTATTATTAAATTTAGGAATAAAATTGCAAGTTATTTCTGATCACTTCATTCCAAGTTTCTAGCAGATCATGTTATATTGTTTCCTCAATGACACTCTAAATACACCAGTCCACCTCTCAGAAGAAGTTTCAATAAAACCCTACAAGACTCGGAGAAGTTTCAAATCCCCTGTAGATCTGCTAAAAGTTTTTTTTTCTAAAGGAACTTGGGAGTTTGTCAATCAGCTCCAAAGTAGAAATTTTATTTTCTAACCCCCGACAGATTCTAATAAAGCTCCCAAAGCTACCGTAAGAACATTTCTCAAATTCCTACTATCCTCTTTACAGGACTATTTCAATTATTAAAAAAAAAATAATAATAATTTATCTTGATGCTCAAAGCCCTTATAGAGTCATAAAATCTGCAAAAGTATGAATAAAAAATGATTTTATTATTTGTTGTATAAAACCAAGGGGTATGGATAAATTTATAAACGGGAGTTTAAGAAATGGGGTCCACATTGAAGACTCAAATTAGGAGTAACACCTAATAGTAGATGGGTAACAATTCATAATATGTGGTGAGGCATTGTAACACCTATGACGGCACCTCTGCTTGGTTTCCCTTCTCCCTCCTTGCTTACTCACCGCCCCTGCCATGCAGTGTGTTCTCCGCCATGCAACCTGCTTCCTGTGTCTGTGTCCCAGTGGCGCGCGTACCTGCAAACATGCAACCAGCCAATGGCTGAGAGGCATTCTGTATAAAAGGCAACCTACCCAAAAGGGAAGAGCCGAAACGTGTATTCATTAGTGATTTAGAGTGCTACTAGTAAGTTGCTAGGTCCCCTGGTCCATGTGTGACCAGTACCAGAACCCTAACCCCTGGTCCTTGTGCGGCCAGTGTCTGAACCTGCTTCCCTGGTCCTTGTTGGGATGGTGCCTGAACCTGCTCTCCCGGAACTTGTGCGGCCGGTGCCTGAATCCAAACCCCTGATCCTTGTGTGGCCAGTCCCTGAACTCTGAAGCCACTCCTGCGTAACCTGTACTAATTCCCGAGAGCAGTGTCTGAACGTGTACCTGTCCCAGTACTCTATGTCAGTATTCATTCTGCCCAAAGAGTAGTCTGAAAGGAGCCCGATTGCAGTCTGTGTTGGCAAACCTCAACAGCCACAGTATCGGGGACTGCCTAGGAGTGGTACTTGGAGGCTATCTGCAGCTCAAGACTGACTCATAGTAACATAGTAACATAGTTAGCAAGGCTGAAAAAAGACATTTGTCCATCCAGTTCAGCCTATATTCCATCAGAATAAATCCCCAGATCTACGTCCTTCTAAAAAACCTAATAACTGTAAGATACAATATTGTTACGCTCCAGGAAGACATCCAGGCCTCTCTTGAACCCCTCGGCTGAGTTCGCCATCACCACCTCCTCAGACAAGGAATTCCAGATTCTCACTGCCCTAACAGTAAAGAATCCTCTTCTATGTTGGTGTCACGCTGTATAGCAGATATATATATATGTGATGTCAGTAATCTATATCAAAAGGGCAACATACTATATAACATGTGCATAGATATATGATAACATAGAATTACCTGACAGAATGTCCAGTGGGTCAATACGGAATCCGTTATACGCTGTCTCCGGCTAGAGGGTGACCGGGGTCTATGCTGACCCTAAACTGGGGTCCTAACTAATCCCTCTACCTGGAGGTACTGTTAATGGTACAGAGGTCCAGGCCACCAGCGTAAACCCTGTCTCCTATCAATCCCTGCCAACTGTAATCTAGTCCTAAGAAGGACCCTGATTACCACCAAAGGGAATGAACAGGTAACGGTTAATAAACAGAAAGACATACAAGAAAGACAAGAAATAACGTAAATAAAGTCTTACATACAACACTCACACACAGTAGGAACACCTAAGGTCTCAGAGATAAACTATAAGCTGTAAGAGTAAAAACAACTAAGGAGCTCTTAGCTTAAATATTCTCAGAACCGATCCAGTCTGCTAGACTACATGAATGCTTTCACCGGCATCTAACAAGCAGACTGGCAGCTATATAAAGGAAACTAATTAGAACATAATCAAAAGCAGCCGGGCGAGGCTGGACCTAGTCTTAGCAAAGAGCTAGGTAAAATTAACTCCCTCATTACCAAACACAAAGAAACAGCAACTCAGCTGTGAGAAGTCAGAGTGTGTAATCGCGACGATCCTCGTGGCGATACACCCATGACAGTACCCCCCCTCTACGAGGGGACTCCGGACCCTCAGGCCAGGTCTGCCCGGGTAAGTTGTGTGAAAGGTCCGAACCAATCGATCTGCGTTAACATCAGACGCAGGGACCCACGTCCTCTCCACAGGACCATACCCCCTCCAATGAACCAAGTACTGAAGGGATCGGCGACTGAGACGTGAGTCAATGATTTTCGACCCATGAAATTCCACGTTATCATTGACCACCACTGAAGGCGGAGGTAGAGGTGACGGTATGACTGGTGCCACATACTTTTTAAGTAATGACTTGTGAAACACATTATGAATTTTAAACGTAGGAGGGAGGTCCAGACGAAATGCCACAGGATTAATTATGGAACTGATCCTGTACGGCCCGATGAATCTGGGACCCAACCTCCAGGAGGAAACTTTAAGTTTTATATTCCTGGTAGACAACCAAACTAGATCGTTCACCTTCAGATCTAGACCAGAAACTCTCCCCCTATCAGCCATCCGTTTGTAACGGTTCCCCGTAACCTTCAGTCTTAACCGATCTGGAACTATCAGTCTCCCTGGAAGTCCCACAGGGGCGTCCCCCTGAGCCCCCAATACCTCCCCCTCAAGCTCAGAGCATACAGCTGACACTACAACTCCCTCCTGAGGAATAGGAACCGGATCATCCGTCTTCCCGGCCCCTGGGAAAGTACGAGATAAGGCATCAGGAAGCAACTTTATTGAGCAGTCATATGCGCGATGAGGAGGTAACTCTTTACACCCCTCCTCTGAGAACATCTCCCCAAAGTCCTCCAGAAAAGGAGACAAAGTCCTAGGCACAACCGCACCGATGACCGTGCTCATGCAGTTATTCCTGCAAAATTCACCCCACTGGCTTATCTTTCCGGATTGCCAATCAATCACTGGGTTATGTTTAGCCAACCAAGGAAGTCCCAACACAATAGGAGTAGGTAGACCCTCCAACACATAACAAGACAATTGCTCTTTATGTATTGCCCCTACTCGAAGATCTATGTTATGAACAGCTTGTACCAAGCTACCTTGACCGAGAGGTCTAGAATCAATAGAGACTATAGGGACCGGTTTGGCCAATACACTCAGTTGCATACCATGCACCTGGTCAAACCGAGCGTCCACCAGATTAGCCCCGGACCCACTATCAAGAAAAACAGAAATCCTCTCAGTTCTAGTACCAATCACCACCTCCGCAGGTACGAGAAACTGAGAGGGATTTGGGGACGAAATACACACTCCCAGGTTAACTCCTTTGCTCAAAGAGGCCCGGGATGGACACCCCCCAACAAAATGTCCCTCTCTCCCGCAAAAGAAACACCTTCTAGTCTTGCGGCGCACCGCCGATTCCCTCCTACAAAAAGATGTCCCTCCCAACTGCATGGGTTCCTCAGAACAGACCAGGGGAACCTCAGTATAAGGGACTTTAGTAGTAGGTGGAGTCATCACGGGAGGCGGAGTTACCTCGCGTCTTCCCCGAATTCGTCTATCAATGCGAATAGCGAGGGCCATAGCAGCCTCCAGTGATGGAGGAGAATCATACTGAGCCAACACATCCTTTAATTTGTCAGACAACCCTTGACAAAACTGGCTCCTAAGAGCTGGGTCATTCCACTGAGTATCTGTTGCCCATCTACGGAACTCAGAAGAATATTCCTCCGCTGGACGATTTCCTTGCCGTATTTTACGTAACTTTGTTTCAGCAAGGGAAACTCGATCCGGATCATCATATACCAGACCCAGGGCAGTAAAAAATCGATCCACTGACTGGAGATCTGGGGAGCCTGGAGGAATAGAGAACGCCCAAGATTGAGGGTCCCCTTGTAAGAGCGAGATAACAATTCCCACCTTCTGCTCTTCACTCCCAGATGACCGAGGCCGCAGCCGAAAGTACAATTTACATGCCTCCCGGAAAGTAAAAAATTTGTCCCGCCCACCAGTGAACTTGTCCGGGAGAGCAACCTTAGGTTCAGATCTGGTTTGCTCCGGGGGGGACAAAACCTTGGACTTAATGTCTGCAAACTCCATGGACAACCCCTGCAACTGCCGGGCCAGCTGGGTTACTGGATCCATGACAGCTGGGGAGAATCTTTAGTATGGGCCGGTGAAAATGTCACGCTGTATAGCAGATATATATATATGTGATGTCAGTAATCTATATCAAAAGGGCAACATACTATATAACATGCGCATAGATATATGATAACATAGAATTACCTGACAGAATGTCCAGTGGGTCAATACGGAATCCGTTATACGCTGTCTCCGGCTAGAGGGTGACCGGGGTCTATGCTGACCCTAAACTGGGGTCCTAACTAATCCCTCTACCTGGAGGTACTGTTAATGGTACAGAGGTCCAGGCCACCAGCGTAAACCCTGTCTCCTATCAATCCCTGCCAACTGTAATCTAGTCCTAAGAAGGACCCTGATTACCACCAAAGGGAATGAACAGGTAACGGTTAATAAACAGAAAGACATACAAGAAAGACAAGAAATAACGTAAATAAAGTCTTACATACAACACTCACACACAGTAGGAACACCTAAGGTCTCAGAGATAAACTATAAGCTGTAAGAGTAAAAACAACTAAGGAGCTCTTAGCTTAAATATTCTCAGAACCGATCCAGTCTGCTAGACCACATGAATGCTTTCACCGGCATCTAACAAGCAGACTGGCAGCTATATAAAGGAAACTAATTAGAACATAATCAAAAGCAGCCGGGCGAGGCTGGACCTAGTCTTAGCAAAGAGCTAGGTAAAATTAACTCCCTCATTACCAAACACAAAGAAACAGCAACTCAGCTGTGAGAAGTCAGAGTGTGTAATCGCGACGATCCTCGTGGCGATACACCCATGACAGTTGGTTTTCCAGACACAGAGAATGCCCCCTTGTGATTGTCACCTTCCTTGGTATAAACAGATCCTTCGAGAGATATTTGTATTGTCCCCTTTTATACTTATACATGGTTATTAGATCGCCCCTCAGTTGTCTTTTTTCAAGACTAAATAATCCTAATTCTGCTAATCTCTCTGGGTATTGTAGCTCCCCATCCCCTTTATTAATTTTGTTGCCCTCCTTTGGACTCACTCTAGTTCCATTATATCCTTCCTGAGCACCGGTGCCCAAAACTGTACACAGTACTCCATGTGCAGGCTAACTAGGGTTTTGTACAGAGGCAGTATAATGCTCTCATCATGTGTATCCAGACCTCTTTTAATGCACCCAATGATCCTGTATGCCTTGGTAGCCTCTGCCTGGCACTAGTTGCTCCAGGTAAGTTTATCATAACTAGGATCCCCAAGTCCTTCTCCTTGTCAGATTTACCCAGTGGTTTCCCGTTCAGTGTGAAATGGTGATATTGATTCCTTCTTCCCATGTGTATAACCTTACATTTATCATTGCTAATCCGCATCTGCCACCTTTCGGCCTAAGTTTCCAACTTCCTTCTAACTTCCTACTATCTTCACTTGTATTGACTGCTTTACATAGTTTTGTATCATCTGTAAATATCGATATTTTACTGTGTAAACCTTCTACCAGATCGTTAATAAATATGTTGAAAAGAATAGGTCCCAACACCGACCCTGCGGTACTCCACTGGTCACAGCGACCCAGTTAGAGAATATACAATTTATAACCACCCTCTGCTTTCTATCACTAAGCCAGTTACTTACCCATTTACACACATTTTCCCCAGACCCAGCATTCTCATTTTGTGTACCAAGCTCTTGTGTGGCATGGTATCAAACGCTTTAGAAAAATCAAGATATACCACGTCCAATGACTCACCTTGGTCCAGTCTATAGCTTACCTCTTCATAAAAACTGATTAGATTGGTTTGACAGGAGCGATTCATCATAAACCCATGCTGATATGGAGTCAAACATTTATTCTCATTGAGATAATCCAGAATAATATCCCTCAGAAACCCTTCAAATATTTTACCAACAATAGAGGTTAGACTTAATGGCCTATAATTTCCAGGTTCATTTTTAGAGCCCTTTTTGAATATTGCTACCATATTTGCTATGCGCAAGTCCTGTGGAACAGACCCTGTCGCTATAGAGTCCCTAAATATAAGAAATAATGGTTTGTCTATTACATTACTTAGTTCTCTCAGTACTCGTGGGTGTATGCCATCCAGACCTAGAGATTTATCTATTTTAATCTTATTTAGCTGGTTTCGCACCTCTTCTTGGGTTAGATTGGTGACCCTTAATTTAGGGTTTTCTTTGTTTCTCGGCATTTCACCTAGCATATTATTTTCCACCGTGAATACCGTGGAGAAGAAGGTGTTTAATATATTAGCTTTTTCCCTGTCATCTACAACCATTCTTTCCTCACAATTTTTTAAGGGGTCTACACTTTCACTTGTGATTCTTTAACTATTGATATAGTTGAAGAACAGTTTGGGATTAGTTTTACTCTCCTTAGCAATGTGCTTCTCTGTTTCCTTTTTGGCAGCTTTAATTAGTTTTTTAGATATAGTATTTTTCTCCCTATAGTTTTTTAGAGCTTCAATGGCGCCTTCCTGCTTTAGTAGTTTAAATGCTTTCTTTTTACTGTTAATTGCCCCTCTTACTTCTTTGTTTGGCCACATTGGACTTTTCCTATTTCTTGTCCTTTTATTCCCACAAGGTATAAACTGCTTACAGTGCCTATTTAGGATGTTCCCATTTATTATCTGTATTCTTATTTCTGAGGACATTGTCCCAGTCAACCAGATTAAGGGCATTTCTAAGATGGTCAAACTTTGCCTTCCTAAAGTTCAGTGTTTTTGTGACTCCCTGATAAGTGCCCCTAGTGAAAGACAAGTGAAACTGTACAATATTGTGGTCACTATTTCCTAGATGCCCGACGACCTGCAGATTTGTTACTCTGTCAGGTCTATTAGATAGTATTAGGTCTAAAAGTGCTGCTCCTCTGGTTGGATTCTGCACCAATTGTGAAAGATAATTTTTCTTGGTTATTAGCAGAAACCTGATGCCTTTATGGGTTTCGTAGGTCTCTGTTTCCCAGTTAATATCTGGGTAGTTAAAGTCTCCCATAACAAGGACCTCATTATGGGTTGCAGCTTCATCTATCTGCCTTAGTAGTAGACTTTCCATGATTTCTGTTATATTTGGAGGTTTATAACAGACCCCAAGGAGAATTTTGTTACTATTTTTCCCTCTATGTATTTTGACCCATATGGACTCGACATCCTCATTTCCTTCGCTAATATCCTCCCGTAAAGTGGACTTTAGACAAGACTTTACATAAAGACAATCTCCTCCTCCTCTCCGATTTTTACGATCCTTTCTGAACGGACTGTAACCCTGTAAGTTAACTGCCCAGTCATAGCTTTCATCTAACCATGTCTCGGTAATTTCCACTATGTCATAGTTACCGGTAGATATTTCTGCTTCTAGTTCTTCCATCTTGTTTGTCAGGCTTCTGGCGTTTCTGAGCATGCAGTTTAGAGGATTCCACAATCAGGAGCTCCAGTGAAGACCAGGTAGCAGCATAGCTATGCCCCTTCCTAGGCAAGCCTGGCCCTGTGACACGGTGGGTCCATTAACCACGTGCGCCACCTGTCACCTGTGGACATGACTGACATTATCGGTAAATTAAAATATAATTAAGGGAAAAATAGTCCATACTGAAGATAAACATGAGTAAGATACAAAAATGTATTAAGCTAAAATATTAATTGTAAATTCCACATCCCTCTCAGTAGTAACTTACACTAAATAGTGCCAGTATAACCATAGAATTAATTGCCTATGTGTAAAAATCTAAATAAAGAAATAAAAAATTATATATACGTATATATGTAATTTTATATATATATATATATATATATATATATATATATATATATATATATATATATATACAGTACAGACCAAAAGTTTGGACACACCGTCTCATTTAAAGATTTTTCTATATTTTCATGACTATGAAAATTGTACATTCACACTGAAGGCATCAAAACTATGAATTAACACATGTGGAATTATATACTTAACAAAAAAGTGTGTAACAACTGAAATTATGTCTTATATTCTATGTTCTTCAAAGTAGCCACCTTTTGCTTTGATGACTGCTTTGCACACTCTTGGCATTCTCTTGATGAGCTTCAAGAGGTAGTCACCGGAAATGGTCTTCCAACAATCTTGAAGGAATTCCCAGAGATGCTTAGCACTTGTTGGCCCGTTTTCTTTCCATCTGTGGTCCAGCTCACCCCAAACCATCTCGATTGGGTTCAGTAAAACCTGAATGGTCGAAATGCATCAGCTTCAGACCACCATGGACCCATTTGTCATCATGGCTTTCCATTTTTGATGCTGGATTTTTAAGTATGTTATCAATAAAATATTGGACTTTTTTCTAAAATGGAGTTTCACGCTGGAGATTTTTCTTCCTGCATTTGCTACAGACAATGCCCTTAATCAAGGTGGCTCCGTGCGTGGACCAACAGAGGATTATTCAGAGACTGGTGAGCTAACTTTGCTTCCCCCTTTCCCTTTCTCCTCCACATGCATATGATTAGGAAGAGTTACAATAGAGAAGAGGTCAATCATGTACGTTAACAGTCCAATAGAAACAGCCGAGTGTTGTACTAAGCTGTTTCCACTGGAGCCACCACCACCAAAAGAGTCCTCCACCTCTAACGGCTTCAATCTCTCATCTTCTTCGAATGTATTAATATTACAGAGTTGAGAGGGGAAAGAGACTGAAGTCATTGATTGTAGTGCAAAATAGACTTTTGGAAAGTTTAGATTTTTCTATCCTGTCCCAAAATAATCGGTTTCAAAATCCAGAAGAACTCTTTTAAGTTAGCTACCCATAATATGACACTGATATTCGGGAAAGGCCCTTCACCAAATATTATGCCCAGAGGCCTCCACTTACTTTGATCAGGCCCTAAGTAAATAGACAGTGTCAGAAATATCATGAACCAGATTTGTGTTTCGTTACCTTAAGCTAGTCGAAGAGCCCAGAGTCCCAGCCCTACAACATAACTGCCCTGGGCTATTTCCTCTGAGATTTTTGTACAAATCCAATGGCATATTTGATTGCTTTCCTAGAAGTGGTGATCTCCTTTAAATAATAGCACATTTTACATGTACATTTTAATACTTTATTTTCCAGATCTATTCTACTGACCATGGAAGCTGCGCCACAGGTGGTTATTCAAGCAATATGCCGAAGAGAAAGAAAATATTCACAAAGCAAGTGGAAACTTTTTTTTTTTCATCTAAATACCAAAAAATGGGTGTTGAAAGAACTGCAATGTGTCACCCAGTCCAGAAAGGTGAGAAGGTATTACAGGATTAGATTGTAACTATTACAGTACAGCCGCACTGCTTCAGTCGAATAAAACAGGAAAGTGGTGAATATAAATGTGCAAATCTATTTAGTGCCAGAAAAATGGGTTCTTGTCTCCTGAGGAATTCAGGGCAGGCTTAATGTGGCATGCCTTAAATGAGTCAACCCAATTTGATTAAAAAATAAACAAAAATGATAAGAAAATTTACTGTTCAAAACAGTTATAAAAATATGGGTAACTGAAATAAGTAGAAAGAGTAAAAATAAAAAAAGTAAAAAATACAAAAAGAAAAATGGGGTATTTTTTGTCTGTTTTTATTGTGCACTTTTAGGCACTACACTAACGTGCTTTATAAACATTGTATGGGACTTTTATAAAAGCCTCATATTTTTTAAAGCATTCCTGTTTTTTAGATTATAAAACTATCGAAATTGTGTCCTTATTTTCCACACTAGTTAGAATGGCTTGTGGAGACCACAGTAGTCATAAAAGTCCAGGAATTATCACTATTCTGACTAGGGATGAGCAGACTCGTGGAAGTTCAGGTTCTGGTACCTGACCAAACTGTAGTCCAAAGTACCAGAACTGTACCTGAACTTGAACCTTCCACCTGCAGTATCCCTCATTCCACCATACCACTGTATAACTATCTTTCCCCTCACCTACTGTATCCTCACCCATCCCTTGTAGACTGTAAGTCCTGAGGGTCCTCTCTCCTCTCCTCTTGTACCAGTCGGTGACTAGTTTTCTTAAAGATTATTGTACTTGTTTTTTATTATGCTTATCCCTTTTCACATGTAAAGTGCCATGGAATGAAAAGCGCTATAATAATAAATAAACCTGAAACTCTCTCTCTACTAAGGAGATAGTAGGAGTTGCTGTTGCCAGCCATTACCAGACTGCCGACCATACAGCAACGACAGCACTGATGAGATGCAGACAGTATCACAAGTAAACATTTACACCTAGGTATCTTACAAATGACATCTCTGATTGAAGCTGTTCCCATCACTTTTGTCTCCATATAGTACAGACACCATGATGAGATTTCATGCCCAGAGTTCCTCTCTGCAGACATTCCTGTTCTCCATCTTCATCAGCACTTCCCGACATGGTGTTCTTAAAATAAAAGTATCATTACACTGCTGCAATGCTGTGCCCCTGAATAAATAATTGCCTCTAACTGTGTTTCTGGCACAAAATATCCCACTCACAATACCCCGTTTCATAATATTTCTCACATTGCTCCTCTCCATAATGCTCAGCACACTGTCCTTCTCCTTAATATTTCCCCACACTTTCCCTCTCTCATGTCCCTCCATTCTGCCCTTCTCCATAATATCCCTCCCACACAGTTCCTCTTCATAATATTCCCACATACAACCTGCCAATCTCAGTGATGCCCCTCACACACTCTGCCCCTTTGCATACCGTGCCTCCTTCACAATCCCCTCCATGCCCCATAAGGTGCCCTCATAGTAACATCAATCCACATCCTCCCTCTCATAAAAGTATATTTGATCTTCGGCTCCTCCTTACTGTTTTTAGCCACGTCCTTGTCTTCTCTGCCCTGACAGTAGCAGTGTGATGAGGTCACACCATGAGGAGATGATATCCCCACGCTGCTGCACGTTGGGACAGGGTTTGGTGAGCGCTTCTCTGCTCTACCCTAGTCCCTGTGCCGCAATGTCTAATTGTATTCGCATTTGAAAGACATCAATACAGTTGAACATAGAGAGCTGGAGTCTCCTGTATCTCTGCAGGCTGCAGAACATCCTTCGGCGGGCCGTATATAGCCATTGGGCCATATATTGTGCAATATAACCTAGAAGAGGTTAGCACATAATGTAGAGATGCCAAACATCAATACTGAGGTGCCTATTAAATTGCAATTCAGTGCAAACCATGAATGAACTCCAAAAAGAGAAATTGCACACAAGGAATTGTAGTAGTAAAATACAAATCACTTTATTACAAAAATATTATAGTGAGACTTAATAAAAAAGAGACTTAGAACAGTGGTATCCCATAGGGGTGGAACCACGAATACAACCAGGTATATGTGTAGTAAGAGATATCACATACGCATACAGCCGTATATATACTTATACTTGCATAACAATCACAAAATAGTACCCTAGGATAACAGAAAATTGCCAGCTGCACAATGTCACCTCACAAAATCAAGGTTGCAGGCATGGATCAAATGCAAGGACAAACTGTGTGTAAATCCAAATAACTAGAGCAATATCTACATGTGGAAGGACGCAGATAATACAGACCTGGGACTCAGTGGTGCCACCCTCCCCTACGCGCGTTTCGGCGCAGTACCTTCTTCCGGAAGAAGGCAATTCCCTAACAAACAGACAATCCCTGCATGTATTCAGGCTGTCTACCAGACGCAAATCAAGCAGGGATGCGGCAACAAAAACTAAATCTCCGAGCACGCTGAAATACTCGGAGGACACCCTAGCAACTAGTATACTCGCTCATCATTAATTCTGACCAGTGTCACTTTATACTGTAAGAACTCTGGAATGTTTCAAAATATCCAGGCGATTCTGAGACAGAGAAGGTGGGACCTTTCTCAGTGGTACCTATGTACGGTTTAGCAGTCTCTTTCCCCTCCATAACTATATATAGCTACACTATTTCTTCCCCTTTTTCACCCTTTACACTTTTAACCCAAAACAACTCACTCTTTTGCCAAAGCTAAATTAATTCACTGTGCCCATGGCTCCCCTTGGGCTTTGTTTTCCGAATACATTAAGGCCCACTTGTGCTTCTGTAGACAGACACTCAGTAAATTGAATATGCTCTCTTCGCCACAGTAATGCCAACTGTTTGAACTCTAACTGAGAGTTAGGCACATGGTGGAGCATCAGAGTTTCCATTTGAGTCTCCAAATTAAGTTATGCAAATTGCCTCTTCCAACAAAGAGGACTTGTACTCTATAGCGCCACCTATTGGAAGTAGCGATCCTACAAGTCACAATCAACCCTTTAACGAGTCTTGTAATATGACTTAGGATAAAAGCCAAATCAGAATCTCCATTTGCAGACACGGTGTTTCGGACTGTTGGTCCTCGTCAGTGCAAAGTAGGAGAGATCTGATTTGGCTAGATGAGAGGCTCTGGACTGGAAATTAAGTTATTCATATGAAATCTCTGAGGGATCCATTTACTATAATAAGGCATCAAAGTTACTCTGGAATCTGTCTGGCCTCTGTTCAGCGGTGTCCATCTTTTTGAGTGGTGCTCAAAACTCTGGCTGACCATGCTTTTGTGCATTTCAAAAAAGACTGACACCACAGGATCACAGGCCAAACGGTGTCCACAGTGTCTCTATCTGCATTGTTAGAGGGAATCTTCCATCGGGTGTTCCGTCTGAATCACGTATTTCAAAGATTTCCACGAAAACCCTGATGTGAGCCCTCAGTGTAGAGCGCAGGATAAAATGTGAGCTGAGCCTAATGCAATCTTTGGGAGACAGAATGAACAAATCATCAGCAGGTAAAGAATTGGTTTTATTTATTTATTTTTTATGCCGTTCCCTTTGCGATGTAAGTTATTAGATGACTTTATTCCTCAGGTCAGTACGATTATAGCAATACCAGATTTACATTTTTTTTTTAGATTTTGCTACTATCACATACCAATCAACAATTTTTTTTGGCAAAGAAAAAATTTTTCCATCACCATATTTCTTTTTTGTGTGACATTCATCCTGTAGTGAAAGTGTTAAGGCAGCTTTACTCTTTGGGTCAAAACAATTATAGCGATAACACATTTATATGTTTTTTATGCTTTGCTGCTTTAACACAATAAAAACTATTTTATAGAAAAAAAATTGTTTTGCATCGCCTTATTCTGACAGCTTTTTTATTTCTCCTCTGATAAAGCGGAATGGGAGCTTGAGTTTCTTGGAGCAAATTGTCAGTTTCCGAGATACCATTTGTATGTACATACGACTTTTTGAATGCCTTTTATTCCATGTTTGATGAGAAAACAAAATTTTTGCTTCATTTATTTATTTTCTCTTTTTACAATGTTTCCTGAAGGGGTTAAATGATGCTGTTCTATAGATCAGTTTGTTACATAAGTGACAATACCAAATATGTTTACTTTTGTTTTTACTTAAATACACTGCTCAAAAAAATAAAGGGAACACTAAAACAACAGAATATAACTCCAAGTAAATCAAACTTCTGTGAAATCAAACTGTCCACTTAGGAAGCAACACTGATTGACAATCAATTTCACATGCTATTGTGCAAATGGAATAGACAACAGATGGAAATTATTGGCAATTATTAAGACACACTCAATAAAGGAGTGGCTCTGCAGGTGGGAACCACAGACCACATCTCAATACCAATGCTTTCTGGCTGATGTTTTGGTCACTTTTGAATGTCGGTTGTGTTTTCACACTCGTGGTAGCATGAGACGGACTCTACAACCCACAAAAGTGGCTCAGGTAGTGCAGCTCATCCAGGATGGCACATCAATGCAAGCTGTGGCAAGAAGGTTTGCTGCGTCTGTCAGTGTAGTGTCCAGAGGCTGGTGGCGCTACCAGGAGACAGGCCAGTACACCAGGAGACTTGAAGGGGGCCGTAGGAGGGCAACAACCCAGCAGCAGGACCGCTACCTCCACCTTTATGCAAGGAGGAACAGGAGGAGCACTGCCAGAGCCCAGCAAAATGACCTCCAGCAGGCCACAAATGTACATGTGTCTGCACAAACGATTAGAAACTGACTCCATGAGGATGGTATGAGTGCCCGACGTCCACTGATGGCAGTTGTGCTCACAGCCCAACTACGTGCAAGACGCTTGGCGTTTGCCACAGAACACCAGGATAGGCAAATTTGCCACAGGAGCCCTGTGCTCTTCACAGATGAAAGTAGGTTCACACTGAGCACATGTGACAGATGTGACAGAGTCTGGAGATGCCGTGGACAGTGATCTGCTGCCTTCAACATCCTTCAGCATGACCGGTTTGGCAGTGGGTCAGTAATGGTGTGGGGTGGCATTTCTTTGGAGGGTCGCACAGCCCTCCATGCGCTCGCCAGAGGTAGCCTGACTGCCATTAGGTACCGAGATGAGATCCTCATACCTCTTGTGAGACCATATGCTGGTGCGGTTGGCCCTGGGTTCCTCCTAATGCAGGACAATGCCAGACCTCATGTGGCTGGAGTGTGTCAGCAGTTCCTGCAAGATGAAGGAATTGAAGCTATGGACTGGCACGCCCATTCCCCAGACCTGAATCCGACCAAGCACATCTGGGACATCATGTCTTGCTCCATCCACCAATGTCACCTTGCTCCACAGACTGTCCAGGAGTTGGGGATGCTTTAGTCCAGGTCTGGAAGGAGATCCCTCAGGAGACCATCCACCGCCTCATCAGGAGCATACTCAGGTGTGGAAGGGAGGTCATACAGGCACATGGAGGCCACACACACTACTGAGCATCATTTCCTTGTCTTGAGGCATTTCCACTGAAGTTGGATCAGCCTGTAATTTGATTTTCCACTTTGATTTTGAGTATCATTCCAAATCCAGACCTCCATGGGATATTAATTTTGATTTACACTGATCATTTTTATGTTTTATTGCTCTCAACACATTCCACTATATAATGAATAAAGATTTACAACTGGAATATTTCATCCAGTGATATCTAGGATGTGGGATCTTAGAGTTCCCTTTATTTTTTTGAGCAGTGTATATGTATTTCTTGACATAATATTTTTCATCATTTTTTTGTTCTTTATTTTGTGATTTTATATATAGCCTACAAGTAGTATTCAACCCCCTGCAGATTTAGCTGGTTTGATAAGATGCAAATAAGTTAGAGCCTTCAAACTGCAAACGAGAGTAGGATTTATTAACAGAAGCATAAATCTTACAAACCAAAAGTTATGTTGCTCAGTTGAATTTTAATAAATTTTAAACATAAAAGTGTGGGTCAATTATTATACAACCCCTATGTTTAATATTTCGTGGAATAACCCTTGTTTGCAGTTACAGCTAATAATCGTCTTTTATAAGACCTGATCAGGCCGGCACAGGTCTGTGGAGTTATCTTGGCCCACTCCTCCATGCAGATCTTCTCCAAGTTATCTAGGTTCTTTGGGTGTCTCATGTGGACTTTAATCTTGAGCTCCTTCCACAAGTTTTCAATTGGGTTAAGGTCAGGAGACTGACTAGGCCACTCCAACACCTTGACTTTTTCCCTCTTGAACCAGGCCTTGGTTTTCTTGGCTGTGTGCTTTGGGTCGTTGTCTTGTTGGAAGATGAAATTACGACCCATCTTAAGATCCTTGATGGAGGAGCGGAGGTTCTTGGCCAAAATCTCCAGGTAGGCCGTGCTATCCATCCTCCCATGGATGCGGACCAGATGGCCAGGCCCCTTGGCTGAGAAACAGCCCCACAGCATGATGCTGCCACCACCATGCTTGACTGTAGGGATGGTATTCTTGGGGTCGTATGCAGTGCCATCCAGTCTCCAAACGTCACGTGTGTGGTTGGCACCAAAGATCTCGATCTTGGTCTCATCAGACCATAGAACCTTGAACCAGTCTGTCTCAGAGTCCTCCAAGTGATCATGAGCAAACTGTAGACGAGCCTTGACATGACGCTTTGAAAGTAAAGGTACCTTACGGGCTCGTCTGGAACGGAGACTATTGCGGTGGAGTACGTTACTTATGGTATTGACTGAAACCAATGTCCCCACTGCCATGAGATCTTCCCGGAGCTCCTTCCTTGTTGTCCTTGGGTTAGCCTTGACTCTTCGGACAAGCCTGGCCTCGGCACGGGAGGAAACTTTCAAAGGCTGTCCAGGCCGTGGAAGGCTAACAGTAGTTCCATAAGCCTTCCACTTACGGATGATGCTCCCAACAGTGGAGACAGGTAGGCCCAACTCCTTGGAAAGGGTTTTGTACCCCTTGCCAGCCTTGTGACCCTCCACGATCTTGTCTCTGATGGCCTTAGAATGCTCCTTTGTCTTTCCCATGTTGACCATGTATGAGTGCTGTTCACAAGTTTGGGGAGGGTCTTAAATAGTCAGAAAAGGCTGGCAAAAGAGATCATTAATCCACACATGTGAAGCTCATTATTCTTGGTGCCTGAACTACTTCTTAATACTTTAGGGGGACCAAACAGAATTCTTGTGGTTTGAGGGGTTGAATAATAAATGACACTCTGAATTAACTTTTAACGTTTTTAAAAAAATTATAAAAATTTTTTTTGCTGCAGTGCATTTCCCACTTCCAGGCTGATCTACAGTACAAATGTCACAATGCCAAGTTAATTCCGCATGTGTCAACCAGCTAAATCTGCAGGGGGTTGAATACTACTTGTAGGCACTGTATATACAATATATATATATATATATATATATATATATATATATATATATATATATACTTGTTTTTAATTTAAGTTTTTTTAACTTAGTCCATCTATGAAACTTCAGCTTTTATTATTCTTATCACTGCTCAATTTCATTTGCAATACACATGTAGTGCAATGCATTAGAGCTGTCAGTCTGACACTGATAGAACACCTTTTAAACCCTGTTTAAGGCAGGGTCTAGCAGGCCACAATAGTTGGCAGATCTGTAGGTCATTATTTGACCCCAAGCTTCCATGACAACAATATGCTCCTTCGATCATGTCGCGGGAGTAACTGACGGGGTGAGGTGAGGCCTCACTGTTATGTTTCGGTAACTGAGGAGAAATAGCAAAAAATAGCAAAAGCGGTAATACACCAGAGAGGCTGGAACCTATTGGATTACAGTAACCTGAACTAACCACACAAATAGAAGTAGCCGTGGAGCGTTCCTACGGTGATCCTAGACGCCTCGTCACAGCCTGAGAGATAACTACACCTGAGGCAGAAAGATGAAAGCTATCTGCCCCGGAGCAGATCCCCAAAGAAAATAGGAAGCCCCCAAACATATAATGGCGGTTAGACAAGAAGAAAGCACGGACACAGACAGAAAATAGAATGAGCAAACGCTGGGGCCCAATCTGTCTAGACAGAAAAGTAGAGGAAAGAATTCTGACTGCAATCCAACAAAACCCTAACAAAAATACCAACACTTCTGATTGCCAAAAAACCTGAGATCACACAATCTCATCCACCTAAATCAGATCTCTGGTGTAACAAAACACTATTCAGCAAATAAAAAGTAACAAAGAAGCAAAGCAAATGTGCAGACACAAATGGAGCACGATTGCAGCGCCAGACCCCCAAAAGGGGACAGGCTGCAGTCCACTGCAAGCAGCAAACCAGCAGAGAAAATCCAACAGAGGAAAAAAAAAACAGCAAACATTTATCTGAAGGAGAGCAGGAAACTAGCAGTGTTTCAAGCAAGACCAGAAGGAACAATTGATAATGGCAAGGCTGCTGGGAACTCAGGCCACTTATATCCTACCATTCAGCGCCAGCTGAAGGCCATTCAGTAATCAGTTCATTACCCCCAGCAACCACCGGAGGGAGCCCCAGCTCAGAAGCCGCCTCCAGCATATTCACAACACCTCACTATCTCACAACCCTCTAAATGCCATGTCCTCTATTAATCATTGCAATTAGAGGGTTAAGCAACCAGGGGTGGTGCTGTTACAAAAGGCGCTCAGCTATCACTATATCTAGTTGTCTGGCTTTAGGGGGTTGCATGAGGTAGCCCAACAAACTTTCTGCCATATAAGAAAACACCAATAGTAGGTGAGGAGCCCTGTTATGGATTTTATATTGGAGTCCAGAAACTTAGATTACCCTGTACTAAAAATATTTGTTTTCCAGAGCATTAGAGAGACTGGAAACCCCTTTGAGTGGGTGATTGAAGTTGACTGTTACCTTGTTTACAAGGCAACCAAGGCAACTAGAAGTGGACACAAATTTGACAACATCATGTCTCTTTGCTCCAGTATTGTACTAAATCTGCTTCCTACCTGTTTCCATTTATGTCGGGGGACGGAGTGGTGTTACGAAACCTTGAAGCCTAATGCACATTGTTTCATGCATAATGTTAGAGAAAAAATATGTCCAAGGAAACCTGGAAATAGAGTCCATGAAAAATAGCCAGTTCACTGGACAATGTCTTATTCTCGACTGATGGACGTTTGGCCCGTGGTCATTATTGTGCAACTCCTCTGACTTAATGCTTTAGTGCTTACTAATGAAATAATGATATCCTCCAAAAAAATAATTCTTTTTTTTTTTGGTGTGAGAAGAAGGGAAGTTGTAAATGTATGTGGTTTGTTTTTTCTCGCGTTGGATGAATAGCCTCCAGGTTGCCAACTGGTGGTCAGCCATTGTAAGTTGAAAGTTCAAGAGACACCTGTATTAGGCTCATCATCCGGCGGCCGATTGTGGTGTCGCATTTAGAGCACGCACCGAATATATTCTGGAGACAAGTGGAAAAAATGGGCCCATATATATGTTTGACACTAACTTCCTGCGCCCAGCAATAGTTAAGCGGCAGGCAGTTGGCTCATCCCCAGTAAAGTTGAAAGGCTATAGTCCAACTGTGTCAAATCTGTCCCTCACTCGGTATGTTTAGTTTTAAATAGCATATTTGTGAAGTATTAATAATGGAAAAGAAGTGTCCCATTGGGATAATACTTCCTCTTCCATTACAAATAGCAAACAGACAGAAAGTTGGTCAGTGGCCATTTATATACACAAGGTCATAAGTTACACATGCCAGATCGCTCTCACATTGACTTAATATTCCGCCACTTACCATAAAGTGCTATTCTTAGTTAATAGACTTTTCATAGCGTGGCCTACATAGATATATTAAGAAAATGCATAACAGGAAGCCTGTTTATGGTTTAAAAAGCAAGTAGCAATTTGGCAGTCGCATCAAAATCAGCTTTCGGGAGCTGAAAGATAAACGACTGACCGAGTTTTATGGACTGCTTTGTATTTTTTTTCTCGTTTTATTCAACTAAAACTGTATTTCTCAATTAGAAAACAATATGCAGAAGATTTAAAGAAACTTTCCAAAAAACAACTTGTCTTTGTTGCCTTAAGAAACCTTGTGGTTTTCATTTTTCAGAGCAGGAGATGAAACGAAAGTTGTTCCGATTGCTTATTTAGACAATTTTATAAATTTGACAAATGTCCTGTGTAGTAACTAGAGATGAAAAAATCGATTTGAAGCAAATCAAATTTCACAAAAAGTTTGGTTTCCCCATAGACAGAGACCACAAAGCATGATATATGAACCATCGCACAACCAGCTCTACCCTCTCCTAGTGTATCCTCACCCATCCCTGCAGACTGTGAGTCCTTGCGGGCAGGGTCCTCTCTCCTTCTGTACTTGTGTGTGCCTTGTATTGCTCACGTTTATTGCACTTGTCTATATTTGCGCCCTTTCACATGTAAAGCGCCATGGAATAAATGGTGCTATAAAAATGTTATAATAATAATAATATATGTCTTTAAATGAAAGATTTTTTTTTTCATAGAAAAAATTTGTCTTAAATCAAATTTCCAGAACAAATTTGAGAAAATTGGTTAATTCAATTTTTTGGCAGATTCAAAGTCACTATCAGTATAAATAATAGTGCTATTATAATTATTATCAGTATTACGCTGTACGTATTTTAAAAAAAGATGCAAACGGTTTACATAACGTAGCCTAGACATACCATTATATACTCATTGCTGGAGTAGTCCGTTTAAACAGTTATTCCCAGAATCATATTCTTTTTCACAAAACACAATAAACTTATATGTATTGTTAATATTTAGACTACTGTAAGCCCACCATAAAGGTGCAAGAAATAAACCCTGTGTCTTTATTCATCTTTATTTGCCCCCTTTGTGCAACCCGCTTCCTAAAGTTGAATTTACAGTCCTATTCTTATCTGTTAAAACTACATTTATCAGCAGTACTTGCTTCTCGTAATGCTGCAGATCCTCTCCTGTGTTCACCTGACAAGCCCCTTCTGATTTATCATCAATCTAATGTAAGTGTGGAATTCTGTTTTTTATCCTGTGCTCTTTCTCTTTCTTGTACAGACCCTGCTTGGTTAATTTCACCTTCCACCATCTACATCAGCTTATGTGGTTCCACATCATAAGTTGTTTCTAGCAGAGCTCAGCTCTTAGAACCTCCCCACAATGGTAGCACAAAGCTCCATTTGCTGGCTATTGCTGAAACATCAATTTCATAAAGCTGCTCTGTCGATGACTATGGAAGAAAATAGTCATCTGCCATTATAATTATCATGTTCTCTCGCACCAGGCAACAAACACAGCTCAACTAATCTTAATCCCTTTAGACAGCGCCTTATCTTGCAGAATATCCTCCTTTTCGTCACCTGTATACAGATCCCCATCCTGCACAATATTACTTCTTTCGGCTACTGAATACAATCCAATTCTGCAGTAAATTACTTCACTTAGCCCGTTATATAGAGCCCAATCCTGCAATATATCCTTCTTTCTCACCCCTATATAAAGCCCAACTGCAGTATATCTCTCCTCCTTACCTCTGCATACAGGGCCCCAATCTTTTAATCCCCCTTGTATACAGAGCCCCTTCTTGCAGTATATTAACTCATTTCACCTGTATTCAACCCATCCTGCAGTATATCTCTCCACTCAGCCCATTGTAAACAGTCGACCTAAGGAAAGTTACTCCTTTTTGGTTATCAGCATGCAGACATACCGCTGCTTTCTTGAATGACCTTGAACTTTAAGGAAATAGGCTCCGCCCCTTTTCCTGAAATCATCTCTCCAGACATGCCCAGAGCACAGCTTTGCTGACAAGAATCCGCTGAGAGAAACTGCACTACGCATGATAGACCAGGAGAACTGGAACTATAGCAGTTCCAGTGGCAACTATATGGAAATAAAACCTGGAGTGGCATACTAAAGTTGGGGAGTGAGCAAAATAGAATTATTTAAAAATAGGTTATATTGGTACAAATGAATAAACATAAATATAGATACAATTTGTACAGTATTATTAAGAAAACATTGGAATTTCAGGAATATCCATTTAAATATACGTAAAACTTTTTTCCAGAATTATTTTTTACTGTTCATGGCTTCCCAAATGCAAAATTAGGAAACATTCAAAGCAACTTTCTAAATAGTCTCATTAAAATTTCTTAGAATTTGCTTTTGCTGCTGCAGAGTGTCTGAAGGTCCTTTTGGTGAGTGCTCTGCCAAAAATGTTACAAAACCATCAAACTCCTGCTCCTGGTTCTGATGGCTCTTCTTTCCACCCACTTTTCTCAATGATAGGGACAGCAGGATGAGCGGGTTTTACACTGATCTGCAGTTGAAAATAGGAGAAAGTATTTAGGCACAGCATTTTTTCATCCAAAAATATTGTAAACCAGAATTCAGCTATTAAGGTAGACATGTAAGAGGCAGAGATGAGAGTATGAACCAAATTCACCTGTTTTGAGCATTTTTTCTAGGAAATTTGATTTGCAGACGAGCTATATACAGTATGTAATATAATTATATATAATAGTGCCTTGCGAAGTATTTGGCCCCCTGGAACTTTCAACCTTTTCCCACATATCATGCTTCAAACATAAAGATACCAAATGTAAATTTTGGTGAAGAATCAACAACAAGTGGGACACCAATTGGTGAAGTTGAACGAAATGTATTGGTTATTTTAAATTTTGTGTGAAATACAAAAACTGGAAAAGTGTGGCGTGCAATATTATTCGGCCCCTTTACTTTCAGTGCAGCAAACTCACTCCAGAAGTTCATTTGTGGATCTCTGAATGGACCCAATGTTGTCCTAAATGACTAATGATGGTAAATATAATCCACCTGTTGTGTATCAAGTTCTCCGTATAAATGCACCTGCTCTGTGATAGTCTCAGGGTTCTGTTTGAAGCACAGAGAGCATCATGAAGACCAAGGAACACAACAGGCAGGTCCGTGATACTGTTGTGGAGAAGTTTAAAAGCCTGATTTGGATACAAAATGATTTCCAAAACTTTAAACATCCCAAGGAGCACTGTGCCAGCAATCATATTGAAATGGAAGGAGTATCATACCACTGCAAATCTACCAAGACCTGGCCGTCCCTCTAAACTTTCATCTCAAACAAGGAGAAGACTGAACAGAGATGCAGCCAAGAGGCCATGAATCACTCTGGATGAACAGCAGAGATCTACAGCTGAGGTGGGACAGTCTGTCCATAGGACAACAATCAGTCCTACACTGCCACAAATTGGCCTTTATGGAAGAGTGCAAGAAGAAAGCAATTTCTCAAAGATATCCATAAAAAGTGTTGTTTAAAGTTTGCAAACAAGCCACCTGGGAGACACACCAAACATGTGGAAGAAGGTGCTTGGTCAGATGAAACCAAAATCGAACTTTTTGGCAACAATGCCAAACGTATATGTTTGGCGGTAAAGGCAACACGTCATCACCCTGAACACACCATCCCCACTGTCATACATGGTGGTTGGCAGTATCATGGTTTGGGCCTGCTTTTCTTCAGCAGGGACAGGGAAGATGGTTCAAATTGGATGGGAAGATGAATGGAGCCAAATACAGGACCATTCTTGAAGAAAAACCTGTTGGAGTCTGCAAAAGACCTGGAGACTGGGATGGAGATTTGTCTTCCAACAAGACAATGATCCCAAACATAAGCAAAATCTACAATGGAACAGTTCACAAATAAACGTACCAGGTGTTAGAATGGCGAAGTCAAAGTCCAGACCTGAATCCAATCGAGAATCTGTGGAAAGAGCTGAAAAAATGCTGTTTCACAAAACGATCTCCATCCAACCTTACTGACCTCGAGCGTTTACCAAGGAAGAATGGGCAAGAATTTCGTCTCTCGATGTTACAAAACTGATGAGACATACCCCAAGAGATTTGCAGCTGTATCGCAGCAAAAGGTGGCGCAACAAAAGTATTAAGTTACAGGGGCTGAATAATATGCATGCCCCACTCTTCAGTTTTTTGTATTTCCACAAAAATTTAAAAAAAAACAATAAATTTCGTTCAACTTCACAATTGTGTCCCACTTGTTTTGATTCTTCACCAAAATTTAACATTTGGTATCTTTATGTTAAAAGCATTGATATGTGGGAAAAGGTTGAAAAGTTCCAGGGAGCCGAATACTTTTGCAAGGCATGTATATATATATATAAAATTGAATGTGTGTGTTGTGTATCACCAACCAATCACAAAGATTTTACATTTCACCAAAGTGTTAAAAGAAGCTGAACTGTGATTGGTTGCTATGAGGCAACAGTTTTCTCACTCCACAACATCCCAGCAGAACTGACCTGGGTGGGAGAAATCTAGCATCCCAGAACATAAGCTCAGCCATTGTCTGCCCCCCAGAAGGGAGCAGAGAGCAGAATGACAAAAATGAATCCCCCTCCCATATACCCATCACACACCCTTCATCCCATGGCAATCTTCCCTCTTAAAGGGATCTCCGGTATGGAAGTCAGGGAAAAATCCATCCTGCTAGAGATTAGCAATTGTAAATAGCAAGATCAATATATCCTTAGTTTTAGTATTGAATAGCAGCAATAGGATATTAATAAAACTTAACATTTATTAAACAAGTAAGTTTAAAATGGACACACACCTATATATAAAAATGCACTTTTTTTGCAATTTCACTGCAGTTTTTGAAATTTTTTCCTATTTTCCAGTACAAGATATGGTTTTAAAACCATGGTGTCGATCAAAAGTACAACTTGTCTCACAAAAAAGCAAGCCCTCACACGACCCATATTGACAAAAAAATTAAAAAGTTGTGGCCTGATAATGAAGGAGAGAAAAAAGCAGAAAGCAAAAAACGGTAAACCCCAAGGACGTGAAGGGGGTTAAAAAAAAACAAAACAATACTCCCCTTTTCACTCACCTTTCCGGTTTCCTTCACACTTATTTCCACTGTTTGTGTGCTGCATCTCTGGCCTCTTCACTATAGCATGAGACGTCTGTGTGTGCACAAGGCCTTTTCTGTCATGTGCACAGGGATACCTGAGGCCTCAAGTCCTGTTTTAGATTAAAGCCATCAGAGATGGGGCATAAATTGATGTGAAGAAAATCTGCAGAGGACTGGACAGCTGGCAGCAAGCATTGAGGTGGCCGGAAAAGTGAGCAATGAGTTAAGAATTGTTTTTTTTTTTCTTTTTATGTCTTGTGTTTTTTATGCTCTGGAGTACTGAACAGAGTATAATAAAGAATTTGTAGATAACTTAATTGCAAACTGAATTTCCGGGTGAAGTTAGTGCAATTTGACAATTCAAGTATAACTTAACATAATAATAATGCACAGAAACCCTACATTAAGTAAATAGTAAAAAACCCAAGATTAAAACATAAAAAGCAAATACTCAAAAATGTCACTTTACACATACATCTATAAAAAAAGTACAAATATAATAAATGTGAAGGTCACAAACATAAACAAAATCTGACCTGTTTACCATATATAGGACAGGTAATCATGGACTCAGAATATAGATTATAAAACAATCACTGGATTTGTGAAACAGTTGCCCTATTATATAGTAAATACCACCACTAAGCCATAGATACAATAGGCAATAGTAACAACAGTAAGTGCATTAATAAGAGTCTCACCCAAAAAATATCCCAGGAAACCGGTAAAAAAGAAGCGGCCGTCAAGTGATGTACATGTGGATAAGGGCTGAGCTGGAACGGGCCCAGATAATGGATGCCCAACCATGGGGAACTACCTGATTGTAATGTCCTCCTCAAAGAAAAGGGAGGTCGCTCCTTTATTTGCACAGAATGCAAAAACACTGAAACGTAAACACTTGAAGTTTTGGTTTGTTTAGTGGCCCGTGTGAACATGCGCCACATACATGCCAACTTATATTCAGTTCACCACTTCATTTCTTCAGGTATTTTCATTAAATCAATAGTAAAAAGCATAGGGTACATGTGAAAAACACAGGGTACTTAGTTAACTTTTTTTAAATCAAAAAAGCATAAAAGCTCTCCAGTGTAACAAGGTGTACCCAATCAGGATGGTCTGTTATGTTTCGGTAGCTGACGAGTGCAGGTAAAAAAGGCAATACAACCAAGCAATTGGAATCTATGAGATTGCAGTACCTGACTAACCACCCAACTAGAGGCAGCGTTGAGCGTTCCTACTTTGGTCTAGAACGCCTCGTCACAGCCTGAGAAACTAACTACACCTAAAGATAGAAATAGGAAAGCTATCTGCCCAGGAGCAGAAGCCCAAAGATAATAGAAAGCCCCCAAACAAGTAATGGAGTTAGACAAAGAAGAAATACTGACACAGAAAGAAAATAGTATGAAGCAAACGCTGGGGCCCAAACTAACTAAATAAAAGGTAGGAAGGGTACTTACGCAATCCCAGAAAACCCTGAAAAGCACCAACTCTACTAATTTCAAAATCACCTGAGATCACACGACCTTACCACCTAAATTAGTTCTCTGGTTGTACAAAATCAAACAGCAGCCACTGAAAAAACTGGAAAAAAGCAAAAGAACAAAACATCAGTGGCTGAACTAAACTGAAGAGGGCAAAAAGCCCCCGAAGGGGGACCCAGAAGGCCCCAAAGAAGTGCAGGACAAAATGCAAAATATTAGTACAAAAACAAAAAGAAGAAAAGTCTTATCTGTTAGCAGGAGATGCAGACACGACACAGCAGGCATACAAGGGAAACAGGAATGAGGATTCGACCAGAACAATTGATCACCGGCAACCCTGATGGGAAGGTGACTCCCTTATATAAGACAGTCCAGTATACACCCTGATTCCCAGTCCTCCAATCTTCACTGAACAGACAGTACCGGCTTGTAACCACCAGAGGGAGTCTCTGCTCAGAACTCATCTCAAACCTATTCACAACAGTACCCCCCCTTGAGGAGGGGTCACCGAACCCTCATTTGAGCAACCAGGTCGGTCA
Organism: Oophaga sylvatica; assembly: GCA_033576555.1. Lineage (NCBI taxonomy): Eukaryota > Metazoa > Chordata > Amphibia > Anura > Dendrobatidae > Oophaga > Oophaga sylvatica. The sequence continues at coordinate 33,802,598 of JARQOD010000005.1, read as the reverse complement.
GGATGAGTTCTATGATACGCACGGATGAGTTCTCCTAGCATGGATGTCCGAAGCAAACCCAAGAATTGTCTTCCTGACCATAACCTCTCCACTTAACCAAATACTGGAGTTTCCGTCTAGAAAAACGAGAATCTAATATTTTCTCAACCACATACTCCAATTGCCTTAACCAAAACAGGGTCAGAGGCACAAGCAGCAGGAACACTGGCTCAACAAACCTCTTCAACAAGGACTTGTGGAACACGTTATGGATCTTAAATGTCCCTGGAAGAAGCAAACGAAAAGAAAAAAAGGATTTAAAAAACTCAATGATCTTATTTTGGTCCAATGAAACCCTTGGTAAATTTAGGAGATGACTTCATGGATTATTCTTTGAGGACAACCAAGACCAAGCCCCCATTTAAACCGAGGACCATAGTCCTATGCCGGTTACAAACCGCTGGGGCTTCTCCTAGAGAGGGACAACCTCTCCATACCGGTCCCAATCGTTGCATACCTCCAAACAAGTAACACCTGGACAACAGAAGCCTCCGTTGTCCTGAAGAAATCGAGGGTGAAACCCAGAATTACAGAAAAAGGAGACACAAAGTGGCAGAGCTAGCCCTATTATTAAGAGCAAACTCACCAAAGGTAAAAAGAGACCCAGTCACCTGATAGCAGACACCAAAGCATTAAGAAAGTCTCCAATGTCTGGTTTGTTCTCTCATTTGCCATTGGTCGAGGATGAAATCCGGGAGAAAGACAATTGAACACCCAGTTTAGAACAAAAGTCCCCAAAAACGGAAACAAAATGGACCCTCGCAACACAGTTCTCGAATGCCCGTTGTAAACAACCCCACTTGGAAGGAACAACGGCCCCAATTCAGAGGGGAAGGAACTTAGGTAATGGCACAAGATGTTCATTTTGGAAAACTATCAAAATTACCCAGAGGGGTCTTTCTCTGAGAAACAGGAAGGTCGGAAAATAAACCATGAGATATGGGTCCATTGGTCTTTGGGCACAGGCAATGGCATCAACAAACCCTAGAGCGAGGAAAAGGGGTTGGGCGAGGCAATCCCGCAGGACGCAAATTCCCTGACATCACGGCAAGGTAGGCCACCAAAAGGACCGACTAACCAATTCTGGTACCAAAATTCGGGTGCCAGCCAATGAGGAACAATAAATCTCAACTCCACATCTTTTTCCTTTTGGTCCGGGACAAAAATTTTCCAACGGGCAGCGCTCGGGCCTATCCTCCTGACACCCCTCCAGAAAGTTAAATTGGGCGAGATGGCGGAAAGAAAACCACCCTCTTTCAAAATAACGAAGGACGATAACTAGGAGAGTCCCGCAAGGAAACCCCGAGGGGCATCCGCCTTAATATTTTAGTGCCAGGAAAGAAAGGAAACCACAAAATAAAACAGTGAAAAAAACAAGGCCCACCTGGCCTGTTAGGTTTAACGCTTGGCAATTCCGTAGACCAGATTCTTATGGCCCGTAAGGACCACCACCTGTGTTTGGCTCCCTCCACCCAAATTTGTTCTTATCTTCAAAAGCCACTTCTGGCCAATAACTCCCGATTACCCACGCATAATTAGTTCAGTAGGAAACATTTTCGAAGAAAAAGGCCAAGGTTTTCTTTTAGAGGTCTCTGGTCTTTTTGGGACAAAACGGCACCTCCCCAATTTCAGAGGGATCAACTCCACCTGAAATGGCAGAGAAACTCGGCTGCCGGTAGAACAGGAGCAGATTGAATCTCGCTTAAGCTCCCAACGCAGAGACTGCCTCAGGGGCCAATTCACCCATCAGAACCCTTTTGGTAAATCAGTTTAAAAAAGGTTTTAACAAAAAACCGAAAATTACCATTAATTTACGATTTTAAAAAAAGGCCCCAAAACCCAAAAATTTCCTGAAGAGCCTTTAATGAAGTAGGTTGGACCCAATTCACAGAGGCCGAACCTTGACCGGTCCATTTCAAAAAGATGGGGAAAAATAATCCCAAGAAATGAGACCTTGTCGCCAAAAGACACTTGATCCCTTCACATCGATATTCTCTCTCAAAAAACTGGAACACAGTTCGAACATGTTACATAATCCCCGTCATTAGAAAAAATCAAGATATTCCCCAAAAAAACAATCAGAAATTTTCCACAAAATCCCGAAAATGTCTTCATGAGGACGGAAGACGGAAGGGCTTGTGAGCCCAAAGGGCTCACAGGTACTCAAAAGCCTTCAGGGGTATTGAATGCCGTCTTCCATTATCCCCGGTTAATGGAATAAGGTTAAGCCCCCCCCCCTGAGGTCAAGCGGGAAACAAGTGCGTTTTTACCCTGGAAAACGGTCAGAAATCAAGGGAAGGGATTTGTATTTACAGTAAATTGTTCAAGAGCGTAATCAATCCCGGGTTAAAACCACTTTTTGGCCACAAAGAAAAAAACCGGCACTAAGGTGAAGGGGGTCTGATATGACCCTTTCCCAAAATTCCTTGATAAAAGACCGCCCAAGCGTCAATTTTTCTACAGACAAGTTAAAAAGGCCCCTTTAGGGGGAAATTTTCTACCGGCATAATTCAATAGCGCGTATACTCCTATGGGGAGGCAAGGTAGATTTACTTTCGCTAAAAACCAGAAAAATCAATCAAAAATCCAAACCCGAGCTGGGGGGAGGCGAAAAAAAGGGTGTTGGTTTAACACAATTGGCGCCCCAACTGGTTCAAAACCAAAAAATTTGCAGCATCCGGTGATCAGGTTCAACCCTCATTTCACCTGAGTAGAAAACTGGGGTTTATTCTAGCCAAGGGGTAGAATCGATCCCCCGAGGGGAATAGACTTCTGTAGGGGTTCAAGGGGAAACCCACAACGTTTAGCAAAATCATAATCCATCAGGTTTAATATGTCCAGAATAACGAAGCCGACAGAAAATGAGGACAGGAGCATAAGGTGAATTAATAAAAACTTATCTGAACACACCAGCAACTGAGGGCAAAACGTTTCCCCGCTTAGGCAATTAAAAGCATGAAGGATCACCACGTAGAAAAATAACCCATTGCGCTTTCGAAATCATGACGCTGTCCCCCAGACACCACCTATCACACTGGGATTGAAGCGGTTCACAAGGAACCCCCCCTTAAACGCTTTTTTTTCCGCTCACCAAACGCTGTCTTTGAATCGCTAATAATAAAATTTTTGGGGCCCAAGGGGCAGGGAACCCCCCCAAAAACACCTTTACTTTACTGACCCCCCCTTCCCCGGAAAAGGGCTGCCAAAGCGGGGTCATTCCATTTGGTCAGGACCCCCCAAAAAAGGGAAATTTTTGGACAAATTTTAGGGCCCCATAAGGCCCCTGATTTAATCCCAAACAAGGTTTTTTCAGCTTGATCTTTCATTAGGCCCATCGTAAAAAAAACCCCCCAAAGCCTAAAAAAATGCATCAACACACTAAAAAAGGGGACCCCGGGGGTTGTCGGGGAAAAAGCCTTTCCGGGGGGTTTCGCCCCCCAGGAAGGGGTTTTAAAAATTTTTTGAACCTGCTCGCTGGTTCCCTGGGACTTAGATTTTACCCAAAAAACAATTTACAATTATTTAAAATTCTAAAAACTTAGCTCCCCCCCCCAAAAACAAATCGGCAGGGGGATCCTTTTTCCCCAAAAAAGGGGGAAAATTTAAAGATTCAAAATACTCTGCCCTTTCTTGGCAAGCACCACAGGGGCCCCGACAACCGTGAAAAATCCTTTTAGAGAAAAGTCCTCCCCCCCCCCGAGAACAGGGGGGAAAAAAAAAAAAAAAGCAACAAATAGAAAAATCTCTGCCAACTCGGGGGAAAACCTTTTTTTTTTCCCCAATTTTTTTTCCCCCTTCTGGATTTCCATAAAATTTTTTAATTTTTGGCCCGGGGGGAAAAAGGTTTTTTTGGGGTTTAGCGGGGATGCAGGAAAAAAAGGGAAAAAAACCGGGGGTTGGAATCTATAAATTGCAGTCCCGACTAACACCCCCCAAAAAGGGGGCCCCTGGACGTTCCTACTTTGGGTTTCTAGCGCCTGTCACCCCTAAAGGAAAAAAATACACCAAAGATAAAAAAATTGGGGGAAAACTACTCCCCCCGGGGCAGAACCCCAAAGATTATGAAAGCCCCCAAAAAAAGTAATGGCAGTTAGACAAGAAAAAAATTTTGACACAGAAAAAAAAAAAGTATGAGCAAAGCTGGGGCCCAAACTAACAAAAAAAAAAAAGGAAAGGGGAAAGGGGTTTTCGGGGAATCCCAAAAAAAACCCCGAAAAGCCCCCAAATCTAAAAAATTTTAAAATAAACCTAGATCACACACCCAAAAAACCCCCAAAATTTGTTCTTTGGTGTAACAAAATAAAAAAAAGCAGCCCTGAAAAACTGGGGAAAAAAAAAATTTAAAACCCCGTGGCTGAATAAATGAGAGGGCAAAACCCCCGGGAAGGGGGCCCCGGGGGCCCAAAAAAGTGCGGGGAAAATGCAAAAATTTAAAATACAAAAAAAAAAAAAAAAAGAAAATGTCTTACTGTTAGCAGGAGTGCAGACAGGGACACAGCGGCTACAAGGGAAACGGGAATGAAGGATTCAGACCAGAACAATTGATCACCCCCCCCCATAAAAAGGGGACCCCCTTTTATAAGACCAGTAAATTAACACCGGGTTCCCCGTCCTCACAATTCATGAAAAAAGGCCCTCCCCTTTTTTAAAAAACCCGGGGGTCCTTTTTCCCCCCGAAAACTCTCAAAAACCCTTCAAACAAAAGGGCCCCCCCCTTTGTAACTCACCTTGAATTTGCTAGAAGGTTCAAATAGAAGGGGTGAGGTTGGGCTGAAAAGATGGGGGTGTACAGGGCCAAGGGGGGGGCTACACCCCCCAAAAAAAACGCAAACCCCGGGGGTGGTCCAAAACACACAGAAAGGGGCACAAACACAGACAGACTGATACAAGGAATTTGTGGAGGTTATCATTTCTATACAAATAAAAACTTAGCTGTCCCTTTTAAAATTTTTAAGGAAAAATTTGGGGGGCGGGTCGGAGCTTTCCCTTTTTTTTAATTTTACCCCTGGGGGGCCGGGGACCGGGGGCACCGCCGCCCCTGAATCTTCCCCTTTACGGTTTAAAGGTTGGGGTTTTTAGTCCCCCCCCCCCTGGGGGCCCCGCCCTTACATTACCACTGTGGATAGTGAAAAATCAGGGAGAGGGGGCAACAACAAGAAAACCGGGAAAAAAAAAATAGTTTTTTTAAAACTGCCCCCCCTGAAAACCCCAAAAAGTGAAAGGGTAAGGCCCCGGGGGCAAAAAAACTCCAAGACAGGGAAAAGACCACTGCCCCGAGAGCTCTTTATCTAGGCTTGGTTTAACATAGAAAACTCATCCCCCCAGTGAGGTCCGTGCCCCTTTTTTAAAAGGGGGGGGGATGGTCCCCCTCTACACAGCTAAAAAGCAAAAAAGCAGTGCCCGGGGAAATAGACAAAACCCTTGTTTGGGCCCCAAAAAAAAAAAACCCCTTTTTTTTATAGGGGGCCCCGGGGGGGCCACAAAACCAAAAATGAATGTGACACCCCCCGTCTCTGCCAATTAGAGAACAAAACATGGAAAGCTTTTTTTTAGAATAAAGGGGGCTAGGTTTTTCCTCCAAATTTTGGTGAAATTTGTTGTAAAGGGGTTTGGGATATTAGATTTGACAGGGGAAAAAAGGTGAGCAAAAAAAAAAATGTTTGTGACATGCACATTTTTTGGGGGGGTTTTTTCAAAAGGGTTTAAGGGTTTTTTTCTTTAATTTTCCCCCTTTTGCTTTTTTTTAAACAACCCTTTTTTCCCCCCCCAAAAAGTGCCCAAAAAACCCCGGGGAAAAAGCACTTTCCAAAAAAAAAAAACAGCAACAGTTTTTCTATGCCAAGTTGACTAAGGTTTTTGCAAGAAATCAGTTTTTTTGACAAAAACAATTTTGAGGGCAGGGACAGTTAGTGGTCGGTTTTTATGTCCCAAATTTTTTTAAGTATGAAAAAAAAAGGGGGAAAAAAAGGAGATTTTTTCTACTGGAAAAAATAGGGTGGGAAGTGGCCCCATAGAATATCAAGGGACGAAGCTACCCTAAAAGCATTTAATAGCAAACGCATAAAATTTGGACATTGAATAAAACCCCCTTAAAAAAATTTTTTTTTTCCTTTTCAGCAATATTTTTGGGCTTGCTTTGCGAGAATGAAAAAAAAAAAAATTTAACTGCACAGTACAACCATTGTTCAATCACTGCCGCTCTTCTCTCTCTATCAATTTAAAAACTTTTTCTATCCTTTTTTTTAACACATTATTTTCTTCACTGCTGTGCTACTTAAGAAGATGGAATATCCCCCTTTTCCCCCCCTTTAAGCCCCCCAATTGTAAAGGGTTTTTTTTACGTGTGTACCCTTTTACATGCTTATTAGTATAGATTAATTTTGATGACAGTCGGGAAAAAATTTAAATTAATTTTGGGAACTAGCCTACGTTTGGGAAAAGGGGGGAAAGGGGGGAAGGGAAAAAGGTTAGTTTTGGGGCCCGCATGTGCCAAAAGAGACCAAAAGGGCTGCATCAGCAAGGCATGACGTGAAGGGGCCCTGACGGAGTGGGGGGCTGAGATGCACCAGAAAGGGCCCCGGGACGGGGTGCCAACCGTAGGGCCCCCCGGGTTTTCAACGGGGGAAAAGGGGGGGGAAAATAACAAAGAACGTGAGTTGAAAAGAGTGCCCCGAAGGGGGGAGTTCCAAAGCACAGCAAGGGTTAGAAAGGGGGGTGTCGTCAAAAATTTTTTTAAACTAATTCCCTTAGGAGGGGAAAAAGGCACACAAACCAGAGTTGAAAAACCCCCTCTTTCGGAAGTAGCACTGGGGGGGTGTGGAAGAAAGGGGGGGAATTGAGGCAGAAAAAAACGAAAAAAAGGGGGAAATAGAGGACTGTGTGTACAAAGCTCCTTATTGTAAAGTAAACATTTTTGAAGTTTTCCCCTCTATTATTGTAATACTGAGTTCCCTTTAAATTGCGGTTTTTGTAAAAAAAAAAAACTTTTTGGTGGGGGGCCCCTTTTGAATTTCAAAGACTGGTCCCCCTCAAAAAAGTCCCCGGGGGCAAAGGGGGCACCCCCCACCAAAAATTTCACTAAAAACACAAAAATATTTGTAGAAATTTTTTTCCCCTTTAGAATTCTCTCAAAATTTTTCCAGGGGGAAATGTAAACTTTCGTGTCATCTTTTTTGTCCAGAACCATAAATGCTGCTGTATTCCTTGCCCCGGGGGTTTAAAAGGGGTATGACCCCCCCTGATTGGTGTGACTAACCCCCCCGGGGGTATAAAAGGGGTTAAAGGGAAGTCCATTCGGCTGCGCCCGAGGTTTTTTGGGCCTTTTATGGCGAATTTAAAAATTTGCAAAAGGGAATGTTCCCCCTTTGGTTATTTGTTAAAAACCCCCTTTTTGGGCCCTCGAAGTACTATC
>JARQOD010000005.1:33631010-33795048 GCA_033576555.1 Oophaga sylvatica | reverse complement strand
GCTGATGCGTTTGGCCCGGGGTCATTATGTGCAACTCCTCTGACTAATGCTTTAGTGCTTACTAATGAAATAATGATATCCTCCAAAAAAAAATTCTTTTTTTTTTTGGTGTGAGAAGAAGAGGAAGTTGTAAATGTATGTGGTTTGTTTTTCTCGCGTTGGATGAATAGCCTCCAGGTTGCCAACTGGTGTCAGCCATTGTAAGTTGAAAGTTCAAGAGACACCTGTATTAGGTCATCATCCGCGCCGATTGTGGTGTCGCATTTAGAGCACGCACCGAATATATTCTGGAGACAAGTGGAAAAATGGGCCCATATATATGTTTGACACTAACTTCCTGCCGCCCAGCAATAGTTAAGCGGCAGCAGTTGGCTCATCCCCAGTAAAGTTGAAAGGCTATAGTCCAACTGTGTCAAATCTGTCCCTCACTCGGTATGTTTAGTTTTAAATAGCATATTTGTGAAGTAATAATAATGGAAAAGAATGTCCCATTGGGATAATACTTCCTCTTCCATTACAAATAGCAAACAGACAGAAAGTTGGTCAGTGGCCATTTATATACACAAGGTCATAAGTTACACATGCCAGATCGCTCTCACATTGACTTAATATTCCGCCACTTACCATAAAGTGCTATTCTTAGTTAATAGACTTTCATAGCGTGGCCTACAATAGATATATTAAGAAAATGCATAACAGGAAGCCTGTTTATGGTTAAAAAGCAAGTAGCAATTTGGCAGTCGCATCAAAATCAGCTTTCGGAGCTGAAAGATAAACGACTGACCGAGTTTATGGACTGCTTTGTATTTTTTTTCTCGTTTTATTCAACTAAAACTGTATTTCTCAATTAGAAAACAATATGCAGAAGATTTAAAGAAACTTTCCAAAAACAAACTTGTCTTTGTTGCCTATAAGAAACCTTTGTGGTTTTCATTTTTCAAGAGCAGGAGATGAAACGAAAGTTGTTCCGATTGCTTATTTAGACAATTTTATAAATTTGACAAATGTCCTGTGTAGTAACTAGAGATGAAAAAATCGATTTGAAGCAAATCAAATTTCACAAAAAGTTTGGTTTCCCCATAGACAGAGACCACAAAGCATGATATATGAACCATCGCACAACCAGCTCTACCCTCTCCTAGTGTATCCTCACCCATCCCTGCAGACTGTGAGTCCTTGCGGGCAGGGTCCTCTCTCCTTCTGTACTTGTGTGTGCCTTGTATTGCTCACGTTTATTGCACTTGTCTATATTTGCGCCCTTTCACATGTAAAGCGCCATGGAATAAATGGTGCTATAAAAATGTATAATAATAATAATATATGTCTTTAAATGAAAGATTTTTTTTTTCATAGAAAAAATTTGTCTTAAATCAAATTTCCAGAACAAATTTGAGAAAATATGGTTAATTCAATTTTTTGGCAGATTCAAAAGTCACTATCAGTATAAATAATAGTGCTATTATAATTATTATCAGTATTACGCTGTACGTATTTTAAAAAAAGATGCAAACGGTTTACATAACGTAGCCTAGACATACCATTATATACTCATTGCTGGAGTAGTCCGTTAAACAGTTATTCCCAGAATCATATTCTTTTTCACAAAACACAATAAACTTATATGTATTGTTAATATTTAGACTACTGTAAGCCCACCATAAAGGTGCAAGAAATAAACCCTGTGTCTTTATTCATCTTTATTTGCCCCCTTTGTGCAACCCGCTTCCTAAAGTTGAATTTACAGTCCTATTCTTATCTGTTAAAACTACATTTATCAGCAGTACTTGCTTCTCCGTAATGCTGCAGATCCTCTCCTGTGTTCACCTGACAAGCCCCATTCTGATTTATCATCAATCTAATGTAAGTGTGGAATTCATGTTATTATCCTGTGCTCTTTCTCTTCTCTTGTACAGAACCCTGCTTGGTTAATTTCACCTTCCACCATCTACATCAGCTTATGTGGTTCCACATCATAAGTTGTTTCTAGCAGAGCTCAGCTCTTAGACACCTCCCCACAATGGTAGCACAAAGCTCCATTTGCTGGCTATTGCTGAAACATCAATTTCATAAAGCTGCTCTGTCGATGACTATGGAAGAAAATAGTCATCTGCCATATAATTATCACTGTTCTCTCGCACCAGGCAACAAACACAGCTCAACTAATCTTAATCCCTTTAGACAGCGCCTTATCTTGCAGAATATCCTCCTTTTCGTCACCTGTATACAGATCCCCATCCTGCACAATATTACTTCTTTCGGCTACTGAATACAATCCAATTCTGCAGTAAATTACTTCACTTAGCCCCGTTATATAGAGCCCAATCCTGCAATATATCCTTCTTTCTCACCCCTATATAAAGCCCATCCTGCAGTATATCTCTCCTCTTAACCTCTGCATACAGGCCCAATCTTTTAATCCCCCTGTATACAGAGCCCCTTCTTGCAGTATATAACTCATTTCACCCTTGTATTCAACCCATCCTGCAGTATATCTCTCCACTCAGCCCATTGTAAACAGTCGATCCTAAGGAAAGTTACTCCTTTTTGGTTATCAGCATGCAGACATACCGCTGCTTTCTTGAATGACCTTGAACTTTAAGGAAATAGGCTCCGCCCTTTTCCATGAAATCATCTCTCCAGACATGTCCCAGAGCACAGCTTTGCTGACAAGAATCCAGCTGAGAGAAACTGCACTACGCATGATAGACCAGGAGAACTGGAACTATAGCAGTTCCAGTGGCAACTATATGGTAAATAAAACCTGGAGTGGCATACTAAAGTTGGGGATGTGAGCAAAATAGAATTATTTTAAAAATAGGTTATATTGGTACAAATGAATAAACATAAATATAGATACAATTTGTACAGTATTATAAGAAAACATTGGAATTTCAGGAATATCCATTTAAATACTACGTACAACTTTTTTCCAGAATTATTTTTACTGTTCATTGGCTTCCCAAATGCAAAATTAGGAAACATCATAAGCAACTTTCTAAATAGTCTTCATTAAAATTTCTTAGAATTTTGCTTTTGCTGCTGCAGAGTGTCTGAAGGTCCTTTGGTTGAGTGCTCTGCAAAAATGTTACAAAACCATCAAACTCCTGCTCCTGGTTCTGATGGCTCTTCTTTCCACCCACTTTTCTCAATGATAGGGACAGCAGGAGTGAGCGGGTTTTACACTGATCTGCAGTGAAAATAGGAGAAAGTATTTCAGTGCACAGCATTTTTTCATCCAAAAATATTGTAACCAGAATTCAGCTATAAGGTAAGACATGTAAGAGGCAGAGATGAGAGTATGAACCAAATTCACCTGTTTGAGCATTTTTTCTAGGAAATTTGATTTGCAGACGAGCTATATACAGTATGTATATATATATATATATATAGTGCCTTGCGAAAGTATTTGGCCCCCTGGAACTTTCAACCTTTTCCCACATATCATGCTTCAAACATAAAGATACCAAATGTAAATTTTTGGTGAAGAATCAACAACAAGTGGGACACAATTGTGAAGTTGAACGAAATGTATTGGTTATTTTAAATTTTTGTGGAAATACAAAAACTGAAAAGTGTGGCGTGCAATATTATTCGGCCCCTTTACTTTCAGTGCAGCAAACTCACTCCAGAAGTTCATTGTGGATCTCTGAATGACCCAATGTTGTCCTAAATGACTAATGATGGTAAATATAATCCACCTGTGTGTAATCAAGTCTCCGTATAAATGCACCTGCTCTGTGATAGTCTCAGGGTTCTGTTTGAAGCACAGAGAGCATCATGAAGACCAAGGAACACAACAGGCAGGTCCGTGATACTGTTGTGGAGAAGTTTAAAGCCTGATTTGGATACAAAATGATTTCCAAAACTTTAAACATCCCAAGGAGCACTGTGCCAGCAATCATATTGAAATGGAAGGAGTATCATACCACTGCAAATCTACCAAGACCTGGCCGTCCCTCTAAACTTTCATCTCAAACAAGGAGAAGACTGATCAGAGATGCAGCCAAGAGGCCCATGATCACTCTGGATGAACAGCAGAGATCTACAGCTGAGGTGGGACAGTCTGTCCATAGGACAACAATCAGTCCTACACTGCCCAAATCTGGCCTTTATGGAAGAGTGGCAAGAAGAAAGCCATTTCTCAAAGATATCCATAAAAAGTGTTGTTTAAAGTTTGCAACAAGCCACCTGGGAGACACACCAAACATGTGGAAGAAGGTGCTCTGGTCAGATGAAACCAAAATCGAACTTTTTGGCAACAATGCCAAACGATATGTTTGGCGTAAAGGCAACACAGCTCATCACCCTGAACACACCATCCCCACTGTCATACATGGTGGTGGCAGTATCATGGTTTGGGCCTGCTTTTCTTCAGCAGGGACAGGGAAGATGGTTCAAATGGATGGGAAGATGAATGGAGCCAAATACAGGACCATTCTTGAAGAAAACCTGTTGGAGTCTGCAAAAGACCTGAGACTGGGATGGAGATTTGTCTTCCAACAAGACAATGATCCCAAACATAAAGCAAAATCTACAATGGAACAGTTCACAAATAAACGTATCCAGGTGTTAGAATGGCGAAGTCAAAGTCCAGACCTGAATCCAATCGAGAATCTGTGGAAAGAGCTGAAAACTGCTGTTCACAAACGATCTCCATCCAACCTTACTGACCTCGAGCTGTTTACCAAGGAAGAATGGGCAAGAATTTCAGTCTCTCGATGTACAAAACTGATAGAGACATACCCCAAGAGATTTGCAGCTGTAATCGCAGCAAAAGGTGGCGCAACAAAGTATTAAGTTACAGGGGCTGAATAATATTGCATGCCCCACTCTTCAGTTTTTGTATTTCCACAAAAATTTAAAAAAAAACAATAAATTTCGTTCAACTTCACAATTGTGTCCCACTTGTTGTTGATTCTTCACCAAAATTTAACATTTGGTATCTTTATGTTTAAAGCATGATATGTGGGAAAAGGTTGAAAAGTTCCAGGAGCCGAATACTTTTGCAAGGCACTGTATATATATATATAAAATTGAATGTGTGTGTGTGTATCACCAACCAATCACAAAGCATCTTTCATTTCACCAAAGCTGTTTAAAAGAAGCTGAACTGTGATTGGTTGCTATGAGCAACAGTTTTCTCACTCCACAACACCTCAGCAGACACTGACCTGGGTGGGAGAAATCTAGCATCCCCAGGAACATAAGCTCCAGCCATTGTCTGCCCCCCAGAAAGGAGCAGAGAGCAGATGACAAAAATGAATCCCCCCTCCCATATACCCATCACACACCCTTCATCCCATAGGCACATCTTCCCTCTTAAAGGGATCTCCGGTATGGAAGTCAGGGAAAATCCATCCTGCTAGAGATTAGCAATTGTAAATAGCAAGATCAATATATCCTTAGTTTTAGTATTGAATAGCAGCAATAGGATATTAATAAAACTTAACATTTATTAAACAAGTAAGTTTAAAATGGACACACACCTATATATAAAAATGCACTTTTTTTGCAATTTCACTGCAGTTTGAAATTTTTTCCTATTTTCCAGTACAAGATATGGTAAAACCAATGGTGTCGATCAAAAGTACAACTTGTCTCACAAAAAGCAAGCCCTCACACGACCATATTGACAAAAAAATTAAAAAGTTGTGGCTCTGATAAGAAGGAGAGAAAAAAGCAGAAAAGCAAAAACGGTAAACCCCAAGGACGTGAAGGGGGTTAAAAAAAACAAAACATAATACTCACCTTTTCACTCACCTTTCCGGTTTCCTTCACACTTATTTCCACTGTTGTGTGCTGCATCTCTGGCCTCTTCACTATAGCATGAGACGTCTGTGTGCGACAAGGCCATTCTGTCACTGTGCACAGGGATACCTGAGGCCCTCAAGTCCTGTTTTAGAGTAAAGCCATCAGAGATGGGGCATAAATTGATGTGAAGAAAATCTGCAGAGGACTGGACAGCTGGCAGCAAGCATTGAGGGTGGCCGGAAATGTGAGCAATGAGTTAAGAATTAGTTTTTTTTTTCTTTTTATGTCTTGTGTTTTTTATGCTCTGGAGTCTGAACAGAGTATAATAAAGAATTTGTAGATAACTTAATTGCAAACTGAATTTCCGGGTGAAGTTAGTGCAATTTGACAAATTCAAGTATAACTTAACATAATAATAATGCACAGAAACCCTACATTAAGTAAATAGTAAAAAACCCAAGATTAAAACATAAAAAGCAAATACTCAAAATGTCACTTTACAACATACATCTATAAAAAAGTACAAATATAATAAATGTGAAGGTCACAAACATAAACAAAATCTGACCTGTTTACCATATATAGGACAGGTATCATGGACTCAGAATATAGATTATAAAACAATCACTGGATTGTGAAACAGTTGCCCTATTATATAGTAAATACCACCACTAAGTCCATAGATACAATAGGCAATAGTAACAACAGTAAGTGCATATATAAGAGTCTCACCCAAATATATCCCAGGAAACGGTCAAAAGAAGCGGCCGTCAAGTGATGTACATGTGGATAAGGGCTGAGCTGGAACGGGCCCAGATAATGGATGCCCAACCATGGGGAACTACCTGATTGTAATGTCCTCCTCAAAGAAAAGGGAGGTCGCTCCTTTATTTGCACAGAATGCAAAAACACTGAAACGTAAACACTTGAAGGTTTTGTTTGTTTAGTGGCCAGTGTGAACATGCGCCTACATACATGCCAACTTATATTCCAGTTCACCACTTCATTTCTTCAGGTATTTTCATTAAATCAATAGTAAAAAGCATAGGGTACATGTGAAAAACACAGGGTACTTAGTTAACTTTTTTTTAAATCAAAAAAGCATAAAAGCTCTCCAGTGTAACAAGGTGTACCCAATCAGGATGGTCTGTTATGTTTCGGTAGCTGACGAGTGCAGGTAAAAAAGGCAATACACCAGAGCAGTTGGAATCTATGAGATTGCAGTACCCTGACTAACCACCACAACTAGAGGCAGCCGTTGAGCGTTCCTACGTTGGTCCTAGACGCCTCGTCACAGCCTGAGAAACTAACTACACCTAAAGATAGAAATAGGAAAGCTATCTGCCCAGGAGCAGAAGCCCAAAGATAATAGAAAGCCCCCAAACAAGTAATGGCAGTTAGACAAGAAGAAATACTGACACAGAAAGAAAATAGTATGAGCAAACGCTGGGGCCCAAACTAACTAAATAGAAAAGGATAGGAAGGGTACTTACTGCAATCCCAGAAAACCCTGAAAAGCACCAACTCTACTAATTTCAAAATCACCTGAGATCACACGACCTCTACCACCTAAATTAGTTCTCTGGTGTAACAAAATCAAAACAGCAGCCACTGAAAAAACTGGAAAAAGCAAAAGTACAAACATCAGTGGCTGAACTAAACTGAGAGGGCAAAAGCCCCCGAAAGGGACCCAGAAGGCCCCCAAAGAAGTGCAGGACAAAATGCAAAAATATAGTACAAAAACAAAAAGAAGAAAATGTCTTATCTGTTAGCAGGAGATGCAGACACGACACAGCAGGCTACAAGGGAAACAGGAATGAAGGATTCAGACCAGAACAATTGATCACCGGCAACCCTGATGGGAAGGTGACTCCCTTATATAAGACCAGTCAGTAACACCTGATTCCCAGTCCTCACAATCTTCACTGAACAGACCAGTACCGCTTGTAACCACCAGAGGGAGTCTCTGCTCAGAACTCATCTCAAACCTATTCACAACAGTACCCCCCCTTGAGGAGGGGTCACCGAACCCTCATTTGAGCAACCAGGTCGGTCAGGATGAGTTCTATGATACGCACGGATGAGTCTCCTAGCATGGATGTCCGAAGCAAACACCCAAGAATTGTCTTCCTGACCATAACCTCTCCACTTAACCAAATACTGGAGTTTCCGTCTAGAAAAACGAGAATCTAATATTTTCTCAACCACATACTCCAGATTGCCCTTAACCAAAACAGGGTCAGGAGGCACAGCAGCAGGAACCACTGGCTCAACAAACCTCTTCAACAAGGACTTGTGGAACACGTTATGGATCTTAAATGTCCCTGGAAGAAGCAAACGAAAAGAAACAGGATTAAGAATCTCAATGATCTTATAAGGTCCAATGAACCTAGGCTTAAATTTAGGAGATGCTACTCTCATAGGAATATTCTTTGAGGACAACCAGACCAAGTCCCCCACTTTAAACCGAGGACCATCAGTCCTATGCCGGTTAGCAAACCGCTGGGCCTTCTCCTGAGAGAGGGACAACCTCTCCACTACCTGGTCCCAAATCTGTTGCATACGCTCCACAACAGAGTCAACACCTGGACAGACAGAAGCCTCCGTCTGTCCTGAAGAAAATCGAGGGTGAAACCCAGAATTACAGAAAAACGGAGACATCAAAGTGGCAGAGCTAGCCCTATTATTAAGAGCAAACTCAGCCAAAGGTAAAAAAGAGACCCAGTCATCCTGATCAGCAGACACAAAGCATCTAAGATAAGTCTCCAATGTCTGGTTTGTTCTCTCAGTTTGACCATTGGTCTGAGGATGAAATGCCGAGGAGAAAGACAATTGAACACCCAGTTTAGAACAAAAAGTCCTCCAAAATCTGGAAACAAACTGGACTCCTCTGTCAGACACAATGTTCTCAGGAATGCCGTGTAAACGAACCACGTGCTGAAGGAACAACGGCACCAATTCAGAGGAGGAAGGCAACTTAGGTAATGGCACAAGATGTATCATTTTGGAAAACCTATCACAAATTACCCAGATGGTGGTCATTCTCTGAGAAACAGGAAGGTCGGAAATGAAATCCATAGAGATATGGGTCCATGGTCTCTTGGGCACAGGCAATGGCATCAACAAACCACTAGAGCGAGAGCAAGGCTTGGAGCGAGAGCAAGTCCCGCAGGACTGCACAAATTCCCTGACATCACGAGACAAGGTAGGCCACCAAAAGGACCGACTAACCAAGTCTCTGGTACCAAAAATTCCGGGATGCCCAGCCAATGAGGAACAATGAATCTCAGACATCACACTCTTTTTCCATTGGTCCGGGACAAACAATTTTCCAACAGGGCAGCGCTCGGGCCTATCCTCCTGACACCCCTCCAGAGCAAGTCTCAAATTGGGCGAGATGGCGGAAAGAACTACACCCTCTTTCAAAATAACAGAAGGATCAGATAACTCAGGAGAGTCCGCAAGGAAACTCCTCGAGAGGGCATCCGCCTTAATATTCTTAGTGCCAGGAAGAAAGGAAACCACAAAATTAAAACATGTGAAAAACAAGGCCCACCTGGCCTGTCTAGGATTGAGTCGCTTGGCAGATTCCAGATAGACCAGATTCTTATGGTCCGTAAGGACCACCACCTGATGTTTGGCTCCCTCCAGCCAATGTCTCTACTCTTCAAAAGCCCACTTCATGGCCAATAACTCCCGATTACCCACGTCATAATTACGTTCAGTAGGAGAACATTTTCGAGAGAAAAAGGCACAAGGGTTACTTTTAGAGGTCTCTGGATCTTTTTGGGACAAAACGGCACCTGCCCCAATTTCAGAGGCATCAACCTCCACCTGAAATGGCAGAGAAACATCAGGCTGCCGTAGAACAGGAGCAGAAGTGAATCTCTGCTTAAGCTCCTGAAACGCAGAGACTGCCTCAGGAGGCCAATTCACCACATCAGAACCCTTTCTGGTCAAATCAGTTAATGGTTTAACAATAACCGAGAAATTACCAATAAATTTACGATAAAAATTGGCAAAACCCAAAAATCTCTGAAGAGCCTTTAATGAAGTAGGTTGGACCCAATCACAGATGGCCTGAACCTTGACCGGGTCCATTTCAATAACAGATGGGGACAAAATGAATCCCAGAAATGAGATCCTCTGTACGCCAAAAAGACACTTTGATCCCTTCACATACAGAGTATTCTCTCTCAAAATCTGGAACACAGTTCGAACATGTTTCACATGAGAGTCCCAGTCATTAGAAAAAATCAAGATATCATCCAAATAAACAATCAGAAATTTGTCCACAAAATCCCTGAAAATGTCATTCATGAAGGACTGGAAGACGGAAGGAGCATTAGTGAGCCCAAAGGGCATCACTAGGTACTCAAAATGCCCTTCAGGGGTATTGAATGCCGTCTTCCATTCATCCCCGTGCTTAATGCGAATAAGGTTATACGCCCCCCTGAGGTCAAGCTTGGTAAACCAAGTAGCGTTTTTCACCCTGGAAAACAGGTCAGAAATCAAGGGTAACGGGTATTGATATTTCACAGTAATATTGTTCAAGAGACGATAATCAATACACGGCCTTAATGAACCATCTTTTTTGGCCACAAAGAAAAAACCGGCACCTAAGGGTGAAGAGGATGGTCTGATATGACCCTTCTCCAATGATTCCTTGATATAAGACCGCATAGCGTCATGTTCAGGTACAGACAAGTTAAAAAGGCGACCTTTAGGGAATTTACTACCCGGCACTAATTCAATAGCGCAGTCATAGCTCCTATGGGGAGGCAAGGATGCAGATTTACTTTCGCTAAACACATCAGAAAAATCAATCAAAAAGTCAGGAACATCCTGAGCCTGGGGGGAGGCAGAAAAAACAGGAGTGTTGGTATTAACACATTGGCAGCCCCAACTGGTTACAGAACCAAAAATTTGCAGCACTCCTGGTGATCAGGTTCAACCCTCATTATCACCTGAGTAGAAAACTGGGGTTTATTCTCAGCCAAAGGGGTAGAATCGATCCCCAGTAGGGGAATAGACTTCTGTAGGGGTATCAAGGGAAACCCACAACGTTTAGCAAAATCATAATCCATCAGGTTAATAGCTGCTCCAGAATCAACGAAAGCCTGAGCAGAAAATGAGGACAGAGAGCATATCAGAGTGACAGTTAATAAAAACTTAGTCTGAACACTACCCAAGACAACTGAGCGTGCAAAACGTCTTCCCGCTTAGGGCAGACTGAAATAGCATGAGAGGCATCACCACAGTAGAAACATAACCCATTGCGCTTTCGAAACTCATGACGCTGTGCCCCAGACACCACTCTATCACACTGCATGGATTCAGAAGCAGGTTCACAAGGCAACACCATTCCACGCATACTTCTCCGCTCACGCAAACGTCTGTCAATTTGAATCGCTAATGACATAGAATCATTGAGACCAGAGGGGACAGGGAATCCCACCATAACATCCTTTACATTATCTGACAGACCCTTCCGGAAAAGGGCTGCCAAAGCGTCGTCATTCCATTTGGTCAGGACTGCCCACCTACGGAATCTCTGACAGTATAACTCAGCGTCATAAGGCCCCTGATTTAATGCCAACAAGGCTTTTTCAGCTTGATCAGTGACATTAGGCTCATCGTACAATAACCCCAAAGCCTGAAAAAATGCATCAACATCACTCAAAACAGGATCCCCAGGTGTCAGGGAAAAAGCCCAGTCCTGAGGATCGCCGCGCAGGAGAGAGATGATAATTTGAACCTGCTGCGCTGCGTTCCCTGAGGACTTAGATTTTAAGGCAAAAAACAATTTACAATTATTTTTGAAATTCTGAAACTTAGCTCGATCCCCCAAAAACAAATCTGGCATGGGGATCCTAGGTTCCACAGCAGGCAACATAGCAAGATATGCAGCAATACTCTGAACCTCAGTGGCAAGCTGATCCACACGGCCAGACAACCGTGCAAACTCCATTGAGAGAAAAGATCCTCCCCAGCACCCAGAGATACAGAGGGAAAAAAAAAAAAATGCAACAAATAGAAAAATATCTCTGCCAACTCTGACAACCTTTTTTCTTTCACAATATTTTTTCCCTTCTGTGAGTACCATACAATTTTCAATTTTTAGGCCGGTGATACTGTTATGTTTCGGTAGCTGAGGAGTGCAGGTAAAAAAGGCAATACACCAGAGCAGTTGGAATCTATGAGATTGCAGTACCCTGACTAACCACCACAACTAGAGGCAGCCGTGGAGCGTTCCTACGTTGGTCCTAGACGCCTCGTCACAGCCTGAGAAACTAACTACACCTAAAGATAGAAATAGGAAAGCTATCTGCCCCGGAGCAGAACCCCAAAGATTATAGAAAGCCCCCAAACAAGTAATGGCAGTTAGACAAGAAGAAATACTGACACAGAAAGAAAATAGTATGAGCAAACGCTGGGGCCCAAACTAACTAAATAGAAAAGGATAGGAAGGGTACTTACTGCAATCCCAGAAAACCCTGAAAAGCACCAACTCTACTAATTTCAAAATCACCTGAGATCACACGACCTCTACCACCTAAATTAGTTCTCTGGTGTAACAAAATCAAAACAGCAGCCACTGAAAAAACTGGAAAAAGCAAAAGTACAAACATCAGTGGCTGAACTAAACTGAGAGGGCAAAATCCCCGAAGGGGACCCAGGAGGCCCCCAAAGAAGTGCAGGACAAAATGCAAAAATATAGTACAAAAACAAAAAGAAGAAAATGTCTTATCTGTTAGCAGGAGATGCAGACACGACACAGCAGGCTACAAGGGAAACAGGAATGAAGGATTCAGACCAGAACAATTGATCACCGGCAACCCTGATGGGAAGGTGACTCCCTTATATAAGACCAGTCAGTAACACCTGATTCCCAGTCCTCACAATCTTCACTGAACAGACCAGTACCGCTTGTAACCACCAGAGGGAGTCTCTGCTCAGAACTCATCTCAAACCCATTCACAACAATGGTCCCTACTCTAGTAACTCACCTTGATATATGCTAGAAGGTCTCAAAATAGAAGGGGTGAGAGTTGGGCTGAATAGATGATGGTGTACAGACCAAGGGGGCGGCTACACCCCAAAAAGTACCTGCAACCGGTCATGGTCCAAAGCACACAGAAAGAGCACATCACAGCACAGACTGATACAAGGAATCTTGTGGAGGTTATCATCTCTATACAAATAAAAACTTAGCATGTACATTCAAAAGTGTGAAGGAAATTGGGCAGCAGCTCGGAGCTTTCCTTTTAATTGACCGCCTGGGGCCATGGACCGGGTCACCGCCGCCGTGACATCTTCCATTGACGTTAACAGGCTTGGTACCGAGTACCCCACGGCCCCTCGGGCGCGACACTAGCATTACCACTGTGGATAGTGAACAACTCAGGGAGAGGGACAACAACAAGACAGACAGAAAAAGAGAAATAGTATTTAACACTGTCCCTGCTGTAAAACACCAAACAGCTGAGGATAAGGCACCTGGACAATGAACTCCAAGAACATAGCAGAAGCACCACTGAACCCAGAGAGCTCTTTACTCTAGGCTTGGTCAACATAGAAAACTCTATCACCGACAGCTGATGAGTCATGTGCCTTTTTAAAGGATGGTGGGAGTGGTCACCATCTACATCAGCTAACTAGCAACAAAGCAGCTGCCAGCAAGGAAATCAGACATTAACCCTTGCTGGCCCAAAAAGAAAAAAGCCACATTTAAATTATAGCGGAACCAGAGCGGCCACGAATCCAAAAATGAATCGTGACACCCATAGTCTCTGCCACATTAGAGAACAAAACATGGACAGCTTTTTTGAGAAATAATGGTGGCTAGGTGTCCTCCATTGTGGCTGAAGTACTGTTGTAATGTGTATGGATATTAGATTTGACTAGTAGAACAGGTGAGCAAAAAAAAGAGTAGTTTGTGACATGCACATTTTGTGAGGTAGATGGTCAAACAGTTGAATGTCTGTATTTCTTTAATTCCTCTTTCGCATTTTTTTTAACACCATTTCCCCCCCCACAAAAGTGACCAAGAAAACCTAGGAACACAGCACTTCCAAAAAGCAACAGCAACAGTTTACTATGCCAAGTTAGACTAAGGTGTGCAAGAAATCAGTAGTTTGTGACACACACAATTTGTGAGGCAGTCACAGTTAGTGGTCGTTCACATGTCCAATTTTTCTAAGTATGAAAAGAATGGAAAAAACGGACCGATTATTCTACCTGGAAAAAATAGGATGCAAGTGGCCCCATAGAATATCATAGGTACGAATGCTATCCATGAAAAGCATGAATAGCACTCGCATGAAAATTTGGACATGTGAATAAACCCTTAAATGCTTTTCTTTTCCTTTTCAGCAATATTGATGACTTGCTTCTGCATGTAGAATGAAAAAAAAAAAATATTTAACTGCAGCAGTACAACCACTGTGTTCAATCACTGCCAGCTCTTCTCTCTCTATCAATTAAATCTTTGTTCTATTCTCTTTTCTTCACACACTTATCTTCTTCACTGCTGTGCTACTGTAAGAAGATGGACATACTGCCCATGTTCCCCTTGAAGACACGTGCATAGTTGTAAATGTTCCTTGACATGTAGTGTGTACTTTGACATGCGTTATTAGTGATAGATTATATTTTGACTGACAGTCGGTAAAGTTAGAGTTAATATTTGGAACTAGCCTACAGTGGGAAGGGGCTAAGGTGAAGGGACAAAGAAGTTAGTTAGGGCCCAGCATGTGCCAGAAGCAGACCTAAGGTCTGACTAGTCAGCAGAGCCGCATGACGTGAATGTCCCTGACGTGAGTGGAGACTGAGATGCACCAGAAATGGGTCCTGGGACAGGATGCCAACCAGTACGGCCCCGAGTTTACAACGAGGTAATGGGCTAGGAAGTAACAAAGAACGTGAGATGAAGAGAGTGCCCCGAGCGGGAGTTCCAAAGCATCAGCAAGATTAGAAGGTAAGTGTCGATCATATTGGCAAACTAATTCCCTTAGGAGGAAAGAGGACACACAGAACCATGAGTTGAGAATAGCACTCTCACTTACTGGACTGTAGCACTGTGACGGGGTGTGATGAAGACTAGGGGTCTAATTGAGGCAGAAACAAGTCGAAGAAGAGGAAGTAGAGAGACTGTGTGTACAAATGCTCCTTATTGTAAAGTAAACATTCGTGAAGTTATGCACCCTCTATCTATTGTACATACTGTAGTTCCCATCAAGTTGCTGTTTAGTAAAAAAAAACATACTTATTGTTGACTGGTGGTCTCCCTCATTGAACTTTACAATGACTGGTCCTGGTCAACCAAAGTCATCGGTAACATGAGGCGCACCCCGCACCAATTTACACTACAACACAAACTATTTGTAGAATTTGTCCACAGCTTTATGAACTTCTCTCCATATCTCCATGGCTAAACTGTAAGCTGCGATGTCATCTCATTGTCCAGATTACCATAAATGGCTGCTGTATTCCTTGCCTGTGCTTTAATACTGGCTATGACCCCTCCTGATTGGCTGTGATCTACCCTGTCATGGGATAGATATAAGGCGTTATGGTGAAGTCCATTCGGCTGCGCTCCGAGGTTTTGTGGGCCTTCTATGGCTGATGTAATAATTTGCAATGTGTAATGTGTCCATTTTAGGTTATTTGCTTAACCCCTTTCTGCCATGCGAAGTACTATCCCGTCCATGGTACCTGGGCCCGTATAACCACGGACGGGATAGTACATCGCATGCGATCGGACGCGGCCGATCGCGGCCAGGTGTCAGCTGATTATCACAGCTGACACCCGGCACTATGTTCCAGGAGCGGTCACGGACCGCTCCCGGCACATCAACCCATGCCACACCACGATCAAACATGATCGCAGTGTACCGGGGGCACAGGAAGCATCGTGCAGGGAGGGGGCTCCCTGCGCGCTCCCCTGAGACCCTGGGTCTCTCCTCACTGCAGGACCCCGGATCCAAGATGGCCGCCGGGTCCTGCAGGGTGGCGGCTTCCTCAGTGCCTGCTGAGAGCAGGCGCTGAGAAGCCTCCAGCAGTGCCTGTGCGATCACTCGTGTGACAGAGTGCTGTGCACACTGGCACACCAGTGGTCTGACCCTACACAGTAATGTCCCACCCTGGGACAAAGTAAAAATGTAAAAAAAAATAAAAATAAACATTTGTAAAAAAAATTCCTATATAATGAAAAAAAAAATATTCACCAATAAATTAATTTCTTTAATGTAAAAAAAAACCCCAGCAATAAAAGTACACATATTTAGTATCGCCGCGTCCGTAACGACCCGCCCTATAAACCTGTCCCATTAGTTAACGCCTTTAGTGAACCCCTTACAAAAAAAAAACAAGGCTAAAAAACAATGATTTATCATCATACCGCCGAACAAAAAGTGGAATAACACACGATCAAAAAGATCGTAAATAAACATGGAACCGCTGAAAACGTCATCTTGTCCCACAAAAAACAAGCCGCCATATAGCATCATCAGCGAAACAATAAAAAAGTTATAGCAAGCAGGATAAAGCGATGCAAAAATAATTATTTTTTATATACAGTGCCTACAAGTAGTATTCAACCCCCTGCAGATTTAGCTGGTTTGATAAGATGCAAATAAGTTAGAGCCTTCAAACTGCAAACGAGAGTAGGATTTATTAACAGAAGCATAAATCTTACAAAACAAAAAGTTATGTTGCTCAGTTGAATTTTAATAAATTTTAAACATAAAAGTGTGGGTCAATTATTATACAACCCCTATGTTTAATATTTCGTGGAATAACCCTTGTTTGCAATTACAGCTAATAATCGTCTTTTATAAGACCTGATCAGGCCGGCACAGGTCTGTGGAGTTATCTTGGCTCAATCCTCCATGCAGATCTTCTCCAAGTTATCTAGGTTCTTTGGGTGTCTCATGTGGACTTTAATCTTGAGCTCCTTCCACAAGTTTTCAATTGGGTTAAGGTCAGGAGACTGACTAGGCCACTCCAACACCTTGACTTTTTCCCTCTTGAACCAGGCCTTGGTTTTCTTGGCTGTGTGCTTTGGGTCGTTGTCTTGTTGGAAGATGAAATTACGACCCATCTTAAGATCCTTGATGGAGGAGCGGAGGTTCTTGGCCAAAATCTCCAGGTAGGCCGTGCTATCCATCCTCCCATGGATGCGGACCAGATGGCCAGGCCCCTTGGCTGAGAAACAGCCCACAGCATGATGCTGCCACCACCATGCTTGACTGTAGGGATGGTATTCTTGGGGTCGTATGCAGTGCCATCCAGTCTCCAAACGTCACGTGTGTGGTTGGCACCAAAGATCTCGATCTTGGTCTCATCAGACCATAGAACCTTGAACCAGTCTGTCTCAGAGTCCTCCAAGTGATCATGAGCAAACTGTAGACGAGCCTTGACATGACGCTTTGAAAGTAAAGGTACCTTACGGGCTCGTCTGGAACGGAGACCATTGCGGTGGAGTACGTTACTTATGGTATTGACTGAAACCAATGTCCCCACTGCCATGAGATCTTTCCGGAACTCCTTCCTTGTTGTCCTTGGGTTAGCCTTGACTCTTCGGACAAGCCTGGCCTCGGCACGGGAGGAAACTTTCAAAGGCTGTCCAGGCCGTGGAAGGCTAACAGTAGTTCCATAAGCCTTCCACTTATGGATGATGCTCCCAACAGTGGAGACAGGTAGGCCTTTGAAAGGGTTTTGTACCCCTTGCCAGCCTTGTGACCCTCCACGATCTTGTCTCTGATGGCCTTGGAATGCTCCTTTGTCTTTCCCATGTTGACCATGTATGAGTGCTGTTCACAAGTTTGAGGAGGGTCTTAAATAGTCAGAAAAGGCTGGCAAAAGAGATCATTAATCCACACATGTAAAGCTCATTATTCTTGGTGCCTGAACTACTTCTTAATACTTTAGGGGGACCAAACAGAATTCTTGTGGTTTGAGGGGTTGAACAATAAATGGCACTCTGAATTAACTTTTAACGTTTTAAAAAAAAAAAAAAATTATAAAAATTTTTTTGCTGCAGTGCATTTCCCACTTCCAGGCTGATCTACAGTACAAATGTCACAATGCCAAGTTAATTCCGCATGTGTCAACCAGCTAAATCTGCAGGGGTTGAATACTATTGTAGGCACTGTATAATCGTTTTATTGTATAAAAGCGCAAAACAAAAAGATGATATAAATGAGGTATCGCGTAATCGTACTGACCCGAAGAATAAAGCTGCATTATCAATTTTACCACATGCGGAACGGTATAAACGCCCCTCCCCAAAAGAAATTCATGAATTGCTGGTTTTTGCTCATTCTGCCTCCCAAAAATCGTAATAAAAAGCGATCAAAAAAAGTCATATGCCCAAAAATGGTACCAATAAAAACGTCACCTCGTCCTCCAAAAATTAAGACCTCGAATGACTCTGTGGGCCAAAATATAGAAAAATTATAGCTCTCAAAATGCGATGGTGCAAAAACTACTTTTTGCAATAAAAAGCGTCTTTTAGTGTGTGACAGCTGCCAATCATAAAAACCTGCTATAAATAGTAAATCATACCCCCCTTTATCACCCCCTTAGTTAGGGAAAAATAATAAAATTAAAAAAATGTATTTATTTCCATTTTCCCGTTAGGGTTGGGGCTAAAGTTAGGGTTAGGGTTGGGGCTAAAGTTAGGGTTAGAGTTGGGACTAGGGTGACAGGTGTGTTAGGGTTAGGTTTGTGGTTAGGGTTACGATTAGGGTTGGGAGTAAGGTTAGGGGTGTGTTGGGGTTAGGTTTGGAATTAGAATTGGGGGGTTTCCACTGTTTAGACACATCAGGGGCTCTCCAAATGTGACATGGCGTCTGATCTCAATTCCAGCCAATTCGGCGTTGAAAAAGTCAAACGGTGCTCCTTTCCTTCTGAGCTCTGCCATGCACCCAAACAGTAGTTTACCCCCACATTTGGGGTATCAGCATACTCAGGACAAATTGCACAATTACTCTTGGGGTCCAATTTCTTCTGTTACCCTTGGGAAAATAAAAAATTGGGGGCGAAAATATCATTTTTGTGGAGAAAAATATGATTTATTATTTTTATGGCTATAAACTTCTGTGAAGCACTTGGGGGTTCAAAGTGCTCACCACACATCTAGATAAGTTCCTTTGGGAGTCTAGTTTCCAAAATAGGGTCACTTGTGGGTGTTTCCTGTTGTGTTTAGGTAGCTGAGGAGAAAAAGCAAAAACAGTAATACACCAGAGAGGCTGGAACCTATTGGATTGCAGTAACCTGAACTAACCACACAACTAGAGGTAGCCATGGAGCGTTTCTACGTTGATCCTAGACGCCTCGTCACAGCCTGAAAGATAACTACACCTAAAGGCAGAAAGAGGAAAGCTATCTGCCCCGGAGCAGATCCCCAAAGAAAATAGGAAGCCCCCAAACATGTAATGGCGGTTAGACAAGAAGAAGCACGGACACAGACAGAAAATAGAAAGAGCAAACGCTGGGGCCCAATCTGTCTAGACAGAAAAGTACAGGAAAGGATTCTTACTGCAATCCAAAAAAAACCTAAAAAATACCAACTCTTCTGATTGCAAAAACACCTGAGATCACATGATCTCTACCAGCTAAATCAGATCTCTGGTGTAACAAAACTAAGCCGCAGCCACTGAAAAAACAGGAAAAAGCAAATGAACAAATAACAGTGGCTTCAGATAAACTGAGAGGAGCACAGGCCCCCAGGAGGGGACCCGGCTGACCTCCACAGAAGTGCAGGGAACTATGCAAAAAGCAAGCACAAGAATAAAAGCAAAAAATATCTTATCTGAAAGCAGAAGATGCAGGCAAGACTCAGCAAACTTCCAAATGAACCAGGAACCACAATTGAGACAAGAACAATTGATCACCGGTGACCATCATGGGAGGGAACCTCCCTTATATCAGTCCAGTCCGTGAACCGAGATTGCCATTCCTCGCTGTGAGGTTTAGTACTGTCTGCAACCACCAGAGGGAGCCTCTGCTCAGAAACCATCTCCAGCACATTCATAACAGTTTCCACTGTTTAGGCACATCAGGGGCTCTCCAAACGCGACATGACACCCGCAGACCATTCCATCAAAGTCTGCATTACTAAACGTCACTACTTCTATTCCGAGCCCCGACGTGCGCCCACACAGTAGTTTTCTCCCACATATAGTGTATCAGCGTACTCAGGACAAATTGGACAACAACTTTTGGGTCCAATTTCTCCCCTTACCCTTGGGAAAATAAAAAATTGGTGACTAAAAGATTATTTTTGTGGGAAAAAAATAGGATTTTTTATTTTCATGCCAGGGCATTATAAATTTGTGTGAAGCACTTCGGGGTTCAAAGTGCTCACCATAGATCTAGATAAGTTCCTTAGGGGGTCTAGTTTCCAAAATGGGGCCACTTGTGGGGGTTTCCACTGTTTAGGCACATCAGGAACTCTGCAAACTGAACATGACACCCATCAAAGTCTGCATTCCAAAATGTCATTACTTCCTTTCCGAGCCCTGCCGTGCGCCCAAACAGTATTTCCCCCACATATGGGGTATCAGCATACTCAGGACAAATTGGACAACAACTTTTGGGGTCCAATTTACTTGTGAAAAATCAAAAATTGGAAAATTGGGCACTAAAAAATCATTTTTTTTGGAATTTTTTTTTCCACCCCCAGGCATTATAAACTTTAGTGAAACATTTGCGGGTTGAACATGCTCCCAACAGATCTAAATAAGTACCGTAAGGGGTCTAGTTTCCAAAATGGCGTCACTTGTGGGGGTTTCCACTGTTTAGGCACATCAGGGGCTCTCCAAACGCGACATGGCATACAGCCAATTCTGCGTTGAAAAAGTCAAACTGCGCTCCTTCCCTTCCGAGCTCTGCCATGCATCAAAACAGTGGTTTATCCCACATATTGGGTATCAGCGTACTCAGGACAAATTGCACAATAACTTTTGAGGTGTTTTTACCCTTGGGAAAATAAAAATTAGGGTGAAAAGATCATTTTTGTGGAAAAAATATGATTTTTTAATTTTACGGCTCTACGTTATAAACTTGTGTGAAGCACTTGGGGGTTCAAAGTGCTCATTACAGATCTAGATAAGTTCCTTAGGAGGTCTAGTTTCTAAAATGGGGTCACTTGTGGGGGATTCCCACTGTTTAGGCACATCGGGGCTATCCAAATGCGACATGGTGTCCAATCTCGATTCCAGCCAATTTTGGTTTGAAAAAGTCAAATGGCGCTCCTTCCCTTCCGAGCTCTGCCGAGCGCCCAAACAGTGGTTCCCCCCCCACATATGGGGTATCAGCATACTCAGGACAAATTGGACAACAACTTTTATGGTCCAATTTCTCATGTTACCCTTGGGAAAATAAAAATTGGTGACTTAAATATTACTTTTGTGTGGAAAAAAATAGGATTTTTTATTTTCATGCCCGGGCATTATAATTTTGTGTGAAGCACTTCGGGGTTCAAAGTGCTCACCATAGATCTAGATAAGTTCCTTAGGGGGTCTAGTTTCCAAAATGGGGTCACTTGTGGGGGGGGTTTCCACTGTTTAGGCACATCAGGGACTCTGCAAACTGAACATGACACCCATCAAAGTCTGCATTCCAAAACGTCATTACTTCCTTTCCGAGCCCTGAGGTGCGCCCAAACAGTATTTCTCCCCCACATATGGGGTATCAGCGTACTCAGGACAAATTGGACAACAACTTTTGGGGTCCAATTTCCTTAGGAAAAATCATTTTTGTGGAATTTTTTTTTTCACACCCAGGCATTATAAGCTTTAGTGAAACACTTGGGGGTTCAAAGTGCTCACAACAGATCTAGATAAGTTCCTTAGGGGGTCTAGTTTCCAAAATGGTGTCACTTTTGGGGGTTTCCACTGTTTAGGCACATCAGGGGCTCTCCAAACGTGACATGGCGTCCAATCTCAGTTCCAGCCAATTTTCGTTTGAAAAAGTCAAACGGCGCTCCTTCCCTTCCGAGCCCGGCTGTGCGACCAGACAGTGGTTTTCCCCCACATATGGGGTATCGGCGTACTCAGGAGAAATTGCACAACTTTTTCTGTCCATTTTCTCCTTTTACCATTGTTAAAATAAAAAATTTGTTTGTAAAAGATCATTTTTGTGACTTAAATGTTAAATGTTAATTTTTTTCTTCCAAGTTGCTTCAGCTCCTGTGAATAAAGGGTTAATAAACTTCTTGAATGTGGTTTTGAGTACCTTGAGGGGTGCAGTTTTTAGAATGGTGTCACTTTTGGGTGTTTTCTGCCATATAGACCCCTCAAAGTGACTTCAAATGTGAGGTGGTCCCTAAAAAAATGGTTTTGTACAATTTGTTGTAAAAATGAGAAATTGCTGGTCAACTTTTAACCCTTATAACTTCATAACAAAAAAAATTTGGTTTCAAAATTGTGCTTATGTAAAGTAGACATGTGGGAAATGTTATTTCTTAACTATTTAGTGTGACATATTTCTCTGTTTTAAGGGAATAAAAATTCAAAGTTTGAAATTAGCAAAATTTTCAAAATTTTTGCCATATTTCCATTTTTTTCATAAATAACCACAAGTTATATCAAAGAAATTTTACCACTATCATGAAGTACAATATGTCACGAGTGGGATGAGCTTTCCGATATTGAAATATCGGAAATCGGCCCGATATTTGCTATATCGGAATTCCGATTTTCGATTCCGATATTTTTTTCACATCGGAAATCGGAAATCCCATAATCCTTCAGCCTCTGAGCGCTCAGTGGAGCCAATCAGGAGCTGAAGAATTGCTGACAACATTGTGTAACTCCCCTAAACTTGGTAGGAGGCGTCCAAACTTGCTAGCTAGGGGCTGCGCTGCGATTGGCTGGCTGGATGGTGTGATCAGGCAGTATAAAAGGCTGCACCTGCCATTTTAGCCTCCCTCTACTGTGAAAGCAGATAGGAATAGGTTGCTGTTGGAGATAGGGAGAGATCTCGGATCTAATAGCGATAAAAAAATTGTTTTTCAGCAACTGTAGCAGCCCCTGTGTGTTACAGAAGCAGTCTTTTTCCTCACTGACCCCGCTCAGTTTAATTTTTTGTGCTGTGAAGGCTCTCAGTGAGGGGCTTAGTGAGACAGTGCAGCGTACATTCACTGCAGCTGCTGCAGCTCCTCTTGCTGCAGCACTGTGTGGTGTGTGTCTCACTGCCTTTTCACAGCCTTTTCTTTTCATCCCTTAAATCCCCTTCCCCTATTTTTTCCTAAAAGTGTAGCTTCACCATCCAGTACATTTTGGTGAACACTATATAGGGATTTTTAAGTGAGGGGTTCCCCCCGAACCTCCCCACCCAATCCCTTACCCCCATTTATCCCTCAATTTTCCTGGTGCTCGGGTGCGCTTTGCACAGTTTAGTCACCTCTGCTGCGCAGACCGCCTGTGTGCTTTTTTTGGGGGAGTGCAGCACCCACTAGGTCAGTCTTTGTAGTCACATCAGACTGCAGGACCCTAGTGCGGCCTGTTCTATCGCACACCCCAAAATTTTTCACCAGTAAATTCACTCTCAGTGCCCCTATAAGTGTTACTTTACCTCACAGCATCTATTGAGGTTAAAGTTAAACACTATATAGGGATTGTACTGTGAGGGCCCAAACAACCTCTGTGGCTGGTGCCACACAGCACTTGGCCCTGTCCCGGAGAATCCTTTTTTTTTGGTATCACAGCAGTGTCATTTACTGCGCTGTGACATCCGACCGTAACGTGTAAACCAACACCACAAACACTCGTTATTCTTTGTGTAGGCCACACTAGATGCAAATAAAGTGTAGCAGACACACCATCATACAGTGCCATTAGTGTTTCTTATACCTGTTTGTAGTCCTACAGGAATAAGCACACTAATCCCTAATAATTACTTTCTTGCCATTCTGAATCCTTCAATAGAGATGAAGGCAGGGAGTAAGGGACGTCCCCGTGGCGGCCGCGGAAGAGGTGCATCAGCAGCTAGACACGGTGCACATCCAGAGCAAGCAGCAGGCCCAAGTCACTCAGCACCTACTTTCACCCGGTCAGCAGTCATTTATGCGCAGCTTGTTAGGAGCACAGGGCCATAGGCTGATAAGAGAGGATCAAGTAGAAACCATTGTTGGTTGGATGGCAGCTGAGGCATCCACCTTAATGAGTGCAGCATCCTCCCAGGACCTCTCCACCACATCGGGTCAGGCCACTGAAGAGCAGCACCCATCTGCTTCTTCACCGCCCACTAAATTGCCCATACATTCAGAGGGCCAGGAGCCAACCTTAATCCTCTTCTCTGAATCTGTTGACTTGGAAACTGTGTACCAGCCAGACAGCATTCCTGCAGCTGAAGAAGAGGTAGTGTGCACAGATGCGCAACCACTGTGTGCGTCTGAGGAAGAAGTGGAGGGTGGGCCAGTGCCCACAGTGACCAGACCCCAGTCAGCAGATGATGATGAAACTCAGCTGCCAGTTTCTGCTGATGAAAGTGTATTGGATGACGAGGTCCTTGACCCATCATGGCATGCTGAGGGCAGCAAGCAAGTAGGGATAGCTCAGAGGAAGAGCTTGCAGGTGTGGCGCAGCGTGGCCGTCCACGTGGGAGAGGAAGAGGGAAAAATTGGTTGTCTGCTCCATCAACTTCAGCACCCGTTAGGAGCAGGGCTCTTTTAAAGCACACAAGGGGTGCGCCCAAGAGTTGTGGTGCATGGGCCTTTTTCGACCAAGTTGCAGATGACGTTACAGTAGTCAGATGCAAGCTTTGTCGACAAACTGTGCGGAGAGGGAAGAACGTCAGCAACCTTAATACCACCAATATGTTGATGCAAGAAGAGGCACCCTGTGGAGTGGCAGCATCACACCCAAGATGATTCGCCACCTGCAGCTGGTCCCCACCTTCCATCTCTTCAGCCACAGCGGCAACCTCTTCCAACAGCTCGCAAACAGCTGCTCCAGCTTCCTCGCCAGAATGCCAGGCTGCATCTGCAGGCAGTGTTCTACGGCGGCACACTGTCTGTACTTCGTCAGCATCAGCATCCCAATCGCTGGCATCCTCACACTCCCAATCCAGTGTGCAGCCATCTGTCACACAGGTGTGGGAGAAAAGGCGCCCGTACTCGGCAAACCACCCACGAGCACAGGGCATGAATTCTCGCATTGCCAAACTGCTTGCAGTGGAAATGCTACCATTCTGGCTGGTGAGCAAGCCAGCCTTTATCGATATGTTGGGGTTTGCAATCCCACAATACAGCGTTCCCAGCCACTTCTACTTCCGCAGACAAGCCGTCCCCACCCTGCAACAGCATGTGGAGCGTAAAATTAAGCATGCGCTACAAAATGCAGTTAGTAGCAAGGTCCATCTGACCACCGATGCGTGGACCAGTCAGCATGGCCAGGGACACTACATTTCCATCACCGCCCATTGGGTAAATGTAGTTGAGCCTGGAACTGAAGTAGACAGTGCAAGTGCGCGGGTCCTGCCAACTCCATGGATTGCAGGCCTCTCCTCCGTACAAATTGACTCTTCCTCATACTCCTCGTCAGACTCGCCTGCACCCAGACGTACCACAATAACTGATTTCAGCATTGCATCGGCCAAACATCAACAGGCCGTGTTGAAATTGGTTTATCTCGGTAATGTTGGCCACACCGCAACCGAGCTGTGGAACATGCTCAAGGAGCAGAGCGACATGTGGCTTGCGCCGCTCAACCTCCAGCCAGGTATGGTGGTGTGTGACAACGGCCGAAACCTGGTCACGGCTCTGGGCCTAGGTGGTCTGACTCACATTCCATGCCTTGCCCATGTCCTAAACTTGGTGGTGCAGAGTTTCCTTAGGAACTATCCTGACCTTGAGGAGCTGCTGCACAAAGTCAGATACGAGTGCTCTCATTTGCGGTGTTCAAGCATGGCTGCATCGCGCCTTTCAGCCATGCAGCGCAGATTGGGCCTGCCCGATCACCGCATCATTGTTGACCTCCCCACCAGGTGGAATTCGACTTTGCATATGCTGCGGAGGTTGTGTGAGCAGCATCCTGCAATTATGGAGTTGCAGCTGCAGCAGGCACAAAGTAGGCGACACATCTCAGCCCTCCCCCTTTACAACCACAGAGTGGGCATCCATGAAGGACATATGCACCATTTTGAACTGCTTCGAGGACTCCACTCTGATGGTGAGCGCAGATGCTGCCCTACTCAGCCTGACTATTCCCCTTATATGCCTTATAGAATTATCACTTAAAGGACTAATGGATGAGGTTTCTCAGGAGGAGGAGGAGTATGATGAGACACTTGCACCAACCAGGCAATCTTCATTGGCCCGGTTGGTACAAAGCTCTGTGGGTGCCTCACAAAGGTCAAGGCAGGACACAGCAAGCGAGGAGGATGAGGAGGACTATGAGGATGAGCTAGAGGAGGAAAGTACACAGCACTCTACTAGTAGTCACCAGATAGAGCGTGGATGGGGTGATGCAGAGCAGCCAGAGCACATTCCTCCAGCTGGGGACAGTGATGCATGACCAGTTGGCAGCCTTCAGCACATGAGTGACTTCATGCTGCAGTGTCTGAGAAAAGACCCAAGCGTGGCTCGTATTCTCCACACAAATGACTACTGGGTGGCCACCCTCTTAGATCCACGTTACCGGGACAGCCTTGAAAGCCTAATTACACCATTGAACCGGGCTCGTAAAATGCAGGAGTACCAAGACGCACTGGTTAATTCACTCATGTCCTCTTTTCCACCGCATAGCAGTGATGTGCGTACACTAGCAGGCACTTCAGTGCGTCATTGGCCCAGCGGAATCCGTTCAGAAGCCGGTAGCAGAAGCAGTACATCTGCTACTGACAGGTTCAGTATACCCAACCTGTTCCAACGGTTTCTGAACCCGCAAACAGTTCGGGCACCATCAGCACAGACAGTGCAACGCACTAGGAGGTAACGTTACCGTGACATGGTGGCACAATCCCTCTTCACCCCTGTCAGTGGGCTTCAGGATGGATCTGCCCCCTTCAAGTTTTGGGTCTCCAAGTTGGATACATGGCCCGAGCTTAGCTAGTATGCCTTGGAGGTCCTTGCTTGTCCTGGTACCAGTGTGATTTCTGAACGCGTCTTTAGTGCAGCTGGCAATGTACTAACAGACCAACGTACCAGACTATCCGCTGCAAATGTGGACTGGCTTACATTCCTAAAAATGAACCAGGCCTGGATTTCTGGTGACTTTTGCTGCCCTGGGCCACAGTACACAGGTTATATGCATGGTTGGTAGCAGTATGCATGCTCTGTCATGTGCCTATGTTGCACACAGCGTAATCTGTTGTGCCCGTGCTCTGGCCTCTACTTGGTAGCACCTGGTTCTGTGACTGACTCTTTCATCTCAAACTGTTTTCCATTGGCTGTAGTACCTCCAGCTAGTGCCCATTTCCGTGACTGCCACTTTCACAGCATGCCGTGTTTCTCTGCTCTAGTACCGCCAGCTAGTGCCCATTTCCGTGACTGCCACTTTCACAGCATGCCGTGTTTCTGGGCTCTAGTACCGCCAGCTAGTGCCCATTTCCATGACTGCCACTTTCACTGCATGCTGTGTTTCTGGGCAACAGTACCGCCAGCTGTACCTCGTTAAACCAAAGTGGAAAAAAAGGACGACAGATGCCAAACACCTATAGGCAGAAGCACAAGAGGCGGGATCCAGCCACGCCGGCTGTTTCGTGGCAGTGAAGTGCGGACACAGGTGCCTCCCCCAAAGGGTAAACCGAGTTCCAGAATCGCCAGCTGGCCCTCGGGAGTGCCCAAGGGCATGGGTACCTCCTGCTCCAAACCGCGTTTCGACAACGCTCACTCTAACCCTAACCCTTACCCTACTAACTATAAACCCTAACCCTACCTCAACTAATCCTAACCCAAAGAAAAAACACCGCTGTTAAGAAGATGGCGACCAGTTTTCCTGCTACAGTTTTCGCTCTGTGCATTTTTCTAGCGAATTTTTTGCTCCTCTGCCTCTGCAAACTCCTTCCCCATTATCCTGAGGTGTTTCCCCTCCTTTTTATCCATTATATAGCACTGTAGTGGTCATTTTGTAATTCCGATTTTTTTCTCCATTGACTTGCATTGATATCGGAAATCGGAAATTCCGATATCCAATATTTTTCCAATATCGGAAATTGGAATTCCGATACGATTTCGGGCAATATCGCTCATCCCTAGTCACGGGAAAACAATCTCAGAATCGCTAAGATCTGTTGAAGCGTTCCAGAGTTATAGCCTTATAAAGAGACAGTGGTCAGAATTGTAAAAATTGGCCCGTTCATTAACGTGCAAACCACCCTTGGGGGTTAAGGGGTTAAAGGTAATTGAACATTGTTCAATTCACTGAATTCGTACAAATTGAAAACAAATTCAATTTGCATCGAATCAATTCATTCATCTCCACTAATAATGGATCTTTTAGATCCTTCATGAAAACATTTTTTGGCTATTGAGTTTTCCAAGCAACAACCTTGAATATTTTTTGTCTTTCAATAATGACTGTACCAATACATGACGGGAGCATATATTCTACTGCTGCTTCCTCAAGAGACACATCGTTACAGGGTTTACACATTTTTTGCATTTTCTGTGCTACATAGATAATGAGAATACCTGATGTGTGCAGACTGCAATATCCTCACATTCATATATATCTCTATCCATTTTACGATATTTTGTTATTGTCTAGTAATTCAGATCCCAAATGAAACGTGAGGAGAAGAAAAAAGACATATTTAGAATGACTGATGATTTATGAAATGGAATCTGCGGACTGTTAGTAATGACGGCAGTTCGCTACCTTAGGCAGCTGCAGTTGGAGTCTGTATCTCGGAGGAACATGGAATTCACCTATTCTAAGCCAAAGGCATTCTTCACTACAAGCTGCAGGTGCTATCCATATTTTCATTTCATTTTT
Organism: Oophaga sylvatica; assembly: GCA_033576555.1. Taxonomy (NCBI): domain Eukaryota; kingdom Metazoa; phylum Chordata; class Amphibia; order Anura; family Dendrobatidae; genus Oophaga; species Oophaga sylvatica. Next base: position 33,766,348 of record JARQOD010000005.1, on the reverse strand, counting down.
ATTCCTGCAGTTCAGCACATTCATAATCCATGCGGTATACTCACTGCACATTACTCCAGCCAGGTGCAATGAATTAAAACAGGACCTTCTATTGTATACCGTCTCCCAAGTTCTGAACCTAAGGCTGAATTCACACAACAGGTTTTTATTCTTGTATGCAAAAAATACTTGGAGCGGTGTTATTGTTTAGCAAATCAGGCAAAACTGAGATGTCTGAGACCCTTGTAGAGATGGGGTCCGGGCCAGGTTTGCCACTTCTTTCTTAGTTTCTGTGTAGTGATGAGCGAGTATGGTCATTTCTCGGGTTTTCCCGAGCATGCTCAGGTGGTCTCCAAGTATTTGGAAGTGCTCGGAGATTTAGTTTATGGCGCCATAGCTGCATGATTTGCGACTGCTAGACAGCCTGAATACATGTGGGGATACCCTAACAAACAGGCAATCCCCACATGTATTCAGGCTGTCTAGTAGCCGCAAATCATGCAGCTGCGGCGACAGAAACTAAATCTCTGAGCACTTCCAAATACTCGGAGACCACCCGAGCAAGCTCTGAAAACCCGAGCAACGAGTATACTCGCTCATCACTACTGCTGTGTGGAGAAAATATGTGAAGGACTCCGCACTATATTGGGAATGTGGAATTAACCCCAAAGTCATGGAAAGATGTGAACTAACTAAGCCCACCATAATTGGGGGGTCTATACTCATCTTTTTATAGAGCCTTCACTTATGATTAGGCAATGTGGAAAGTCACCTAAGGCAACATTTGGTTGGAGAGGGACCTTATACATGGATTTAAAAATAAAAACACTTCTTTTACATTTCTTTGCACCATCTGGACACTATGTCTGAGCTGCAGGAAGTTTTGTAGATACAGGTATATGAAGAGTCCTTCCTTTTGTTGAATTCTTTTCTGTGTTTGTAGTGGAATTCTGTTCTGCGCGCACTGTATCCGATCTGTACCTGTTCATATAGAGAAGTGACTAACTAGACTGCTGGGTAATCCCAAAATCAGGTAAATTCACTCTGCCCATGTTTCACCTTGCAACATCCACCATACATGTACCACAGATATCTTCTTGAAGGGAGCGGGCTCAGGAGCTGAGCCCGCTCCATATAATGTGGTTGCTGCCTGTGTTGTAACTGCTGACATCGGTGGTAGCTCCAATACCAGCAACTTAACCTGTTAGACGCTACTGACGTTAGTGACAATGACATGTAAGAGGGTGAAAATGGGGGAAGTTGTCTCTATCAATCATCCTCACAACATGAATGTGGGATACCAGAAGCATTGACATGGCATCTGAAGATCCCAACTGAAGGCTTCCATTTCTAGCATGATTGCACACCTGTGAAACCTGTAGCTAAAGTTTCAAAAGAGATTGGTAATTTTATAATACATTGCAATGTAGCAGTATTGCAGTGCGTTGTGCAAGAGATGAAGTCATTGCAGGTTCAAATCCCTAGTACGACAAATAAAAAATGGAAAAACTAAAAAAAATATAAAAATTCATATTACCCCCGAATAAAAACTAAAAAAACTAAAAAAATGCATATTGTCTATCATATGATATATGAGCAACTGATTGAACTATATAAATGTCAGAACATTTATAACTTGCGGTAAACTGTGAAACAGAAAAAGAATGGAAATGGCAAAACTGCAGTTTTTTGGTCACTTTACCTACCATTAATAATAATAACAACAATAATAATAATAATCTTTATTTAAATAGTGCAAACTTATTCCACAGCGCTTTACAATTCAACTGTTCGTACACAACAGTCATAAGTAACATCATTAAAAATAATACAATTAAAGCAAAATAAGACGACCCTGCTCGTAAGAGCTTACACTCTACAATGAGGTGGGGAGACAAAAAGGTGCTTATTTACAGTGATGGTCCAGCCATCTTAAAGAAAAGGGGGGAGAGATAAAGGCTGCATGAGGTAGTCACTAGCCAATATTTGTAGTGCTTTTGGGTGTGGTGGAGTTTGATAGAGAATTATATTCAGAGAAATAGTGCATGGGCTGTATATATGTAAAAGGACTTCGATTAGGGAATGTGATTGGCAGTGCAAAAACAGATGTGTTTTTAGGGAGCGCCTAAAACTGCGTAAGTTGTGGTTAGTCATAATTTCTTGGGGTAGAGCATTCCAGAGAATTAGTGCAACTTGGGAGAAGTCTTGGAGCTGGGAGAGGGAGGTACGGATTAGTGCGGATGATAGTCGAAAGTCGCTTGTGGAATGTAAAGTACCGGTAGGCCAATAAACAGAAATGAGGGAGGAGATGTATGGTGGTGAAGCACTGTGGAGAGCTTTGCGGGTAAAAGCGAAAAATGGAATAAAAAGACATCAGAAATTTATATGGACCCCAAAATGATAATGGTAAAATCTAAAACTCATATCGTAAAAAACAAGCAATTGTACAACTACAGCGGCCACAAAATACAACATATACAGTACAGACCAAAAGTTTGGACACACCTTCTCATTCAAAGATTTTTCTGTATTTTCATGACTATGAAAATTGTACATTCACACTGAAGGCATCAAAACTATGAATTAACACATGTGGAATTATACACTTAATAAAAAAGTGTGTAACAACTGAAAATATGTCTTATATTCTAGGTTCTTCAAAGTAGCCACCTTTTGCTTTGATTACTGCTTTGCACACTCTTGGCATTCTCTTGATGAGCTTCAAGAGGTAGTCACCGGAAATGGTTCTTCAATTCACAGGTGTGCCCTGTCAGGTTTAATAAGTGGTACTTCTGGCCTTATAAATGGGGTTTGAACCAAAGATCTCAACTTTGGACTCATCTGACCAAAGCACAGATTTCCACTGGTCTAATGTCCATTCCTTGTGTTCTTTAGCACAAACAAGTCTCTTCTGCTTGTTGCCTGTCCTTAGCAGTGGTTTCCTAGCAGCTATTTTACCATGAAGGCCTGCTGCACAAAGTCTCCTCTTAACAGTTGTTGTAGAGATGTGTCTGCTGCTAGAACTCTGTGTGGCATTGACCTGGTTTCTAATCTGAGCTGCTGTTAACCTGCGATTTTTGAGGCTGGTGACTCGGATAAACTTACCCTCAGAAGCAGAGGTGACTCTTGGTCTTCCTTTCCTGGGGCAGTCCTCATGTGGGCCAGTTTCTTTGTAGCACTTGATGGTTTTTGCAACTGCACTTGGGGACACTTTAAAAGTTTTCCCAATTTTTTGGACTGACTGAACTTCATTTTTTAAAGTAATGATGGCCATTCGTTTTTCTTAGCTGCTTTTTTCTTGCCGTAATACATAGTAACATAGTAACATAGTTATTAAGGTTGAAGGAAGACTTTAAGTCCATCTAGTTCAACCCATATCCTATCCTAACCTGCCCTAACATGTTGATCCAGAGGAAGGCAAAAAAAAACCAAGTGGCAAACAGTAAGCTTCACATTGGGGAAAAAAATTCCTTCCCGACTCCACATACGGCAATCAGACTGCTCCCTGGATCAACGCAATATCTAGGAGACTACTGAATATAGCCTGTAATATTATACTTTTCAAGAAAGGCATCCAGTCCCTTCTTAAATCTTAGTAGGGAATCACTCATTACAACATCAGACGGCAGAGAGTTCCGTTGTCTCACTGCTCTTACAGTAAAGAATCTGCGTCTGTGATTATGGCTAAACCTTCTTTCCTCCAGACGTAGAGGATGCCCCTTGTCCCGTCACAGGTCTAAGAGTAAAAAGATCATTAGAAAGGTCTTTGTACGGTCCCCTCATATATTTATACATTGTAATAAGATCTCCCCTGAGCCTTCGTTTTTCCAAACTAAATAACCCAAGTGTAATAACCTGTCTTGGTATTGCAGACCCCCCAGTTCTCTAATAACCTTGGTCGCTCTTCTCTGCACCCCCCCCAGTTCAGCTATGTCTTTCTTATACACCGGAGACCAGAACTGCACACAGTATTCTAAGTGTGGTCGCACCAGTGACTTGTATAGAGGTAAAATTATGTTCTCCTCATGAGCATCTATGCCTCGTCTAATGCATCCCATTATTTTATTTGCCTTTGCAGCAGCTGCCTGACACTGGCCACTAAATGTGAGTTTGTCGTCCACCCATACACCCAGGTCTTTTTCAGTGACAGTTTTGCCAGTGTTTTACAATTAAGCACATAATTATACATCTTGTTTGTTCTACCCAAGTGCATGACCTTACATTTATCCCCATTAAAGCTCATTTGCCATTTATCAGCCCAAGCTTCTAGTTTACATAAATCCTCCTGTAATATAAAATTGTCCTCCTCCTACACATTCTAACAGTCTATTCAGTAGGACTATCAGCTGTGTATCCACCAGACTTCTGCACAACACAATACAACTGATGGTCCCAAAGCCATTTATAAGGCCAGAAATCACACTTATTAAACCTGACAGGGCACTCCGGTGAAGTGAAAACCATTTCCGGTGACTACCTCTTGAAGCTCATCAAGAGAATGCCAAGAGTGTGCAAAGCAGTCATCAAAGCAAAAGGTGGCTACTTTGAAGAACCTAGAATATAAGACATATTTTCAGTTGTTTCACACTTTTTTGTAAAGTGTAATGTATAATTCCACATGTGTTAATTCATAGTTTTGATGCCTTCAGTGTGAATGTACAATTTTCATAGTCATGAAAATACAGAAAAATCTTTGAATGAGAAGGTGTGTCCAAACTTTTGGTCTGTACTGTATATAGCTCTTGGAAGGTGAGGAGGAATAATTGAAAGTTAAGTTGAGCCCCCCGACACTCTGTTGCATAAACCTAGATCTTGCTATGCAAAAATAGATATATACAGATGATTTATCTTGAGAACTGAATCTGTAGAGAGGATGGGGACCCAAAATATGGAAGATGCAGAATTCTAAGGTCTTGGTAGAAAAGAGGTTGGCATATAGGGCAATTAAAAAAAAACAATGGTCTATTTGACATGGACCAAAGTTAAGGCACTTTTATAACCCCTACCTTAAGTCCAACAGAGCTCCTATTGCTACTGGAAGTCAGTTTTACTTTCCAGGTACAGAAAAAGTTAATAAAGATAATTAGAATAACGGAGGCTGAAGTGTTGGATGTGGGTGAAATGTATCACCATCAGTGTAATATTTATGCAGTTCACAGATGTTCCTGAATTCCTATATTTATTTATTACAGTAATGAGATACACATATTATTCTATAAGTTTAGGTAATTAACTTTAAACTGTTATCTCAATTAATTTTATTACTTTGGGATAAATCCAGTCAAAAAAATATAAAAAAAAAGTTGAGTCCAAAAAATATATTACTTTCATAATTGTATTTAAAGAAAAATTCCATATTTAACAAAATGAGAAGAATGAGCTGCTCAAATACTTTTAATATACCAGTGCTGAATTCTCCTAACTCTACAGTTAAAAAGTTTCCATTATAGCACATTCATAGAGGCCATAGGATTGTCAGTCATCTTTCAGAAATCAGTGGTGGACTACCTGGCAGCAGGCCAAATAGTTTTCTAGTAATAATCTCCTGCTTATAAAACATTGATTTTATAAAATCAACACTATTCAGCCAAGTAAGTGACACATAGCTGGAATTAGGGTCTGGGTCTCTACATTATGCTGCTCTCAGACTAGAAAGCAAAAAAACGGTAACTGGTTCCTTTTAACACCTTCTTCACCTTTATTCTTGCACTTTTGTTTTTTTCCCCCCTCTTCTTCCAAAAGTAATAACATTCTTATTTTCCTGTTATCATGGCCATTATCAGAGATTGCTGTCTATGGAATGAGTTTTAGATTTCAATGACATAACTTTACCATGTTGTTGGGGGTCAGCCCTTGCTAGGCACTGAATGACACTGTGATTTTAAGAGACCATGCCCCCCTCTGATTTGTGTGCACTTGAACTAGTCCTTTCTCCCCTGCAGTGTGCTGTGTGTTGATTTTGGACAAGAAACAGACAGTGATAGAAGAGTTGTGTCTAAGGCCTCTTTCACACATTAGTTTTTTGCCGTCAGTCACAATCCGTTGGCTCGATGGATCCGTCGCAAATTGTGAAAAACTGATGCAACAGATTTGTTTTTTTTGATGGATCCGACTATTGGATCCGTAGAAAAAACGGATCCGTCACAGCAGTTTTTTCATCCTTTTTTTCCGTTTTTCGACGGATCCGTTTTTCATTTCATACAGGTTAGAATAGATAGAATCCATGTATACACATAGTTATATATATATATATATGCCATTGACACATATATATATACATATTAATATTTCATAGAGATATAGATAGCAGAATAGGTGAAAATGCAATTGTCGGCTTCTGTAAAATCATTACAGAACCCGACAGGATATGAGACATGGGTTACATACAGTAAACCATTGCATATCAGTTATTTTTTTTATATGTCTCTCACTAATAATGTTAGTAGTGTGTGTGTAAAATTTTGGAGCTATAGGTGTTAAATTAAAGGATTAATTCACGGAAAAAACTGGCTTGGGCACCCGCGCAATTTTCTCCGCCAGAGAGTGTAAGCCAGTGAGTGAGGGCAAATATTAATAGCCTAGCCTAGCAGCCCCAGAAAAGGCACATCTGTAAGATGCGCCAATTCTGGCACTTACTCTCTTCTCATTGCCCTGTAGCGGTGGCATATGGGGTAGTAAGGGGTTAATGTCACCTTCCTATTGGAAGGTGACATTAAGTCTGATTAATAATTGAGAGCTGTCAATAAGACAACTATCCATTCTTAATCCGCTAGTCTGAAAGGGTTAAAAAACACACACACAATAAGAATGAAGATTTTTAATGAAATAAATAAACCCACATTTTTTCCATCTTTATTACACTCCCATTCTATTATCAAAGCCATCGATCTCCTGGAAAAAAAGACAAAATAAAAAAGGCAACAATATACCCATACCTGTCCGCTGTGCAGTAAAGTCCCACACTGCAATTCATCTGAAGGGGTTAAATAGTTTACAACTGGGAGCGGTGCTAATGCGACCGGCCCAGCTGTAAACCATGGAGGAATTAAGGAAAAGCTGCCTGCGCAGCCTCCCTGCCTGACCGGACATGAACTGATTAGCGTGGGAAAGTTTCTGAACATTTTCCCACGCTGTCAGTTCACTGCGGGTTAGGTGGGGAGTCAGCGCAGCCAAGTGACGTCAGCGGTACTCACTGAGGCTTCGCATACTCCCGCCATACATGAGGTGAACTCAACAGAGTGGGAAAATATTCAGAAACTTTCCCACGCTAATCAGTTCATCTCCGGTCAGGTGGGGAGGCTGCACAGGCAGCTTTTCCTTAATTTCTCCGTGGTTTACAGCCGGGCCGGTAGTATTAGCACCACTCCCAGTTGTAAACTATTTAACCCCTTCAGATGGATTGCAGCATGGGACTTGACTGCACAGCGGACAGGTATGGGTATATTGTTGCCTTTTTATTTTGTCTTTTTTCCAGGAGATTGACGACTTCAGTATGGAATGAGAGTGTAATAAAGATGGAAAAAATGTGTGTTTATTTATTTCATTAAAAATCTTCATTCTTATTGTGTGTGTGTGTTTTTTAACCCTTTCAGACTAGTGGATTAATAATGGATAGGTGTCTTATTGACAGCTCTCCATTATTAATCAGGCTTAATGTCACCTTCCAATAGGAAGGTGACATTAACCCCTTATTATCCCATATGCCACCGCTACAGGGCAATGGGAAGAGAGAGAGTAAGTGCCGAAATATGCGCATCTTACAGATGCGCCTTTTCTGGGGTGGCTGGGGGGCAGTTTTTTTTCCAGGGTGGCCCAAAAACAATGGTCCCTCTCTAGGCTATTAATTTCTACCCTCAGTCACTGGCTTGCCCTCTCTGGTGGAGAAAATTGTGCAGAGCCCAGGCCAGTTTTTTCGGTGAATTAATCCTTTAATTTAACACCTAGAGCGCCAAAATTTTACACACACACACTACTAACATTATTAGTCAGGGACATATAAAAAAATAACGGATATGCAATGGTTTACTGTATGTAAACCATGTCTCATGTCCTGTCGGGTACTGTAATGATTTTACAGATGCAGACAATAGAATTATCAGCTATTCTGCTATCTACCTCTGTATGAAATACATTTATATATATGTGTCTCACTGACAATATATATATATATATATATATATACAGTCAGGGCCAGAAATATTTGGACAGTGACACAATTTTCGCGAGTTGGGCTCTGCATGCCACCACATTGGATTTGAAATGAAACCTCTACAACAGAATTCAAGTGCAGATTGTAACGTTTAATTTGAAGGGTTGAACAAAAATATGTGTTAGAAAATGTAGGAATTGTACACATTTCTTTACAAACACTCCACATTTTAGGAGGTCAAAAGTAATTGGACAAATAAACATAACCCAAACAAAATATTTTTATTTTCAATATTTTGTGGCGAATCCTTTGGAGGCAATCACTGCCTTAAGTCTGGAACCCATGGACATCACCAAACGCTGGGTTTCCTCCTTCTTAATGCTTTGCCAGGCCTTTACAGCCGCAGCCTTCAGGTCTTGCTTGTTTGTGGGTCTTTCCCTCTTAAGTCTGGATTTGAGCAAGTGAAATGCATGCTCAATTGGGTTAAGATCTGGTGATTGACTTGGCCATTGAAGAATGTTCCACTTTTTTGCACTCATGAACTCCTGTGTAGCTTTGGCTGTATGCTTGGGGTCATTATCCATCTGTACTATGAAGCGCCGTCCAATCAAGTTTGCAGCATTTGGCTGAATCTGGGCTGAAAGTATATCCCGGTACACTTCAGAATTCATCCGGCTACTCTTGTCTGCTGTTATGTCATCAATAAACACAAGTGACCCAGTGCCATTGAAAGCCATGCATGGCCATGCCATCACGTTGCCTCCACCATGTTTTACAGAGGATGTGGTGTGCCTTGGATCATGTGCCGTTCCCTTTCTTCTCCAAACTTTTGGCTTCCCATCATTCTGGTACAGGTTGATCTTTGTCTCATCTGTCCATAGAATACTTTTCCAGAACTGAGCTGGCTTCTGGAGGTGTTTTTCAGCAAATTTAACTCTGGCCTGTCTATTTTTGGAATTGATGAATGGTTTGCATCTAGATGTGAACCCTTTGTATTTACTTTCATGTAGTCTTCTCTTTACTGTTGACTTAGAGACAGATACACCTACTTCACTGAGAGTGTTCTGGACTTCAGTTGATGTTGTGAACGGGTTCTTCTTCACCAAAGAAAGTATGCGGCGATCATCCACCACTGTTGTCTTCCGTGGGCTCCCAGGTCTTTTTGGATTGATGAGTTCACCAGTGCTTTCTTTCTTTCTCAGGATGTACCAAATTGTAGATTTTGCCACTTCTAATGTTGTAGCAATTTCTTGGATGGGTTTTTTTCTGTTCTTGCAGCTTAAGGATGGCTTGTTTCACCTGCATGGAGAGCTCCTGTGACCGCATGTTTCCTTCACAGCAAAACCTTCCAAATGCAAACACCACACCTCAAATCAACTCCGGCCCTTTCATCTGCTTAATTGAGAATGACATAACAAAGGGATTGCCCACACCTGTCCATGAAATAGCCTTGGAGTCATTTGTCCAATTACTTTTGGTCCCTTTAAAAACAGGGTGGCACATGTTAAGGAGCTGAAACTCCTAAACCCTTCATCCAATTTTAATGTGGATACCCTCAAATGAAAGCTGAAAGTCTGAACTTCAACTGCATCTGATTTGTTTTGTTTCAAATTCATTGTGGTAATGTCTAGAACCAAAATTAGATAAATGTTGTCTCTGTCCAAATATTTATGTACCTAACTGTATATATGTATATATATATATACAGACTGTATATATGTTTTCACGAATATTTGAGGCAGGTACCTTTGACATTAGACATTGGGATGGGCTTCATTGGAATACAAAGATGCCGGTGATGGGGGCTTTTAGTAGACATTTGTAAGGGGGTGGAAAGCAGAAGATTAAGTTATTCAATGTTCTACAGCACACACAACCCAATGCTGCCATCTACTGTTTGAGCTGAACAGATGGGAACTGAAAGATGGAGCAAGTATTCCCAGAGGATAGAGCTTGAAGGGGACGCCAGGTCAAGTAACAGCTGTAGTGCAGTTGTAAATATAAAAGGCTGGGTGGCGAAGCGGGAACTCACTTGGCGCCAAGACATGAGAAGGGGAGGATGCATGACCTGAGTAAAATGCTTGTGGTCATCCCTGGAGTGGAGTCACCTGAGAATGACTGGATACCAGAGCAGGCAAGATGTTGTTGGTCAAGACCCAACATCCAGACTTTGGCTGTCAAGACCCAATGTCCATACTCCACCGGTCAAGGATCTAGGGACGGACGCTAATCTTTGGACAGGATGGAGCGTTTGTTGTGCTGGGTTGAAGTCCTAGGTGAATCAGGCCATTGCCTCATGTAAGGGCATGCGGTACGAGGTGTGGGCCGGTGCCATGCTTATGGGAACAAAGGCAAGGAACACACTGGGTACCAAGTGACTCACATATTGGGACTTGAGGCCTGAAGGGAACTACTGGTGACACCCATTAGGGCAAGTGTAATAAATGGAGGCGCCAACAAAAGTTCCCTTTTGAGAAAGCACTGCCGCGAAACGCGCGTCAGGGGGTCTGCTGTCGGGAGATGCACAGACTCAGCCAAACAATATGGGTAAGCTAGATTTATGATATGCACTATGCACCTTGAATGTGGCCATTGATTTACATATAGAGATCTGTTGGACTGATTTCTTTTTATATATTGACTAGCTGAAGAGCCCGGCGCTGCCCGGGCATAGTACCTAACTACGGTTAGTTATAACAAATTGTAATGATTATATCTATATACAAGTATTCAGCTTTCTCCCCATTATGTAGATAGGGCCAAAATAGTTTGGCGATTTGGAACGTGCGGGGGTTAAAATTTCCATTCAACACATAGCCTATGATGCTCCTGGGGTTGAGATGTGCGGGCATGCAAAATTTCATGCCCGTAAGTACAACGGTGCAGATTCCTATCCCGGGCCAAAATTATTTGCCGATTTGGAATGCGCGGGGTTAAAATTTCGACTCAAAACCTAGCCTATGACGCTCCCGGGGTCGAGCCGTGCGGGTGTGCAAAATTTCATGCCCGTAAATGCAGATTCCTATGCCGGACATACACACAAGCATTCAGCTTTCTCCCCATTATGTAGATAGGGCCAAAATTGTTTGGCGATTTGGAACGCGCGGGGTTAAAATTTCGATTCAAAACATAGCCTAGGACGCTTTCGGGGTCGAGACGTGCGGGCATGCAAAATTTCATGCCCGTAAGTGCGACGGTGCGGATTCCAATCCCGGACAAACATACCCACATACATACACACATATATACATTCAGCTTTATATATTAGATGTGATGGCTTCATGTTTACATGATACACCCTGGCTATTCATTAGTCTGTTGCTGTCTCTCTTACCGACAGCTTATCCTCGTCACACCTCTATGTTCATTCGGGCCTTTATTGTTGGCATTTTTGTAATGTTGTAATAAAGATTGAGATATTTTTTGAGATATGGTATATGCTCCTTTCTTTCTTGTTTAAATACATTTCTGGGAGTTTTTGCTCTATATTGGCATCAGGGCCAAACTATTCTGGGGTGATTATTTTTCACCACTATTTGGTATTATTATTGTATGACTTTGTTTCAATTTACACATTAAACAGTAGCAATGAGAGCTAGCTTCCCGTTGCAGATTGTAGATGTAGGTGCTGACTGTATAATGCAGCTGGGACCCTGTGTATATCAACGCCCGCACTCGATGTAGGACATAAATGTGCATGTAATTAGATGTGAAAAATGATTTAAAAATTTAACATAGAAAAAGTACCGAGTTATAATGTGAACACGACGGACTTCTGTTTTTCTTTTCAAAACTATGAAACAGAAAGTTTAGATGAGTCAAATAACTAAGAAAAAGATAACCATCAAAAAGATGGATGGATACAATAAATTAAATCTTCAGCATACATGTTATATAAGGGCAAAATTGACCACTTTGTGATTCCCAAACATCTATTAGAACTTATTGATGATGTGTCCAAACAAAAACCGCAAACTCAGCGAACAAACACTTTGAAAAGGCAAGATATTTCTTAGAGATTGCAGCTCTGAAGTCTAGAGAATAGTGAATGCAGCTTTGCTTCATAATACAAGCTGTAATTTAGGATTGATAATGAGAGAGCGTAAACATTTCTAAGATATTTTCAAGGTCGATATAAGTTAGTTTTATTCCATGCAATACGTAAAGTGGGCACGTGCTTTCATTTTTTAGAGTTTCCCTCAAGAAGATGAATTATTTCAATTATAAAATTCTTACAATTTGAAATATTTAAAAATAAGAGCTAAAAAAAGACCTCACATGAAGAAGTGATGGATTATACATCAAATACCATAGCATGTTAGAGATTAAAACCATACATCACATAAGAAAGGTAAGATGCACATGGGCACCAGTTTCCTGCCTAGTTGGCAGAATGCTTTGGTGTTTTTCATGATCCGTAAAATCAGAAAGTCTTGGCGGGATACCAGTTTTTACAAGTGAACATTTTGAGGTTTAGATGGACCTGCCAATCCAATGCATATGGGGCTATGCACAGTCACTGACAGCCAATTCATTCACATCATCTGCTGGGGTTTACACATGTTATACTGGATAGAGATAACTCAAATCCTACTAGTTATTTTGATATTTCCAGATGAGAAATTCTTAGGGCCACCAGAGGAGATGATTTTGAGGTCTTAAGTCAGTTTTTTAGTATTTTACTTCAGTATTTGGTCAGCATTTTACCTCAGTATTTGGTCAGTGGTTTACCTCAGTGTTTGGTCAACATTTTACTTCAGTGTTTGGTCAGTATTTTACCTCAGTGTTTGGTCAGTATTTTACCTCTGTGTTTGATCAGTATTTTACTTCAGTATTTGGTTAGCATTTTACCTCAGCTTTTGGTCAGTGGTTTACCTCAGTGTTTGGTCAGTATTTTACCTCAGTGTTTGGTCAGCATTTTACTTCAGTATTTAATCAGTATTTTACCTCAGTGTTTGGTCTGTATTTTACCTCAGTATTTGGTCAGTATTTTACCTCAATGTTTTAGTATTTTATCTAAGTGTTTGATCAGTATTGTACTTCAGTATTAGGTCAGCATGTTACCTCAGTAATTAATCAGTATCTTACCTCCGTGTTTGGTCTGTATTTTATCTCAGTGTTTTAGTATTTTACCTCAGTATTTGGTCAGTATTTTATCTCCATGTTTGATCAGTATTTTACCTCAGTATTTGGTCAGCAGTTTACCTAAGTATTTGGTCAGTAGTTTACCTCAGTATTTGGTAAGACTTTTACCTCAGTGTTTGGTCAGTATTTTACCTCAGTATTTGGTCAGTGGTTTACCTCAGTGTTTGGTCAGTATTTTACCTCAGTGTTTTAGCATTTTCCCTCAGTGTTTGATCATTATTTTACTTCAGTATTTGGTCAGTGGTTTACTTCAGTATTTAATCAGTATTTTACCTCAGTGTTTGATCAGTATTTTACTTCAGTATTTTGTCAGTATTTTACCTCAGTATTTAATCAGTATTTTTTTCTACGCCGGTAACAATTGAGCGTTGCAATAATGGAGGAGGGGGTGATTCATTTCTCTCACGTGCTCTCTGCTCCTTTCTGGGGGGCAGACAATGGCTGGGAGCTTATGTTCCCGGGGATGCTAGATTTCTCGCACCCGGTGAGTGTCTGCAGAGGTGTTGTGGAGTGGGAAAACTGTTGCTCATAGCATCATTGTATAAACAGTTCATATCGTCAATAAGATCTAATAGATTACTTGTACTCATCCCATAATAAACATTGACTGGCTCCAAAATCTTTCCAAATCGGTTTGTTTTCAGATGGGCCTTTGGGACCCTATTGGATTAGGGGACAATTATGTGTGGGCTCACTGTAGGATCCTGTGGTGGACTATGCCAAAACTTGGAGTAAAATTAGCGATGGATAAATATGCATTCTGCTAAAACGTTAAGCACAACAGGTAAAACTATAATGTGAAAATGTTGTCTCTATTTAGCTTTTTCTGTGTTTTTTTAATTATATTATACGATTTGTCTCGTAATTTTGAGATTTTAAGAACACCGTTACTTAATGTCAGTCATTGAAGAGAGGCTCTCAGTCTAAAAGATCTAGAACTTCTCTCTGCCTGAGATAACTGGATCCTGCAAAATTTGAATTTGTCCAATTTTCCTCAGAAATTTTATCTCAAGAGATATTATTCTATGCAAATTTAACGTTCTTTATTATGTGCTGGGGTCTGGAATGACCAAGAGAACAATAAATGTAAGATGTAAAAAAATAAAAAATATTCTTATACTCACCTTACTGCTCCTGGGACTCATCAGAGTCAGAAGTTCCAGCCTAGTGTGACAGGCCAGGTTATTTCATCGCTTGCGACAGTGATCAGAAGATGTGATGAGGACCGGACAGTTGATGGTGAGGAGTGGATAGGATGGATAGGTGATGATCAGTAAGGTGAGTATAAGGATTTTTTTTTACCGTTTTTATTGCCCTTTGCAATTTAGAAAAATGGTGGCTAGAGGGCGCCATTTTGCTGAATCTGTATGGACATGGCAGCAAATTACAAAGAAAACAACATTTTGCAGATTTTTGTAAAATTGGAGTGGATTTTAATTTCACTCAAATATATTTTCCCATCTCTACTGACTGTTTCACCCAAACATGTTTATTACAGTGAGGAACATCAGCCCTTGCAAGGAACTTGCTTTTGGTTTTCAGCAGGAATTACAACTGATTACTTGAATAATCTTAGATAAATAGAGAATATTGAATATTTTGAAATTTGAATTAGCTAGGTTCGGCAAATTTTTCACAAAAAATTGATTTGTGGTAAATAAATTAATCGCAGATGCTCCCATTGCACTGAAAAGAAGTATATAACGTTCTAAGGTCTCCTAGGACTGTATCTAACTCCTTTTGAGCTCTTTAACACCAACACAGCCTTGGTAATATCAAAGAAATCTCCACGTATATGGGTAAATGGATGGTAACTGTTCTTCACTGTTGTTTTGTCAGACTCGCTATTTGTACAGTATATTCAGGTTTTTTTTTGGCTTTTACCCATTTCAATTGCCATACTGTGAGCTATTACATCATCCCATGAACAGATTCACCTCAAAATGGTTGCGGCTCTGCATTCTCTGCCTCGGCTTTTATACAGGTTACGATAGGCTGTGCAATTCTTTGTGATGTGCCTTACTATGTGATTGCTATGCATGTACAGTAGTGTTCAAAATAATAGCAATGTGTGAGCTAATCACAAAATCTTTAACCTAGTTTATATTTCCAGCATTGGGAACATTGCACACTGTTTTCTAATTCAAAACATGAAGAGAAATGTAGATAATTTTTTACTACTTTACAGAAAATAACATGAAATGAATATTGGTCTGTTTCTAAAAAATAGCAATGTCTGCATTTGTTTTTACAAACTCACAATGTGTTATTATTTTTTTGAGGATTTAGCATTCCTGTGAATCACTATCCTAATATTTAATTGTTACCCACAGTTTTTTAGAACTGCTTCACATCTATGTTGCATAGAGTCAACCAATGTCTGGCCCCTGTCACCTGTTATTCCAGCCCAGGGTGCTCGGACTACATCCCACAATTTTTTGGCATTTGTTGACTTTGCCTCACAAATGACATTTTTGATGTCACCCACAAGTGTTCCATCGGATTAAGGTCCGGGGATTGGGCTGGCCACTCCATAACCTGTTGTTGGACTGGAATCAAGATTTTGCTCAGTCACTGATGGGTTTCGGGTCGTTGTCTTGTTGAAACCCCCATTTCAAGGGAGTATCCTCTTCAGTGTAAGGCAACATGATCTCTTCAAGTATTTTAATATATGCAAACTGGTCCATGATCCCTGGTCTGCGGTAAATAGGTCCCACACCATAGTAAGAGAAGCATACCCATATCATGATGCTTTCACCAACATGCTTCACTGTCTTCAGAGTGTACTGTGGCCTGAATGCAGAGTTTGGGGGACGTCTGACGAACTATCTGCGGCCCTTGAAGCCAAAAACAATTTTACTTTCATCAGTCCACAAAATGTTTCTCCATTTCTCTATAGGCCAGTTGATGTGTTCTTTGGCAAATTATATCCCTTCAGTACATGTCTTTTTTTAACCCCTTAACCACCGGAGCTTTTTTTCGGTTTTGCGTTTTCGTTTTTCGCTCCCCTTCTTTCCAGAGCCATAACTTTTTTATTTTTCCATCAATATGGCCATGTGAGGGTTTATTTTTTGCGGGACGAGTTGTACTTTTGAACGACACCATTGGTTTTACCATGTCATGTACTGGAAAACGGGAAAAAAATTCCCAAGTGCGGTGAAATTGCAAAAAAAGTGCAATCTCACACTTGTTTTTTGTTTGGCTTTTTTGCTAGGTTCACTAAATGCTAAAACTGACCTGCCATTATGATTCTCCAGGTCATTACGATGAGTTCATAGACACCAAACATGTCTAGGTTCTCTTATATCTAAGTGGTGAAAAAAAATTCCAAAGTTTGCTAAAAATAAAAAAATAAAAATTGCTCCATTTGAAGGATGCCATTTATGCGCAGATCCGTTCTTTTGATCACCTGTTATTGCATTTTAATGTAATGTCATGCCGATCAAAAAACCGTAATTCTGTCGTTTTGACTTTTTTTCACTACGCCGTTTAGCGATCAGGTAAATCCTTTTTTTATTGATAGATCGGGTGATTCTGAACGCGGTGATACCAAATATGTGTATGTGTGATTTTTTTTATTGTTTTATTTTGATTGGGGCGAAAGGGGGGTGATTTGAACTTTTAGGTTTTTTTTATTTTTTTTAAATTTTTAAACACTTTTTTTTTACTTTTGGCATGCTTCAATAGCCTCTATAGGAGGCTAGAAGCATGCACAACTTGATCGGCTCTGCTACATATAGACAATGAGCAGATCGCCTATATGTAGCAGATTTACTGCATTGCTTTGAGCGCCGACCACCAGGCGGCACTCACAGCAATGTGACTGCAACAACCATAGAGGTCTCTATAAGACCTCTGGTTGTCAAGGCAACATGTTACCGACCCCCGGCGATCACGTGACTAGGGTTGGCCATGCGCTCACTTCCTGCCGCGCGCCGGAAGCTCTAGTTAAATGCCTGCTTTCAGCTTTGACAGCGGGATTTAACTAGTTAATAGGCGCGGGCGGATCGCGATTCCTCTCTAGCCTATTGTGGTCACATGTCAGCTGTTTATAACAGCTGACATGTCACGACTTTGAGGTGGGCTCACCACCGAAGCCCATCTCAAAGCGGGTGTACTGCCAGCTGATGTACTTTTCCGTCAGCTGGCAATAAGGAGTTAACAGTGGGACTTTGCAGGGACTTCTTGCTAAGAAATTAGCTTCACACAACTGTCACAGTCCTCACAGGTAACTTGAGACTGTCTTTGTTCATTCTGGAGCTGATCATTGGCTGGGCCTTTGCCATTCTCACTATTCTTCCATCCATTTGAATGGTAGTCTTCAGTTATCTCCCTCGTCTCTCCGGTTTGGTTTTCCATTTTAAAGCATTGGAGATCATTTTAGCTGACCAGCCGATCATTGTCTGCACTTCTTCATAAGTTTTACCCTCTCCAATCAACTTTTTAATCAAAGTACGCTGTTCTTCTGAACAATATCGTGAACAACCCATATTTCTCAGGCTTTCAAGGAGAAATGCATGTACAACATGTCCTGGTGTCACACTTAAAGGGAGCCTGTCAGCAGTATTGTGCACAGTAACCTACACACAGTGATAGGTCGGCACCGATATACTGATTAAAATGATATCTTGGTTGATGAAATCTGTCTTGTGGTTGTTTAATCTTTATTTCAGTTTTGTGTGTAAATGAGATTCTCATGCCCTAAGGAGGGGTTGGTGTATGTGTGCTCTGATTATTTATTTATAATGTAGACTGCTGACAGGTCACTGATTCCTCACTGACCTGCCCCCTATTTTGCATAATGAATATCTGTATATACCGTATAGGGCAGCGGGGGTGTCAGATCATACTTACCCCTCTGCCGGCGCATCTCTGCAGCCCCCCTGCTTCTCCCACGGTCTCAGGCTCCTTCCTGCAGCGGTCACATGGTACCGCTCATTAAAGTCATGAATATGCACATATTCATGACTTTAATGAGCGGTACCACGTGACCGCTGTAGGAAGGAATAGCTGCGGGAGAAGAGCAGGGGCTGCAGAGACGTGCCGGGGGGGGGTGAGTATATGCCATAGTCAACTGTCCTCGGTCCACTGCTGCTCGCTGCTCAGTCCTCACATCCTCTAGCTGTGAATGGACACCGGCACCTGGCCCCAGCGACGAGAGTTGAGTATGTCATTTTTTTTTAGTGGCAGCAGCAGTGGCAGCATAAAGGGACCTATACTATAGGACATAATCTATGGAGCATATGGGGCAAAATCTGTGGAGCATATGGGGCATAGTCTATGGAGCATATGGGGCAAAATCTGTGGAGCATATGGGGCATAATCTGTGGAGCATATGGGGCATAATCTGTGGAAACATGGGGCATAATCTGTGGAACATATGGGGCATAATCTGTGGAGCATATGGGGTATAATCTGTGGATTCATATGGGGAATAATCTGTGGAAACATATGGGGCATAATCTGTGGAACATATCGGCATAATCTGTGGAACATATGGGGCATAATCTATGGAACATATGGGGCATAATCTGTGGAGCATATGGGGCATAATCTGTGGAACATACGGGGCATAATCTGTGGAGCATATGGGGCATAATCTATGGAGCATATGGGGCAAAATCTGTGGAGCATATGGGGCATAATCTGTGGAGCATATGGGGCATAATCTGTGGAGCATATGGGATAATAATCTGTGGAACATATGGGGCATAATCTGTGGAGAATATGGGGCATAATCTGTGGAACATATGGGCATAATCTGTGGAGCATATGGGGCATAATCTGTGGAGCATATGGGGAATAATCTGTGGAACATATGGGGCATAATCTGTGGAGCATATGGGGCATAATCTGTGGAACATATGGGCATAATCTGTGGAGCATATGGGGCATAATCTGCGGAACATATGGGGCATAATCTGTGGAGCATATGGGGCATAATTGTGGAACATATGGGGCATAATCTGTGGAGCATATGGGGCATAATCTGTGGAACATATGGGGCATAATCTGTGGAGCATATGGGGCATAATCTGTGGAACATATGGGGCATAATCTGTGGAGCATAATGGGGCATAATCTGATGGAGCATATGGGCATAATCTATGGAGCATATGGGGCATAATCTGTGGAGCATATGGGGAATAATCTATGGAGCATATGGGGCATAATCTGTGGAGCATATGGGGCATAATCTATGGAGCATATGGGACTATTACTATTGGGGCATAATCTGTGGAGCATATGGGGCATAATCTGTGGAGCATATGGGGCATAATCTGTGGAACATATGGGGCATAATCTGTGGAGCATTATGGGGCATAATCTGTGGAACATATGGGGCATAATCTGTGGAGCATATGGGACATAATCTGTGGAATATATGTGGCATAATCTGTGGAGCATATGGGGCATAATCTGTGGAACATATGGGGCATAATCTGTGGAGCATATGGGGCATAATCTGTGGAACATATGGGGCATAATTTTGTGGAGTTATGGGGCATAATCTGTGGAACATATGGGGCATAATCTGTGGAGCATATGGGGCATAATCATGGAGCATATGGGGCATAATCTGTGGAGCATATGGGGCATAATTGTGGAACATATGGGGCATAATCTGTGGAGCATATGGGCATAATTCTGTGGAACACTATGGGAGGCATAATCTGTGGAGCATATGGGGTATAATCTGTGGACATATGGTATCTGGAGCATATGGCATATCTGTGGAACATGTGGTAATTGTGGACATATGCAATCTGTGGACATATGGGCATAATCTGTGGAGCATATGGGGCATAATCTGTGGAGACATATGGGGCATAATTGGAGATATGGGGCATAATTGTGAACATATGGGGCATAATCTGTGGAGCATATGGGGCATAATCTGTGGAACATATGGGGCATAATCTGTGGAGCATATGGGGCATAATCTGTGGAACATATGGGGCATAATCTGTGGAGCATATGGGGCATAATCTGTGGACATATGGGGCATAATCTGTGGAGCATATGGGGCATATATCTGTGGAGCATATGGGGCATAATCGTGGAGCATATGGGCATAATCTGTGGAGCATATGGGGCATAATCTGTGGAACATATGGGGCATAATCTGGAATATGGGCAATCTATGGAGCATATGGGCATAATCTGTGGACATATGGGGCATAATCATGTGGAGCATATGGGGCATAATTTGTGGGCATATGGGGCATAATCTGTGGAACATATTATGGGGTATCATAATCTATGGAGCATTATGGGGCATACTGTGACTATGGGCATAATGTGGAGCATATGGCATAATTGTGGAGTTATGGGGCATAATATGTGGAGCATATGGGGCATAATCTGTGGAGCATATGGGACATAATCTGTGGAATATAGGGACATAATCTGTGGAGCATATGGGGCATAATCTGTGGAACATATGGGGCATAATCTGTGGAGCATATGGGATAATTTGACATTGGGGATAATCTGGAAATATGGGGCATAATTGGCATTGGGCATGTGGAGCATATGGGGCATAATCTGTGGAGCATATGGGGCATAATCTGTGGAACATATGGGGCATAATCTGTGGAGATATGGGGCATAATCTGGGAACATATGGGGCATAATCTGTGGAGCATATGGGGCATAATCTGGAACATATGGGGCATAATCTGTGGAGCATATGGGGCATAATCTGTGGAGCATATGGGGCATAATCTGGTGGAATTACATATGGGGCATAATCTGTGGAGCATATGGGGCTATAATCTGTGGAACATATGGGGCATAATCTATGGAGCAATGGGCATATTATGGAGCATATGGGCATAATTATGGAAGCATATGGGGCATAATCTGTGGAGCATATGGGGCATAATCTTGGAGCATATGGGGCATAATCTGTGGAGCATATGGGGCATAATCTATGGAGCATATGGGCTATAAGGATTCTTGGAGCATATGGGGCATAATCTGTGGAGCATATGGGGATATATCTATGGACATATGGGGCATAATCTGTGGAGCATATGGGACATAATCTGTGGAAATATGGGGCATAATCTGTGGAGCATATGGGGCATAATCTGTGGAAGCATATGGGGCATAATCTAGTGGAGCATATGGGGCATAATCTGTGGAACATATGGGTGGCATGGGCATAATCTGTGGATAGGAGGGCTAATATGGATATGCATAATTGTATATGGGCATATTGTACATATGGAACGTGGAGCAGGAAATAATTGTGACTATGGCATAAGGAGATATGGCATATCTGGAACTATGGCAAATTGTGGAATATGGCATAATTGTGGATATGGGGAATATTGTGGAACATATGGATAATCTGTGGATATGGCATAATTGTGGAACTATGGGCATAATCTGTGGAGCATTGGGGCATAATCTGCGAAATATGGGGCTAATCTTGGGCATATGGGGCATAATTGTGGAACTATGGGCTACTGTGGAGCATATGGCTATCTGTGGAATATGGGGCATAATCTTGGACAATGGGCAACTGTGGACATATGGGGCAAATCTTGGAGCAATGGGCATAATTTGGAGCATATGGACATATATATGAGCATATGGGGCAAATCTGTGGAGCATATGGGGCATATCTATGGAGCATATGGGGCTATCTGTGGAGCATAGGGATAATCTGGGATAGGAATTATGGGCATAATCTTGGAGCATATGGGCATAATCTGTGAACATTGGGGCTAATCTGTGGAACATATGGGCATAATCGTGGAGATTGGGGATAATCTGTGGAACATATGGGCATAATCTGTGGACATATGGGCATAATCTGTGGAAATATGGGCATAATCTGTGACATATGGGCATAATCTGTGGAAATATGGGCATAATTTGTGGAGCATATGGGGCATAATCTGTGGAACATTGGGGCATAATCTTGGGTATGGGCAAATCTGTGGACATATGGGGCTAATCTGTGGACATATGGGGCATAATGTGGAGCATATGGGGCATAATCTGTGGACATATGGGCATAATCTGTGGAGCATATGGGCATAATCTGTGGCATATGGGCATAATCTGTGGAACATGGGGCATATTGTGAACATATGGGCATAATCTTGGAGCATATGGGGATAATCTGTGGACATATGGGAATAATCTTGGAACATATGGGGCATATCTGTGGAGCATATGGGATAATTGTGGAACATATGGGCATATCTGTGGACATATGGCTAATCTTGGAACATATGGGATAATCTTGGAGATATGGGGCATAATCTGTGGAACATGGGCATAATTGTGGAGCATATGGGCATAATCTATGAGCATATGGGGCAAAATCTTGGAGCATTGGGGCATAATCTGTGGAGCATATGGGGCATAATCTTGGAGCATATGGGATAATCTGTGGACATATGGGGCATAATCTGTGGAGATATGGGCATATCTGTGGACTATGGGCATAATCTTGGAGCTATGGGCATATCTGTGGACATATGGGGATAATCTGTGGAACATATGGGGCATAATCTGTGGAGCATATGGGGCATAATCTGTGGAACATATGGCATATCTGTGGAGCATATGGGGCATATCTGGGAAATATGGGGCATAATCTGTGGAGCATATGGGCATAATTGTGGAACATATGGGGCATAATTGTGGAGCATATGGGGCTAATCTGTGGAACATATGGGGCATAATCTTGGAGATATGGGGCATAATCTGTGGAACATATGGGGCATAATCTTGGAGCATGGCATATCGGAGCATATGGGATAATCTGGCATATGGGGCATAATTGTGGAGATATGGGGAATAATCTTGGACATATGGGCATAATCTGTGGAGCATATGGGCATAATCTTGAGGGCATATTGGGACAATATGGGGCATAATCTTGGAGCATATGGGCATAATCTGTGGAACATATGGGGCATAATCTGTGGACATATGGGGCATAATCTGGGACATATGGGCATAATCTGTGGACATATGGGCATAATCTGTGGACATATGGGCATAATCTGTGGAATATGGGGCATAATCTGTGGAACATATGGGGCATAATCTGTGGAACATATGGGGCATAATCTGTGGAGCATATGGGCTAATCTGTGGACATATGGGCATAATTTGGATATGGGATAATTTGACATATGGGGCATAATCTGTGGAGCATATGGGCATAATCATGGAGCATATGGGGCATAATCGTGGAGCATATGGGGATAATCTGTGGAACTATGGGGCATAATCTGTGGAGCATATGGGGCATATCTGTGGAACATATGGGGCATAATCTGTGGAGCATATGGGGATAATTGGGACTATGGCATAATTGTGGAACATATGGGGCATAATCTTGGAGCATATGGGGCATAACTTGGAATATGGGCATAATCTTGGAGCATATGGGGCATAATTTGGACATATGGGGCATAATCTGTGGAGCATATGGGCATAATCTGTGGAATATGGGGCATAATCTTGGAGCTATGGGCATAATCTGTGGAACATATGGGCATAATCTGTGGAGCATATGGGGCATAATTTGGAGTAGGGCATAATCTGTGGAGCATATGGGGCATAATCTGTGGGCATATGGGATAATCTTGGAGCATATGGGCATAATCTGTGGACATATGGGGCATAATCTGTGGAACATATGGGCATATCTGTGGACATATGGGCATAATCTGTGGACTATGGGCATAATCTGTGGACATATGGGGATAATCTGTGGAGCATATGGGCATAATCTGTGGACATATGGGCATAATCTTGGAGCATATGGGCATATTGGACATATGGGGCATAATTGGAGCATATGGGCAATCTTGGGCATTGGGCATAATTGTGGACATATGGGCATAATCTGTGGAATATGGGCATATCTGTGGAGCATATGGGGCATAATCTGTGGACATATGGGGCATAATCTGTGGAGCATATGAGGCATATTCTGTGGACATATGGGGCATAATCTGTGGAGCATATGGGGCATAATCTGTGGAGCATATGGGCATAAATCTGTGGAACATATGGGGCATAATCTTGGAGCATATGGGGCATAAGTCTATGGAAGGCATATGGGCATAAGCTAATCATGGAGCATATGGGGCATAATCTGTGGAGCATATGGGGCATAATCTTGGAGCATATGGGGCATAATCATGTGAGAGCATATGGGGCATAATCTGTGGAACATATGTGGGCATAGATCTGTGGAGCATTGGGGCATAATTGTGGAGCATATGGGGCATAATCTGTGGAGCATATGGGCATAATCTGGTGGAACTATATGGGCATAATCTGTGGAGCATATGGGGTATAATCTGTGGAGCATATGGAGCATAATCTGTGGAACATATGGGGCATAATCTATGGAGCATATGGGGCATAGTCTATGGAGCATATGGGGCATAATCTATGGAGCATATGGGGCATAATCTATGGAGCATATGGGGCATAATCTGTGGAGCATATGGGACATAATCTGTGGAATATATGGGGCATAATCTGTGGAGCATATGGGGCATAATCTGTGAAACATATGGGGCATAATCTGTTGTGAATGGGTTTGAGATGAGTTCTGAGCAGAGGCTCCCTCTGGTGGTTACAAGCGCTGCTAGTGAAGATTGTGAGGACTGGGAATCAGGTGTTACTGACTGGTCTTATATAAGGGAGTCATTTTCCCATCAGGGTTGCCGGTGATCAATTGTTCTGGTCTGAATCCTTCATTCCAGTTTCCCTTGTAGCCTGCTGTGTCGTGTCTGCATCTCCTGCTTACAGATAAGACTTTTGCTTCTTTTGTGTTTGTGCTATATTTTTGCATTTTGTCCTGCACTTCTTTGGGGGCCTTCAGTGTCCCCTCCGGGGGCTTCTGCCCTCTCAGTTTAGTTCAGCCACTGAGTTTTGTTCTTTTGCTTTTTCCAGTTTTTTCAGTGGCTGCTGTTTTTATTTTGTTACACCAGAGAACTAATTTAGGTGGTAGAGGTCGTGTGATCTCAGGTGATTTTGAAATTAGTAGAGTTGGTGCTTTTCAGGGTTTTCTGGGATTGCAGTAAGTACCCTTCCTATCCTTTTCTATTTAGATAGTTTGGGCCCCAGCGTTTGCTCATACTATTTTCTTTCTGTGTCAGTATTACCTCTTGTCTAACCGCCATTACATGTTTGGGGGCTTTCTGTTATCTTTGGGGTTCTGCTCCGGGGCAGATAGCTTTCCTATTTCTATCTTTAGGTGTAGTTAGTTTCTCAGGCTGTGACGAGGCGTCTAGGACCAACGTAGGAACGCTCCACGGCTGCCTCTAGTTGTGGTGGTTAGTCAGGGTACTGCAATCTCATAGATTCCAACTGCTCTGGTGTATTGCCTTTTTTACCTGAACTCCTCAGCTACCGAAACATAACAGTATCACCGGCCTAAAAATTGAAATTGTATGGTACTCACAGAAGGAAAAAAAATATTGTGAAAGAAAAAAAGTTGTCAGAGTTGTCAGAGATATTTTTCTGTTTGTTGCATTTTTTTTTTTTTCCTCTGTATCTCTGGGTGCTGGGGAGGATCTTTTCTCCCAATGGAGTTTGCACAGTTGTCTGGCCGTGTGGATCAGCTTGCCACTGAGGTTCAGAGTATTGCTGCATATCTTGCTAGGTTGCCTGTTGTGGAACCTAGGATCCCCATGCCAGATTTGTTTTTAGGGGATCGAGCTAAGTTTCAGAATTTCAAAAATAATTGTAAATTGTTTTTTGCCTTAAAATCTAAGTCCTCAGGAAACGCAGGCAGCAGGATCAAATTATCATCTCTCTCCTGCGCGGCGATCCTCAGGATTGGGCTTTTTCCCTGATACCTGGGGATCCTGTTTTGAGTGATGTTGATGCCTCTGAAATTGGGGCAGGTGCCGTTTTGTCCCAAAAAGATCCAGAGACCTCTAAAAGTAACCCTTGTGCCATTACCTAAGTTGCCTTCCTCCTCTGAATTGGTGCCGTTGTTCCTTCAGCACGTGGTTCGTTTACACGGCATTCCTGAGAACATTGTGTCTGACAGAGGAGTCCAGTTTGTTTCCAGATTTTGGAGGACTTTTTGTTCTAAACTGGGTGTTCAATTGTCTTTCTCCTCGGCATTTCATCCTCAGACCAATGGTCAAACTGAGAGAACAAACCAGACATTGGAGACTTATCTAAGATGCTTTGTGTCTGCTGATCAGGATGACTGGGTCTCTTTTTTGCCTTTGGCTGAGTTTGCTCTTAATAATAGGGCTAGCTCTGCCACTTTGATGTCTCCGTTTTTCTGTAATTCTGGGTTTCACCCTCGATTTTCTTCAGGACAGACGGAGGCTTCTGTCTGTCCAGGTGTTGACTCTGTTGTGGAGCGTATGCAACAGATTTGGGACCAGGTAGTGGAGAGGTTGTCCCTCTCTCAGGAGAAGGCCCAGCGGTTTGCTAACCGGCATAGGACTGATGGTCCTCGGTTTAAAGTGGGGACTTGGTCTGGTTGTCCTCAAAGAATATTCCTATGAGAGTAGCATCTCCTAAATTTAAGCCTAGGTTCATTGGACCTTATAAGATCATGGAGATTATTAATCCTGTTTCTTTTCGTTTGCTTCTTCCAGGGACATTTAAGATCCATAACGTGTTCCACAAGTCCTTGTTGAAGAGGTTTGTTGAGCCAGTGGTTCCTGCTGCTGTGCCTCCTGACCCTGTTTTGGTTGAGGGCAATCTGGAGTATGTGGTTGAGAAAATATTGGATTCTCGTTTTTCTAGACGGAAACTCCAGTATTTGGTTAAATGGAGAGGTTATGGTCAGGAAGACAATTCTTGGGTGTTTGCTTCGGACATCCATGCTAGGAGACTTATCCGTGCGTATCATAGAACTCATCCTGACCGACCTGGTTGCTCAAATGAGGGTTCGGTGACCCTCCTCAAGGGGGGGTACTGTTGTGAATGGGTTTGAGATGAGTTCTGAGCAGAGGCTCCCTCTGGTGGTTACAAGCGGTGCTAGTGAAGATTGTGAGGACTGGGAATCAGGTGTTACTGACTGGTCTTATATAAGGGAGTCATTTTCCCATCAGGGTTGCCGGTGATCAATTGTTCTGGTCTGAATCCTTCATTCCAGTTTCCTTGTAGCCTGCTGTGTCGTGTCTGCATCTCCTGCTTACAGATAAGACTTTTGCTTCTTTTGTGTTTGTGCTATATTTTTGCATTTTGTCCTGCACTTCTTTGGGGGCCTTCAGGGTCCCCTCCGGGGGCTTCTGCCCTCTCAGTTTAGTTCAGCCACTGAGTTTTGTTCTTTTGCTTTTTCCAGTTTTTTCAGTGGCTGCTGTTTTTATTTTGTTACACCAGAGAACTAATTTAGGTGGTAGAGGTCGTGTGATCTCAGGTGATTTTGAAATTAGTAGAGTTGGTGCTTTTCAGGGTTTTCTGGGATTGCAGTAAGTACCCTTCCTATCCTTTTCTATTTAGATAGTTTGGGCCCCAGCGTTTGCTCATACTATTTTCTTTCTGTGTCAGTATTTCCTCTTGTCTAACCGCCATTACATGTTTGGGGGCTTTCTGTTATCTTTGGGGTTCTGCTCCGGGGCAGATAGCTTTCCTATTTCTATCTTTAGGTGTAGTTAGTTTCTCAGGCTGTGACGAGGCGTCTAGGACCAACGTAGGAACGCTCCACGGCTGCCTCTAGTTGTGGTGGTTAGTCAGGGTACTGCAATCTCATAGATTCCAACTGCTCTGGTGTATTGCCTTTTTTACCTGCACTCCTCAGCTACCGAAACATAACAATAATCTGTGGAGCATATGAGGCATATTCTGTGGAACATATGGGGCATAATCTGTGAAGCATATGGGGCATAATCTGTGGAGCATATGGGGCATAATCTGTGGAACATATGGGGCATAATCTATGGAGCATATGGGGCATAGTCTATGGAGCATATGGGGCATAATCTATGGAGCATATGGGGCATAATCTGTGGAGCATATGGGGCATAATCTATGGAGCATATGGGGCATAAACTGTGGAGCATATGGGCATAATCTGTGGAACATATGGGGCATAATCTGTGGAGCATATGGGGCATAATCTGTGGAACATATGGGGCATAATCTGTGGAACATATGAGGCATAATCTGTGGAACATATGGGGCATAATCTGTGGAGCATATAGGGCATAATCTGTGGAGCATTTGGGGCATAATCTGTGGAACATATGGGGCATAATCTATGGAGCATATGGGCATAGTCTATGGAGCATATGGGCATAATCTATGGAGCATATGGGGCATAATCTGTGGAGCATATGGGGCATAATCTATGGAGCATATGGGGCATAATCTGTGGAGCATATGGGGAATAATCTATGGAGCATATGGGACCTGTACTATGGGGCATAATCTGTGGATCATATGGGGCATAATCTTTGGAGCATTTTATGGGGTCATTATTAACCTTTATGGAACTTTTATATGGGGAGTATTGTGTATGGATTATCTTATGGGGCCCATCATGAACTGTACGAAGCATTATATGGGGACTCCTGATTCAATATGGATATTTAAAAACATTTAACCTACTGATGTCTCAATTAATTTTGCTTTTATTGGTATCTATTTTTATTTTTGTAATTTATCAGTAGCTGCTGCATTTTCCACCCTAGGCTTATACGCGAGTCAATTAATTTTCCCTGTTTTTGTGGCAAAATTAGGGGGGTCGGCTTATACACGGGTCGGCTTATACATGAGTATATACGGTACTTTAAAAAAAAAACGCTTTTGCAGGCAGGTGCCAATGTTTGTGTTGTTTTGTGTGTCAGTAGTACATTTTATTTAGGTTATTCAGCTAGACGGGAAAAAATCAATTTGAAAATGACACCTGCCATGCCTGTGTAGTAGCTACTATCGGTGTCTAGCTGTGATCCGATAGCTGCTACTGCGCAGCTCCGGCGGCACCATCTTACTGGAAAAGAATAAAAAAATTCCTCCTCCAAGATGGTGCTGTCTGCGCCTGCGCAGTAGCAGCTCTCTGCCATTTTTATAAAGCCAGGGTTTCTTCATTATCCAAACAACAAACTTGTTGCTGATTTAAAAATAGATATAATTTTTGGACGGTTTCTAAAAAGCCATTACTCCTTTACTTTTCAAAGGACAAGCCTATTGCTGCTCCCACAAAAGAGATCATTTTTGAAATGCTTGTTAGAAAGCTAAAGCATCTTCATTTTCCAAAAAACAAACCTGTTGTTACTCCTGAAACAGGGATCGTTTTTGGACAGATGTCAAAAGCTTCCGTATACACCATTAGTGTATAAACATCGGCACTGTAGGCTTCTGCTCCCAAAACCAGATTATTTTGTATGTTATGCATAAATAAAGAATTGGTTAGAGAGTGCTGAACAGATGACCAGACAGGGGCCTTTAGCGATGGGACAGCTAAAGTAGTAAGGTGTTTTTTATTGTACTTATTTTTTCTCCCTATTGTTTAGGGCACAGAGCATAATAGGGCACATTCAAATACATTTGACGCAAATCAAATTTCCTGAGAAAATTCGAGTGAACTAACAAATTCAAACTTTTTGCAGATTCGCTAATCACTATAAGCTTCAATTAAGATGACTGAGCTCCGAACTTGATTTATATATTTTTAATAAACAATTACATGCCCAAAAAGTTAACTAAAATAAATAAAGAAAAAATCTGCAAAAAATTAGACTCGGCATAGAGGCACATAAAATCACAGGTGGCAAGTGGGAGACGTCTACTTTAGTGAAGTTTGTAAAATGGAAAAAATGCCTAGAAAGCATTACATTTAATTTCAAAGCACAGACATGAGCTGTTCCCGGCAGTAAATTAAGGGAACAACTACTTTATTGTTAAAAAAAAAAATTTGAACAGCCATCCCGATATGGAACACTTCTGAGATCTTAAAGGTATAGGTGACCAGGCGGCATAAAATTAGCTCTCACATTAGGCAATATGTGCGCTACTTTATGAAGTGAGGTATAGATGTGTAACATTTTTTATTTATTTTTTTGCATTGAGGTAACATTCCATCTGTCAAAATGTGGAAATTTGAGAGATGACAGGTAGGTTAATTGAAAAACAGCCAAAACATAACTTGTTTTTCCAAGAGTTTAATTTAGCTGAGAGTCTGGATCAACAATGAAGTCAAAGGAAAAATAGAATAGCTTGATTATATTTGAAGCAACAATAGGAAAATGATGGCTTTCAAGTGTTCAAAGACATAAATCATGTCTCTGTAGATATTAACACTACGCTGCCGTTATGAACAGTCTGGCTAGGACGCTCGTGTTAGGATGTTTGGTACTACGCAGATGTATGAGACGACAGCTGATGACATACGTTAAGCACTCTGTGTTAATGAATGTTAATTAATTTGCCTGAGAGTAACACAAGGGAACATACATTATACCACTTCACAGTCTGCTTTCGCCTGTCGTAAAGGACAAGAGCATGTTTTAATACAGAAAGTCTTAAACTGAATGGTAAATAGGGGTAGGCGCTACTCAGACCAAGCTGTTCTACATTTTTTGGTTTATGGATATTTATTCCCTATGCACAGGAATGGTGAACACTGTTCAGTGAGGATCCAATCAATGGGATCCCAAAATAATTCCAAAAAATATAGTGGTAGTGTACATTAAAGGTGAGTGGATCGATATACTGCGATTTCAAGCCCCCACGAGTTCAACCAATTTGCACTTTGTTTAATGAGGATCGGAAAATATATATGCATGGCGCCATTTCATATACTACTAAAGGTTGCAACAGCCAGAGCGCCATGACTTCAGGTGTGTCCAGAGCGCTTTCCCATAATGCCTTTCAACTATCACATTACCTGGTCTAGTGCACATAAAAAGGGGGGCTATCACATCCATTACAAAAGATGAGGGCCAGCAAAACACGGCCATTTTAAGATTTTACAGCGTCAGGATGAGTTCAGGGTCTACAGATCATTCCACATAGGGAAAGAAAAAGGTCTAAATCTGCTTGTGGTGTAGTACTGGAGTGCTGAAACACACTGAAAACTGGATCGGTAGTTGCAGTCTGTGAATAATAATCCAAAGAGTCATGTGATAGGGAGGTACTGGAGTTGCACAGTGTAACTGTGAATTAATTGATGTGTCATATACTGAAGTAAGAGCCCCTTAATCACAGCATTTTTTTATTCTTCACACACTGCAAACAAGGAGGGAAGTTTAATACCCCTCTATTCTAATTTTGCTACTAAACAAAAATCCTGAAACCAAGGCTTGTGTTTCACAGAAAGTGTGCTTCAAGGCTTGTAGTATATATAAGCCATAATTCTTTTGTTCTTTTTATCAGGTAAAAAAAATCTCCATGTTTTAGAGAAGGAAACCTACTTCATAGTGTGCGTAATGTAAAGAAAAAAATGTTTTTTGCGCACCTCATTGTTGTTGCAATAGTCCAAAATTAGACCCATACACATCAACCAAATAAATGGCCTGTCTCAGGTGCTTGCTTATGGCATAGGAACCTATCTAGCTTTCCTTATCCTGTCCTTTTTTATTAAGACCATGGGGTATTATTCATTTATTTAATAAAATCTTTTAATCAAAAAAAGGCCACTTTTTAATTTTTGAATACCTGTTTTAAGAGTTCAATTTAAGCAACCGTATCCCATGCCCATATTTCATGCTGCTGCCACCAGTTCTTTTACGGGTATTAACCTACTGGTAGCTACACAGCAAAATAGCTTGTCTGGGCTACGTTGAATTTTTGGGCAAGTGGGGGATAATTTAAACATTAAAATACAAAAAGAAGATTAAGATTTTGCAATTGTATACTTGGGGATCAAGTCAGTATTTCGGTTTCATGGATACTTTTTCATTGTTTGCCCTCTACAGTCTCTGTGTTGCACTGTCCATTGCTGAAAGCAAAATTTGTTAAATGAAAATCTGTCCTCCTAGTCCTGACGATCTGGCAGGGGAGTTTTTAACTCTTTCATCCCTCATTGTATAAGCTGCTCTCAGCTGATTTATGAACACATATTACATCAGATTCAACGTGAAGGTGCTATAAAAGCCAAGCCATGCAACAATTTTCACGAAAACCCAATTTAATTAACTTGAAATACAGACAATTAGGCCGGCGGGGTCACACATGCGAGATTCTCATGCGAGTCTCTCGCATGAACAACCGGCACTGCCGCTGGCACTCGGACCGGAGAGTACGGCTGCATGTAATTCTATGCAGCCGCAAGCTCTGGTCCTGTGCTGGGTGTTCATGCGAGAGACTCGCACGAGAATCTCGCATGTGTGACCCCGGCCTTAAATAAATAAACTTGTTTCATTTTTTTTAACACAAAAACCTAACTTAATCAAAAGGTCATTATTTCATGATAAAATCCCTATAAATTTCCATTTTTTTCTAAAAGAAACTTTTTATATTGCACATGCATGCCGAGCAATAAATTATCTCTTTTAATTTTCAATTTTTTGCAAAAAAAAAAGGAATGGCTAAAATTTGACTGGTTGCTTTTGACACTAATTTCCTCAGTACTGGATGTCCTTAACTATTTGGCAGAAGCAAATAGGAAATAATGGTTGATGTTTTATTAATCATTATAGTCCCAGGTGGAGCACATGTTCCCTGATAATAAGAGAAAGTAAAGGGAAGGACAGGAAAAGAATCTCATTATGCTTTAAATTACAAACAGCAATTTTTGTCACATTCAGACCAAGAATAAGAAGCATCATTGTAACTCCTGAATTATTTCCAATGTGTAATCACTGCACTCGCCAACGAGCAGCAGCAGTCTCTGAAGCAGATGTCCACCAAAAGGCAAACCAGGTGCTTGGCATATTTGATTCTGATGGGTAATTTTTGAAATTATTGCAATCAATGAGCTAATAATACTGGTCCTAATAGCATCGTGTTATTACTTAGTACCTTTAATCATTGACAGAAATCCAATTGACTACAATTAGTGAAATCATTCTAGCTAAGTTCCAGCAGATGCTGACTGCTCAGTGCCACCGCTGCCTCATGATCGGTAATATGCCCACACTACATGTATCACCTTATTTTTTTTACCATAACTATGTGTACTAAAATATAATATTTGTATGACTTCATTCCCATTTTCTGATGACATATTATTGTTTATGTAGAAATTTAGAGTAAGAACCAGCATTAAGTTCCATAGAATAGTGAGCATGCTTGGTGACAAGCGCAGAGGATACTGCACAGAGAGAGAGGAGGAGTTGAGCTGTGACCATCAACTATTGTCAGTGGTCTTGAGTTTTCTAATAGAGGTGTTATCTTTTATTGCAATCATGTTCTTCCATAATGAAGCGATTGCCATAAAATTCTCATGAAACCCACACTAAGACACATTGGTCAAAGATGTTAATATATGAAATATAAAATATATATATCAAGTGTGGTCAGAAAATGTACTGGACAATTAAGAGGTTAATCGTTACTTAACCATATGAACAAAAGAGACCAAACCACGATTCAAAAGAACCCCCCAAAAAATTATTAAGCCAAATTCAAAAAATATTTATTTAAAAAATAGAGAAGGTACATAGAGGTGGAAGGAGGAACAAACAAAACATGCAATTGCGAGCAAAGGGGCGCACATGCTAACATAGTATATCATGTATCACATAATTCATGCATATAATGTGGTCTTAACTCTATTGCACATTCCCAAAAAAAGGCCTGTATAATACCAGTAGGGACAGATGGTCTGTCCAGATAATAGAACATGATTAGCCATAAATAAATTACCTGATCAGATGGCTAGAGACGTGCCCGCAGTGCGCCCTCTCCGACGTGCGTTTCGGCTAACAAAAGCCTTTGTCAAGGGGTGAAGGAAGACAGACAAGTGCGCACTTAAGAAGGTGCCACCCACCAATGAAAGTGTGGCATCCACTGTGTAACTACGGTGGGCGATGTAGCCCTTGTATAGCATCCACTATGTGTGACGCATGAGTCACCACAGTAACCAGGATGCTAGACGGCCGATGTAAACCTAATGCAGCACCCACTATGTATGACGCATGCATCGCCGCGGTAACCGAGACGCCAGGCGGCGTCGGCATCACGTGTCGAGTGGCGTCATAGTCACATGACCACACACCTCAACATAGAGAAGATGCCGAAAGCCGAAGGAGTAGTCGGGACCGCGGCGCGCATGCATGCAAGTGTCAGCATGGTAAAGAAAGGGCTGTAAGGATATAGTCCATACTTAAGTTCCCGACGTGATTATTAGTCACATATCTGGCATATTAAATGTAGATGGTAACACACAATAAAACGTAAATGTATAGAAAAACACCCCACTGCAAATATTAGGGAGAATAATACAAGTGAATCATAAAATGGCATAATCCATATATCACATCCTATGGCAGTCAACAATTCAAACTGGTATGACGCATAAAGAAATGTGTGCAGATCTGCGTCAGTCACAATAAAGGGGCAAGATGAAACTGACCATGTCCAGAGTAAAAGTATATATTAAACAAAATTGAACTTACAACATGCTTAAAGGGATCAGCGAAGAGCTGTACTCACAATATTGATTCACTAAACCGCCAGCTGATCAATATCATTTACTAACAGAGGTACAAAATTATTGTCATAAAAAATATACAGTCCCTTGTGAAAGTATTCGGCTCCCTGGAACTTTTCAACCTTTTCCCACATATCATGCTTCAAACATAAAGATACCAAATGTAAATTTTTGGTGAAGAATCAACAAGTGGGACACAATTGTGAAGTTGAGTGAAATTTATTGGTCATTTAAAATTTTTGTGGAAATACAAAAACTGAAAAGTGGGGCGTGCTATATTATTCGGCCCCTTTAACTTAATACTTTGTTGCGCCACCTTTTGCTGCGATTACAGCTGCAAGTCACTTGGGGTATGTCTCTATCAGTTTTGTACATCGAGAGACTGAAATTCTTGCCCATTCATCCTTGGCAAACAGCTCGAGCTCAGTGGGGTTGGATGGAGATCGTTTGTGAACAGCAGTTTTCAGCTCTTTCCACAGATTCTCGATTGGATTCAGGTCTGGATATTGACTTGGCCATTCTAACACCTAGATACGTTTATTTGTGAACCGTTCCATTGTAGATTTTGCTTTATGTTTGGGATCAATGTCTTGCTGGAAGACAAATCTCCGTCCCAGTCTCAGGTCTTTTGCAGACTCCAACAGGTTTTCTTCAAGAATGGTCCTGTATTTGGCTCCATCCATCTTCCCATCAATTTTAACCATCTTCCCCGTCCCTGCTGAAGAAAAGCAGGCCCAAACCATGATGCTGCCACCACCATGTTTGACAGTGGGGATGGTGTGTTCAGGGTGATGAGCTGTGTTGCCTTTATGCCATACATATTGTTTGGCATTGTTGCCAAAAAGTTCGATTTTGGTTTCATCTGACCAGTTCACCTTCTTCCACATGTTTGGTGTGTCTCCCAGGTGGCTTGTTGCAAACTTTAAACAACACTTTTTATGGATATCTTTGAGAAATGGCTTTCTTCTTGCCACTCTTCCATAAAGGCCAGATTTGTGCAGTGTATGACTGATAGTTGTCCTATAGACAGACTGTCCCACCTCAGCTGTAGATCTCTGCTGTTCATCCAGAGTGATCATGGGCCTCTTGGCTGCATCTCTGATCAGTCTTCTCCTTGTTTGAGATGAAAGTTTAGAGGGACGGCCGGGTGTTGGTAGATTTGCAGTGGTATGATACTCCTTCCATTTCAATATGATCGCTTGCACAGTGCTCCTTGGATGTTTAAAGTTTTGGAAATAATTTTGTATGCAAATACGGCTTTAAACTTCTCCACAACAGTATCACGGACCTGCCTGTTGTGTTCCTTGGTCTTCATGATGCTCTCTGTGCTTCAAACGGAACCCTGAGACTATCACAGAGCAGGTGCATTTATATGGAGACTTGATTACACACAGGTGGATTATATTTATCATCATTAGTCATTTAGGACAACATTGGATCATTCAGAGATCCACAATGAACTTCTGGAGTGAGTTTGCTGCACTGAAAGTAAAGGGGCCGAATAATATTGCACGCCCCACTTTTCAGTTTTTGCATTTCCGCAAAAATGTAAAATAACCAATAAATTTAGTTCAGCTTCACACTTGTTGATTCTTCACCAAAAATTTATATTTGGTATCTTTATGTTTGATGCATGATATGTGGGAAAAGGTTGAAAAGTTCCAGGGGGCCGAATATTTTCGCAAGGCACTCTATATACAGTACAGACCAAAAGTTTGGACACACCTTCTCACGCAAAGATTTTTCTGTATTTTCATGACTATGAAAATTGTACATTCACACTGAAGGCATCAAAACTATGAATTATCACATGTGGAATTATATACTTATCAAAAAAGTGTGCAACAACTGAAAATATGTCTTATATTCTAGGTTCTTCAAAGTAGCCACCTTTTGCTTTGATGACTGCTTTGCACACTCTTGGCATTCTCTTGATGAGCTTCAAGAGGTAGTCACAGGAAATGGTCTTGAAAATACAGAGAAATCTTTGAATGAGAAGGTGTGTCCAAACTTTTTGTCTGTACTGTATAGCCAAGTATTAGGAAGGAATATAGAACAGATAAAATCCACATTTGAAGATCATATATGACTCATCATAGATGTCCACCGACAGCTGCAAGGAACATCATAGTATTGGTTCACATCAAAAGGTGGGGGCTAAATAAAACATAAAAACAAAAATAAATAAAAGAATAAAAACAAGAAAAAGCAACTGCATGTATAACTAAAGATGTTATATAAATGGAACATAACTGATGTTCTCATTAAGATCCCTTAATGTGTCCTTCCACACAGTAACATCCAAAAAATAAATTTTATCCGCACCATATTGATAGGTGATGTGCATATATTTTTATCAATTGAATTCAGAATGTCCATAAACTCACGCAGTAATAAGGCTGACCCCTGCCAGATCAGGAATATATCATCGATGTACCATGTCCAAAGGGGGACACAGTCCATCGATGACTGCCGATCCGGCAGGTAAAGGGATTAGAGGGATTGATTTAATAGATCCTGGTGTTCGCGGAGGGAAATCTACCCAGAGAATAGCCCAACGCAAAACCAGGTGGATCTGGACTCTAGATACTGTCCATCCTAGGGGTCTTAATGAGAACATCAGTTATGTTACGTTTAGTCATTACAGCCTCCACTGCTCCAGCCCGTCCACCTCGTTGCACCAAATTCATCGGCCTGTGCTGCACAAGAACAGCTTATTGGGACCAAGGACTTAGAGAATCCACCTCAACAGCTGAGACATAACAGTTTCACATAGCAGTGAGATGGCTGCATTTTACTGAACACAGTGCAACTGCAACGCCCAGAGCATGCATAATCCAACTAAAATAACTTAGACCAGCATAAGCGAAAGATTAGGAGCTTTGGAAATTAAAAACAATGATTTGGTGATTCTCTGTTGGTAAATGTTTATACCATATGTGTCTATATTTGGCCACCCAGTGGTTGGGATGTGAACTGCAGCGTCTTTTGGGTTTTTCAAGCATGTATTGAGTTTGCAACTTGAAAAATTGGAAAAGAAAATATAAGGTTGGACTAATCTTTAGGATAAACATTTAAAGCAAGTTTCACATAGCCGTAAAATGGCTGCATTTTATTGTCCACATTACTGTTGCAATGCTCATGCCCCTACAATTCCACTAAATTAAATGTAAGCCATGATAAGACTTAGATGACCAAAGAACATGGTTTTGCTTTACGCTTTTGGGATATGTTTATGCTATATGCGTCCATATTACAATTGTAACATCTGTGGTGATCTTTGGTTTGTGAAACTAATGGGGGGATTCGGTTCCTGGTGTTGTCTTAGAACAGACCTGGGAAAAGTGCAGCCCATGGGCCTCATCCAGCCCTCTGACTGGTCCAGTCTGGCCTGATGACTGAGATACACGAAGGGCTGAAAACAGTAGCCCACGGCTCACACCATGCAGCAGCTCTTCCCCGCCTGGCTTCCCGATGTCACCACTATGCATCCTCAGGATGTAAATAGCATGGAACATAATGGTGGAGGAGGGGGTGCCTGACTCCTCCTTCTGCCATTCAGAATGTGCGACTGAGATAGCAGATGCGATGGCGTCACTACATTGCGTCTGCAGTGCGGAGCGTCAGAGCACGCAGTAAACACCTGTTATATAAACAGGCAATGTGAGGGATCAAAAAATTGAAGAAATGGTCATTCCAGCTTTGGGAATAGGTTAAAACTTTATATTTTTTAGAAAAAATGAAAATAATGGTAGTTAAAGGATGCACATGGTGGAAGAAGGAAAAAAGTGACGCATTTTGAACGCTAAATGGAGTTCTTTGTCCCAGCTGTGACAAAGAATGGCGTTTAGCATTCGAAACGCGATGTCGCTTTTTTCCTTCTTTCATCATGTGCGTCCTTTAACAACCATTATTTTATTTTTTTCTAAAAATATATAAAGTTTTAACCTATTCCCGGAGCTGGAAAGACCATTTCTTCAATTTTTATAAGTATCTCATATTTGGCCTAACGTACTTCAACGCACACTGG
Organism: Oophaga sylvatica; assembly: GCA_033576555.1. Lineage (NCBI taxonomy): Eukaryota > Metazoa > Chordata > Amphibia > Anura > Dendrobatidae > Oophaga > Oophaga sylvatica. Next base: position 33,727,489 of record JARQOD010000005.1, on the reverse strand, counting down.
ATTCCTCTATGGTGGTGGGGAGCTGGCTTTTTTCTATTTTTTATGTCCTTATGTGAGGGCTTATACTGTATATACAGAGGCTGTGTGGGGGCTCATATTGTATATAGGGGATTTGTGTGGACTCATGCTGTGTATAGGGGACTGTGTAGGTGCTCATGCTGTATATAGGAGCTATGTGAGGGCTCATACTGTATATAGGGGGCTGTATGAGGACACATACTGTAAATAGGGGGCTGTATGGGGTATCATACTGTATATAGAGGGCTGTGTGGGGGCTCACACTGTATATAGGGGCTGTTTGGGGGCTCATGCTGTAGACAGGTGCACTGTGTGGGCTCATAAGGGGGAGTGTTTAGCTTACTTAGTTCTGCTCAATATTAAATGATGCAATTAATATTAATATAAAATAATATAATATATAATTATATTTGAATATGTATATTATATTAATTATAGTTAATATGTTCATATTATTCAGCAGAATTAATTTCCGCCTTTAGGTTCGGCCTTCACAACAGTCACAATCTCTCTTGTGGCCCCTTGAGAAAATTAATTGCCCACCCGTGCCTTAGGCTGGTCTATAATCTTAGATATAGCCCCACAGACGGTACTATTCTATTAAAGTGTTCTTATAATACATGAACATGCAGAATAATAATCCAGACTCTCATTCAATAATATCTCTCAATGAAGATGAAGAGGTGGAAAATCAATTAAGCCATCTTATATGAGCCATGTCCTCAATCCTCGCTTCAGCATAAAAGTGAATTTTTACTATGCAGATGTGACCATTTAATTGATCTGGACTTCTCTAAGCCGATCTCACAGGAGACCAACCTTCTACGTTTCCTTCCCAACATAAATAAACATCGGTGCTGTAAATTGATGCTTTATAGTATCTTGGATAAGCTAATCTCACGTATTGTTTGTCATGAAAAAGCGTTTTCCAAATTTACTGAGACATATTAGAGAATTGACATTGAGAAAAAATGTTATAAAAACTATTCCCAGTATGTCGACTCTATTCCGAGCTTTCTTTAAGAATGCTTTCAGTTTCTTAAGTTTCATCTAAAGCATTGGGTCGTGTTTCATAAAATAAGAAAAGACGTGCGAGTCTCCAGCCTATAACAGATGTCCGATTCTAAAATTCCCAAATAAATCTCTTTGCCAGTATCAAGTACCAAATAAATCATTTAGCCAATGTGAATTATTTCTTCTTTATATTAAAGCTTGTTTATAAAATCTGTCCGGCGGGCGTGGTCCCTTTTATAAGGCTTATATGTTGTAACTTTTACTCTAATTTCATTTATATATTAGCCTGGTTAAGGAGCGATTTTTTTTCTTGTCTTCGAATGCTAATCTTTGCTCAATAGAGGGTGGTCTTTGACAATGGACGTCCCCCTTTAATGATATCCACTGCACAACAACCACTTTCCAAACAGATGATGTTCCCTTTATGCAGTTACACTTTGACCTTCCCTTCTTCTAAAAGCCATAACGATTACATTTTTCCATCCACATCTCCCCTTCACACATCTTGGTGATTCCTGTACAGGAAAAAAACTGTAGCGGGGTGATCCGTGTGCCATCCGTGTGGCCGTGTGCTTCATCCATATGTCCGTGTGAAATCTGTATGTCTGTGTACAAAGTACATGTGCCATCCGTTTGTCCTTATGTCCGTATCCGTGTGCCATCCATGTACAACGTCAATGTTTTGCCCTGGAAAAAAACATGATAGTTAAACAATTGATTTAATCTGTGTAAATGTAAACTGAGGAAAATTGTCAAGGTTGCTTAATAAACCAGACAATTATAGGAATCGTTTGTTTTTATCCCTGTACTTGAATTTATTGCATAAATAAATACATACATTTATATAATAAAATGGTGTGGGCTACAACGTATTTTTAACAATCAGCAAAGGGGAAGCCAATCTTTGGGGGCTGATGTTAATAATCTGGGAAAGAGGCCATTAGCCCTAAATGTTCCCAAGTTTTTAATAACAGCTCACAACTGTTTGTTTTGCCTTTACTGGTTAGTTTACAGGGGACCTCCAAAAAAAAAAAAAAAATGATGTAGGGTCCACCTATAAATTTTAACCAGCAAAGGCTAAACAGACAGCTGTGGGCTGATATTAATAACCTGGAAAGGGGCCATCGATATTGGCCCTCCTCCCCGGCTAATGACATCAGCCCTCAAGGGCCCCAGAAATCTGGAGCTTAGCCTCGCTTGTCCCATTTGCCCTGTGCTGGTGGCAAGTGGAGCAATATGGTGGGGGTTGATGTCAGCTTTTCTATGGCCGCTGACATCAAGCCCAGGGGTTAGTAATGGAGACATCTCCATTACTAACCCCACAATCAAATTATAAAAAATACACAGCCAGAATAAGGTCCTTTAATTGAAAGAAAGACACAGACTCCTTTATTTGAAATAAACACCCTCCTGTCCAGCGATAATCCATTTGTCCCATGCTGTAATCCATCTCTGCTTCATCTGGATGACTTGCTGAGCGGTGGCATGATGCGACTAGTCAGCCTGGCACTCAGGGGACACTGAGCGGAGTGTCAGAGAGCAACTTCATTGACCTGTAGTGTCATCATTGAGGTTACCGCAGGTCACTGATGTTGCGGTTCCCATGGGCAGCTAATGGTGAGCAACCTGATGAACTGAGATGACCTCAATGAGATTACAGCTAGCAGTGCGACAAATTTCTCAATGATCGCAGGGAGAGCAGGCAACAATGATGACAGTTGTAGTTAGTGAAATAACTAGTTGTAGTTAGTGAGATACCGCTGACTACAACTATCATCATAGTCAGCTACGCTTGTGTCGCGCCCGAGGGGCCGTGTGATCTCGGTACCGGGCCCGTTAACTTCAATGGGAGATGTCACGGCGGTGACGACCCGGTCCGTGGCCCCAGGCGGTCAATTAAAAGGGGTAGAATTGAATGGGAGTAAAGTTTATGAAGTGGTTCGTGACACCAGCTGGAGTGTTTGACCGTAGTATAGCCGGCACTGCAGAGCATCCCTGGGGAAGTAGATGGTGATGGTAGTGCAGATTTTAAAACCCTCTCCAACCAGAGCAGGTTCCCCAGAGATGGTGAGACAGATAGTAGGCACAGAGTAATGAGGCAGGAGTCAAGGAAAGTCACTTTCGTATTTGCTGAAGTTCTGGTGCAGTTCAGAGGAGATATTACAACGCTCACGGGTTACAGTCTGCTCTGGACAATGGGAGTTATCTTTCCCTGCCAGGACTCAGTGCATCCTCCTGCTAATCTAATCCCTTCTGGGACCGAGGCTTTCTGGAGTTTAGAACCTCCACTATTGCTCCTACTCACCATGCCTTTCGCCTTCAGCAACTTGCAGTTTGAGTCCTTTGTGACACAACTTGCACTGTCCTTCACTGACTCCTGGTCACTGCTGTAATTCTGAGGGAAAAACACCTTTCTGCTGGTTGTGTAATCCCACGCGGTCTCTCAGCTTATCACCTGCCCTGAAAGCATAGGTGATCTAGGGGCTGGCTCCCTGCCGGTTAGCTATCACTCTGGGATCAGCCACATGTCATCATGGCGTCCCAGCATTCTCCTTCTTCTACCCACACCGAGAACAACAACTACGCTCCTCCCCCCTCCCAGTTAGGGTATTTCTGCAAAGCTCTCAGCTTCGGACATGTAAAGGAGTGAGGCAAATTATGTGTGTATGTCCAGCAGAGAAGGCATAACTCCCATTGCTCACAAAACACATACAGAACAGTACATTTTTAACCCTTTTGTGGCGAATAAGACGCAGGGCGCCACACTTGCTGATCGCAGGAAGACCAGGCTGCAATGATGAGAGCTGTCTTCAGCACTCGGCGTCTGGAAATAATGTGAACTGTATGGCTTATCCCAGGCACCGGTACATGTCACACTGTTGACACATGGATGTCATTCGTGTGTCATCAGTGTGCACATGTACAGCACGCATTTCGTCCATGGTACTGGTTAAAAACAGACTTGCTGTGTGTTTTTTCACGTGGATAAACGGTCCATGTGAAAAACCTGATGTGCGCTCCACCATTTAATACAATGTGTGTGCATGTGTCCGTATTTGTGATCCTTAAAAAACTGACCACATACAGACATGAAAAACGTATGTGTGAAGGGTGGCTTAGGGTTTGGAGATTTTTTATGGAACGAATTGTATTTTAGAATGACTCCACTCATTTTGTACTGGAAAATTGGGAAAAATAATCCAATAATGGTGAAATTGAGCTAAAGTACAATTGTATTTTGGGTTTAACTTTTACAGCATTCATCGTGCATTAGCCTTAACCATACTTGTAATTGCTTTTATTTAAGTGTCCAAAAAAATGTAGGAAAATTATAAAAAAAAAAATGCTTGTGTTGCCATTTTCCAAGATATGTAACATTTTTATTTTTCAGTCTATGGAGATTGGGCAAGGATTTGTTCTTTTTGCCCTGTGCTGTAATTTTTATTAACAGAATCTTTTTTCTGTAGTGTTACGTTGACCGAAAAATAGAGTTGAATGAAACAGGTCGGTCAGATTCATAAGTCGCAGACTTTTGCCAAAGTCGAGTTTTGCAGGCCGAAACCCGACCATAGCGTGAGGTCGGCCATGCGGTCGGCAAAACGTGCGCCAAAGTGCGCCTTTTTTCAGCCAATGAGCAAGGACGTACACTGTGGGCAACGAGATGACATGAGCAGCGTCCACCACCATCTTACAGAAGGGCATTGAAGTGATCAGCTTGCTTTGGGGGGCGTCATACTGTAGTGTCTATAAAAGCCCTGAGCGCCGACCTCCATTTTACTTCTGCCTATCTTAACAGTAGGGAGAGGTTGCTGACGCTGTTTATCAGTAGGGAGAGAGTTAGGGCTGGAAAGAGAAGTTCTTCTGTGCTTGTGCTGATAGCAATTGTGCTGTACAGTTAGTGTGCAGTGACAGGGGAGGATTTTCCTGTGTGCAGCAGCGCTGGTTATTAGGCTGCCTGATAGCTGTATTGCTGTTTGTACACTGCTGTGCAGACTGCTTTTTACACAGCACTGATACTTTTATTCTTTTTTTCTGCACAGTTACCGAGCGTTCATTTTTTCCACTGTATAGAGCTGTACACTCCTCACACACTACCGTGTACCGGCTAGTATCACGGACAAATACATGCTAACTATCTGTGTGTGACTCCGGAAATATATACGGAGATTGAAATTTTCCCCTACACCGTATACAGCTGTCTGCTTCTGATACAGTACCGTATATCTGCTCTTTGTATTACAGTGAAATCCATACTAAGAGAGCGTCTGAGTGTGTGGAGTGTGACTCCAGAAATATACACGGAGATTTAAATTTTTCCTTACACCGTATACAGCTGTACGCTTCTCATACAGTACCATATATCTGCTGGTATTTTTCGTACATTTTCCCAAACATGAGGAAGTATGGTGGAAGAGGCCGCGGACGTGGGCGGGGGGGCCAGCTGGGACTGATGGTGGTGGTGGTGCATCTGCTGGTAGTGCCAAAAGCACAATAGCACCTAAGGCAGGAGGTGTTGAGCCTGCGTCATCGTCTGGCTCCAGAAGGCCTGGAAGGCTCCCTTTTCTAGGAGTAGGTAAACCGCTTTTAAAGCCTGAGCATCAGGAACAGGTTTTGGCTTACATTGCCGAAACAGCCTCCAGCTCTATCGCCTCCTCTTCTGAAGTTTCAATAATGCAAGCACTGAGTCGTCAGGCTCCTGGTCAGGAACAACACCTTTCCTTGTGTCCTTCACCCCCACCAAAAGTGAAGGATGTGGCAGGCCACACTTCAGATTACTCCATGGAGCTCTTTTCACATACCATGCCTGGGTTACCAAGTGAAATCCTGAATTCCCCAGTCCAAGATGAATATGACATGGAGTGCACTGATGCACAGCCACTGCTATATAATTCTGCTGGTATATTCACCCAGAGCACTACATTGCCCTCGCAGTCTACTGAGCCAGAATCTGACCCTGATGAAACTCAGGTGCCCCTTCCCGCATACTATACCACCTTAAACGGTGACACAGAGGAAGGTGCAGATGAAATTGAAGAGGAGGTGTTGGATGACCCAGTTGTTGACCCGGATTGGCATCCATTGGGGGAAGAGGGTGCCGCTGGCAATAGCTCAAAAGAGGTGGAGGATCTGCAGCAGGCATCGACATCGCAGCTGCAGTTATCTGGCAGGCCCGTAGCTGTCCAAAAATGTGTTAAAAAAACAAAAAGAGTTGCAGGACAGCTTGGCCAGACGGTCAAATTAGCACAGTGTGCAAGCCCGGAAAAGTTTTCCCATAGTAGGAAGAGTGCAGTGTGGCACTTTTTTGACCAAAATCCTATTGATGAGGCAAAGGTTATCTGTAAGAAGTGCGGAAGAACCTTTAGCCAAGGGAAAAATCTCCGAAATATGAATACCAGTTGCTTACCTCTCCCTGCTCCACCGCTCTGACGTCTTCCGCATTTCCTGACAGTGACATTCAGGTCAGAGAGCGCGATGACGTCACATCTGTGCGCCCTCTGCCTGAACAGTCACAGTGCAGAGAGCTGGAAAATGGTGATGCTGAGGAGTCCAGAGTAGAGCAGTGCCCAGCGAGGAGAGGTCTTTCATTTTTTTTAATGTTTGGAGCAATATATGGGGAGCATTATACACTGGAGAATTATATATGGGGCCCATCATACACTTGAGCATCATAGATAGGGCCCATTATACACTGGAGCATTATATATGGGGCCCATCATACACTGGAGCATTTTAACACTAGGACTACTGGACTCGTGACCCCGCCTAGAACTACTGAAAGGAGTCATTTTGACTCCTTGCTTGTTTTCGTTTATTTTTAGAGTTTCATTTGTGGTTATTTATTAATAATTATATTTTTTGTAATGTATTATTATTGTGAGATCCAACAGTAATGCTTTTGATTGTTTTTTTTCTGCTTTTCTTATTTTTCTACAGAAAATAACAATAATTATAATAGACGTTTTTCAAACATTTTTTTTATTCAAGTGCACACATATAAACAACAACTGAAGAACAAAAAGCAGAGAAAATGTAGGTGGAGGAGCATAAAAATGAAAATATGGCGCAGAATTCACCTTCTAAACATTTGGTGTTTCGCATTTTAGGCATTGCCTTTGATTTATGGCAGTACATTGCCCACACAAAGACTTACCACAAGTCTTACAATTGCCGACAGATCTATTTTTCTTGCACTTTTCTTTGATCTGGCAAAATTTTGTTTGAACCATCACTTCTGAGCATGTAGAAACTTGGGACGTGGAACCCTTTTCCCTATCTGTGACATAAGGACCACTCAACTCTCTCACAAGCGTTTGCAAAAATGCCTTGCGTGACATTTTTTGGTGGGTTATCTCATTGAATATTATCCATGCATTTATACCCGCAAAGTCTAAAGCATTTTCAAATGCATGAACAGGCCATCTCCTTGTGCATGTTCGTGTGGTATATTTTCGTGCCATCTGATCCACTACATCTACTCCATATTTTGTTTCATTGTAAAACTTTACCGTTTCTGGAGTTTTTTTAGCGGAATCAGACGCAACAACAACATCTGGATGGACGGAACTCAAAATGACAACATTTTTGTTGGGCTTTCCTTGATATACTGTAAGTGTAAAATTGTCTTCATTTCTAAACACTTTAGTGTTGTACAATTCCTCTTTCATGGATTTTATTTCTTTAGGCACTTCTCGCCTTATCTTGTTCAGTGTTCCCACGATGGTTGTTCCTTTGCTTTTTAGCTGTTTAGCTAATTTTACTGAAGTAAAATAATTATCGGTTGTAACATTGCGACCTTTTTTCAAAAACGGGTCCAATAACTTCATTACCACATGGTCAGCTAAACGGTCCTCAGCACGGCGTGTGTCATCTTTGCCTAGATAAGGGAAGCCATTTGCCAGATATTTGCTCTCCTTATCAACAGCTAGCCAATATTTGTGGCCATATTTATCTGGTTTGGAAGGCATGTACTGCGTGAATGGACACCTAGTTTTGCTTGGGAAAAGTTGCTCATCCACCGTTATGTATGGGCCAGGTTTGTAACACGCAATACAATTTTCAATAAACCTGTCCCACACAGTAGAAAATAGAGCAAACTTGTCCGTTTGCAGTCTCTCCGATCGAGTAGATTTCTCATCAAATCTGAGAAACCTCATAATTTCAACAAAGCGGTCCCTAGACATTGTCGCTTTGCAAAACGGTATTCCCCAGTCATTACACCAAATACTGCTAATCGAGTGACGGTTCGTGCCAGATATTCCACGAGCATAGAATATCGCAATGAATGCATCTAGCTCCTCATCAGATAGAGTAAACTGTAAATTATTGTTCCTGCATGCTTCTGCAAGCGTACAGTTCTTTACATGTGTCAATATATATGAATCAAAAATTAGCATAAGATAAGAGCCTAGAGTAAACAAGCTATTTTGTTCAGCATTACACAGTAATACAAGCAGATAAAACACAAGGAAAATGTGAAAAGTTGACATGTAAATTGAACTACATCTATATGAACATCAGGGTAAATAAGACAGAGTGAAAAAATTATGCACAAAACTTTAGGCTGTGGTTCCACGGTCCGGAACCACAGCGCTTTGGACGGAGCGGAAATTCCGCTCCGTCTAAGCCCCGCCCCCTTTATGACGCGCGATCTTTCCGGAGGTGTTCAGGACACCTCCGGAACACCTCCGGAAAGAGCGCAGGGCTACATAGCCCTGTGTTAATTCTGTTGCGGCGACGCACCGTCGCCGCAATACGCGAGGACATGCTGCGGTCTAAAAAGACGCGCCGCATGTCCGTTTACGCAGGTCTGCCACCTGCGTATTGTTACGCATAGTGGAGACGGGATTTCTTGAAATCCCCTCCACTATGCTGTAACATCTGGACGCTGCGTGTTTGGCGCTGCGCCAGCGCACAGCGCCAAACACGCAGCGTTTCCTGACCATGGAAACTCACCCTTATAGCAACATTTAGTGACAAAAGGACCTCAAAATATAGTAGGGAGTCAAAATGACTCCCTTCAGTAGTTCTTGGTAAATTTTGAAAAAAACGCGCAAATTTTTCACCAAAATTATTTATTCTCACAAAATCTTTTTTCACATCATATTTGAGGAAAAGTCACCGAGTTTTCAAGCCGGAATTCTGAAAAATGTAGTCACAGAAGAGAAATAAAAAAACAAAAGGAGTCAAAATGACTCCATCAGTAGTTCTAGTGTTAAATGGGGCCCATCATACACTGGAGCATTATATATGGGGCCCATCATATACTAGAGCATCATATGGGGTTCATTATTTTTGGGCATCATATAGGGTATGGAGCACCATATGGAGCACATATGGGCCTATTCTGTATGGAGCAATATTGGGGCCCATCATATACTGTATGGAGCTTTATATGCGACTCATTATACTGTATGGAGCAATATGTGGGGCTCATTATACTCTATGGGGACCGTCCTATACTGTATGGCACATTATATGGGGACCATCATATACTGGCACATTATGTGGACCTCATCATATACTGTATGGAACATTATATGGGACCAATTATGTATGGAGCAATACATGGGGCTCATTATTCTGTATGGCGCACTATGTGGTGCCCATAATACTGTATGGAGGACTATACTGTCCGGTTTTTGAGCTATTGTAGAATTTACAATAGATATCACTCATGTAATGTAAGAAGTGAAGTATTTGTCATTGTACTATACCTATATTTCTCTGCCGTATCGGAGCATCATGAATTGTCGTATGTGTTAAAGGGGCCCACTGAGACTCTTTGACCCGGGGCCCACGAAAACCTGGAGCCAGCCCTGCCCCCCCCACAACTTTAGCCAAATAACCCCCAGTTTTCAATGCGTTACTATTATTATAAAAGTAAATTAAGGTTGACAAGCTTAAGTAATAAGAATTGATGTTGTTGTCATTGAAATGGGTACTGTAGGTGTGTTTACTGTCCTCCACTCACTGGCGACTGTTATTCCCCATTGACTTGCATTGGGGTCGGGTTTCGTTTTTGGCCGAACTTCGACTTTTGCCGTGAGTTAGTCAGCCGATCTCATTCGACTCGACTTTTGGTAAAGTCGGATGGTCCGAAACCCGACTCGACCCTCCCGGAGCAAAGTCGCTCATCTCTACCGAAAAACCACACTTCTGGAGTTTCGACTGTTTTTCTTGTTACATCGATTATCAGATTAAAAAAGTTTCTATTTTAATAGATCAACTTTTTAGGACACAGTGATTAGTGTTGAGCATTCCGATACTGCAAATATCGGGTATCGGCCGATATTAGCTGTATCGGAATTCCGATTCCGAGTTCCGATATTTTCGTCTTATCGGATACCGGAATCGGGATTGTCACTGTCACTGTCAGTGTCCGTCGGTCGGGTCTGTCAGGAGTCAGCGGCACTTACCTGGCAGAAGATCTCCGGCGGTCACGTCCTGCACTGCTTCATGGCCGCCATCTTCTTTCCCCGGCGGTCACATGCAGTTTCTCGCGATAACTGCAGTGACTGCTGGGTAATCGCGGCCGTAAAGCAGTCAGTCCGATGACGTCACCGCCGGGGAAGCAGGTAATCAGCTGTGCTGCGTTGCAATGACAGGCTCTGCCTGTCATTGCGATGTAGCAGAGCTGGATCGTCGTGGGACTGTCGTTATGGACTGCGTCGGACAGGTGGTATACTGTTGGTTTGTTTTTTTTCTTTTTTTACAGGAGATCGATGGCGTCGCAGGAATGAGAGTACAATAAAAAAAATGAAAACTGTGTTGTCTCTTTTATTTCATTAAAATACTTTTTTCTTGCTTTGTCTTTTTTTTATACATTTAATAACTTTGGGATTAATAATGGATCGGTGTCTTATTGACGCCTCTCCATTATTAACCGGGCTTATTGTCACCGTGCAATCAACGGTGACATTAACCCCTTATTACCCCGCTTGCCACCGCTACAGGGCAAGTGGGAAGAGCCGGGTAAAGTGCCACAATTGGCACATCTTTTGATGCGCCAAATGTGGGGCTGCTGTAGCCTGGTATTATCAGGCTGTTGAGGGCCAAAATCCATGGGCCTTGACAGTCTTTTAATACCAGGCCGCAGCAGTCTGCATTTTACTTGGCTGGTTAACAAAAATAGGGGGATCCCCACGCCGTTTTTTTTTTCGAGGGGATCCCCTATTTTTGTTAACCAGCCAAGCTAAGCAGACTGCTGTGGCCTGGTATTATCAGGCTTGCAAGGTCCATGGATATTGGATCCTTACCAGCCTGAAAAACCAGGCCTCAGCGGTCTGCTTCATCTGGCTGGTTAACAAAAATAGGGGGACTCCACGCCAATTTTTTTCGAGGGGATCCCCTATTTTTGTTAATCAGCCAAGATATGCAGACTGCTGTGGCCTGGTATTATCAGGCTGGCAAGGTCCATGGATCTTGGCTCCTTAACAGCCTGAAAATCCAGGCCTCAGCGGTCTGCTTCATCTGGCTGGTTAACAAAAATAGGGGGACCCCACGCCAATTTTTTTCGAGGGGATCCCCTATTTTTGTTAATCAGCCAAGATATGCAGACTGCTGTGGCCTGGTATTATCAGGCTGGCAAGGTCCATGGATCTTGGCTCCTTAACAGCCTGAAAATCCAGGCCTCAGCGGTCTGCTTCATCTGGCTGGTTAACAAAAATAGGGGGGACCCCACGCCAATTTTTTTCGAGGGGATCCCCTATTTTTGTTAATCAGCCAAGATATGCAGACTGCTGTGGCCTGGTATTATCAGGCTGGCAAGGTCCATGGATCTTGGCTCCTTAACAGCCTGAAAATCCAGGCCTCAGCGGTCTGCTTCATCTGGCTGGTTAACAAAAATAGGGGGGACCCCACGCCAATTTTTTTCGAGGGGATCCCCTATTTTTGTTAATCAGCCAAGATATGCAGACTGCTGTGGCCTGGTATTATCAGGCTGGCAAGGTCCATGGATCTTGGCTCCTTAACAGCCTGAAAATCCAGGCCTCAGCGGTCTGCTTCATCTGGCTGGTTAACAAAAATAGGGGGGACCCCACGCCAATTTTTTTCGAGGGGATCCCCTATTTTTGTTAATCAGCCAAGATATGCAGACTGCTGTGGCCTGGTATTATCAGGCTGGCAAGGTCCATGGATCTTGGCTCCTTAACAGCCTGAAAATCCAGGCCTCAGCGGTCTGCTTCATCTGGCTGGTTAACAAAAATAGGGGGGACCCCACGCCAATTTTTTTCGAGGGGATCCCCTATTTTTGTTAATCAGCCAAGATATGCAGACTGCTGTGGCCTGGTATTATCAGGCTGGCAAGGTCCATGGATCTTGGCTCCTTAACAGCCTGAAAATCCAGGCCTCAGCGGTCTGCTTCATCTGGCTGGTTAACAAAAATAGGGGGACCCCACGCCATTTTTTTTTCGAAGGGAACCCCTATTTTTGTTAATCAGTTCCCTCTGACGTCACTGATTGTGTCCCTGGCTGACCTGAAGTGAAAGTGGAAAGCAATCAATTAAGCTTTCCACTTAAGGGCCCGTCTCACATAGCGATATCGCTACCGAGATCGCTGCTGAGTCACTAGTTTTGTGACGCAGCAGCGAGCTCACCAGCGATATCGCTGTGTGTGACATTCAGCGACGATCAGCCCCCCTGCCGGGTATCGCTGATCGTCGCTGAAATGTCAGGACCTTTGATCGCTGGTTTCCCGCTGACAGGCACACATCGCTGCGTGTGACAGGCGGGAGACCAGCGATCCGCTGGTAACCAAGGTACACAGCGGGTTTCCAGGCGCGGGGCTGTGCCTAGAAACCCGCTGTGTACCTTGGATACCAGCGCCCTGATGCAGGGAGCTGGTATCCAAGGTACATAGCGGGTTTCCAAGCGCTGCGCGGTGCCTGGAAACCCGCTGTGTACCTTGGTTACCAGCGGATCGCTGGTCTCCCGCCTGTCACACGCAGCGATGCGTGCCTGTCAGAGGGAAACCAGCGATCAAAAAAAGGTCCTGACATTTCTGCGACGATCAGCGATACCCGGCAGGGGGCTGATCGTCGCTGAATGTCACACACAGCGATATCGCTGGTGAGCTCGCTGCTGCGTCACAAAACTAGTGACTCAGCAGCGATCTCGGTAGCGATATCGCTATGTGAGACGGGCCCTTAAGCGATGTTACCCGCAGTGTCGCTGTCCCAGATCGCTGCCTGAGCTGCCTGTTTGGCAGCTCAGCAGCGATCATGTAGCGATACACCAGCGATCCTGACAAGTGCATATCGTTGTCGGGATCGCTGGTGTATCGTTATGTGACACCCAGCCTTTACTCTCCTGTCAGGCAGGAGAGGAACTCAATCATTTGGGGTTTACTGTGAGGCTGCAGCATTAGCTGCGGTCCCTGCAGTAAACATTAACCCTTTCTGAAGGATTACACCGTGGGACCTGACTGTGCATGGGATAGGTAAGAATAATTTTGCTTTTTTATTTTATTTTTATTACAGGAAATGGTTTTTGCAGTAAAATAAAAGATGGTCAAAAACATGTGTCTTTATTTCATTAAAATGATTTTTAATTAAAGTGTGTGTGTTTTATTTTTATTTCATGCAATAGGATTAATAATTGATAGTTGTCTAATTGACAGCTCTCAATTATTAACCTGGCTTAAGGTCACCTTTCAATAGCAAGGTGGCTTTAACCCCATATTAACCCATTCGCCACCGCTACAGGGCAATGGGAATAGACGGGCAAAGTGCCAGAAAGGGCGAATCTAATTATAGATTTGTCTTTCCTGGGGTGTCTGGGGGCAGATGTTAGTAGCCGGGGGGGGCAAAAATAATGGTCCCTCTCTGGGCTATTATTATCTGCCCCCACTCACTGGCTTTGTCTGTCTGGTTGCGAAAATAGGGCGGGAGCCCACGCATTTTTTTTCAGCAATTTTACACCTCATATATATATATACATGTCATTGAATTTGTGACACATATATATATATATTTATATTTGTAGTTCATACACTTCTACATAGTATAATAGCCGCTAATTCAATTGCCGGCTTTTGTGAAAATGCAGAACCCGACATGAAATGACACTTGGTGTACATAGGGTTAACCATGTCTTTTCATGTCCTTTGCTATCTAATTTGCACAAACAATTAAATCAGACTATGTGTGCAAAATTTCACACCTGTAGGGGTTAATTAAAGGTGTAAATTCGTAGCAAAAAAGTCCGTTTTTTTTACAACGAATTTACACCTTTAAATAACCCCTACAGGTGTGAAATTTTGCACACATAGTCTGATTTAATTGTTTGTGCAAATTAGATAGCAAAGGACATGAAAAGACATGGTTAACCCTATGTACACCAAGTGTCATTTCATGTCGGGTGACCCGACATGAAATGACACTTGGTGTACATAGGGTTAACCATGTCTTTTCATGTCCTTTGCTATCTAAGGCCGGAGTCACACTGGCGACAAAATCGGACGACTGCAATGCGATGAAATATCGCATTGCAGTCGGACCTATGTTAATCTATGGAGCAGCTCCCAGTATCAGATTTTTTGTGGTCCGTTTTAAACGTCCGTGTACAATCGCAGCATGCTGCGATTGTCACCGATTGTCGGTCGACAATCGCCAATGCAAGTCTATGGGAGCGATGAAAAATCTGATTACAAACGGACCACACTGTGTGACTTGCGATGAAATCGCATCGGTGTCCTTTAGAAAAGCCGGCAATTCATCCCCGCCTATACTGTAAAATCACACTGACAGCTTTAATAAAGACTAGAAAGAATAGATATATACACATAGAACACATACATATATATATACATGTCATTGTGACATGTATATATACATATATTTATAGTTCCTAGACTTCTACATACTGTAATAGCCGCTAATTCAATTGCCGGGTTTTGTGAAATCACAGAAGCCGACATGAAATGATACATTGTTTCCACACATTTAACCATGTAATTTCATGTATTTTTATATATGTTTGAAACATACAATTACATGAGTGTATTTGTGCAAAATTTCAGACATGTAGGGGTTAATTAAAGGTGTAATTTCGTTGAAAAAAAATGCGTGGGCTCCCGCTGTATTTTCTCCACCAGACAGACAAAGCAAAGCGAGTGGGGGCAGATAATAATAGCCCAGGGAAGGTGCATTTTTTTGTGCCCCCCTGGCTACTAACATCTGCCCCCAGACACCCCAGAAAGGGCAAATCTATAATTAGATTCGCCCTTTCTGGCACTTTGCCCGTCTATTCCCATTGCCCTGTAGCGGTGGCGAATGGGTTAATCTCACCTTACTGTCACCTTGCAATTGAAAGGTGACCTTAAGGCAGGTTAATGATTGATAGCTGTCAATTAGACAACTATCAATTATTAATCCTATTGAAGTAAATAAAAAAACACACACACTTTAAGAATAAATAATTTTAATGAAATAAAAACACATTTTTTTGACCATATTTTATTTTACACTAAATCCGTGCGAAGCCATTGATCTCCTAAAATAAAGAAAAAGAAATAAAACAACATTATTCTTACCTATTCCGCCGATCTGTCACGTCCCACGCTGTAATCCTTCACAAAGGGTTAACTAGCTTTGAGCCAAGCAGTGCAAGTAATCCTGCATGCTCAGCTCAAAGCTCATGAATGAATAAGTTCCTCTCCTGGCGACAGGAGAGGATGTGTTTCATGAATGAAGCTTAATTGATTGTGTCCACTTTCCCTTTAGGTCAGGTCACTACAGTTAAATTGGCAAGAAATCAATTAAGCTCCATTCATGAATCTATTCCTCTACTTTCGCTGGGAGAGGAACTTATTCATTCAGGGGAATACAGGTCTGAGACAGCATTATTAGCTCTCTGCGACCTTTAACCTGTTAACCCTTTCTGATGGATTACACCGTGGGACCTGACTGTACATCGGATTGGTAAGTATAATTTTGCTTTTTTATTTTATTTTTATTACAGGAAATGGTTTTAGCAGGAAAATAAAATATGGTCAAAAACTGTGTGATTATTTAATTAAACTTATTTTTTATTAAAGTGTGTGTGTTTGATTTTTCTTTCATACAATAGGATTAATAATTGATAGTTGCCTAATTGACAGCTATCAATTATTAACCTGGCTTAAAGTGACCTTTCAATTGCAAGGTCATTTTAACCCCTTATTAACCCATTCGCCACCGCTACAGGGCAATGGGAATAGACGGGCAAAGTGCCAGAAAGGGCGAATCTAATTATAGATTTGCCCTTTCTGGGGTGTCTGGGGGCAGATGTTAGTAGCCAGGGGGGCACAAAAAAAATGTACCCTCCCTAGGCTATTATTATCTGCCCCCACTCGCTTGCTTTGTCTGTCTGGTGGAGAAAATACAGCGGGAGCCCACGCATTTTTTTTTAACGAATTTACACCTTTAATTAACCCCTACATGTCTGAAATTTAGCACACATATACTCATGTAATTGTATGTTTCAAACATATATAAAAATACATGAAATTACATGGTTAAATGTGTGGAAACAATGTATCATTTCATGTCGGCTTCTGTGATTTCACTGAAGCCGGCAATTGAATTAGCGGCTATAACAGTATGTAGAAGTGTAAGAATTATAAATATATGTATATATATATATGTCACAATGACATATATATATATATATATATATATGTGCTCTATGTGTATATATCTATTCTTTCTTTTGGCATTTAAATACTATTCTTTTGGATCCATTATATGTCAGTTTTGCAAGCCTGCGAGAAAATCTCGCAAGTCGGATGAAAATCGGATGTTACAAGGTACACACACATGCGATTAAATCGCATCTTTGAAGGAAAATCGGATGCCAGAAGGATGTGTGATGTTTTTATTTTGATCCGATTGTCGACCGTCTAAAACGGACCGATTTTTTGTGGTTGTGTGTGACTCCAGCCTAATTTGCACAAACAATTAAATCAGACTATGTGTGCAAAATTTCACACCTGTAGGGTTAATTAAAGGTGTAAATTCGTAGCAAAAAAAGTCCGGTTTTTTTACAACGAATTTACACCTTTAATTAACCCCTACAGGTGTGAAATTTTGCACACATAGTCTGATTTAATTGTTTGTGCAAATCAGATAGCAAACGACATGAAAAGACATGGTTAACCCTATGTACACCAAGTGTCATTTCATGTCGGGTGCTTCTGTCTTTTCACTGAAGCCGGCTTTACCCGGCAATTGAATGAGAGGATATTTTACTATGTAGAAGTGTATAAACTATACATATATGTATATATATATGTCACAATGACATGTATATATATATATATGTATTCTATGTGTGTATATTTAGTGTTTACAAGGAAAGAATGGGTTTTTTTTAGTTGCGATATTTTGTTCCCATAGACTTACATGGGACTTCTGGTATCGGTATCGGGTATCGCCGATATTTTAGTGATATCGGCGATACCATTCCGATTCCGATACTTTAGGATATCGGAAAGTATCGCTCAACTCTAACAGTGATACAAAATAGGTTTATTTTTTGTTTTATTTCTTTTTTTAATAGGGCGAAAAAAGGTGATTTGAACTTTTAGATTTTTTTTATATTTACTTTTTTTCTTTTTCTTTTTAGTGTATTTTATCGTCCCTTTGGAGACTTAGACCAGTGATTGATCATTTATACTATATACTGTAATTCCACAGTATTGCAGTACGAGCAATAAAAATTATAGTCTCTTATGAACACTAGGCACAGACATGGGGGTTTTCAGCAGATCCCCGCTGTCATGACAATCCATCAGTACCCCACGATCGTGTCACAAGGGTGTCAATGGGTGCTTAAAACGGTGTACTCCTCAGACGGCGAACTGTAGATGCCACTGGCAGAGATTGACAGAGGCGTTTTACAAGTTGACAGCCTCGGTCAGAGCTCAGCTCCATTCGAGGCTGTTAGAGGCAGATGAGGAGATGAATAACACAGTCATCATCTGCTGGCTAACAAAGCAGGCTCAGTTTCTGAGCTTGCCCTTTTGTCATGACTGGTTGACAATCTGATGTGTTTGGGAACCTTCCGACTTTTCCCCGACAGATGATTTTGGGAAAGAGAGTAATTCGGCCCCATCCTCTTGTTTTCAAAGGAGAACCCAGAAGTGTTTTTTTCTATTCTACCTGATGAAAAATGCTTGGTCAAGGCGAGTGTGCATGTGTATTGGGGTTTAGGGTGTCTTTTGGTGTGTTGAACATTTGTTCGATGGACACCTATCTCATGTGTATGCCCAGCTTCAGCCTGCATTTGATTGCAGTTGTACAATCTTGTAATGCAGCCAAGAGATCCCTCTCCTTCCAATAAAGTTGCTAGTAAACTCATGAAAATATCTGGGATCCTATGCTATTCTTGTGGAGATGATGAATATAGTTATCACTGACCCCAGGGAGATCAAAGCAATGCCACTATATTGCTATATTAGAAATCTGTGTCTCTAGTTCTGCAAATTGGAGTTACCCTATAAATAAGTCAATATCAAGCATGTAGGGTGGCTACAAGCTATGATAATGCAGTGCCAACTTTCTAGCTCTTGAATTAGAGCTAATTTGCATATTTTTTCCCTGGACTATTGTTCTCCCTAGACCAGCAGCCGTTTCTACAAGGAAAAGCAAATTCTCCAGATCCATATTATTTTAATGCATATCGTGGCTTACGAAAGTAGTCACCCCCTTTAGCATTTTTCGAGTTTTGCTACCTCACAACCTGGAATATCACTGTTTTTTTGAGGGTTTGCATCAGTTCAAGCAAAGATCATGCCTACAACTGTGAACATTCAGTTTTCTTTTTATTGTGAAGCAAGCAACAATTAGGACAAAATAACTGAAATCTTCAGTGTGAATAACTATTCACCCCCCACCCCCAAAGTCAGTACATTGTAGAGCTTCCTTTCACAGCAATTAAGGCTGCTAGTCAATTTTGATAAGTCTCTGAGCTTTCCACATCTTGCCACTGGGATTTTCACCCATTCCACAATGAAAAACTACTCCAGCTCCATCAAGTTGCATGGTTTCCTCTTGTTAACAGCAATCTTCAAACCTGACCACAGATTCTCAGTTGGATTAAGGTCTGGGCTTTGGCTAGGCCCCTCTAAAACATTTGCACATTTCTCCTTAAACTACTCGAATGTTGCTTTAGCAGTATGCTTTGGGTAATTGTCTTGTTGGAAGTTGAACCTCTGTCACAGTCTCAAATCACTGACAGACTGAAACAGGAAAGATGTATATCTTAGTACCGTGTTAGCCAGTAGATCGACAGACTGAAACAGATTTTGCTCAAGAATATACCTGTATTTAACACCATCCATCTTCCCTCAACGCAGACCATTTTCCCTGTCCCTTCTGCCGAAAAACTTACCCACAGCATGATGCTGTCACCACTAGAGATGAGCGAATTTGTTCGGGTTCACTCTTATTCTGCAAGCTATAGTGCTTACCGAATAAGCTGCAGAGGGAACCCGGCTTCCTGGATTGCGCCGGCTGATCAGCTGATCCACGCCGCAGCTGCATGTGTTGCGCCTGTGTGACAGTCATGACACATGCATGGAGAACCTGTTTGTTGGGATCTACATGCATGTGTTGTGACTGTGACACAGACGTGACACGTGCAGCTGCGGCGCCAATCAGCTAATCAGCTGATCAGCCGGCTCGATCCAAGAAACCGGGTTCCCTCTGCAGCTTATTCGGTCAGCACTATAGCTTGCCGAATAAGAGAGAACCAGAACAAATTCGCTCAACTTTAGTCACCACTAGGGTTGAGCATTCCGATACCGAAACCCGGTTCCGATACCTGAAATCCAATGTAAGTCTATGGGAACAAAATATCGGAATATTTTTAATTCCGATATTTTGCTCCCATAGACTAACATTGGATTTCAGGTATCGGAACCGGGTTTCGGTATCGGAATGCTCAACCCTAGTCACCACCATGTATCACTGTGGGGATGGTGTTCTTGAGGTGGTGAGCTGTGTTGGTTTGGCGCCAGACATAGTTTTATCTTGGTGGCTGAAAAGTTCAATTATGGTCTCATCTCACCACAGCACCTTCCTCCATACATTTGGGGAGTCTCACACATGTCTCTTGGCAAACTGAAAATAAGCCTGTGTGTAGATAAAGGCTTTTTTCCTCCTCACTCTTCCATAAGAGCCACCTCTATGGAGTGTACAGCTTATTGTGGTCATATAGACAGATACTCCAGTCTCTGCTTGGGAACTCTGCAGCTTCTTCATGGTTACCTTTGGTCTTTGTGCTACCTCTATGATCAATGCCCTCCTTGCCCTGGCTGAGAATTTTGGTGGGCAGCCCGCTCTTGGCAGGTTTGTTGTGGTACCGTGTTCTTTCCATTTGATGATAATGGATTATATGGTGCTTCCGGGGGATCATGAGAGATTGGGCATAACCCAACCCAATTTTTATAACCCAACCCTGACTTGTACTTCTCAACAACTTTGTCCCTGACTTGTTTGGAGATCTCCTTGGTATTCATGATGTTGTTTGTGTTTTTGTGCCTCTTGCTTAATGTTGTTGCAGCCTCTGTGGCCTTTCAGAAAAGGTAAAGTGAATACACTGACAGATATGTGACACTAGCACACAGATGGACTTCCTTTCACTAAGCATGTGACTTATGAAGGGAATTGCTTGAACCAGAAATTTTTAGGGGCTTCAAAGAAAATGGGGTGAATACATATGCACATGCCAATTTTTAGGTATTTGATCCCATAAATATAATTTATGCCTATGTTGATTCACCAGCTTAGACTATTTAGTGCAGATGCATCACATAAAAATTGGATTACAAAAAATATTTAAACACAGGTTGTAGTGTAATAAAATAGGTAATAAAAAAAGGGAAGGAAGTGAGGTGAATACTTTCGCAAACCACTGTACATCTCCTTTCTTGTTTATTTTTAAAGGAGTTATCAAGAAATATAAAAATGTCCACTGTTCCTCCATAGATTGATATTGTATTTAATCTCAATCCACTTGAATCGTGATAAGGTACATCACCGGATATAGCCCACTGAAAATACTTTGCCGTTTTTTAAAAATCAGCATACTTATTTTTATGTCTTAGACAATCCACTTTGTTCTGATTTGCTCCCCACGATATATGGCCACACATAATTTTCCATTAGGGTAAAATTGGTGACACCTAAATGGTTAAAATGATTTTCTATTAACGTGTAATTCTGTAGAGTACTGTAGAAATTTCAGCAGAGTTTATCCTCCAAAGTAGTCTTTGTATTTAAGTCATGACTTTTGCCAAGCAGTAGTCAAAATCAAAACATATCATGGTCCAAAATCCTTCTTTGGAAAGTTGTTCATTTTGGCTTGGACTTTACATATTCATATTGAGTAAAGGTCTATAAGCTGATCCATGTGTTTTATTAAAGAATTAGATTGTTTTACAGCCTGCTTTGTAAAGGCTATTTATAACATGATGGTTGGAGGGGATAACACTTTTCACAATTTATGTGTGAAGTTAGGGCATTCTAAAGAAAAGTGAAGCAAAATTCTCAGCTGATATTGTATGTCTGTAATGGGTAAAAGATTCAATATCCTGGCTTGGCTAATCGTAAAGGGAAAAAGGGATTATTTTTTAGGGTTCATAAGAAGCAGCAATCTGGAGAGAAAAAATGCTCCTTAAACCCCAACATCTCAGAAAGACTTCTTTTTATAGAAAACTTTCCACTAAGGGTGTATCTAATGGGAAAAGGCAGCTACTGGTTGAACATATTCCTCTTGGTGCTATATGTCATGTAAGACACCACTTTGCCTCAGCAGCACCATATGGAAGGGAAGCAAGCTTCTTCTTTGGCCAGCTGACCGAAAGGTTAGCTATGATGGTGAAAAAACAACATTTGTCAACACTCAGGACTTTACAGAGGTTTACAAAAAAAGTACGAAGTTTCCAGTCAGTTTTTGGAGTTCACAGACAGTCCTACGACAGGACTTAAATGGGCTATTGGTGAAGCATCAAGCAATTATCCCACATCCTAGCTTTGCGTCTCTCATCCTGGTGCGCTAAACTCATTCCGGGCTTTGCAGATGGCACGGCGTGATCACTTATGATCAGATGCCTGAGCTTAAATAAGGCTCACCAAGACACACACCTGTGTCTTGGCATTAAAACTTTATTGTTCCTGAGTCCTCTCTGTCTGTGGCCTTCAGTATCTCTGCAACCTGTCTGCGGTCTCCAAGACATCTCATGACTACTTGCAGCTTCCAGTCCCTCAGTCTCCGTCCACCTGCGGTCTCCAGTACCTCTTTTGTATGTCATAGCTTCCTGCTGCTCCTGTGTGCCCACCTCACCAAGTGAGCTTAACAGGAAGCTATCAACTATCCATGGTGTAGATTATGTTAAATATTGTGAGCTCCAACTATTTAAACCCCCAATGATAGCCAGAATTTAACACTTGTATCCTTATCATGATAGAGCACATGTCCAACCGCTGTTTCAATCATTCTCTATGGGGATACTAGAAAAAAACTGAGCAGAGCTCTCACCAAGCCCCATAGAATGGAGCGGCATTCAAGCATTCTCACTGATGTGCATTCTAATGAGGATAAGTGCCCTGTTTTGCAGATCGGTGCGTGTGCCAAAGGTCAAACAATAACCAATCTATGAGTTATCACCTATCAGGCTTGTAGGTAATAACTTGTTTTCACCAAAAAACTCCTTTAAATGCAACTATTTTACCAACTTTATGCAGACCTGTTATAATTAGTAAATCACCATCATATCCCTGTACAGTTATGCTGGTGTGTACGGTAACTAAGATGAAACAGCCCTTCTAATGTTCCCTCTAGATCTGTAGCATCACATTATCATAAGAACTTTTGATGTGCAATCATGAGATTCCTCAGAATCAGGAGTTTCTTTCATTTCAGACTCCTATTTGCACCTTGGGGAAACAATGGTCATTTTTTATTAGTGGAAATAACCAGTTTCATTAACAGACTCATGTACTTATGTCAAGAAGGGGACGGTTTTTATATTCCTTGACCTCTTTCGACCAAACATATGTCAAGTGCCTAAGGCAACATAAACAGGAAACACATAAATAAGCAATGTCCTTCCACATGTCACAGTTCTGCCCTGTCCATGGTGCTGACATTGATGAAGCCTTCATCGTTGTGTCCCAAATGCTTGTTTGTGAATGACCTGGACATTTTACCAGCTATTAAAGTAACTTACATTTCAGAAAAAGTGCTAAAATGATTTTCAAGATTTGTAGACAAGAACTCTATCAAACACAGATGTAGATCAGCTAAGCGTCATTATGGGTGAACTTGATGTTTCTCTTTATTTAGTCAACAGAGAAAGTGGAGTGTCTGTTGTGATCTTAAGACCTTATGTTTGTCTTATTAAAGTATAAACTGTGGAACAAAACTAATTTTTACTGTTACATGTAAGGATATGAGCACATGTTGAGCGTTTGCAGAGTATTTTTCTGCGATAAAAATAGTGTCATGGAAGGAAAAACACTTTGTAAAATATGCCCGTTTTTGATGCACCTTTATGTGCATTTTTGATGATTTTTTACGTGCATTTTTTCCCATTCATTTGAATGGATGGAAAACGCTCAAAAAGCACTAAGAGAATTGACACGCTACAGATTTGAAAAAAAAGCTTTGATGTTTCATATCTGCAAGGAAAAAAATAAGCAGCGTGTGCATGAGATTCCAGAAATCTCATTCACTTTGCTGATACTGTGAAACACTAAAATGCAATGTGATGTCCATTGTGATTTATAGAAGAATCCTTCCCAATGTCCACTGACAAGGATTAGACCTATAAAGAAAACATCACCCGTCCATGAGCCACACCTTCCTCACATCATGGTTCCTAAAATCTGCTCTTGGAGACCAGTAGAGTCCACATAGTATTATTTTGTTTGGTTCATATTTTCAAGATCCCAGTTAGGTTATTTGACTTCAGGCTACCATTGAGGTTATGATGTTTTTAAAAAGCACAAATTGCCCTACAGTCAAAGGTTTTATTTAATTCAAACCCATTGAAACTAACAAAATGCAAAAAAAAGTGGTAGAGTTATCAAAGCCTTAGGCTGGGGTCACACGAGTGTATGTTCTCTCGTGAAGGAGGTTAGGGATGAATATGCTAATGAATTTCTTATCAAACTCTGTCAGAGTTTGATCCAAGTGTTAGCTTAGTGTGATCCGATTCTCTCACATGAGAGGTTGGCAGCACAAATGTAGGGTAAATGGAGAACTTAATTTCTCCATCTTCTCCATTGTCTAAGTCTGCGGATGTTGAACTCCATTCAAATGACATCAGAATGAAATCCGATTTTTCACACGCATCCATTGACTTGAATGAGTGAGTGCATTCCAAATTCCGGAGCCATGTTCAGCTGAATCGGCTTGATAAAAAAATTCACACGGCCACATAGTATAACATTGGGCCGAGAGCTGTCCTATAAAATATCACATTGCACTTGGCCATGTTATAAGCTCATGAGAGCGAGTTCTTAAAGAGCTAGTCTCCTAATGATACGATCTCTCTAAATGCTTCATTGGCATTGCATGCATTGATGTCATGGAGGTGGAGTCCTCTTCTCAGTTCTCCATAAATGAGTCAGGTATGTAAGTGGCCTGGCCAGTTTTAGAAAGCCAGAAATATGGAGATTGTCCATCAGACACTGCTTTATTCTAAATGTGCTGATCAAGAATCCCTATTTTCCAAAAATCATAGCTCAAAGTGCTTTCGACAGAAATCTGGAATGAAACACTTTGATAAGTCACAAAATGTTTGCACAATTTGGGATTACCCCCAAATTTTGCAACTTTTGGCATTTTCATGCCAATTGCGCCAAACTCCGCCAAAGTGGGCAGAGCTGGGGCAAGACGGGGGGCGAAATGGAAGTGTAACACAACAGCTCGTCTCATTCGGGGTGAGCTGCAGTATACCTTAGACCAGAAATTCCTTATTGGAGAAGACTTGTGTGGCAAGGCGCACAACACTTTTCAGATGCTCCTGATTCATTCAAAGTTTTGCACCTCTTATCAAATTAGAAGAGTCTGACTCCAACATTTCCCTCATTAAAGCATCACTCCAATGTTTGTTTTAATTTACCGCTGAAGTGGCGCTTTGAATCTAATGTCTTTAACCCTACTTTTATACTTACCTTCCATCGTCTTCTCTTCTATCGCCACCATTTCCATTGGGAACCAATAGTTTGTGACCTGGTGGATCGCTTCAGAATTTGTGTCTCTCAAATACTTGCATTGAGAGTTTTCGATGTAGCTTCTGACTTCCAGCCAGTCAGAAGCTTCAGTCACAAGACGTCACCATGGAACTAGAGCGGTGCTGAAAAAAAGGTGAAGATGTCACAAGGTGAGTATAAGACGGGGCAGGGACCTTAATATAAGAGCACCATGCAGAAAAAACAAACGCTGGACTGGTGCTTTAGGGCCGACATTGCTATAGTGTATATGTGTATATGTTTATGTTTAAAGGATATGCAAGTCTTCGCAAATATCATTTTTTTATTGTTATTCTGTTTCAAAAATGCAAATTTAAACATCTTTATAATAGTCTTTGCTATTTTCTATGATTTTGCTGCTGAGTGTCCTTAAGAGCACATTTACGTTGGCCGACCACAGCCACCAAATTACCTCCAATAGACTACTTGTAGGCTGATCAGCGTTCGTTTAGTAGCCTGTTTATAGACAAACCAACCACACTTTCAAGCGCACACGACAATCGTTAATATGATCATTTTGTCAACATAGAACATCATGTTATCAGCAGCACATGTACTGTTTACACAGGATGATGTGCTGCCGAGAACGATAGTGTAAATGCAGCTGTAGTCCTTAGCTAGCCTGTGCTTTTGCAAAACTGATACAATTCAGTGTTTTGCTATTCCCTTGTCCTGGCACAAGCATCCTACCTGGCTCCTTCCTCCTATCGCTATATTCTTTTTTAATAGTCCATGCCGGTTTTCTCAGGTAGCTTGGTGAGCTCCTCTTACAAAGGCCTTTAAAGGATTTCACAGATGCTATGTGCTTGGGTATTAGTAATAGTACGCCGATGTCGGACACCCGCCCTTTGATGTGGGCTCTGGCACTGAGCCCACATTTTTTCCGGCACATGTCATCTGTTTTGAACAGCTGACATGTGCCTCTAACAGCCTCGGGTGGAATTGTGATCCTCCCTCGGCTGTTAACTAGTTAAATGCCGCTGTTAAACTCTGATGGCAGCATACAACACGTCCTTCCGGAAAGCGAGCTGGAAATCCCACCTGTTGGCGCCTGTGTCACATGACCGCGGGTCTCAGATGGGTTGGCATGACAACCAGAGGTCTCCAGCAGACCTCTATGGTTGTCACTGTCTGATTGATTTGAGTGCTGCCCGGTGGACGGTGCTCATAGCAAGTCAGCAATTTTGCTACATACAATCGATCTGATCAACACCTGTATGTAGCAGAGGCGATCAGGTTATGGCAGCTTCTAGTCTCCCATGGAGACAATTAAAGCATGCTAAAAGTAAAAAAAATGTTAAAAATTCAAGTCACTCCCTTTTCGCCCCATTCAAAATAAAACAATAAAAAACAAATATACATATATTTGGTATTGCCGCGTTCAGACTCGCCCGATCTATCAGTATAAAATAGAATTAACACGATTGCTAAACTGCGTAAGGAGAAAAAAAGTAAAAACGCCAGAATTACGTTTTTTTGGTCTCTGCAACATTCCATTAAAATGCAATAACGGGCGATCAAAATATCGTATCTGCACAAAAATGGTATCATTAAAAATGTCAGCTCGGCACGCAAAAAATAAGCCCTCACCAAGATCCAGATAACGAAAAATGGAGACGCTGCGGGTCTCAGAAAATGGCGCATTTTTTTTTAAGAAAATTTAGAATTTTTTTTCACCACCTAGATAAAAAAAGAACCTAGACATTTTTGGTGTCTATGAACTCATAATGACCTGGAGAATCATGATGGCACGTCAGTTTTAGCATTTAGTGAACATAGTAAAAAGCAAACAAAAAACAATTTGTGGAATTGCACTTTTTTTGAAATTTCATGGCACTTGGAATTTTTTTTCCCATTTTCCAGTACACATGTAAAACCAACGGTGTCGTTCAAAAGTACAACTCATCCCACAAAAAACAAGCCCTCACATGGCCATATTTACAAAAAATAAAAAAATTATGGCTCTGTAAATAAGGGGATCAAAAACCAAAAACTAAAATACCACCGGTCATGAAGGGGTTAAAGCAGTTTTACAGCTTTAGGCCGGGGTCACACTTGTGAGAAACTCGCATGAGTCTCACACCTTAATACTGTCGCCGGCACTTGGACTGGAGCGTTCAGCTGCATAGAAATACATGCAGCCTCACACTCCGCTCCAGTCCTGAGAGCCGGCGGCAGTGCTGAGTATTAAGGTGCGAGACTCGTGCGAGTTTCTCGCAAGTGTGACCCCGGCCTTAGACAAACTGTTCTTCCCCTGGCTGCAGTTTGACCCTTCCTAGGTTTAGCTCTGAATCCCTAAGGCTACTTTCACACATCCGATTTTTACAATCAGGCACAATCTGTCTAATTTTGATAAAGACGGATCCAGCTTAGATTGTAAAAAATTGATGCGACGGATCAGGTTTTTAGCCGTCGTGAACTTTTGAACTTGAGAAATGGAGTGAGAGCATGCCTGGAACGAGGAGAGAGAGAGAGACCTTGATTTTGTTGTTCCAGACATGCGCAGAGGAAGAAAACGGAGTACGGTGGCCGGATCAGTCCTTTGACTGATCCGGCACCCATAGACTTCTATTGTATCAACAAGCCTGATGCGCCGCATCCGCTGCTGTCTATTTTTTTTGCCGGACACAAAAAAGTTACAGCATACGTTGTGTCCAGCCACCGGAAAAGAAATTTTGGACGGAGCCGACAAAAAAATGGATGAAACGCAACCACATGCGGCGCGATCAGGCACTAATGCAACTCAATCAGAAAAAAACGGATCCAGCGGAAAAAAAAAACGTTTTTTGCAAAACATGCCGGATCCCTCCGGACAGCAAAAAACTGATGTGTGAAAGAGGCCTAACACTGCTTCCAGTGTCTCTTATTGTACGGCGCTGTTGTCACATCTATGATACACCATAGCTAATAACTGAGCTCAGCTGTGATTGCACGGCAGAAGCTGCTCAGAGTCACCACTGAGCTCACTTATTGGCTGCAGCTCTGTTGACACACATGATATCACCACTGCAGACAATCATAAACACCAGAGGCAACAGCGGTAACTCAGTGCTGAATACAGGGAGGTGAGTAGAGCAGAGTTTGTTATTTTAAGACAAACTGCAGGTAGGAGACAGATGCTACTTACAACTGAAAAATCTTTTGAAGTAGCGTTATTTCAGTTGCCTGAAGTTGTCATATTTCATCTATTTCACCTCTTCTACTCTTGACCACATTACATCCAGAAATATTTCCAGGCTCAGTCCAAGATACTTAGATGTTGTCCATATCAAATTCTCAGAAAGCTACCAAGTTCTTGCAGCTGTTCACACTTTACCACTGCAATCAAGGTAACACATCTCTTCAAGTGAATCTCCATTTTGCCTAAACTTTATTTAATTTACTTCTTTGCTTCATCATTGCTGTCAACAAATGCCCTGTAGACAGATATTAGGCTGTGTTAATTCTCGGTTACTCCTATTTTTAACCACTGCCATGCCGGAAGATACCAGACTACATTCCTGTTACTTGCTTCCCTGCAGAAGATATCAGTTTCCTTTACCTCTTCTGTTCCACACACACATGGCTCTGCTCTTCTGTAATACCTGTTTTGTTTATTTGCCTCCTATCCTGCATACTCAGCTGTCCTGGTCCTTACTGATCCAAGTGATGTCTTACAATACCTGATCCTATATATCCTTTATTGTCCAGACATAAAGCTTAGAGAATCCACGTCACCATGTGAGCCAATAACAATCTCCTGTTTCTGAAAGCTCTGTCTACTTTCCTCTTCCTTCTCTTAGTGTTAGGTAGACCAGAAGGGAGGCTGATTGAACAGATCTGCACTGAGGATAGGGGAAAAAAATCTACAGTTTTATTAAGGAGGGCAGAAAAAACAGGCTATAGACAAGTAGGAAAGCACATGGAGAGGAAAAACGTGCAAGTGCATCCAGCCTATATTGCTGAGAGAGACACTCCAGCAAGCAAACAAAAAATCAGAAACTTGCATAAAGCTGAAGAGGGAATGAAAATGGATGAATGAAGGAAAGAAAATTGCCAAATGAAAATTTGTGCAGTCTTATTAATTAAAGGTTGTGACTAACATGTTAGAAAATAGTTTCCATATAAAAGATTCCTATAGTTTTTAAACTTTGTTTTGATAACTCATAGAAGTTAGTCATGTCGATAGTATCTTCTTTTTTCACATGGCTAATGAAAAACAGTCAGTAGTTTTGTTGTCCGCCTTGTCCATCCTTTGAACAGCTAAAAACTTAATCTACAGTATGTCTAGAAAGCCCCTAACATTTCAGTGAAGGCAAACACATACTGTATTCAGGATGTCAAGGGAATAAGCCCTCAGAATAATAACATACATCTCACAGAGCAGAAAAATAAATCAGCTATGGGAACCACGTAATAAAACATACATTACATTATGCCTCTTAAATTGGGTTTTTTGATCGCCTCAGTGTCAATAAGTACATAAAAGTGCAGTAATCTGAAAATAGAGCATTAACACCTGTGGTTAGCATGACAAAATATCCTGGATTACCAGAACCATTTTTGAATAAGGTCTTTGTGTCACATGTTCCAGTCTCGATCCGGCCAATAAAAGCTTTTTGGAATTAAACTACTGAACCAACTCCTGTTGAGTGCGGTCGACTTTATTTCTCTGGCAAATTAAAACAATATGCAGGTGCCAGGAAAATCATTAGCGCTGATATTTAACATGAAAAGAAATCCCTAGCAGTTACGGGTTTCCATTTATTCTAAGCTAAGAAATGGTTTCACGAGCTCCTTGAAGACAATGACATTTAATATTTCAATGCTTGTATTTGTGAAGGGCGTGTATGGAGGTTTCAATCCTATCTCAACTTTCCAGACTGTTTTATTAAACTGTAGTGTGAGCGAATAGTCTCACACCTTCACCAACAGTGCAATATACATTTCACAGCTGGGAAAATTGCTGCATTAGATGAAATGTTGAACGTTGAAAGCAAATATGGGTTATTATTTTAAGAATCCCCATCCTGGAACCAGTAACACTGATTATTTATGTGCAAACATTGGATAAACTGGTCCCTGGTGTCCAGTGGTTCAGTGCACCATTCCCTAATGACCATAGGTTAACCCCTTTCTTTACTTTGTGGAGATTATGATCTATCTCACCACCAGACGTCCCGTTGTGTTTCATTTCTGGAGTCCAAAAGTTTAAAATTCCAGTCTTTGGTATTTAGTAATTTTATGTCCCGGTCCATGGTGACCTGTGGTTGTTTCTTCCATTCCTGATTTTCCAGTCTTTGATATTTAGTAATTTAGTGTCCTAGTCCCTGGTGACCTGTGGTTGTATCTTCCATTCATAATTTTCCAGTCTTTGATATCTAGTAATTTAGTGTCCTAGTCCCTGGTGACCTGTGGTTGTATCTTCCATTCCTGATTTTCCAGTCTTTGATATTTAGTAATTTAGTGTCCTAGTCCCTGGTGGCCTGTGGTTGTATCTTTCATACCTGATGTTCCAGTCTTTGGTAATTAGTAATTTAGTGGTCCAGTTCTTGGTGACCTGTCACTGTATCTTCCATTCCTAATGTTCCAGTCTTTGGTATTTAGTAATTTAGTGTCCCTGTCCCTGGTTACCTGTGGTTGTATCTTCTATTATTGAACTTCCTGTTTTAGGTATTTAGTAATTTAGTGTCCCAGTCCCTGGTGACCTGTGGTTGTATCTTCTATTATTGATCTTCCTGTCTTTGGTATTTAGTAATTTAATGGTCCAGTTCCTGGTGACCTGCCGCTGTATCTTCCATTCCTGATGTTCCAGTCTTTGGTATTTAGTAAATTAGTGTCCTAGTCCCTGTCCCTGGTGACCTTTGGTTGTCTCTTCCTTTCCTGATGTTCCAGAGTTTGGTATTTAGTAATTTAATGGTCCAGTTCCTGGTGAACTGTGGCTGTATCTTCCACTCCTGATGTTCCATTCTTTGGTATTTACTAATTTAGTGCCCCAGTTCCTGGTGAACTGTGGCTGTATCTTCCACTCCTGATGATACAGTTCTTTCTATGTAGTAATTTAGTGCCCCAGTCCCTTGTGAGCTGTGATAGTATAATTCATTCTTGATGTTCCAGTCCTTAGTAGTTAGTAATTTAATGTCCTTTTCCATGGTGACCTGTGGTTGTGTCTTCTGTTCCTGATCTCTAATATTTTAAATTCGTGTTTCATTGCAAATTTAAAAATTACTAATAACACTATTAGGAAATCCAACGTTACATAAATCCCACTCTCTCTCCTAGAGCCTCAAGTGGAAAAAGTTGGATTAAAGTTTCTTCCCAGGTGACGAGTGTTATTTCCTAAACCTGGCTTTCAATATTTTAGTGCCCAAGTTTTTGGCATTTAGTGCTGCTCTCCTTACTGTACATGGGTTTACCTTATTTCTAGTTTCTCCAGTTCCCGATTAAGGGCAATCAGAGTCCTAGTAAAATCCTTACACAGCCAATGGGATCTCTTCAGCCTTTCATGGACCAACTACAGCATCTACTCGGTTAAATTTAAGTACTTATACCCACACTGGTTTTACACCAGACTTAGCCAAAGCCCCAGTAACCTGAAAGAGCTAATTACACTGGCCAATGGGACATTTTAACCATCACCAGTTAGGTTGCATTCTCCATGGAATTCCCATAGGCCCTCCTCCCCTATGGTATACTTTTATTAGTCTCAGACTCAGTGTCCACACTTTAACTCATTCACCAGCCCTAACTTAGCAACACAAGACCATCTTGCAAAACCGTGGTCGAAATCTGCGTTCCACAGGTAACTTCCTACCACAGCCCCTGAGATGCCATTGAGTCATCACACTTCAATCGCTTTGGTCTCACTCTTTGTCTCAGCATAGAGGGACAATCTTGATGACCAAAGTTTTATGCATAGACCACTGTAGAACCAGCGATCCTGCATAATCCCCATACTCGCCTCCCCCAGTTGGGACACCGACTCACTCACTGCCCCAGCCGTCGGCCTACTCTTCCTCCTACTTCTGCGTTCTTCTGATGCCAATTATGCAAATTGTCTCTTCAGAGAGGAAGAGAGCTAGAACTCTAGTGCCACCTTTTGGAAGGTAGCAATCCTACAAGTCAATGTCGACCCTTTAACGAGCCTTATCACATGACCTAGGATAATAGCCAAACCAGAATCTCAATTTGCAGACACTGTGTTTCGGGGTTCAGCCCCTCGTCAGTGCAAAGCGGAGATCTGGTTTGGCTGTGTGAGAGGCGTCAGACCATTGTCCAAGAAATATCGTCACTCCTTGCGGAGATCAACATGCTAAGCATGCAGATGAGGAGACTTAAAGCCGCAATGCTCCTCTGGGAAATATGCTAATTTTGCAAATTGTCTCTTCAGAGAGGAAGAGAGCTAGAACTCTAGTGCCACCTTTTGGAAGGTAGCAATCCTACAAGTCAATGTCGACCCTTTAACGAGCCTTATCACATGACCTAGGATAATAGCCAAACCAGAATCTCAATTTGCAGACACTGTGTTTCGGGTTCAGCCCCTCGTCAGTGCAAAGCGGAGCATGTTGATCTCCGCAAGGAGTGACGATATTTCTTGGACAATGGTCTGACGCCTCTCACACAGCCAAACCAGATCTCCGCTTTGCACTGATGAGGGGCTGAACCCGAAACACAGTGTCTGCAAATTGAGATTCTGGTTTGGCTATTATCCTAGGTCATGTGATAAGGCTCGTTAAAGGGTCGACATTGACTTGTAGGATTGCTACCTTCTGATGCCTGCACACATGTTGTAGATCCCTGGGCACTGTGCTTAAGATGTGCATGCTCTCGGTGTCTTAAAGAGACAGTGCACACTGTCCTAAAGTGTCCCCGGCAAATGGCTGGGAGATACTTATTATTTAAGGCACCTCAACCTGTTGGGTGTGCATGAGCAGTTTGTTCTCTCAGTTTGCTGCACACTTGCTTGTTGTCAGGTTCTCTGCTTTTGTACCTGCCTGTTCCTGCCAGTACCAGCCATGTCCGCTAGCATGTGCCGTGCCTTCTGGTATACCAGCCATTTCTGGCAGTACCTGCCATGCCTTCCTGTATACCAGCCATTCCTGCCAGCATCTGCAGTGCCTTCCTGTATACCAGCTGTGCCTGCCAGCATCTGCCATGCCTTTTGGTACACCAGCCATTCTTGCTAGCACCTACTGTGCTTTCCTGTACTCCAACCATACCTGCCTGCACCTGCTGTGTTTCCCTGTACACCAGCAGTGCCCAATAGCACCTGCAGTCCCTTCCTGTATACCAGCCATGCCCGTCACCACCTGCTATGCCTTCCTGTATACTAGTTGTACCTGCCTACACAAGCTTTGTTTTCCTGTATACCAGTAAGAATTAGAAAATTTGCGCACTCAGCAGATATGGTGGTGCTGGCTGGACTGGAGAGTTCCCAGTCGTCAGGTATAAGATAATCAGCAGCACTCTCAGAAGATTGCAATTGTGTTTGTTTTCATTTTACTATATTTATTTGAGTACTGTGCACAGGTTCACCTGTGCAGAGGTGTAAAGTATAAAACGCTCTGTCTGTGATGATGTGGCATCATCACAGACAGCTCATTTTGTGCTTTACACTTGCTCCCCCTCTGGTGCCCTGCCTCCCCCATGGGGAGCCATACTATTGTGGTCAATGCACAGTACTCAATTTTATTTCATGTACCTGACATAACTGGAAATTGCAATGTTTGAAAAAGACCCAGGTTATGTCGAAAGGTAACCTATCACTTACCTATCGTTTTACCCATCGCTTAATTTTGATATTCAACGGTGTGATGAATGATGACTTCATGTTAAAATAAAGCATACACTATTGCAATCTTCTGAGAGTGCAGCTGATTATCTTATACTTTCCTGTGTACCTGCCGGGTCCTCCAGTACCTGCTGTGCCTCCCTGTATACCAGCCGTACCTGCCTGCTCCTGCCATGCTTTCCTGTATACCAGCTGTACCTGCCTGCACCTTATGTGCTTTCCTGTATACCAGCTGTGCCCGACAGCACCTGCCGTGCCTTCCTGTATACCAGCCATACCTTCCTGCACCTGCTGTGCTTTCCTGTAAATCAGCCGTGTCTGCCGTGCCCACCCATTCCTGACAGTTCCAGTTTGCTTTCCCTTTGGGGTCATCTGTGGTGTGTCTGAAGTCTGTTTTGGAGTAGCACCTGAAGTTCATCTGAAGCCAAGTCTAATCACACCATCTGGGGCTCCACCAAAGAGTCAGTTGTTTGCCTAGTCATGGCTCATCAGGCTCTCCTCAGTCCATGGCACAGTGGTTCCACTACCATGTATGTTACAAACACTGATAACCTTGTCCAGCACATCAAATATGAATTCTTATTCCTGTATCCAGTCAAAGCAGTATTCACACATCTTAGTGACACAGGACCCTGGGTCCAAACACCAGTGTACCCTGCAAAACTAGAACAAATTTAGACTGCAAAGATATATACCATGAAGCACATGGTATAAAAAAAACCCTAAGGTAGAGTCATCAGAAGAAAACCTGTCTTGTGTCCTCAACATAAAATTCAGCATCAGAAGTATGCAAAAGAACATCAAAACAAGCCTGATGCATTTTGGAAACAAGTCCTGTGGAACGATGGAACAATGACGTTAAAATAGAACTCTTTGGCCCCAATGATGAAACATATGTGTGGAGAAAAAATAGAACAGAATTTCTGGAAAAGAACATCTCACCAACCATAAAGCATGGGCGTGGATCTATCATGTTTTGGGGTTGTGTGGCGGCCAATGGCACAAGGAACATTTCATGGATAGAGCAAAGAATGGATTCAATTACATTTCAACAAATTCTTGATGCAAACAGAACACCATCTGTAAAAAATCTAAAATTGAAAAGAGGATGGCTTCTACAAATGGA
Organism: Oophaga sylvatica; assembly: GCA_033576555.1. NCBI lineage: Eukaryota > Metazoa > Chordata > Amphibia > Anura > Dendrobatidae > Oophaga > Oophaga sylvatica. Next base: position 33,692,322 of record JARQOD010000005.1, on the reverse strand, counting down.
TAATGATCTTAAACACACATCAAAATCCACAATAGACGACCTCAAAAGGTGCAAGCTGAAGGTTTTACAATGGCCCTCACAGTCCCATAATCTGAACATTATTGAAAATCTGTTATTAGAACTCAAAATAGCAGTGCATGCAAGACAACCCTGGAATCTCACAGAACTGGAAGAATTTTCCAAGGAAGAATGGATGAAAATGCCTCAAACAGGAATTGAAAGACTCTTGTCTGGCTACAAAAAGCATTTACAAGCTGTGATACTTTCAAAAGGGGGTGCTACTAGGTACTAACTATGCAAGCACAAGGAGATATCAAAAATTCAGTAAATTAAATAATATATATGTAAATAATAATCGATAGTCTATAATGATATCACCTAGAAGAAGGATGGCAGACCATACGGACGAATAAAACAAAAAAGACACTAGGAAATGGTGGGATAGCAAGTGATGGGACAGAAATGTTAATAAATACCAAAATATAAATTAAAATATAAAAAGTGAATAATATATATATATATAATAAATATAATATAATGTATATATGTATATATAGATAAATTTAATAAAATTAATGATAATGAGATACAAATAAGATTCAAATAAGATTAGCCTTTATTAACATATGGCATAATACAGACACAATATATGATGATACATGTGTTAAAATACAATAAAATAGGGCTCACACAAAATGTTAATTTCATCAAAATAATTAAAAATAATAATAAATCAATCAACATGGCTCATGGGTGTAACCAGGTAAGTAATCCACAATTGCACTCAAAGAAAATAATGCCTAATCTAAAGTGCAGGTGTGCAATGAACAAAACACTGTGCTATATGCACAAAAAAAGGCTAACAATTATATGTGTGAAACACAAACTATGCCGCTGTGATATACCAAAAGCTGAGGCAAAATGTGCATATATGCAGGGTGCCCAAACTTCTGGTGTATGTCCCTTTTCCTGGGTGCCATCTTGGTATTTGTGCCCCCATCCTTGTATTTGAACCGATCCTGGTATATGGCCCCATCCTGGTATATGGCCACTTTTTTGTTGTTTAATACAGAGAAAAAAAACAATAGCACTCCTACTCACGCTTCCAGCACTCCAAAGCCACACAGCATCTGCTTCTGAAGCTGGTAGCTGATTTTGGCATGCTATAGGAGCTCATGATGTCACTGCCATGTGCCTCTGGTCACGTGCATGCTGACATCAGCTGCTGGACTCTGATTGGCCATCAGCATGTATTGTTTTGCACGGACCTGATGGGTCTGTACACTGCAATAAACTTCAGCTGAATGTGTGTTTAAGGACGCACATCCAGTTGAAATAGGGTCTGGTGTCAGCAGGCCTCTCACATGCCAGACATGGTTGCAGCGGTGACCACTGGGACCACAGTTGTCATGACTGTTTTGTCGGGTGTCCCAGGACCAGAGGCTCCTTCTTTGTCCCTAATGCTAGTGGTGCCCTAGCTCGCCCTGTTCCCCAGAATACTTCTGATGGTGAAGACACCAGGGCCAGATACCTTGCCTTGGCCCCTCAATCCTCCCTCGGTCTGGACCCTTCTCTCTCCCAGGGCAAAGGGGAGCAGTAGTGTACTGTAACACATCAACCAGAATATCAAGGCAATGACAGGGATAAAGGAAAATACCAATCATACAAATATACTTACACAAACAACAGAGGTTACATTGGGGAGTGGAGAATGCAGTTAAACCAAAGTAGGAGAAGTAAAGGAATTATCACACACTCAAAACCTAGCAACAGTCACAGATAAATCTACCAAATGCCTTCTTCAATAACAACCATCAAGAACCTCCAGCCATGCAGCATAAGCTAGCTCTGACAATGAGTGCTAGCCAGGGTGCAGTTTATAAAGTAGATGGGAGTGGCTAACATTGCACAGCTGAGAACCTTAATGCAGGAAATCTTTCAGGAGCTCTAAACTGAGAAGATTAAACCTTGCAATGCTAAAATAAACTTAATATGAAGGTGAAGTGCTTCTAATCAGTGCTGGAGTAGGAGAAATCAGATGCTGTGGTCTTTTGGTTCCTCTCTGTCGCTGTAAACCTGTGACAGTACCCCCTTTCTTTTACTGACCTCTAGAACCTCAGAACTGAGTTTATCAGGCTGTGCCATGTGAAAAGACTGGATCAGCCTGGCAGCATAGACTTCAGTTGTTGGTAACCACATCCTCTCTTCAGGACCATTCCAGTGTACCAGACACTGAAGTGACAGATGAACTACGCGAGAATCAGCGATCTTGGCTATTTGAAATTCCAACTTTCTATCCACAATGACTGGAAATGGCAGTAGTGGTGATGGTACAGAGGACGCAAAATATTTTTTGAGTAAGGTTCTATGAAACACATTATGGATCCTAAAAGTGGGCGGCAAGGCAAGGCGGAATGCTACGGGATTGATGACGGTCACAATCTTATAAGGACTAATGAACCTGGGACCCAGTTTCCAAGAAGGAATCTTCAACTTAATATTCCTTGAGGACAACCACACCAAGTCATCCACCAACACACAAGTCCGGACCCACCAAATGTCTCTGTTCAGCCACACTCTCATATTTAGACCCCATCTTCCTCAAATTATCAATAACCCCGTGCCACACAGATGTAATTGATCATGAAAACCGGTCTTATTCAGGTATTACAGAAGAATGATTCCTATTTAATGAGCTGAACTAAGGATGACACCCGTATGCACCAAAAAACGGGGACTTACCAATAGACTATCCATGGTAGCCATTTTAGCAATTCCAGACCAAAGTATTTTGTCCATCAAGGAACTATACCAATGGAAAAATAAAAAAGCTGTGTCTTTTCAAAGAAGCGGGCATAAAAAAATGAAAGGTCAAAAAACAAAAAATTGGCTGGACCTTAAACGGAACCTATCGTCAGAATTTTATACCCCAAACAAATGGCATGTACATAAAGGCGCTTTAATGCTGATTACATCCTGACCTGTCTTGTAGAAATCCATTTTTCTGTTTTACAGAAATTCATGGTTGAATATGTAAGCTAATGATTTGCAAGTGTAGTGTGGAGGGCCCTGCACTTACAGCTCTCCTGCTTCTCCGCCTTTCTCCCTTCCCACTTCTTACTTCCTGTCTCTGACTGACAAGTTGCTGACACATGTCAGAGAGAGGAGGCAGGCAGGGGGCAGGTAAAAGGCAGAGAAGCTGGCAAGCAGGGGGCAGGGAAAAGGCAGAGAAGCTGGCAAGCAGGGGGCAGGGGAAAAGGCAGAGAAGCAGGAGAGCTTTAAGTGTAACCTTCCCCATTGTACTTGCACCTCATTTGCATACAATTTCAATTGTGAACTTCTCTAAAACAGCTAAACAGATTTCTACAAAAAAGGTCAGGATTTAATCAGAATTACAGCACCTTTACATTCAAGCCATTAGTTTGGGGTCTAAAATCCTGCTGACAGCTTCCCTTTAAGAGGCAAAGTCTATTTCTCCAAGTCAGCCAGTGCTATCCCGGAAATTCAATGGGTATACTGTTATATCAAGAGTGAGCAAAAATACAGCAAATGACAACGATTAAAAATGACAGATAAATTATAATGAAAAATGTCTATTATGTAATGTAGGTAACATCTCTTTAATATTAAGTTTGCCTTTATTATACAGGTGCTGAAAACGTACAGACCTCCTAGGCGTTTATAGTCCATAGTCCAAGTCTGGGAGATGATGATAAATGATTCACTTATCAATAAAGCCATTGAATAGATTTCTAACAAAACCCCAACATTTCCACTTCCATAACTGTATGTAATGCAGATGCTCGAGCAGTCAGTCACATACTCTCCGGAATACAATATGTTCAATTATCCTTTCATCATTCCTGTTGTCATACATCCCTCCACTGAGGTCATCACATCTGCTTTCCTCCAGGCATCAGGAACTAAGCCTTTAAATAGTCGCTGGTTTAGGAAGACATCAGTTGTGATCGTCTATAAACACCCACACACAAAGGCAGGTGTCACCTACTTAAATCCATATTCTTCACTCAGACAGGTAGGAACCCACCTGCGTAGACTCCGCTGCTATTTCAGCACCTCCGACTCTTCTATTTAGCTTTTAGTTCCGAATCCTTTTCATAGAAGATCAATTGTTTTTTACATGTCATTCTATAATTTATACTTCCAAGGACAACAGTTCCCAACATGTTTTTATACCTGGTATCTATAATTGGTCCATAAAGAAGAAAAAATCCACAACCAAGAATATGCCTAGTATCAATATTTTAAGTATGGAACTAAGCAATGCAATCCACTAGACCACCAGGGACCACAGGTTTTTAGGTATCCTGGTTCTGGTATATATCAGTTCAGTAAGCAAAATAAGTGGTATCTGAAAAATTTACATACAGTATAAGACCTCTTAGAGCCCACTTGTACTATTGTAAGCAATTGCCCCTCCACTTTTAAGAGAATCTACCAGCACGACTAGTGCCGGACTTCCTGGTAGAAGCCATCACAGATATCAGACTCTCCTTTATCTCCTTCCTTCACTTCTCTGTGGCAGCAGATATTGATTCAAAAGAAAAAAGGTGTAAATGATCAGTATTTTGTACAGAAAAGGTATAAGGAACAAGTGACTTATCAATAAAATCCACTAGATCACCAGGGGCTAAAGGTTAAGTATCTTCTATTTAGCTTTTAGTTCCGAATCATTTTCATATAAGATTAATTGGTTTTATATGTCATAATGTGATTTATACTTTCAAGGATATAACAATAGTTCCCAACATGTTTTTATCTAATATAAAAGAGAAAAAATGCCCATATCCCGGTTCCAGTATCTAGAATCCATCCGTAAAGATGCAAAATCCACAACCAAGAATATGCCTAGTATCAATATTTTAAATAACAAGGAAGTAACTAAGCAATGTAACAATGAATCCACTAGACCACCAGGGACTTTTGGTTAGTTAGGTATCCTGGATCTGGTATATATCAGTGGAGTGTGCAAGCAAAATCAATGGTATTTGAAAAAGTTACATATTAGACCTTTTAGAGTCCACTTGTACAAGTTTAAGCAGTAACCCGTCCCCCTTCAAGAGTATCTGCCAGCACTACTAGCGCTGGACTTCCTGGTAGAATCAATCACAGACAATAGCAACTCCTTCATCTCCTTCCTTAACCTCTCTGTGATAGCAGATATTGATTCAAAAACAAAAATGTGCACATGATCAATATTTTACACATGGACTTAGAGGACTTTACAACAATAAAATCCACTAGATCACCAGGGACTAAAGCTTAGATATCCTTGTTCTGGTATTCATTATCAGCCCAGTTGGAAGCCAAAATAAATGGTATTTGAGAAAATTACTAATAAGACTTCTTACAGACAACTTGTTCTATTTTCAGTAGTTTCCACTTTAACAGTATCTTCAATCATGTCTAGTACCTGACCACACACTAACTTCAGAGTATGAGCAATCACAGCGGACAGAGGCTCCTTTCTCTCATTACTTCTCTCCGACAGCAGATATTGAACCGGAAGCTAAAATGTATGATCTGTATTTTGTACAACAAGGAGGTAGGAAATACATAAATGACCAATGGAAATCCTAACAATACAATTGTGCAATTCTCTAGGCCACCAGGTACCATAGGTTAGGTTACCTAATTCTAGTATCTATAAGCTGTTCGATAAGAAAGCAAATAAAAATAATTGACATTTAAGGAATTTACATGTGAGGCCTCTTACAGTCCAGATCTGTAACTTTATGTGGTTGGTTCCCACTATAGGAGTATCAGCACCATATAATGACTTCCTGGCAGGAATAATTAGTTGATTTGTTCACTCTTTCTTCAGCTCTCTTTTTGACAGCAAATATTGAAAGGGAAAAAAAGGTGCATATAATCTGTATTGTATATGACTAATTGACCAATTGAAACCATAACAATACTAACCACTAGACCACCAAGGACCACAGGTTCATTATCCTGGTTCTGGTATATATATTATATATATTTAGTCTAATAAAAATGCACAATAAAAAGAATTTAAGAAAGTAACATATGAGACCTCTTACGGTTCATATCTAGTACTTTAAGTAGTTGGTGTCCATTTAAGAGACTCTGTGAGAATGTCTAATGCCAGACCATACGTCCGGGCAGGAACAATCACAGATGACAGCTGCTCCATCTCTCTTCCTTCACATCTCTTTGACAGCAGATATTAATACACAAACAAGAATGTGCACATGATAAGTATTTTGTACAGCAAGGGTGTAAGGAACGAGTGACCGACCAATAAAATATCATAATAGTACAATCTTCTGAACTACTAGGTAAGTAGAATCATAGACTCACAGAAGGTTAGGGACATCCTGGGTCATCTTGTACAACCCCCTGCTCAATGCAGGATTTATTAAACCATCTATGTCTAGCCTCTGTTTGAAGACTTCCATTGAAGGAGAACTCACAACCTCTCGTGGCAGCCTGTTCCACTCATTGACCCTCACTGTCAAAAACGTTTTTTTCTAATATCTAATCTGTATCTTCTCCCTTTCGGTTTCATCCCATTGCTTCTCGTGTTTCCATGTGCAAATGAGAGTAAAGATGATTCTCTACACTGTGACAGCCCTTCAGATATTTGTAGACAGCTATTAAGTCTCTTCTTAGTCTTTGTTTTTGCAAGCTAAACATTCCCAGATCCTTTAACCGTTCCTTGTAGGACATACTTTGCAGTCCGCTCACCATCCTGGTGGCTCTTCTCTGAACTTGCTTCAGTTTTTCAATGTCTTTTTTAAAATGTGGTGCCCAGGACCGGACACAGTATTCCAGATGAGGTAGGAGGGGGAGTGTTGAAAGCTGCAGACGTATCCTGGAGATTAGCAGGGTGGTTTGATAATCACAGAGGGTTCCGATCCAGCTGGTGAATGCAGCCACTTGGAGAAAAAAGGGAAGGATTACCTCGGCACTTCCATCCTGATAAAATGGTAACGCTTATTAATTAAAATGAAAAAACATAAAAGAAACCTAATGCGTTTAGGATATGACGAGGAGGTGACGAGGTAATCCTTCCCTCTTTATTCCAGATGAGGCCTGACCAAGGAGGAGTAGAGAGGGGATAATGACTTTACATGATCTAGACTCTATGCGTCTCAATACATCCTAGAACTGTGTTTGCCTTTTTGCTGCTGCATCACACTGTTGACTCATGTGCAGTCTGTGAGCTATTAGTATACTGAAGTCTTTTTTACACGTGCTGTTGCTTAGTTCTATTCCTCCCATTCTATAAATATAATTTTTGTTTTTCTTGCCTAGATGTAAAATCTTGCATTTCTCCCTGTTAAATACCATTATAGTAGTCACTGCCCATTGTTCAAGCTTATCTAGATCCTTCTGAATTCTTTATCTGCCTTCTCTAGTGTAAAGCCCCCGTCTCACACAGCGATCTCGCTAGCGAGATCACTGCTGAGTCACTAGTTTTGTGACGCAGCAGCAAGCTCACCAGCGATATCGCTGTGTGTGACATTCAGCGACGATCAGCCCCCCTGCCGGGTATCGCTGATCGTCGCTGAAAGGCTAGGACATTTTTTTGATCGCTGGTCTCCCGCTGACAGGCACGCATTGCTGCGTGTGACAGGCGGGAGCAGGGCCGGCGTCAGCACCCGGCATACCCGGGCAAGTGCCGGGGCCCTGAGCAGGCGGGGGGGCCCACTCGCTGTCTGGCATCCCCGCGCCCGTTAGCGGAGGAGAGCGGTGTCAGCGCCGCCACTGGGCCCCCCCCGCTTGCTCAGGGCCCCGGCATCAGCTGGCACAATACTTACCTCTCCCGTGCCTCCGCAGCCGCAGCTCCGGGCTCCAGGGGGCGCCGGCACTTCCTCTCACAGCAGCGCCGCTGAATGACGTCATCATTCAGCAGCCGGCTGTGGCAGAGAGCGCGGACGCTGGACGGGTGAGACGTGTGTGTGTGTCTCTGTGTGTGTGTGTCTGTGTGCATGTAGTGCGGTGCTTTTGTGTGTGTGTGTGTGTTGTGTGTGTATGTGTGTGTTGTATGTATGTATGTGAGAGAGTGCTTGTGTGCTGTCTGTGTGTGATGATGGGCAGGCATTGCTGATAATGGGGAGGCATTGATGATGATGGGAGAAGATGAGATAATGGCAGGCATTGATGATAATGGGCAGGCATTGATGATGGGGAGAAGATGATGATGGGCAGGCATTGATGATAATGGGAAGGCCATGATGATGATGGGGAGGCCATGATGATAATGGGCAGGCATTGATGATGGGGAGGAGATGATGATGGGCAGGCATTGATGATAATGGGGAGGCCATGATGATGATGGGGAGGCCATGATGATAATGGGCAGGCATTGACGATGGGGAGGAGATGATGATGATGGGCAGGCATTGATGATGATGGGGAGGCATTGATGATGGGGAGAAGATGATGATGGGCAGGCATTGATGATAATGGGTTGTTCGCGAAGGAATGGGGTTCTTTCTCTTCGCTTTTAATTTCTTTGTTTATTTGACTTTTTTTTGTATTGTTATTAGGCGTTTGTAGTTTCTTGTTTTTTGTTTATTTAACGTTTTTGTTGTATGGATTTTTGCTTTTGATTCTTTTTCCAGTTGTGTTGTTTTTCGTTGGTTGTATTCGGTTTTGTCATTCTGTGTTTTTTTTATGTCCTATTGGCATTTTCTTTCATCTTTTTATTTTTTGGTGTTTCGTTCCGTTCTGGTTTTTTTTTGGTGTGGGCGTGTTTTGAGTTTTGTTATTGATTTTGTACTTATGTTTTGTTTTCTCCGCTGTTCTTTTTTAGGTTTCCCTTTTACTTTGTTGTTTCTTTTGGGGTTTTTTGTTGTTTTTTTGTTTACCTTGGGTTTGTTTTTATTTCTCGCCCCGTTTTTAATTGTTTGTGGTTTATATGTTTCAGTTTTGATTGGTTTTATACTCATATTATTATGTTGTTTGGTTCTTTTCTAGTTTGGGGTTTCTTTGATTGGTTTTATTCTGACCAGGTATTTGGTTTGTTTGTTTTGTTGGTTTGACCTACGTATTTGTATTATCTTCTGTAGATGGTTTGACTGAGTTTTTTATGTATTGTTTTTTTTCTTGTTATTTTCATCATTTGTATGGCTTTTATATATTGGTACGTCTATTTGATGTTGTTAGGTTTGTTTGTAGTTGTGTTATTGTGGTTGTTTGTTGGATTAGTGTGGTTGTGTGGTTTGTTTTTTTTGGTTTTGGGTTCATTTTGCGTATTGTGTTGATTTGGCGCTTGTAGCTATAGTATTAGGTTTGGGGATTGAAGTCTTGGATTTTGATTGGGTTGTTCGTTTTTTTGGTTGTTTATTTTTCTTGGGTTTGTAATTGTTTTTTATGGATCTTTTTTTGAATGTCTTATGGGGTGGTTATTTCTTTATGATATATCGTTTTTTGATAGTTTTTGTTGTTGTTTGATTATAGCTGCTTTGTTGTTTTTTTTTGTTTTATATTGTAGTCGTTTTTTTTAGTTTGCATCTTTTTTTTGTTTGTTTTGTCTATGGTTTTCGTTTTTATACTTTTGTAACGGGTTAATATTTGTCCGGATTTTATTTAGGATTATAATTTATTTTTGTGTGGTTTTTCCCATGGATAGGCGTTTTTGTTTTTTTTTGTTTGTTGTGTAATTAGTCGGCTTTGTTGTTCTTGATGGGTGCTTAATGATTATACTTATTTTATGTTGTGTGTTTTGATATATTTTTCAACTCAGTTTTTGTTTCGTAGCCAAAGATCTGTCACGCGGATGTGTAGGAGTGTGTGTCATTTGGTTGGGGGTGCGGGGTTAGGGATTGAGGCGTAAGATGGTTGCAGGGGTGGGGCATAGGGGCTATTCTGGGAGGTGGCTGGGTGGAGACGGGGAAGGGAGTTCTGGAAGGCTGGTGTGCGGTGGAAGCGGCTACGACGTACATGGAGGGTTGGCGGGGGACCCGCGGTTTAGGGGGGATGGGCGTGGGGGGGGGTGGGGTGGTGAGTTGGCGAAGGGCGTTCGAGGGTTTTGAAGGCGAGCGGGGCGGGCGGGGGGGGGGCGGTGGGAAGGAGGGGTGGCAATGGGCGGGGTTTTCGCGGGAGTGGGGTGAGGGTAGGGCGGTTCGTGAGGGAGCGATCGGCGTCGCAGTGGGGTAGGAGGGTGGTAGGGGTGGCACATGCGACTGGGGGGGTGACGGGTCCGGGAACGGTGGATGGGGATGGGGAGGGGGTGCGTGGGGGTAATCGGTGGGGGGTGTAGGGGGGCAATAACCACGACCCGGGGAAGAGCGGGGCTGGGTCAACGTGGTCCAGTGGGGGGGGGAAGGTGTGGAGGCTGTGGTGTGTTAGTAGGGAGTGCGGTAAGGTGTTGGGGGGTGGGGCTAGACTCGGGGATTGGCCTTCTCTGTTGGGGGTGACTGGTGGTTTCTAGGATTGAGGCAGGTGGGTCACGGGTTGGAGAACGATGGTGGGCGTGCACCACATGAGCGGGTGGGTGTGCAGGGCGGATCGAGCTGAGATCGGGGGCGATGGCACCTGGTGTTGGGTTGGAGAGTGCGGGGTGTTGGGTGCGAAGGATGGCTGCTCGGGCCAGGGGCGGGGATGAGTAGTGGGGGTGGTGGTGTATGCAGAGAGGGTGTTGAGGTGGGAAACTGAGGAGGCCCTTCGATGCGCTAGCTGTTTTATGTGTGGGTGTACTTCTGTCTATTGTTCGGGTGTGCGGGGGGTCCACCTGTGGCAGGGTTGGTGGCGGGGGGTTAGGGATGGTCGGTGCAGGGGTGTGCAGGGGTGAGGGCCGGTGGGGTGCGGGGTAGTTTGTGGTAAGTGGGTGGGCGCTTGCGGAGGCTGGCGGGCGTTTGAGGGAAGGGGATCCGGGGGGGGGGATATCCGTGGAGGAATGAGGTGGTTGCGTGTGGCATGGTGTGGGGGGGGAATGGTTGTCGAGGGTTCGGATTGGAGTTTGGGGGGGGAGGACGGGGTAGGGCCTGTGGGGAGGAGTGGGAACGGTTAGGGGCGGCTCACTGCGAGAAGCCGGAGACGGACTCGCCGTGGGAATGCTCGAGGGGGGGCGCAGGGGATGAGGGGGGTCTCGGTTTGTAGGTGGGGGTACCGGTGATACGGGGCGGACATGAGGGGAGGTAGAGTGGCGCCTACTGGGGGACGGGATGGATTTGGTTATGAGAGCCTAGGCGTGCCGGGTTTGTTAAAAGGAGGTGGCGCGGGGGAAGGAGGTCAAGCGGGTGGAGACGCGGGAGGATACGGATGGTGTAGTCCAAGGGGGAGCTAAGGAGTGCAATGCGGCGGGCTGAGTGGGCGGTTGCGTGGGGGGGGTGGGCGTTTGTCGGGCTGTGGAGCTGTCATTGTGATTTTGTGTATGTTGTTGTTGTGTTGCGCGATCCTTAATGGAGTTTTTTGTCTAAATTTTGTCTTTCGTGGGTGTGACGCTTGTGGGTTGGTTTTTGTATTCTCTAAGGTGTGATATTTTTGCCTTCTATTCTTATTATTGTTATATTATAGTTTTTTTTTTTTCTTCTTTTATTTGTTTTTTTGTTTGTTTTTAATATTCTTTTTTTCTCTTCGGTTGTCGTACTTTTCATTTTAAGCTGCATTGATCGTGCTAGTTTGGTTTTACTTTTTCGTTTTTTGGGGGTTGCTTACGGATTTATCGTTTTTGGTGTTTTGTTCTTGAGTGGAATTGTATGGGACTGTTGGGTTGTTGTTGGTTTTTGTGTCTTTGGTTTTGTAAAGTGTGTTTTTTATCGGTGATACCTCGCGTTATATATTTATGGAATGTACCCTCTTTGTTTGGTTTGTGTTACTAGAAGCTGTTATTTTAGTTTATTTGGGCTGGAAGTTGTTGGTGGTTATTTTCAAGTTTTGGTTGGTTTATTTTGGATTTTGGGCTTCTGGTTTTTTTTGTTGGTGTTTTTTTCTTTTGTTTAGTTTTTTGGTTTTGTTGCGTTTTGTTTTTTTTTTTGTTAGTTGTTCTTTTTTGAGATAGGGCGTTTTCGAGTATTTGTTATATTTTGGTTTTTTGTTTGTTTTTTCTTTTTTTGTATTATTTCACTTTGCTTTTAGTTGTGGTTTCATTTTATTTTTATGGGTTTTGTTTGGGTTGATGATTTTTTTAGTTAATATTTTTTGTTATTTTTTGTACTGGTGATTGGTTTTGGCTTATTTTGGGGTTGATGTTTGTTGTTTTCTTGCTTTTTTCTCTTTTATGAAATGTGTCGTGTTTGTGGTTTTATGTCGTGTTTTTTCCGGGTTGTGGTGGGTTCGGTGGCTTACATATAGGTTATTTTTCTGTATTTTAGTTTTTGTTTTCTTTTTTTTGGTTCTTTCGGGGGTTTGTTTTTAATTTTTCTTTTGATTTTTATGTTGTAGGTTCGTTGGGTTGGGTTTGTTGTTGAGTTTTTTTATGTTGTTTTGTTTTAATTCTTTTTGTTTATTTTGGGTTACATGTTGGTTGATTTGTATCTTTAGTTTTATTTGAGATGTCCCGTTTTGTTCTATTTTCGGTGGTTGATTGTTTGTTTAATGGTTTTCGTTTAGTTATTGTCTATATTTACTTTGAGTGTGGTTGATCTGTTGGTGTGTTTGTTGTCGGTTGCGATTTATATCTTGTTGGGGTTTGTTGATGTTTTCTTTTCATTATTTACGCACTGTTGCTATTTGTTTTTTGCCTTGTTGTTTATATATGTTTCATTTTGCTTCGATTTTCATTTGGTGGTTTTTTTGGGTCATTTCTGTGTTGTTGATGTGTATTAAGTTTGTATGCTATTGTGTTTTTGTCTAGTGTTGTTTGATTTTTTGTTTTATATTGTCTTGGCTTTTTTTGTTTGTGTTTATTTATTTTGGTTGTTTATGGGTTGTTTGGTTTTTTTGGTAGTTTTATTTTTTGGTGATGGGTTTTATCTTTTCCGTTTCTTAATTTTCGAGTAGGGTTAGTTCTGTTTGTTATTAAAGTTCCGATTGCTTTATATAGTTATTATATGTGGCTTTTTTTGGTTTTTTTTTTTGCATTGTGCGGGGTTTTGGGTTTTGTCTGTCCAATCGTTTTTTATATGCTTTGTTTTTTCTTTGTTGTTGTTGATGTGGTGCCTGTTGGTTTTTTTATTAGCTATTATATGTACACCTTAAATTGGTTTGTTTTTTTGACAGTGATATTTCTAGGTGTATTGTTATTTAGTTGGTTTGTTTTTTTTAGGTGCCTAATTTATTGACTGGTGCTTATTTTTGTGTTTTCACAGTTTAATTTTTACGTTCTGTTTTGTTTTATTTTTTGTTCTCGGGGATTTTTCGTATTGGGTTGGGATCTTTAGTTGGGTTGTTTGTAATGTTTTTTTTTTATTTTATTGTTGTCTTTGATTTGTTGTTTGTGTTTTGTGTTTTGTTCTATGTGTGGTTTTTTTTTTTTTTTGTTCTTTCCCGTGGGGTTGAGGGTGTTCTTTAACGTAATGGGTTTGTCTCTGAGGGATTTTTTTGTTGGTTGGTGTTCTTGGTTTTTTTAGTGGTGTTATTGCGCTTTGTGTTTTTTATTTACTTTGTTTTTTGTTTGTGTGGCTTGTCTGTTTTTTCTTTGTTTTATGGAACTGTGTTGATTTGTCGTTATGGTACTGGAATTATTTTACAAATTGATGGGTCGTTTGGTTTTTGTTCCTTTTTTTGGAAAATTTTATTAAGTCCAGTATTTTCTTTTTTTTTTTGTTTTTGATTTTTTTTTTCATTGTTTTTCTTCAGGGTTTGCTCGAGTGCCCTCTTTTTTATTTTTCTTATTGTATGTTTTTGTCTTTTGCTATGTCCTTTTTGCAGGTCCTCTTTTTATTAAATCAGCTTGTATCTTGATATTTTTAGGATTTTTTTTTGTAGCTTTTCTCGTTATTGCTTTTTGTTTGGTTTTTTTTGTCAGTTCCTTGTTACTATGTTATTCTATTTTTGCAAGACTTTTGGCGTGGTGTTTTTCAGTATTTTAATTTGCGATCTTCCTTGTTTATAATTTTGTAGAGTTGTGTATGATGGTTTTGTTTATTTTTTTCTCTTTGGGGGGTGCTTCTCACTGTTGGTTTTCACATTTTTATGTCTGATTTTTGTTATTGTTCGTTTGGTTTCAGATTTCTTTTTGGTTGTTTGTTTATATTTCTTGTGGGTTGTGGTATAAGGTCTCTTGGTAACTCTTATTGGTTTGGGGGGTGAAGCTGGTTTTTATAGGTTAGCTATGGTTTGTTTTTTCTGGGGTCCGTAAAGAGGCTGTGTGTTTTGATTTATGGATCTGGGGTGTGGAGCAACTTGTGCATGCAGTGTTTTTTGGCTAGCATGCTCGTAATTTATTTTCCTTGTTCATTTTTCTTTATACTGAGATGGGTTTGATGTTTACTACTAGGGGCTTGTTGGTTTCTTCTCTTTTGCTTTTTCGTCTAGTTATTTTCCCGGTAATGATATTTGCCTTTCGAGGTGTTTGGGTTTTTTACTAATGATAGTTTGTTAGTTGTTTGATCTATATATTTCGGGCTGTGGGTTTTAGGCCGTAGCTAGTTGTTGCTTTTTTTTGTAATTTTATTTTTTGGTTTTTTCTATGATATGCTTGCGGTCGCGTTTATTGGTTTTCTCTTGTATATAGGTTCTTTTCGGTTTTTTGTTCTCTCTATTTTAGTGTCGTTGAATTCATGGTTGTTTTATCGTTCTTTAATATAGGCCTCTTCGTGTTGTTTGGGTTAGCATAGACGAGTGGAGTGATTTCTAATTGTTCGCTATTTATTATTTGTTTTTTTTGTATAGTATTTTTTATGGATCTTTTGTTGCTGTTCTGTACTTGGTTTTTTTTCTATTCTTTTTGGGGCTTTCTTTTTCGTTTGGTAGTTTTTTGACTGTTTTTGTGGGTTTTTTCTGATTATTCCCCGTTTGCTCTATGGGTGAATTTTATATCTTGTTGTTAGTGTTCAAATTCTTGCTTTTTCTGTTTTTTGGCGTTGGGTCCAGGCTTTTTTTCTGGATTATTATTGGTGCTTTTGTTGTTTGTTTACGTTGTATTCTCTGGTTTCTGTCGAGTTCTTCAGCTGTCTTGGATTTGTTGGGGTATTTCTACTTTTTGTTTCTTTGTATTGATATTCAGAGTTCGTTTTGTTTATGTATTTTTTTTTTTGGTCTTCGTTGTTGGTTGTTGTCGTTTTTTTGCTCGGGATTTTTTTTTTTTGTTGATTTCCACATTGTCTTCGTAGTGTGAAGTCAGTTTTTGTAGGGAGGTAGTTGTCTTATTTTTGGTTTATTGGTGTTGTTTGTACTTATCTGGTTGTTATGTGTTTTTTGTCTCTTTGTTTGTTTTTGGGGGTCGTCTGTCGGTGTTTTAATTCCTGCACGTGTATTTTTGTGCTGGGATGTTTCCTGTGTTTGTTCTTGCTTTGTGTTAAGGTGTGATTGTGTGGGTGTTTTTTAGAGAAGTGTGCTGTGATTTTCTCTCAGGTTGTTTACTGTTTTTGGTTTGCACTTTTCATTTAGGTCGTTCTGTTTTTGTGGTGATTTTGGGGTGCTTTGTGGTGAGATTATGTTTTTGGTTTGTTTTTCCTTTAGTGTTGGGCTTTCGGGTAGTGTTTGTTTCTTTTATTTGTGTTTGTTTGTGTTTTCTTTTATTTGATTTTTGTTTTATCTTGCGGGTTGATTCGGTTTTTTCTATCTTTCTGTTGTTTTTTTTGGGGTTTGCTGTGGAGTCTTTTTTCTAGAAGTTGGACAGCAGTATGTGTTCGTTTTCGTTTTGCGTGTTGCTAGGCTATCTTTTTTGTCTCTTTTGGTATGGGTACTTATGGATGTTATTGTTGTCATCTTTGTTTGAGTTTTGAGTCACGTGTTTGTGTGTTTCCTTCGCTCGATTGCTTTTTTGTATAGTTCTGCTTTTGGATTCTGGTATTTTTCTATCTTTTCGGGGTTTTTTCCGTTGTCGACGTGTTGCTATTGCCGTGATTTTAGTTACGTGGTAATTTGTCAGTTATATTGTTTTCTTTTGGTATTATTTGTTGATACGGCGTGTTTTTTTTGGGTTTATCGTTTTATCTGGGGGGGTTTCCTGTGTTGCTTGTTATTCTTATTGTTTTATGTGATTTAGTTTATCTTATATTTTTATTTCAGTTTGTATGCTTTTGTTGTTTATTTCTGATGTTGTTTTGTGTTGTTTTTTGTGGTTTTGTTCTCTTTTACTAATGGACCTCTTCGCGGGGGTTGTATTTGATTAGGTCGTGGTTTATTTTTTTTCCATATTTATTAGGTGGTGTTGGTTTCGTGTGTATTTTTCTTTTTTATTTTTTGTTAGTGAGTGGTTTTGTTTTTTTTTTGTTTTGGTGACTGTTTTATTGCTTTTGTGTTTTTTTTTGACATGTTGGGGGTGGTTCTATGTTGTTATGTATGTTTATTTTTCTTGTCTGATGCGTAATTGGTTTTTTTTGTATTATTTTTGAGGTTGGTAGTTTTTGGGTTGATTTTTGCGGTTTGTTGTCTACGGTTTTTTTTAGTGGTGTCGTTTCTGGTTAGTGCTTTGGAATTGGATTTTTTTGTTGGTTGGTGATTTTTTTAGTGTGAGTCACTGTTTAGGTCTTTATTCTTTTGTGTTTGGTTTTGGTTTCTCTTGAGGGTTTTTTTCTGTTGCTATTAGTATTGTTCTTGTCTTTTTGTGTGTAGTGGTGTGTTGGTTCTGGGGGGGTAGTCAACCGTTATTTGGTTGGATTGCCGTTAGTAGTGCTTTAGTTTGGGTTGTTGGAGGTAAGTGAGATCAGGGTGGCGCCCGCGTTTGGCAACAGGGTAGTGCGGACTGGTGTGCTGTATGGGTGGGGGGGATGGGTGTTTTAAGTTTGACCTTAGGGTGATCGTGTTTGACTTCGCTTTGTGGGTTAAGTAGCTGCCGGTGGCTTCTGTGTGGGGGTGTTTTTTTTTTGAACTATTGATGGTTTTTTAGGTCGGTGTGGGGGAGTTTGTTCCGCTTGTATTCCAGGCCGTGGTTGGCTGGTTGGGTTGGTTCTCGTGGTGTAGGCTTGAAATTAACTTGGCAAGGGCTGGTTGGCCGATGAGGTTGAGTTTCTGTGTGGATGTGGCTGGCTCTAGGTTCGTGCTGCTGATGATGCCTTGGGGGGGCGCCGTGGGTGTGGGTCTGAAGTTTGTGGAGGGTCGAGGTGTCGATTGCGCGGACGAGGGGAGTGGGGGGACTAGGGACGTCTGGGTTGATACGGAGCTTTTGCTGGGCTGCGGCGAACTAGGGGTAACCGGGTCGCCGGAGCGGCTGCAAACGTCGTCCGGTCAGAGTTGAGGCCAGCTGGTGGTGAGTGGGGTGGGAGGACGGGGCGTGAGAGTATTGGAGTGGGCGAAGCACGGGTGGGACGGGCGGTTGGTTTGGGGGTGATTCGTGGTAGGGGAACGGCAGGAGCCAAACGAGGGGGCGGCATCAGCCGAAGAGCGGGGGGTTGTAATGTTCGTGTTTCGGAGAAAATGGGGGGCCTAGTGGTCCGGAGGTGTGAGCGTGGAGGGCGTGCGGTGAGCGGCCCTGGTCTAACCTTCTATGGGGGGGGGTGGGAGGGGTGTTGGGGCTAAGATGGGGTGGGGTCGCATGGGGGGTTATTCGTGCACGGGGTTGACGGGGGGCGAAAGATTGGGTACGAGTGAATGCTGGGCGTGGGCCGTGAGTTGGGTGGACTAGGGAATTCTGTGTTCGTTTAGGCCTTTTATTTGTGTTGTTGATTGCGCTGGTTTAGTCGTTGGGTGTGTGGAATAGGTTGTGTGGGCTGTGTTTTGTGGGCGGTTAGGTTTGTGGTTCGGGCTTCGGAGGTTGGTGGGGCGGGGTGTGCGAGTGTCTTGCGCGTGTTTCTTTATTGCTGGCGGGGTGTGTGTGTTGCATCGGTTTTGTTTAGCTGGGTGTTGGTATTAGTGGCTCGTTGTAGTGGGCCGTGTCGTTACACTTAGTGCGTTGTTAGGTGTTTTTAAGGTCCGTTTTTCAGTTTTGTATTTAGGGTTTGTTCCTTTTTTGTTCTTGTTTTCCTCTTTGCGAGTTGTTTGTTTGGGTCTATTGGTTTTTTTTTATGTGTAGCCCGGGAAATTTTTGATTATTTTGAGTTAGTTTTATTTGGCGTAGGTTTTTGGGTTCTAGTTTTGTTGTTTTTAGTTTGATTCTGGTTCGTGATGTTCTTCTATTGGTTTTGATTATTACTTTTTGTTTTTGTGGGGCCGATAAGGTTTGGTACTTTACGTTTTTGGTGTTGGTGGGCTGGGATGAGGATAGTTTGCGTGGTTTACGGTGCGTAGTTCTATCATGGTGTTAAGTTTACTGGTTGTGCTGATAGAGGTTGGGTGTGTTTGTATGGCTGCATTCTGGGGTTGTGTATTGTGGGTTCGGTGTGTGGTGTTGGTGGGACGTTGATTTTGAGTCAAAGTGTTTTGTCTTGGCTGAGGTTTTGTTTGTCTATGGGGTTTTTTTGCTATGTGTTATGTGGGGGGTCTGTTGAAGGGGAGGGAGGTGGCTTTATCTGAGGGCTGGCGGGAGTTGGCATTGCTAGCGGGTTCAGGTTGTGTTGTGTATCAGCTGCGTGCTGCCCATCAGGACCAATTGGTTATTATTGTTAATTTGTAGGGGGTTGATTTCGGTTGGAGTGGTCTGCGTGCTACGGTAGGTTTTGTATTTGGTTGGATGCCCGGAGTGCTGCGTGAGGCTAGGAAGGGAAGGGAGCGCGGACGAGGACACGAGTGGCCCTGTTACGTGGGATGGGGGGGGGGGGGGCGAGGGGTGTGGTTGGCGGGAGGCGGCGTTAAAGTAAAGTATATGCGTGGGGGGGGGTTGTGGTTTGCGATTTTGAGGTTCATGAGTGCGAGGGGGTGGCACGGGCAAGCAAAGGTGTAGGATCGGGGTTGGGCGGTGGGTAAGGTGTGTTATAATCAGCGGGTGGGGAGTGGTTTGGGAGGGATGTGGGAGTGGTGAGGACACGTATGCGCTCTATGGTGATGGGTTGGGAGGGTTTTAAGCAGGTGAAGCGCGGCATTTATAGAATGCGTATGATGGGAATGGCTTTAGTCTGGGGATAAGGGTTTGTTTTGGTTGTTGGAGGAGTCTTCTGGGTGGTGGCTTTGGTGGTGTGGAGCGTAGGTTTCGGATGGGTTTAGTAATTAGTCTGTTTCTGGTTATATCTGTGAATTGTTTAGTTTGTCTATTTTTTTTTGGCACTATCGTGGTACATCGTTCCTTCTTGTGCCGGCTGATTATGGTGGTTGGATGGATGTGATATAGAAACGTCATTGCGCTTTAATTTTGTATTCGTCATGTTTTTGTTTTATTACTGTGGTGGTGTGTGTTGGTTTGGGTGTTATTTGTGTTATTTTGGTCTCTTTTATCGCTCTGAATCTGTTGGTTTTTTGTAATTTGATCTGTATGTCTCGTTATGGGTTATTCGTGTTTGTACGTTTTATTAACTTTGTTTTTCTGTACGTTAGGGGTTTATAGTGTATCTTTGTTTTGTTGATTTTCTAATCGTTTGCCCGCATTTCTTCTTATTGTGGCGGGGTCTAGGGGGTTTTCCATTTGAATGGGCACGTCGGCCTGATACGCCGAGTCAAATTAGATATCTTTTATGTTTGGCTCAGCTTTCTTATGGGTTGGTTTTTTGTTTGTTAAATCTTTTTATTTTCTCGTCGAGTTTAGGGCTTCGATTTTTGTTTGTTTACTTGTTGGCGGCGTTTTATTAATTTGTGTGTGTTTGGTGTTGCTGTTGGATCTTTAAATATTGTGCGGTTTATGCTTTTTAGTTTTTTTGGTTTATTGTATTTCATTGGATTTATTAATTTGTGTTGTTTGCTATTTTTTTTTTTTGTTAGTATGGCTTTGCTGGTGTTTCGTTCTACTTTTTGGACAATACATTCAACACACATCACAAACTGGTTGTTCTGTGTGTACTCTTTATGTTTGGAGGAGGGCAACTGATGTGTGTGCTCTTTTGAACCGGATTATGCGGGTTGCTTGTCTGTCTCTGTGTGTGTTTCGCTTGGTGTTGGTTATTCATTTCATCATACGTTTAGGGGGGTGTTCGGTATTGGTCTGGCCTATACATTATGGTGTAGGTGGTACGCGGTCGATTTCTAGTGGCTATATTCCAAGTCAGGGTCAGATTGGGTGTTTTTCGCGTTTCCTTGTCTCTAGTTGTTTGTATCAGGTCGGTTGTTGTGTGGTTATGGAGTATTTGCTTTTTTTTGGGGTCCGTTCTTTTTATGTTTTGGTGGGTTATTGGCTTTGGTTGATGGTGACGGAGTGTGGGTAGGGGTGGTGGGGTGGTTTAAGGTAGAGGTGGTGGTTTGCGGTAGTGGTTGGGCGGTGTGAGGGGGGTTTGATGGGGGGAACGGGAGGGCGGTTTATTGTAATGAGTGGTTGGGGTTTTTGGAAAATCCGTGGGGTTTGGGGGTAGGCAGGTCTTTGTGGTGGGGGTTGTGGAGTGGGGTGGGCACGTCCTTAAACCTTTTTCGTGGCATGGTTCAGAGGTGACTGTTAAGTGTCGGGGGCGATGGGGGGGGTTTGGCGCTTCGGGAGGCATCTGCGTGAAGGATGTGTGAACGCGTGTTTGGATTTGGTTGTTTTGGAGGTAAGTGAGTGTTTTGTTCATTTTGGGGTGCATGCTATTAGGATGGAGATTGGTAATTTTTTGTTAGTAGAACGTGTTGGTAATGTTGTCTTTCTTTTTTGGTGTTTTATGCAAATCCCACTGTAATTTTGTTTGATGGTTTTTTTGTTTCGGTCATTAGGTTGCATATTTTTGTCTATTGCTGGGTGTTTTGGTTAACTATCTGATTGTGGGGTCGAGCTCTTTTAGGGAAGGTTTGTGTGTTCTTGTGCTTTTGTTTTGACGCTTGGTTGTAAAATTTACTGGGCGTCATGCTTGTTTGGGGTTTATGTTGGTTTGGCGCTCTTATTTATTTGTTGTTCCTAATTGTTTTGTTTGCCTGTTTCTGGGGTGCTTTGCATATTGTGTTTTTCTTGATTGTTTCGGTCTGGTTTGATGGAAGTTGTTTGGTATGTAATGGTGTGATTGGGGGGTTTCTTGGGGGATTGGTGGCGGGTGAATGTGAGGTTGGTCCCTAATGATGACTCTTATGTTGTTCCTGGAAAGGCGCAGGTTAATGATAGTATTTGTGAATCTTTGTATATTTTTCGTCTTATTGAAGTGTGTAGGATTTGGCGTTGGGGGGTCGTTGTATATACTGGGGGTTCGATTAATATCCTCTCTGAAAAGTTCTATGGTTTTTCTAAGTTTGTGTAAAGGGGTCTGTTGTCTTTTTTCTTTATCTTTCTTATTTTGTATATCGTCTGTTTACTGATAACTTTCTGCTATTTATATGTAGCTCTGCATTATTTTCTTTGTTTTGGGTGTTTATCACATGGGTTTTTTATTTTGTTCCTGTTGATTTTTTTCTGGTTTTTGTAATATGTGATTGTTTTTTCTTTATTATTGATTTATGGGTACGTTTGTAGATTTTTTATAGGTTCCCTTATTAACTATATTTTATTCTTTGTTTATTTCGTATCATGATTTGTATGTTCTACCGAATGGTTGTCTTTTCTTTGCTTGTGGGTTTGTTGGGTGTAGTTTTGTAGTATTTCGTTTTTTGGTTTTTTTTATTTTAATTTTGGGTTTTTGTATACTTGGGTTTTTATTGTTGTTTATAGATTATTTTTCGATTTTTTTTTTTTTAGAGTTCATTTTTAGATTAAGATCATATTGCTTAGGGTTTGTTTTGTTTTCGGATAATTGTTTTTATTTATGTTTTTATTATTAAGGTTTTTGTGATTCGGTTTTGAGTTTGGGTTCCTTTTTTTTTGAATTAGGTTATCTTTCGGGTTTGGGTTATCGTTGGGTTATTTATTATTTTTTTTTTTTTTGGTTTTGTGTTTTTTGTTGGTTTTTTCTATGGCGTTTGTGTTTATTGGTGGGTTGTTTTCCTGTTTGTTCTTTATTTTGTTTGTGTTCTTCTGTTTTTATTTGTTGTTGCTTTTTGTGGGTTTTTTTCTTGTTATGTGTTTTTAGTTTGGTTTTTTATGTTTACTTGGAGTTGTTTTTTTTTTTGTATTTTTTTTGGTTTTTGATTCCTGTTCCGCCTTTTGGGTTGAGTTTTGTTGTTTTTTGTTAAGGGTTTTTCTTCGTCGGTTTTTGTTTGGCGTTTTTCGGTTTTTCTGTTTCGGTTGTTGTGGTTTTTCTTGTGTGTTTTGTTTTGGTTTTTTTGTGTTTTTTTAGATGTTTCTCTTGTTTTTGTTGGGTTTGTGTTTTTTGTTGGCTATTAGGGTTGGGATTGTTTAAGCTTATTTTCTTTGAGTTTTTGATTTTATTAGTGTGTTCTAGTTTGTGTATTCATTTCTCTCTTGTGGTTTGTTTGTGGTTCTTTTATATTTGACGTAGGAATCGTTCCGGGTTTTCGTTTAGGTTGGTTGTCGTTTTTGTCTTGATTTTGGTTTTTTTTGGGTAATATTGTTGGGTTTTGTGGTTGTTTTCCGTTCATGTGTGTTGGTTTCGATATTTTTGTTTGTTACTTTCAAATTTAGGGTTATTGTGTTCATTGATTGTTCTGTGGATTTCGGATTGTGTGCTTTGCGTGTTTTTGTTTTTTTTGTTTTAGGATCCCTTGGTTTGAACTGTTTGTTGTTGTATATTTGTAGTTATCAATAGGGGATTACATGTTTTCTTTATGATTGGCATGGCTTCGTTTGTCTTCGTTAGAAGGTTTTTTGTCGTCAACTCTGTTGGGTTTTTGGCTTGTTGTGGTTTTTTTAACGTGAGGTGTTTTTTTATGTGTTTATTCGATATTTGTTTTTGATTTTTTTTGTTTGTTATGTTTTTGTGTTTTTTTATTTTGTGTATGTTGTTTTTTTTTAGGTTGATCTTAATTAGTTATTATTTTTTTGACATGTTATCTAATATTTCCGATCGTTTTTATGTTTTATTGTTTGTGAGTTTTGTATCTTTCTTGTTATTTTGTTTGTGTGGTTTATGTTTTTTGGGTTTGTTTTTGCTTGTGTGGGGTTGTTTTTTGTTTGTTCTTTTGTTTTTTTTTGTTTTTATCGGTATTTTCTTGTGTGTATTTTATTCTCTTTCTGTTGGGGTGTTTTCTGTTATTGCTTGTGTTTGATGGTAGGGGGTGTTTCGGGGTGATGTTGTTTTTTTTTTTTTTTAGGTTGTTGTTTTTTTTTTCTTTTGTTATGTTGATGGTTGCTCTCTTTGCTGTTGTTTTTTTATGTTTGTTGGGTTGTTTGTTTTTTGGCGGTGTTTTTTGTTTGTTTTATGGTTTTTGATTGGGGTGTGGGAGTTGTTTGTTGTTAAGATTGTGTTTTGTTGAGTGGTATGGAATGCAGTGGGTTATGGGCGGGGGCCTTTGGGTGTTGTGGGTTCAAGGTCGGGGGGTGGGTTTGGGGCGGCTAGAGGCTGCTGAGGTTGGGGGGGTGGTGGTTGGGGTGGTGGCGGGTGGGCGGTGGAAGAGGTGTCTCAGGGGTGGGGTGTGAGGCCATCTAATTTGGCGATTGGGGGGGGGTATCGTGGAAGGGTATGTGGGGGGAGGTTGGTGGCTGGGGGGTGGAGGTGGGAGTGGATGGAACTCGTTTGTGGAGCGCGGGAGTCAGGCGGTTGGGGGCGATAGTGGGGGGTCTGCGGGAAGAGATAGGGTTAGTGTGAGGGCGGGGGGTGTTTGGCTCGGATTCGACGGACTTGGTCAATATAGGGGGGTGTTGAGGTCGCGTGTGCTAGGCGGTGGTTCTGTTGGGCAGGCTGTGAGGCAAGGAGTTGGGGGTGGACACGGGGCGGTGGGAGGGTAAGATGAAGGAGCCAAAATGGGTGGTGGGGTTGGTGTTCTGGGGCGCGGGTCACATTTGCGGTGGGAAGTGGGAGCGGCTGGTGGGTGTACTGGGGGTGTGTGTGGTGGCTTTCTATTACTTGGTGTGGGGGGAGTCGGGTTTTGTGTTTTTCGTTGGTTGGGGTGTCTGTTGGGGTCTTGTTCCCTGTGGTGGTGAGGGAAGGGTTCGGGCGTGGCGCGGGTTGTGGGGGGCTGTTGGGTTATAGTGATAATGTCGTTGGCTCGAGGTAAACTTCATATAGCTGGGTTGTAGCTGCGCTCTGGAGCGTATGTGCGTTGCGGCGGTCCGGGGTTGCACCACGCCCGGCAACTGGAGACCGGGGGGTGGGCGCGAAAAGTGCCGGCAAGTGAGGAGGGTTGGGGAGGGTAATTGGGGGTATTGGGGGGGGGGCGGTTGCAAAAGTGTAAGCCTTGGTGTGGTGGTTCTATGTCCTGCGGTAGCGGGGGGTAACATTCCCGGTAAGGGTATGGGGGGGAGGGAGGGGTGGGGGTGCGTTGAGGCAGCCGGTATAGGCGTCAGTATGGAGGTGTTAGTCTCCAGGGCGTAGTGTAATTATGTGGAGCTATGGGTGTGTGCCTGTGAGGATTGTTGTTCTCGTAATTCTGTACTCCGAGTCTGGTAGCTGTCAATGTAACTGTGAAATGTTTCTTGATTATTCTCTTTATGGTTTTCTTTTTTGTGTTTTGGTTTTCTAAAATGTTATCTATATAGTTCGTTCGTTGTTTTTTTAGGTTGAGAGGCGTCTTAGCTTGAGCTTTGTCAACGCGCTGGGGTCTTTGCTTCGTTTTGTCCAGCTCTTTTTTGTGTAAAATGTTTTCTTTTGTACAGTCTTGATCCGTGTTTTATGTATGGATTGGAGGGGGGTTTTTGCGGTGTGAGGGTGTTGTTTTGGACTTTGTTGTTTGATGTAATAGCTTTGTGGTCTTTGTGTGTTTGACTAATAGTTGTACTCGGTTATTTATCTAATTATTGTGTTGGTGTCTTGTTTTTTTTGTGGGTGTTGATCTTTTTTCTAAGCTTGGTTTATGGGGTTGGTTATTTTTATGGTATTTTCATTCGGTTTCACGCTGAATTGGTATCGGTGTTGTAACTGTTTGTCTGAGTGTCTTATGGCGTTTTCCTTTTCGTAATGTAACGGGTTATATGCGCATGCTCGTCATCGTCTTGGTCTTGTTAGTGATATGCTGCTTTTTGGGGTTTTGTGTTTCGGTCGTTATTATTATGGCTTTTTTTTTGCTAAAGTTGCTCATGTGGTTGTCTTGTGAGTTGCAATTGCTAGCTAGGCTCGGGAAACTGTGAGTGATTGAGTTGTTTGTGCTGGGGTTGGATTCTGGTTGCTTGTTTTGGTGAAGGTTAACACTCGCCTTGGATTAGATGGTAACGCTTGGCTTGTTTTCGTGGTATCGTCTAATACTCTTTCTTGTTGCGGTCTGATTAGAGAATGTAGCTTAATTTTTTCTTTTTTATTTTTTTGTTGTTTTTTTGTGGTTTTTGTTATTGTTTTTCTTTCAGGTGGTGTTGTTGGTGGCTTTTGAAGTTAGCGGTTTCTTTCTTTTTTATGTGTTGTCGTGGTTATGTTGGGTGTTTTTTTGGTTTTTTCGTTTGTTTCATTCTGGCGTTCTTTGGTTTTTTGATATTTTGTTTTGTTTGTTGTTTTTTTGTTTTCCATATTTTGTGCTGTTGTTGTGTGTTTTTTGGTTTGGTTTAATCTGTTGTTTTTTGTTTTATGTTTCGTTTTAGGGGTTGTTGTTTTGTTATTGGGTTATTTTTTTTTGTTTGTTGTTGTGGGGTGGGGGTATTGTTATTTTTTTTTGGTGGGGGGGGGGTTTAATCTTTTATTTTTTTCTGGTGTAATCTTGGGTTTAAGTTTAAGTGTTTCGTTTATTCGTTATGGTTTTTTTCGTGGTTGTTTTGTATTTTTTTGTATTTTTTTATTTTTTGGTTTTGTGTTATTGTTTTTTTTCTTCTTTTTTGAGTGGTTTGCTTTTTTATGATATTATTTGGTTATTAATGTGCTCGGTGTTATTGTTTTTGATTTTTTGTTAGCGATTCTTCCTTATGTTACGGGTTGTAGTCGGGGGTTTTGTGGGGATTTTATTTGTTTGTTTTTTGCGGTGTGTTTTTTTAAATGGGGAGGCCATGATGATGATGGGGACAATGATGATGATGGGGGGCAATGATGATGATGAGGAGGCAATGATGTTGATGAGGGGCAATGATGATGATGAGGAGGAAATCTTTGATGATAATGGGGAGTCTTTCTACAGCCCCCTTTTCCCTGAGCCGTAACAGTGCAGAACCCCGTCCCAGCGAGAGGAGAGCTACATATTTTGTATGAGCATTTTATGGGGCCCATTTATCTGTAGGGAGCATTTTTTGGGGGGACCAGTACCTGTATGGGCATTTTTTGGGGTTTCCATTTATTCTGTATGGCGCATTTTTTTGGGGGCCCAGTATTCGTATGGAGCATTATATGGGGGGGGGGACATCCTGCATGGGGTATTATATGGGTGATGAGGGGAGACTGTGGTGCCCATAATTTTTTATGGGGACTGTACTGTCCAGTCTGTTTTGTGCGCTGTGGGGGATTTGGCGGTTTTTGAGTTTCAAATTGTCCCAATTTACAATAGGCATCGGTATGTAATGGAAAAAAGTGAAGTGTTTGGCATTGTCCCTGTACCCACATTTCTTGCTGTATCTGTGCATCATGAATCGTGGTATGTGTTAAAGGGGCCCCAAATGAGGCTCTTTGCCCGGGGCCCATAAAAACCTGGACCCCGGCCCTGGGCGGGAGACACGCGACCCGTGGTAAACCAAGGTACACAGGGGTTTCCAGGCGTGGGCTGTGCCTAGAAACACCGCTTTTGTCCCTTTGGTTCCCAAGTCCCTGAAGCAGGGAGCTGGTAACCAAGGTACACAGCGGGTTTTCCAGGCACCCCGCAGCCCCGGGAAAAACCCGATGTGTACCTTGGTTACCAGCTCCCTGCATCAGGGCGCTGGTACCCCAAGGTACATGCGGGTAACAAAAGCGATGTTGCCCGCGGGTGTTGCTTGTACTGACGCTGCCTGTTTGGCGATCAGCAGCGATAATGTAGCGATACACCAGCGCCCTTTGATCGTTGTCGGGATCGCTGGTGTATCGCTATGTGGCCCCAAAACCCTTTTTGCTATCCCCCTAGCTTTGCATCGTCTCAAATTTGGAGTTGTTTCCCTTCAGTTCTCTTTCTAGATCATTTTTAAAAACATTGAAAAACACTGAATCTTTGGTAAAGAAAAACCCTTATGTTCTTGTACTTGTCCCCCAATGTTTTATTTCATATAGCTGATAAAATGTAAAAGGAAGCATTTTCAACAGCTTTTTGTAAGAGAAGTAATCAAGGGGAAATGCAAGTTTTTCTTTATTTTTTTTATTTTTTTTTTAAGTTTTTTCAGCTCCATAATGGGGGGCATAGTTCAGGTTTTTTTTTGGCATCTACAATTTTCTTACATCCCCCAATTTTAGCGGGAAAATTGTCCATGGGATTGATATATTGTCCAAAAAAAAAAGTGTATTTCTCCTAGGGCTTTAATCGGGTAGTGCCAAAAAAATCAGACTTAGATCGCACTGCGATGCACAGACTGGCTCGGGCCGCCCGGGGCGTGGCAGAAAACTGGTAGAAATATTTTGAAGTGTTATGCCCCCGGGTCGGGAGGTGTCAGCCATTTGGGCATTGTGGTCCAGTCTTGGCCAATTTATTTGGCCTTGACTGTGCCCTTACCAACCAAAGTGTCATATTATTCGGTCACAAAAAATGTTAGTTATTTTTTTATTTTTTATCAGTCACATAAAATCAAAACATCGCCAATTTTTTTTAAATAAAAATCTGATCTAAAGATTGTGTTAATTTTCTAATTAAATTTTTATGTGTCAGCTTTTGATTAAATTGCTAAACAAGGCATTAGAGTACTGGAGAGAATTAGAGTGCTGCAATGAAAATAAAGCATTAGAGTACGGGAGAGATTTATAAATACAAGCGTCTACTTATAACAGAGCGATCATTTTATCACGAAGTGACAATATAAAACATGTGAGAACAAATTTGAAATGTCAAGGAAGACACTAAAGATGTACGATTATCTACGGCAGATAGTGCAATTATATGACTCAGCCACACATGTTCTGAAACAAAATAGTGATGAAATGTAAGCGTCTGTATCGCAACATCTAGGCAAATCATTGCACATCTACGCGGCCATAGATACACGAGATACCTCAAAGAAATTGAATCCGACCATCAAACGAGGCGGTGTAAATATAAGAGATCACACTTTTTAGGCAATTAGTTGGGGGCTACGTTGTCAAAATAAACAGAAGAGAAGGTGGTGCCTCTTGCACAGTATACGGAGGAGGGTATGAGCTGTGTGTACGGTGCTCACCCTAATACTTTGTGCAGGATTCAAAGCTACCATAGATCCTATGGTGACAAGATGGACACATAAATTCAAGTTGAAGTGAACTGTAATCGAATTTTGCAAAATTCAGCATCCGCCAAAATATGGTTTGATGTCATTGGCTTCTGTGCAGATTCAACAAAAGGGCGGAATCTGGAGGCCATTTTTCTGTACTGGAAAAGGCCATCAAAATATGAAAAAAAAATATATATATATTTTTAACACTCACCTTACTGTTCACCTCTCGAATCCTCCACTCTTCACTGTCACCTGTCCAGACGTCTCTGCATTTTCAGATCTCTGTCGTTCACGCTGAAATTCCTGGAAGAGTTTTATGTGAAGGCTGAAATTTTTGTGAAGCATAAAAGGCCATCAAAATGTTAAAAAAAAATTTAAAAATTATTTTATTCACCTCTCGGTCCCTCCACTTCTCACCGTCACCTGTCTTCTCCTCTCTGCATTTTCAGATCGTTGCCGCTCATGCTCAAATTCCCGGAAGGGTTTTATGTGAAGGCCGCTATTTTTGTGAAGCGTGAAAGGCCATCAAAATGTAAAAAAAAATACTTATACTTCAACCTGAAGAGCTCTACGCATCCGAGGTCATGGATAATGCCATGATGTTATGATATTTGCCTCCTGTGTATGAGGTCCAGGGAATTGAAGGCAAGTGGCGGCAGTCTGAAGGTGCAACGAGGGCTGGTAAGGTGATGGTGAGGGACGGAGGGGATGCAGAGGTGAGCAGTGAGTATAAGGACTTCTTTTTATAATTTTTTACATATTACGTTTATTATGCTCTGGGGTCCGAAGAGTCGCCAGAGCATAATTAGGGACATTACATTTGCAGAGAATAGGTCGCTGAAAATTAACTTTCCAGGGAAAATGTGCGTGAACACACACATTTGAATTTTGCCTGATCCGCTCATCTCTAGCGTCAAATCCCCAATTACTGTGAATGTTGTACCTCCCAATGGTACTCTGGTGTTTAGAAATATTGGAAAGTCTGATGTCGGATAAGCTGTCACAGATAGTGTACACCATTTAAACATCTTCAATGGAAATGGACACCTTACTAAATGGTAAAAGAGTTGCCAAAGCCTCGTTATTGACATAGAAACACCAAACCAACCATTTTATCAAATTGACTTCAACTGTGACCGGCAGTGAAGCAACTGTTGGCATATTAGGTTAAGTTGTATTATTTATGTCATATTATGTTATGAATTAGATATAAACTATTTTTTTAATGCAAAGTGGTATAATGGCCTTTTGCGCAAATGGCTGCCAAATGATCTGTGACCATAATATGACCATTAATGCAAATAGCTTAGGTTTCTATGGCCAAGGAGGTGCATGCAGCCTTACATCACCAAGCACAATAACAAAGATCGAGTGGAGTGGTGTTATGCTACCACTAGAGTTGAGCATTCCGATACCGCAAGTATTGGGTATCGGCCGATATTCACTGTATCGGAATTCCGATACTTAGTTCCGATATTTTCCATATATCGTATACCGGAATCGGAAGTTCCCATAATTCTTTGAGAGGCAATGTGATTTTAGTCAGCCAATGAGGAATCCTAAGAAGTTTGGGCACATCCTGTAATGCTGCGGTCATGTTAACTAATGGCATGGCTGTGATTGGATGCTGAAATGATGTCAGAATGCACTATAAAAGGCGCCGCCGCCATTTTAGCGTCACTGTGCTGTGAACTCAGTTAGGGACAGAACGCTGCTCTGCTGACTCTGAGGGACAGTTAGAGATTGCGATTTTGTGTACTGTGCTTTAGGCAGGCTAGTTTACCAACCGCTGTGTAAAGCTTCCTTTTGCCTTGCAGTGTTGTTTTAACAGCTCTGTGCAAGGTGTGTGTGTGAGAGTGCAGGTGACGCTGCAGTTTGCTCTGCATCCAACGCTGTTTGTAGGCATCTGCACGTGTCACTCACAGACTCTTTTTTTTTTTCTTTAGTGTAATTCTTGCTGCTCCATTCAATTGAAATTATAGTGTGACGCGCTTCCATCCGTATACAATACATTGGTTGCAAACACTATAGAAGTACAGAAAGGAGCCTTTTAGAGATAGTGAACAGTTGTGTGCAGTGTTCACTCTAGTCTGTGAGGATTTTTTTTTTTTCAGTGCAGATCACGCTCCAGTTAGTTCTTCAACCACTGCTGCTTGTACTCTGCTGAGCGTGTCTCACTGCCTCATCCTTGACATTTTTCTCTAATTGGTGCTGCTCCATTCTATTTAAAAAAAATCAAATCTATTAGTGTGACGTGCTTCCATCCGTATCCAATACATTGGTTGCAAACACTATAGAAGTACACAAAGGAGCCTTTCAGAGATAGTGAACAGTTGTGTGCAGTGTTCACTCTAGTCTGTGAAGTTTTTTTTTTTTTGAGTGCAGATCAAGCTCCAGTTAGTACTTGAACCACTGCTGCTTGTACTATGCTGAGCGTGTGTCACTGCCTCATCCTTGACATTTTTCTCTAATTGGTGCTGCTCCATTCTATTTAAAAAAAAAATGAAATCTATTAGTGTGACGTGCTTCCATCCGTATCCAATACATTGGTTACAAACACTATAGAAGTACACAAAGGAGCCTTTCAGAGATAGTGAACAGTTGTGTGCAGTGTTCACTCTAGTCTGTGAGGTTTTTTTTTTTTGAGTGCAGATCACGCTCCAGTTAGTTCTTAAACCACTGCTGCTTGTACTCTGCTGAACGTGTCTCACTGCCTCATCCTTGACATTTTTCTCTAATTGGTGCTGCTCCATTCTATTTTAAAAAAATCAAATCTATTAGTGTGACGTGCTTCCATCCGTATCCAATACATTGGTTGCAAACAATATAGAAGTACACAAACGGGCCTTTCACAGCTACTGAACAGTTGTGTGCAGTGTTTACTGTACTCAGAGGTTTTCATTTTTGGAGTGCAGATCCCGCTCCAGTTAGTTCTTCAACCACTGCTGCTTGTACTCTGCTGAGCGTGTCTCACTGCCTCATCCTTGACATTTCTCTCTAATTGGTGCTGCTCCATTCTATTTTAAAAAAATCAAATCTATTAGTGTGACGTGCTTCCATCCGTATCCAATACATTGGTTGCAAACAATATAGAAGTACACAAACGGGCCTTTCACAGCTACTGAACAGTTGTGTGCAGTGTTTACTGTAGTCAGAGGTTTTCATTTTTGGAGTGCAGATCCCGCTCCAGTTAGTTCTTCAACCACTGCTGCTTGTACTCTGCTGAGCGTGTCTCACTGCCTCATCCTTGACATTTTTCTCTAATTGGTGCTGCTCCATTCTATTTTAAAAAAATCAAATCTATTAGTGTGACGTGCTTCCATCCGTATCCAATACATTGGTTGCAAACAATATAGAAGTACACAAACGGGCCTTTCACAGCTACTGAACAGTTGTGTGCAGTGTTTACTGTAGTCAGAGGTTTTCATTTTTGGAGTGCAGATCCCGCTCCAGTTAGTTCTTCAACCACTGCTGCTTGTACTCTGCTGAGCGTGTCTCACTGCCTCATCCTTGACATTTTTCTCTAATTGGTGCTGCTCCATTCTATTTAAAAAAAATCAAATCTATTAGTGTGACGTGCTTCCATCCGTATCCAATACATTGGTTGCAAACAATATAGAAGTACACAAACGGGCCTTTCACAGCTACTGAACAGTTGTGTGCAGTGTTTACTGTACTCAGAGGTTTTCATTTTTGGAGTGCACATCCCGCTCCAGTTAGTTCTTCAACCACTGCTGCTTGTACTCTGCTGAGCGTGTCTCACTGCCTCATCCTTGACATTTCTCTCTAATTGGTGCTGCTCCATTCTATTTTAAAAAAATCAAATCTATTAGTGTGACGTGCTTCCATCCGTATCCAATACATTGGTTGCAAACAATATAGAAGTACACAAACGGGCCTTTCACAGCTACTGAACAGTTGTGTGCAGTGTTTACTGTAGTCAGAGGTTTTCATTTTTGGAGTGCAGATCCCGCTCCAGTTAGTTCTTCAACCACTGCTGCTTGTACTCTGCTGAGCGTGTCTCACTGCCTCATCCTTGACATTTTTCTCTAATTGGTGCTGCTCCATTCTATTTTAAAAAAATCAAATCTATTAGTGTGACGTGCTTCCATCCGTATCCAATACATTGGTTGCAAACAATATAGAAGTACACAAACGGGCCTTTCACAGCTACTGAACAGTTGTGTGCAGTGTTTACTGTAGTCAGAGGTTTTCATTTTTGGAGTGCAGATCCCGCTCCAGTTAGTTCTTCAACCACTGCTGCTTGTACTCTGCTGAGCGTGTCTCACTGCCTCATCCTTGACATTTTTCTCTAATTGGTGCTGCTCCATTCTATTTAAAAAAAAATCAAATCTATTAGTGTGACGTGCTTCCATCCGTATCCAATACATTGGTTGCAAACAATATAGAAGTACACAAACGGGCCTTTCACAGCTACTGAACAGTTGTGTGCAGTGTTTACTGTAGTCAGAGGTTTTCATTTTTGGAGTGCACATCCCGCTCCAGTTAGTTCTTCAACCACTGCTGCTTGTACTCTGCTGAGCGTGTCTCACTGCCTCATCCTTGACATTTTTCTCTAATTATTGCTGCTACATTCTATTTCAAATAATTCAAATCTATTAGTGTGACGTGCTTCCGTCCGTATCCAATACATTGGTTGCAAACAATATAGAAGTTCACAAACGGGCCTTTCACAGCTACTGAACAGTTGTGTGCAGTGTTTACTGTAGTCAGAGGTTTTCATTTTTGGAGTGCAGATCCTGCTCCAGTTAGTTCTTCAACCACTGCTGCTTGTACTCTGCTGAGCGTGTCTCACTGCCTCATCCTTGACATTTTTCTCTAATTGTTGCTGCTACATTCTATTTCAAATAATTCAAATCTATTAGTGTGATGCGCTTCCATCCGTATATAATACATTGGTTGCAAACAGCCTTTTTGTTAAGGTACAGTATTATATCGACATTGTACAGGTGTCGCTATTCAGTCTGATAACTAGATATCATTCACCTTTTCTATCAGTTGTCGTTGTTTCAGCAAAACTTGCAGGTATATATTTAGCTATTGTGACTATGCACTATTGACTTTAATAAGGTAATGCATGAGTTTTGTTACCGATTCTCATTTTTACATGATGGACCTTTATGATATGGGTTGTTAAATTTGTAATTAAATATGTATTTTTTGAAATGACACAAATATAAGTAATGTTGAAGAGGACTAGTCCTACATCCATTGTTTGCACAATATTACAGGTGTACATCACGTCCCTTAATCAACAATGGAATATTAAATTTACTTGTATGCTTTTATTTAAAAGCCAAGAACACTGAAGGCTAACCTTCGCACTGCAGCTGTTGTCAAAGTTCAACCCACATTATGCACTTCCAACATTGCAGCATTTGAGGCATGATGTGAGTTGGATTTGTCTAAGTTATGGAGTGACAAGGTTCACCATCAGTACCCTATAGCATAAGTAGGCTTTTGTGTTAGCATTTGTGTTCGACATGTGGATATCTGCAGTAATATGTCACAATTATTTTGTTACAGATTTGTGACAAAGACTAATAATTTTATGGTTTTAAAGGTGACGTTTCACTTGTTTACAGCTTAGAAATAAGGGTGTAGCCTCTTATCTATGTGTAGCAGTAGCCACTTTAACATGTCATGTTTTTTGCAACATGTGTAGCTACCTAGCAGTAATTTTTGCCGGACACACAGCAGGTGAACAGCAGGCGTTACTGAACCCCACAAACACATCAGCGATTGTTTTGATCTGTGCATCCAACACTTCTGAGCAGCAACTGGCAGTGTTGTAGCCCAGGCAGTAGAGTTCAGGTGGTAGAAAGATGAACATAACAGGAGACATGGATAACGTTGCCAACCAGTTATTTAATCTGAAACCGGACAGGCAAATTCATGCGAGATCCATACCTTGTTCATTTTCAGAAAGTAAGCCGGTCTACATTATCAGAGGATAGTCGCATGCTACGGTCTGTTAGTACACCACCTGCAGCACTAAAGAAGCGCTCCGATAATACACTGGCAGCAGGGCAAGCCAGCACCTCCAATGCATACTGGCTAAGCTCTGGCCATGTATCCAGCTTAGAGACCCAAAACTTGAATGGGGAAGAGACATCTGGGAGTACACTGAGAGGCCAAGACATGTAGTCTGTCACCATCTTACGGAAACTTTGCCTCCTGCTGACTGGAGCCGTCTCGGATGGTGTAGACATTGGTGGCGCTGCCACAAAACTTCGCCACATTTGGAACATACTGGTCTTGCTGTTGGGAATGTGCTAGAAATGAATTCTGAGCAGAAGCTCCCTCTGGT
The DNA here is from genome assembly GCA_033576555.1 of Oophaga sylvatica. Classification (NCBI taxonomy): domain Eukaryota; kingdom Metazoa; phylum Chordata; class Amphibia; order Anura; family Dendrobatidae; genus Oophaga; species Oophaga sylvatica. The sequence goes on along the minus strand of JARQOD010000005.1, from coordinate 33,657,703 downwards.
GGTTACAAACAGTACTGAACTATCCAATGAAGATTGTGAAGATTGGAGATCAGGTGTTACTGACTGGTGTTATATAAGGGAGGTTCCCTCCCATCAGGGTTGACGGTGATCAATTGTTCTGGTCTCATCTTTGATTCCTGTACACTTTGTAGCTTGCTGTTTCGTGCCTGCATCTTTTTCTAACAGATAAGACATTTTCTTCTTTTAGTTTTTTGTGTTTTTTTTGGCATTTTGTCCTGCACTTCTGTGGGGGTCTGCCGGGTCCCCTTGGGGGGCTTGTGCTCCTCTCAGTTTAGTTCAGCCACTGTTGTTTGTTTATTTTCCTTTTCCACTTTTTTCTGTGGCTGCTGTTTAGTTTTTGTTACACCAGAGAACTAATTTAGGTGCTAGAGGTCGTGTCATCTTAGGTGTTTCTGTAATTAGTACAGTTGGTATTTTTCAGTATTTTTTGTGATTGCATAAAGTGCCCTTCCTATCCTTTTCTATTTATGAAGTTTGAGCCCCAACGTTTGCTCATACTATTTTCTGTCTGTGTCAGTATTTCTTCTTGTCTAACCGCCATTACATGTTTGGGGGCTTTCTATGTTCTTTGTGGATCTGCTCCGGGGCAGATAGCTTTACTCTTTCTATCTTTAGGTGTAGTTAGCTTCTCAGGCTGTGACGAGGCGTCTAGGACCAACGTAGGTACGCTCCACGGCTGCCTTTAGTTGTGGTGGTTAGTCAGGGTACTGCAATCCCATAGATTCCAACCTCTCTGATGTATTGCCTTTTTTGCCTGCTCTCCTCAGCTACCAAATCATAACATCTTGCCCTGTGCAGAGGCGCTGCTTGTGCTCCCTCTTGTTGCAGAGCTGTCTCCACTGCCTCGACGCACAAGCTGCTTTGTAAAGCAGAAGTAGCAGCAGTGCTCTCGGCTGGAATGGAGAACATTATGGATTGCACCAGTGTGTCTTGGTACTCCCGCATTTTACGCTCCCGGTTCAACGATGTGATGAGGCTTTGTAAGTTGTCCCGGTACCGAGGGTCTAGGAGGGTGGACACACAATAATCAGACGTGGTGAGAATGTGGGCGATGCGGCGGTCGTTTCTCAGGCACTGCAGCATGAAATCAACCATGTGCTGCAGACTCCCAACTGGCCAAGAAATGCTGTCCCCTGCAAGAGGCGTCATCTCTGCCTGCTCTGCATCACCCCACCCTCGCTATACATACTGACTAGAGCGTTGTGTACCTCCCTCTGGAGCGATGTCTTCCTCCTCCATTGACTCCTCCTCATCCTCCTCACAAAGTGAGCCCTGTCCAGCCCTTTGTGAGGAACCACGTTGCGCTGACTGTCCAGAAGGTGACGGAATTTGTGACTCCTCATCCTCCACCTCTTCCAAAACCTCATCCCTTAGTGCTTGCATTGTTTTTTGAAACAGGCAGATAAGGGGGACAGTCAGGCTGACTAGTGCATCATCTGCACTCGCTATCCGCGTTGACTCATCAAACGCACGCAAAACGTGGCAGATGTCCTTCATAGAGTCCTTCGCCAGTCCTTACACTGGCTGCCCATTCATTATAGTATCCAATTCAAAGTACTGGTTGTCACCCACAAAGGTCTCCACAGTGCAGCACCCCCCTACATCTCCTCCTCATTTCTATCTATCGGCCTAACCGACTGCTGCGCTCTGCAAACTTCGACTAATCTCTGCACTAATCCGTACCTCCCACTCCCGACTACAAGACTTCTCCCGTGCTGCGCCAATCCTCTGGAATGCTCTACCCCAAGAAATTAGGACTATCCGCAATTAGCATGGTTTCAGGCGCTTCCTCAAAACACATTTGTTCAGAGCGACCTATCACATTCACTAATTAAGTCATTCTATGTGTAAGTCTGTCTGTGTAGCCCATTCACTATCTCCATCCATCCATCACTCCCTCAAAATGGCTGGACCATCATTGTAAATACACCATTGTATATAAACACCTGTAGTTTGTATCTCCCCCACCTCATTGTAGATTGTAAGCTGTCACGAGCAGGGGCGGCTTATATTGCTTTAATTATTGTATTGTTAACGTTGTTACTTATGACTTGTGTTCTGAAACTGTTAAACTGTAAAGCGCTGCGGAATATGTTGGCGCTATATAAATAAAGATTATTATTATTATAGAGGTCCAGTCAGTAGTGGTGAAGTGTGAACGGCGCAAATTGCGAGTTGATTGCGCCTGATGCAGCTGATACTCCATTACTGTTGGCTGCTGCTCACACAACCGCTCCAACATATGTAACGTGGAATTCCACCTGGTGGGTACGTCACATATGATGCGATGTTCAGGAAGGCGAAATCTGCGTTGCAGAGCTGCAATCAGCGATCTGGCCATGCTGGAACGTCGCAAGTGAGCGCACTCTAGGCGGACCTTGTGCAGCAGTGCATCAAGATCCGGATAGTCCCTCCAAAAACTCTGCACGACCAAGTTGAGCACATGTGACAGACATGGTATGTGAGTGAGGTTGCCAAGGCCCAGAGCTGCCACCAGATTTTGGCCATTGTCACACACTACCAAGCCTAGCTGGAGATTCGCTGCCAAAAACCACACGTCGCTCTCCTGCTTGATGGCATTCCAGAGCTCCTGCGCTGTGTGGCTTTGATTCCCCATGGAAATTAATTTCAGGACGGCCTGTTGACGTTTGGACACGGCTGTGCTCATATCGGTCGCAACAGGTAACCGTTCACGGGTCCATGTGGAGGTAGACCGTGACGGCTCCTGCAGCGATGATTCTGAGGAACTGGAGTAGGAGGAGGAGTCAATGTGTACAGACTTGATTCCTGCAATCCTTGGAGTTGGCAGAACACGTACAGCGCCACTCGCAAGATCAGTATCCGACTCCACAACATTGACCCAATGGGCAGTGAGGGAAAGGTATCGTCCCTGGCCATGGGTGTTAGAACCCTCTTGTTAGGTTTTGTTTCAGTTTGCTGGTCACATGACCTTTTTTCCCTATTTAGTCTGGCTCCGCCCTTCTGGCTTTGCTTGACTTCATTGTATTATCTACTGTTAAGCTAGCCGGGTGCTTAGGTGCCTTACTCAGTCAGTTTTGCTTGATGTTAGGATCTCAAAGTATTTTGTTTTCTGTTTAATTATCCCTGCTACAATTTCTGTTAGGAGGTGTCCACCTTTTCTCCCAGTCCCTAGATCTTGTAGGGATTCCTCCCTCGCAACTATAGGTCTTCGTTCAGACTAGCTGAGGACTTTAGCGGGTCTGGTCGCAGGATCAGGTTCCCCGTTACATCGTAGGGATTCAGCTTAGTTCTATTGTAGGGACAGAATTCCCTTATTTCCTTAGTGGTTGTAGCAGATCATAACAATGGGTACTGGTCCACGCATCGGTGGTCAGGTGGACCTTGCTACTGATGGCGTTCAGTAGCACATGTTTAATTTTTCCCTCAACATGCTTTTGCAGACCAGGGACGGCTTGCCTGCTGAAATGAAATTGGCTTGGCACATTGTATTGTGGGACTGACAATGATATTAAGTTACGGAAACTGTCTCCACCAGCCTGAATGACAGCATTTCAAGGGACAGGAGTTTTGCAATGCCAGCATTCAGAGCCTGTGCTGGTGGATGGTTTGCCGAGTATGGCCGTCTTTTATCCCATGCCTGTGCTACCGATGGCTGTTTTGTGGCCTGGGAGTGTGAGGATGACAGGGAACTTGCTGCTGTGGGTGGAATAACACTTTGTCTCTGGACAACAGTGACCGCGGTTCTTCCATGGCGATCCTGTGAGGAAGCCGAACCAGCTGTGTGTGAGCTCGATGAAGAGGCTTCAACATGACCTGAAGATGTAGGTGCTGCTGTAGGTTGGCCTACATCTCCAGTGTGTCTTTGTAACTCAACTACGTGCTTTGTCCGCACATGTTTCCACATATTAGTGATATTGAGGTTACTGACACTTTTACCTATTTTTAATTTTTGATTACACAGCTTGCATTTGACATAGCAAATATGATCTGCAAGTGTGTCAAAAAAGGACCACGCAGTGCAAGTCCTGGGAGCGCACGTTTTGACTTTTGGAAGACAACTGCTCCGAACAGGTGCCAAACTGGAGGCTACAGGCAACCGAGTCTGCAGCCTAACTCTCCCTCCTGTTTGTACCTTTGGGGCAATGTCTTCCTCTATCTTCCTTCTATCACTAACCACTTCTCTAGGCCTCTCACAGCTTTCAACCAAAGTACTGGTTCTCAGCCACAAAGCTATCCACAGTGCAGCACCCCCCTACATCTCCTCCCTCATTTCTATCTATCGGCCTAACCGACTGCTGCGCTCTGCAAACGACTTTCGACTAACCTCTGTCTGCACTAATCCGTACCTCCCACTCCCGAATCCAAGACTTCTCCCGCGCTGCGCCAATCCTCTGGAATGCTGTACCCCAAGAAATTATGACTATCCACAATTTGCATGGTTTCAGGCGCTCCCTCAAAACACATTTGTTCAGAGCGGCCTATCACATTCACTAATCAAAGTCATTCTATGTATTCTGTGTAAGTGTGTGTGTGTGTGTCTAGCCCATTCACTATCTCCATCCCTCACTCCCTTAAGATGGCTGGACCATCATTGTAAATGCACCATTGTATATAAACACCTATAGTTTGTATCTCCCCCACCTCATTGTAGATTGTAAGCTGTCACGAGCAGGGGCGACTTATTTTGCTTAAATTATTGTATTGTTAACGTTGTTACTTATGACTTGTGTTCTGAAACTGCTAAACTGTAAAGCGCTGCGGAATATGATGGCGCTATATAAATTAATATTATTATTATTATTAGTAGTATTCCTCTGAGCTGCTCCCACCACCTTCCTGTTCCTCACGCCATGTTGGGTCTTGGACCTCATCATCTCCACTACCCTCTTCCAACACCTGCTGCTGTTGGGTGGTCTGGCCAGCACCATGCTCAACAGAAACTGGCACCTGAGTCTCATCATCATCAGATGCGTTCTGCGGTGTGCTGACCATCGGCACTGTCTCACCCGCCTCTTCAGATTCAGAGAGACACAGCTGTTGCGCATCACTGCATACTCCCTCTTCTTCACCTTCCAGAATGCTGCTTGGCTGGGCCCCTGTTTGCAAGCCAACAGATTCTGAGAACAGAAGCAGACACTCAGCTGGCTCCTGTACAGAACTCTGTGACTGCCTGGGCAATTTGGCAGGCGGTGAAGAGACAGATGGTTGCTCAACAGTGCTGTGGTCCTGAGAGGAGGTGGAAGCAATTGAAGTTGATGCATTGGCTGACATCCAACCAACAACGGCTTCAATTTGTTCTTCCCGCAGCAGGGGGGTACGCTGACCTCCTACAAAAGTGCGCATAAAGGAACGCTCACGGGGAAAACTGGTGGATGCTGTGTCACTGGGGGCGGCAGCAGCCACAGAATCCCAACGTCCTCTCCCTGCTGAAACTACACGATCACGTGCCTTACTCCCTGCCTTCTTCATCTTGGTAGATTGATAAAGAAAGTCTGAAAAGTTATAAGGCCTAAGTGTGGTTATTCCGCAGAGACTGCAGTGAACACTGCACACAACTGTTCACTACCCAACGCGTCACAGCAGGAAGGCAGTCTGTGCGTCCAAACAAAGGCGCAAGCATACATGCACGTACCCTGTTTATAAAGCTATATAAAAAAAATTATGTAGTAGTGACGCACACTTTATTGAGGTACAGTATTACATGGCCATTCACCATCTGTGGCTATGCAGTCTCATCTATATATACCTTATCTATCCGTTGTCATGCTTGCAAGTCCACAGTCAGGCATAAATAGCAATTTGCACTATGCACTTTTTAAAGGTTATGTTTGTTAATAAAAATGATTATTGGCACATATTATGAGTATTACATGATGGAAATTGCATAATTGTTATAAACTGTTTAGTGACATTATTCAGCAAATGTAACATTTTATTAATGTCACAGATAACTTGTAATGCTGATGATGTTTTGAAGTCAGACATTCATTGTCTATACAATAAAAATGGTGTACATACTGTTACTTATCCATCATTAATGGATTCAGATATGTACTTGTATGCTTTTATGTACAACCGTATAGCAGATTCCTTAACTAATTTATTTTGTGGTTTGCATTGCTGTTAAACATGTTAATGTATGCGTTTATGTTTGTCAATTCTTTATTTATCTCGATATTTTTTTAACTGAAATCATCATCTTATGGTAGTAAAGCTTATCTTTCTCTTGTTTTGAGTATAGACATTTAAAATTGACACGTAACAAGGAAAATACTTGATCTACTATTTAAACATCCTCCTTGACCCTGGGCTCCAACACCGCCAGTTGTTGCCTAGAAGTGCTGTTAGCACAGTCAACACTTGCTCTGTGTTACTGGGGTTCAGTAACACAGCTGTTCCCTGCTGTGTGTACGTCAAAAAGTCCTGCTGCCTCCACCTGTCCTCCTCTATCCCTGGGCTCCAACACTGCCAGTTGTTGCCTGGAAGTGCTGTTAGCACAGTCAACACTTGCTCCTGTGTTACTGGGGTTCAGTAACACCAGCTGTTCCCCTGCTGTGTGTACGTCAAAAAGTCCTGCTGCCTCCACCCTGTCCTCCTCTCATCCCTGGGCTCCAACACCGCCAGTTGTTGCCTGTAAGTGCTGTTAGCACAGTCAACACTTGCTCCTGTGTTACTTGGGTTCAGTAACACCAGCTGTTCCCTGCTGTGTGTACGTCAAAAAGTCCTGCTGCCTCCACCCTGTCCTCCTCTCATCCCTGGGCTCCAACACCGCCAGTTGTTGCCTGGAAGTGCTGTTAGCACAGTCAACACTTGCTCCTGTGTTACTGGGGTTCAGTAACACCAGCTGTTCCCCTGCTGTGTGTACGTCAAAAAGTCCTGCTGCCTCCACCCTGTCCTCCTCTCATCCCTGGGCTCCAACACCGCCAGTTGTTGCCTGTAAGTGCTGTTAGCACAGTCAACACTTGCTCCTGTGTTACTGGGGTTCAGTAACACCAGCTGTTCCCCTGCTGTGTGTACGTCAAAAAGTCCTGCTGCCTCCACCCTGTTCTCCTCTCATCCCTGGGCTCCAACACCGCCAGTTGTTGCCTGAAGTGCTGTTAGCACAGTCAACACTTGCTCCTGTGTTACTGGGGTTCAGTAACACCAGCTGTTCCCCTGCTGTGTGTACGTCAAAAAGTCCTGCTGCCTCCACCCTGTTCTCCTCTCATCCCTGGGCTCCAACACCGCCAGTTGTTGCCTGGAAGTGCTGTTAGCACAGTCAACACTTGCTCCTGTGTTACTGGGGTTCAGTAACACCAGCTTTCCCCTGCTGTGTGTACTCAAAAAGTCCTGCTGCCTCCACCCTGTCCTCCTCTCATCCCTGGGCTCCAACACCGCCAGTTGTTGCCTGTAAGTGCTGTTAGCACAGTCAACACTTGCTCCTGTGTTACTGGGGTTCAGTAACACCAGCTTTTCCCCTGCTGTGTGTACGCAAAAAGTCCTGCTGCCTCCACCCTGTTCTCTCTCTCATCCCTGGGCTCCAACACCGCCAGTTGTTGCTCGGAAGTACTTGCACGTACGACTCTGCCCAGCCTGGTTACAGCACACAGCTGTTTCCCTGCAGTGTCAAAGTCCATTAGCCTCCAATGTTCTCCTTCGATTGTGCATCTGGTTAGCGACCTATGTGCCTGAGTTTGGTCAGTCACCTTCTTGTTACTGGGCAGTAACCAGCTTTTCCCTGTGTGTCATCAAAAGTCCGCTGCCTCCACCCGTCCTCCTCATCCGGGCTCCAACACCGCCATTGTGCTGAATGCTTAGCACAGTCAAACTTGCCCTGTACTGGGGTTCAGTAACACTTTCCTGCTGTGTTACGGCAAAATCTGCTGCCCCACCGTTCTCTTTCATCCTGGTCACACCGCAGTTGTTGCTCGAAACTTGCACGGTACTGACTCCTGCCCAGCCTGGTTACAGCACGACAGCTTTTCTGGCAGTGTCAACGTCAATTAGCCTCCAATAAGTTGTCCTGTCGTGTTGCATTCTGGTTAGTCGACTATATGGTGCCTGCAGTTTTGGTCATTCCTATGTGTGCTGTGGGATATGTAAATAAAGGCTGTTTCCGTTGTGACAATAGGACAAGCACCCACTGTAGGACTGTGTGATTCGGTAACTGTGGACGGCTTGCGGCCTGTCAACTTACATTTTCATGGGTGCCTTATGGTACCCGTCCGGGTTCCAGTACCGTCAACTGGTTCTCCGCAGTGCCTTTGGCCTAGGTGCCTCCATCTCGGTATCCGAGTTCCAGCAACGTCTGCTGGTCCTTGGTAGTGCTTTGGAGCACAGGTACCTCCTGCTTAGTAACCGTGTCCCAGTAACGTCAGCTGGTCCTCGGTTGTGCCATTGGCTCTTTTCCTTCTGCTGCCCCTCCGGGTTCCAGCACAGTCTGCTGGTCCTCGTTACTTGCATTGGCTCTTGTACTTTCTGCTACCCGTCCGGGTTCCAGTACCGTCAACTGGTTCTCCGCAGTGCCTTTGGCCTAGGTGCCTCCATCTCGGTATCCGAGTTCCAGCAACGTCTGCTGGTCCTTGGTAGTGCTTTGGAGCACAGGTACCTCCTGCTTAGTAACCGTGTCCCAGTAACGTCAGCTGGTCCTCGGTTGTGCCATTGGCTCTTTTCCTTCTGCTGCCCCTCCGGGTTCCAGTAACGTCAGCTGGTTCTCGGAAGTTAGTCAGCCTTCTTGTACCTTCAGCTACATTTACAAGTTGTAGATTTTTTAAATGTTTTTTTGGGTAATCACTCTGGATCTCCAACAATGAAGACGACGACCCTGATGACCACCCCGAAGAAGATGACGACCACAAGGACGACGAGCATCAAGCCAACCAGCCTGAACACCATCACAAAGAAGAAATAAAAGATTACCCAGAAGAACATCACCAACAGGACAAAGAAAGTTAAGACAAACTACAAGATACAGAAAAAGAGACAGAAGAACAATAAGCAGAAGATCAAAAAGCAGAAGAACATTAAGTATAAGACCAAAATGAAGAGCAAAATATATGCTCTAAATTATAAGCAGAAGAAGACTAAGCAGTGTATGGGGGTGAGTCCGTTCCTCCTCGTGGTGCCCCTGGAAAATGCCTGCTGCTGCAGGCTAAACTGAACACGGACAAATACTGTTGTAATTTAAATCTTTTGTGACAGCAAGAACGGAAGGATGAAAAATTCATACTTTTACAGATTACAAGTACAGGAATCTCTGTCACAAATAAGAATATGATGAAGAAGATGAAGATGAAGTAGAATATGAAGAATAATAATAGTTTAATAAGAACAATATGAGTAATGTTAACAAAAAGATGAATAGCAAGAAGTTTAAGAAGAAGATAAAGAAGGTGAAGATGAAGAATAATTTGATGAAAAAGATGATGCTGCTGAAGATTATGAAGGAGAAAGTGTGTCAAAAGTTAAAAAGGTGAAGAGCATGGAAGTTGTGAAATATACATATTTGCCAAAATAGAAAAAACATTAACAACATTGTCAATTTCTTCGTCAATCCGAACATCTTTAAAAAAAAAAATATTAATGCTATTCCATTTGATTGGGTTAAACATCTATGCCTTTAATGTCTCCTCAACCTCCCCCAATACATTCTACATTACTCTTTGTTGTTTTCCTTCATGTACAATTAACCAACAAGGCAAGAATGGTTTTTTTTTAATTCCGATATTTTGTACATTGGATTTCCGGTATCGGTATCGGGTATCGCCGATATTTTTTGGGTATCGGCGATACCATTCCGATTCCGATACTTTTGGATATCGGAAAGTATCGCTCAACTCTAGCCACCACCATTGGACTCTGGAGCAGTGGAAATATGTTTTGTGGTGTGATGAATCATGATTTCTATCAGGCAGAATGATAGATGAGTCTGATTTTAGCGAATGTAAGAAGAGTGTTAACAGAAAAGTTTGGTGTAGGAGGGAAAAAGCTATGGGGTTATTTTTTTTCAGTGGTCGGCCCAAGCCTCTTACTTTTAGTGAAGGGAAATTTTTCCTATTCAGTTTTATAAATGCCTTTTTCTTTTCCAGCATGATTGTGCCCAGTGCAGAAAGCAAGGTCTATAAAAGCATGGTTGAGCGAGTCTGGTGTGGAAGCACATGACCAATCACAGAAATTTTGACTTCAGTCCCATGCAACACCTTTGGGATGAACTAAAACAGAGATTGTGAACCTCACCTTCTCATCCAATTAATTATTAATGTCTTTGTATTTAGAATGAGAGATCAAAAAAGCGTCTCTTTTAGGTGTTTAATGTGTGCAGAATATGATTCATTTTATTATTGAACAACTCCAGCGCTGTTGGTCAGTCCAAAAGGTTAATAAACCTGAAACCCAAATAATTAAGGCTAGTTTCACACCAGCGTTCGGCAGGGCTGCAAAGGGATGCGTAGTTCCTCCATTAAGCCCAACCCACTGCCGCACCTCTTCCTTCAGCTCCGCCTAGGTCGGCATGCGTCCTGCGTACCCTATCTTTAATATTGGGTACGCAGGCCCAATTTAAAAAAATAATTAAAAAAATTAATATTTATTCTATCACTAAATAAATATTTGAATTAAAAAAATCTAAACAATAAAAGTACACATATTTGGTATTGCCACGTCCGTAACGACCTGACCTATAAAACTGACCCACTAGTCAACCCCTTTAGTGAATACCATTAGAAAAAAAACAAGGCAAAAATCGATGCTTTATCATCATACCGCCGAACAAAACGTGGAATAACACTCGATCAAAAAGACGGATATAAATAAACGCTGAAAACGTCATCTTGTTTTGCAAAAAATGAGCTGCCAAACAGCGTCATCAGCGAAAAAATAAAAAAGTTATAGCTCTCAGAATAAAGCGATGCAAAAATAATTATTTTTTCTATCAAATAGTTTTTATTACATAAAAGCGCCAAAACATAAAAAATGATTTAAATGAGGTATAGCTGTAATCGTACTGACCCAAAGAATAAAACTTCCTTATCAATTTTACCACACGCGGAACAGTGTAAACGCCCCCCAAAAGAAATTCATGAACTGATGGTTTTTGCTCATTCTGTCTCCCAAAAATCGTAATAGAAAGCGATCAAAAAATGTCATGTGCCCGAAAATGGTACCAATAAAAACGTCAACTTGTCCCACAAAAAACAAGACCTCACATGACTCTGTGGGCCAAAATATTGAAAAATTATAGCTCTCAAAATGTGGTGATTAGAAATGAGCGACTTTGCCTTTTTTCGGGTCGAGTCGAGTTTCGTGAAACCCAACTTTCTCAAAAGTCGAGTCGAATGAAGTCGGCCGACTAACGGAAATGGTCGGGTTGAAGTCGAAAATCCGACCCCAATGCAAGTCAATGGGGAATAAATTGCCCCCTTATCACAGTCAGGCAGCCTACTAATCAGATGTGATGCTCCACACAAGCAATTTGTACACTGTCACTGGCAGGCAGCTCCGCTACTCCACCAAATTAATTGCCCCCTTATCACAGGCAGGCAGCCTACTAATCATATCTGATGCTCCACACAAGCAATTTCTACAGGGTCACTGGCAGGCAGGCAGCCTAAGAACCAGCATTGCTGCACACAGCAAAATCCTCCCCTCTCACTGCACAGTCACTGTACAGCTAATCACTATCAGCAGAAAGTAATTTTTTTTTAGGCCCTGCCTAACGCTCTCCCTGCTCAGACGCACAGCCAGCAACCTTCCCCTACACTGAGTTCGGCAGATGTAAAATGGATGTTGGCGCTGAGGGATTTTATATGCACTGTGACGCCACTGAAAGCCAGCCAATCACTGCAATGCCCTTCTCTAAGATGGTGCAGGCCGCTGCCTATGTCATCCCGTTGCCCACAGCCTGCGTCCTTGCTCATTGGCCGAGAAAAGGCGCTTAAAGTGTAGGGGAAAGCCGACTCCAGCAAAATGGTCGCCGAACACGTGACCGAACTCACTCCATGGTCGGGTTTCGTTTCATGAAACCCGACTTTGGCGAAAATCGGCGACTTTTGAAAATCAGCGACCTGTTTCGCTCAACTCTAGTGGTGATGCAAAAACAATTTTTTGCAATAAAAAGCGTCTTTTAGTGTATGACAGCTGACAAATATAATAACTCGCTATAAAAACCTTCTATAAATAGTAAATCAAACCCCCATTTATCACCCCCCATAGTTAGGGAAAAATAATAAATTAAAAAAAGTATTTATTTCCATTTTCCCATTAGGGTTAGGGTTAGGCTTGGGGCTAAAGTTAGGGTTAGGGTTGGGACTAAAGTTAGTGTTAGGGTTGGGGCTAAAGTTAGGGTTAGGTTTGGGGCTAAATTTAGGGTTAGTGCTAAACTTAGGGATAGCGTTGGAGCTAAAGTTAGGGTCAGGGTTAGGTGCTAAAGTTAGGGTTAGGGTTCTGGTAGAGGCTAAAGTTAGGGTTAGGGTTGGGGCTAGAGTTGGGGTTAGGGTTTGGATTACAGTTATGGTTGTGATTAGGATTAGGGTTGGGATTAAGGTTAGGGTTGGGATTAGGATTAGGGTTGGTATTAGGGTTAGGGGTGTGTTAGGGTTAGAGGTGTGTTATGGTTAGGTTTGTGGTTAGAGTTATGGTTAGGGTTGGAAGTAAGGTTAGGGGTGTGTTGAGGTTAGGATTGGAGTTAGAATTGGGGGGTTTACACTGTATAATATACGCTATGGGCGCACTGCAAGGTAAGACAATCAATATAGGGGGTGCAAAACAGTGGTCAACTGAGTAATGAACAAGGAGAAGATAAGGATGACCACCAGAAATTAGGCACACCACCATATGCAATATAATTAGAAAATACTTTATTTGGCAAAAAAACTATTAAAAACATTAAAAACAGTGAAGAAACGCCCGCATGTGCCCTGCTACACCAGGGTCAGTAATGTATGACCAAACACATAATTTATACCATCCTACAAAGAGATTAGTGAATAAATGATAGCATGATGACATGGTGACACATCAGAGGCTTTTCAAACTCGAAATGGCGTCCGATCTCAATTCCAGCTAATTTTGCGTTGAAAAGTCAAACGGCGCTCCTTCCCTTCCGAGCTCTGCCATGCGCCCGAACAGTGGTCCACCCCCACATATGAGGTATCAGTGTACTCAGGACAAATTGCACAACAACTTTTGTGGTCCAATTTCTCCTGTTATGCTTGGTAAAATAAAGCAAATTGGATCTGAAGTAAATTTTTTGTGTAAAAAAAGTTAAATGTTCTTTTTTTTAGAAACATTCCAAAATTTCCAGTGAAGCACCTGAAGGGTTAATGAACTTATTGAATGTGGTTTTGAGCACATTCAGGGGTGCAGAATGGTGTCACTTTTGGGTATTTTCTATCATACAGACCCCTCAAAGTGACTTCAAATGTGATGTGGTCCCTAAAAAAAAATGGTTTTGTGAAAATGAGAAATCGCTGTTTAACTTTTAACCCTTATAACTTCCTAACAAAAAAAAAAAAAGGTCCCAAATTGTGCTGATGTAGACATGTGGGAAATGTTACTTATTAAGTATTTTGTGTGACATATCTCTGTGATTTTAGGGCATGAAAACTCAAAGTTGGAAAATTGCGAAATTTTCAAAATTTTTGCCAAATTTCCATTTTTTTCACAAATAAACGCAGATCATAGCAAAGAAATTTTACCACTTTCATGAAGTTCAAAATGTCACGAGAAAGCAATGTCAGAATCACGGTATTTTTGGTTCCAAAATTGTGCTGATGTAAAGTAGACATGTGGGAAATGTTACTTATTAACTATTTTGTGCGATATAACTCTCTGATTTAAGGACATAAAAATTAAAAGTTTGAAAATTGTGAAATTTTTAAATTTTTTGCCAAATTTCCATTTTTTCACAAATAAATGCAAGTTATATCAAATAAATTTTACCACCAACGTGAAATACAATATGTTATGAAAAAAGAGTCTCAGAATCGCCAAGATCCGTTGAAGCGTTCCAGAGTAATAGCCTCATAAAAAGACAGTGGTCAGAATTGTACTAATTGGCCTGGTCATTAACGTGCAAACCACCCTCGGAGATAAAGGGGTTAATCTGTTGATAGAGATGAGTGGATCAGGCAAGATTCAAATTCACCTGTTCGCATGGCTTTTCCTGGGCAATTTGGTAAAAGCAGAAGATACTTTACCCAAATTTAAAGTCCCTCGCCACATCTTCAGCCAGTGCTCGTTTTGGAATCTTTGGTTGCGCCCGATGTCTTGGTGTTATGGCGCCTGGGAAGGTTCTGTGAAAGTGTGCAGTAGGTCAACAGCGTGCAGTAGAATTCAATTCCACTCTAATTTATTCACACATCTTTATCTATTGACGATCAACTTTTTTTTAACACCAACATAGACCCCCAGAAATTGTTCATAGAGATGTCTGTTTGCCTTCACCATAAACCTCCCATGTAAGAAGGGTCCACAAGTTCTCAGTAGGGTTTAGGTCAGTTGAGGAAGGGGCAGGGTCATTATTCTTTCATCTTTTAGGCCTTTACTGCCAGCCGAGCAGTGGAGACTTTAATTCTGTGATGGAGAATTGTCCTGCAAAACATTCAGGGTTTTCTTGAAAGGCGTAGACTTTCTCCTGTACCTCTGCTTGAAGAAAGTAACTTCTAAACACTGGCAGTATGTTTGGGAGTTGATTTTGAGTGTATCTTCAACGCAAAAAGGTCCAGCTAGTTCATCTTTAATGATACCAGCCAATGGCGGTACCACACCTCCACTTTGCTGGCGTTAGAGTAGAAGTGGTGGTCGGTGCCCGTTACTGATCTAGCCACTGGCCCATCCATCTGGTCCATCAAGTCACTCTCATCTCATCAGTCCATAAAACCTGTGAACAATCTGTCTTCGCATAATTGTTGTCCAAGTCTTGACATTTCACCTTCATTGTTTTGTTCAGTAGTGGTCGGTTTCAGCCTCATTACCTCGGCCATGTCTCTGAGTATTGAACACCTTGTACTTCTGCGTCCTACTAAATGGTAGTCGAGTTTCAGCCTTCCTTTCCTCAGCCATGTCTCTGAGAACTGATCAGCTTCTGGGCCACCCGGGAGATTGCAGTTCTGGAACATGACAGCACTGGAGGATAATGGCTTCCTGGTCACTTCACATTTGATTCTTCTCCAATCTTTGGCAGTAAATGTGCATCTTTTTTTCTCAATATGATTTTTGGGATCCTGTTGACTGTTTGCAACATAACTTTTGATGGTTCTGTGATGACACCCCATTATCTTAGCAGTCTCTTTATGATTTGTAACAATTTTTGACTTTTCAGAGTCAGTTCAATCTCTTTTTTTGGCCCATTTTGCCTGCCCAATAATTCTGTTCACTTTGATAAAGAGCGTAGTATCCTTAGGTCGTACCTCCCTCATTACACAAATATACATCAACTGATCTGCTTCATCCAATAAATATCAAAATTATACAGATTGTAGTTGGAAAATCTGCCAAAAAATTATAATATGGTCAAAATACTTCCCATACTCCAGTTCTCACGGTCGCCCAATATATCGTGTTTTCTGGCTTTTCTTACGATTTCTCAGGTGAGAGAACCTGTGACACTTGCTGATACCTTGATAATAATTCCATCTCCTGTGCAATACTAAGGAATTCCTGAAAACATAATCTGTTGGTGTTTGAGGAAGAACTTAGCCCTGCCAGAGCCATGGGCGCGGTGACCCATTACTCAGCTATGTAGGGCAAGGCATGGGTTGAACAGTTTAGATGAGGTGGAAATTAAGTGGGGTAAAGAGTTCAAGGGGAGGAGATGGAGGGTGAATGGTAAAAGAGTGGGGCTATAAAAAATTGTGAAAGGATGGTGGCCACCTAAGAGGCACATAGGCGCAACTGTGTAAAGGTCCTGCCCACCCGCCCTGTTAATTTTTGATTACGGGTAAGTTAATGTACTTAATATAAATATGGCTGGTTTGTTTTGGTCGGCGGGCGTCGAGGAGGGGGTTCTTGAAGTTGGTGACAAAAAATGTAGTGGGAGGTTATACATTGTGTAGATGGTAACGTCTTATTGGTTTTGTAATTTTGGTAAGTTCCTGGTGGATTTTGGGCTCTTCACGGTGGGGTCTGTGTAGCCCAGCTATGCAGGCACACATAAAGTCCAGGAGAGTGCACAGGAAGGTAACAGCAACGCTTGATATTCATTCACTGTCACTCACACTTTCAGACACACCCATCTGAGATATAAGGGGGAGTGACACGTGGCAGAGGAGTCTAGCTTCCTGTCTTCGGACAGTGTAGTGGTAAGGGAGTCAGATCTTGAGGAAGCAGTGTTCAGTCGTACTTCAGTCTGTTAGCTTCTGTCTAAGGACAGAGCAGCCATTCAGTCTCGGTCCAGTCTGGACTTTGGAGGAAACTGAGAGCTGTGCAGCGAGCTCTGGATGAAGCTGACATTATTCCACAACTGCCACAAGTGCTTATGTTAAAAGCGGGAAGCAGGGCGAAGGGCACAGTGGAGAAGATAGAGAAGTGCTACAGGTATTGGATAGCCTGCACTAAATTGCCGGACACCGGAGTCCGAGGCGTTGCTACAGCTTCAAGCTTAGTAACAAGATTACCGGAGGCATCTGGACTACAGGTCGCAGAGAGCAGCCCTCAGTGTCAATACGTAACCGGAGTCAGGTGGAACAGGGACTTTGAGTCAAGTGCACGACAAAAGTAAGGACTTAGTTTCATCACTTAGAAGGCTCCACCACAACGTTGGCCGGGCAGTACAGCTATTGAGAGAGCTGGAGATTCAGAGTTAACTTCGCTTCAGGCAAGTTGGACTCACATCCATATTGAAGTTAAGGAGGCCTCTAACCTGCTCAGCTGTTACCCGAATGTGCACTCTCCACCCCGACCAGCTCCCCGGGATCTGCTTGAACCACCATCAGTAAAAGGTATGAAAAGGAACTACCTTGTGTGTGACTGAATTATTATCTATACCCTGCATCATCATCACCATAGACTTCCAGGGACACGTCTCACCTGTGGGAGACTTACTACCAAGCTGCCCCATAACATCCCCTGTGAAGACCCTTACAGCAGCGCTGGTTCAATTAACCAGAAACCACAGGTGGCGTCACGAACTATCCTAACAATCCCCTGTAAATATTCCCCCATTGCACGACCGCCAGGGCCACGGACCGAGCCACCGCTACCAGTGACAACTCCCATAGATTTCCATGGGCTCGGCTCCGAGTACCCCATAGCCCTGGTATCCACAATTGTGGTGCGTGGTCGCAACAACTCTTTGGCGTCACGAACAGGATGCGAAACTTGCAATTGTGAGTCCTGTGTGCCTATATTGAACTGTTTGGTGAAAGAGACTGTTTGCTGCATTTGGCGCCAAATACCGCCATTTTACCGCCAAGTTGGCGCCCTGAAGCGCTGGTGAAGAAGGTGGGCGTGCATTCGTGGGCGTGTACCCCCCTGAGGCACGAAAGATATGGCCGCCCTCTCCAAATGCTACTACAATGTGCGGTCCTGCCCCACTGCTAAAGAAATCCGCCTCCTCTTCATCCTCTATCCGAAGAGGAGGAGACGCAAATCCCGCCTCCACGGAAGAGACCGGACTGTTCCTGATGGAACCTACAGTCTGGCTTGGGACGAGATGGCGGAAGGACAGGAGGATCTGAGCCGAGGACCGGATGATTTCCTACCTGTGCCAGAGCTGTCCCCAGATAGGGACACTGACTCCGCCATGATGGAGCTGCGGAGGGAGAACGAGGAGCTGAGAAAGAAGCTCCAGAGTCGTGCTGAACTGCAGGAGACGGAGAGGCACTGGCGCGCCCAAACTCAGTGGCTGCTGTGGGACGCAGTGTTCTCTCCTACAAGCCAAGCGCCGTCTCCTGAATTCCTGAAATCGCTGCTGGAGAAGGCTGAGGGACGACCGGAGGTTACCACCGAGAGTGCTGTACCTGATCCCACCGATGCGGAGATGGAGGAGAAGGAGGCTGAGGAGGTATTGCCCGGACCGGAGTGCCAGTCAGGCCAGGAGGCCACAGCAGAGCATCGCTCCCCGGTAAGGTCACCGGAGGGGTCCCAGCCATCGTTGCCGGAAGTCGACTGGGACGAGATGGCGCGATTGGATGACGTCACCTATGCTGTTCAGTGGGAAAGTGAGTGGTGCCGTCGTGAAGAGGAGCAGCGACGCCATCAGCAGGAAGAAGAGAGGAAAAAGCAGCGAGACCGCCAGGAGTGGCATGAAAGGTTCTTCGCTGAAAAGGAGGCCATCCGTCAGGATAAAGGTACCCGACGGGAACCGCGGCGGCAGGGGTGCGTCGCCGAGTTTCAGCTCTGCAAGGGCTGGGGCTTCATCCGCGAGCCAGGCCTCTATCCCGGGGTCTTTGTCAGCCGCCGAGACGTAGAATCCCACCTGCCCATCGGTCATCCTGGGAGGGACCTGATTAATGGGGACATTGTGAGCTACACCCGCCACTGGGGTCTGAAGGGGTGGTATGCCCTGAACGTCTCCATCGTCAGCGACCCCGTCCCCGACATCGGTACTGAGGCGTCCCAGTTCAGAGCTCTCACAGCACCAGGCCGTGCCCCGGCATCGCCCCCTACATCGCAGAAGCGACCTGCTCGACATCGCAACTGGCGACCTACCCGGCATCGCCCCCTGCGTCCATTTCAGCATCTCAGCCAGCATCGCAAGCCAAATCTCATTGTGTGGCACCCTCAGCAACGCCACTTGCGTCATATATGGCGGAGGCACCCGATGGGACCTTAGTTAGAATGAGGACAGTGGCCACTCAAACACTGATATCAGGCCATGACTTATTTGTTATGGGATCCAAAGAGCATCGCGTCGTTCCAGCCCCAGGTGTGGAAGACGTAATTGAAGTCTGCAAGAAAATGTGAAGACCGGTAGGACCCAGACAGGGGTTTACCGCATTCTAGAAATTGTAAAAAGTTTGAAGAAATATTTGCCATTTTTGCACTTTATTACTGTGTATGTATAGTGTTTACATATTGAGTAGAATACCCGGCTGGGTACAAGGAAAGGAATTTTGAAAAATTAAAAAGTAATGATTGCCTATTTGCATAGAATACCCAGTTGGGTAAATCCAGTGGAATTATATTGAGTATACTTGAAAATTGAAGTTATATATGTGTCTATTACTATGCCATCGGACTGAGAGGCTGTGGACTTGCCAGCCCAAAAACTTTCACTTGTAAATAGTTGCGCTTCGGTGCATTATCTTGGTTTTACACAAAACCACTACTATTAATCTACCTCTGAAGAAAAACCCGTATGGTGTGGCCTAGAGTGAGGTCTGCAGTCAGAAGTCCTGCAGCCCACCCAGGACCCCCGTGGGAGGTTTTTGGTGCGGGTCCTCCACAAGAATATTGCCTTGTAATATGAGAATGTTTTGATACTTTTGTAATTTTCTACTGTACAAAATGTAACGTTCAAGAAGTCTTACCTCCCGGATGGGAAGAGTTGAAATGTTATTGTTAATGCAAAACAAAATATTCTTTTTGTCTTTTACAGCCGGGAGTGCTGTGTTTTACCAAGGGGGGATGTGTAGCCCAGCTATGCAGGCACACATAAAGTCCAGGAGAGTGCACAGGAAGGTAACAGCAACGCTTGATATTCATTCACTGTCACTCACACTTTCAGACACACCCATCTGAGATATAAGGGGGAGTGACACGTGGCAGAGGAGTCTAGCTTCCTGTCTTCGGACAGTGTAGTGGTAAGGGAGTCAGATCTTGAGGAAGCAGTGTTCAGTCGTACTTCAGTCTGTTAGCTTCTGTCTAAGGACAGAGCAGCCATTCAGTCTCGGTCCAGTCTGGACTTTGGAGGAAACTGAGAGCTGTGCAGCGAGCTCTGGATGAAGCTGACATTATTCCACAACTGCCACAAGTGCTTATGTTAAAAGCGGGAAGCAGGGCGAAGGGCACAGTGGAGAAGATAGAGAAGTGCTACAGGTATTGGATAGCCTGCACTAAATTGCCGGACACCGGAGTCCGAGGCGTTGCTACAGCTTCAAGCTTAGTAACAAGATTACCGGAGGCATCTGGACTACAGGTCGCAGAGAGCAGCCCTCAGTGTCAATACGTAACCGGAGTCAGGTGGAACAGGGACTTTGAGTCAAGTGCACGACAAAAGTAAGGACTTAGTTTCATCACTTAGAAGGCTCCACCACAACGTTGGCCGGGCAGTACAGCTATTGAGAGAGCTGGAGATTCAGCGTTAACTTCGCTTCAGGCAAGTTGGACTCACATCCATATTGAAGTTAAGGAGGCCTCTAACCTGCTCAGCTGTTACCCGAATGTGCACTCTCCACCCGACCAGCTCCCCGGGATCTGCTTGAACCACCATCAGTAAAAGGTATGAAAAGGAACTACCTTGTGTGTGACTGAATTATTATCTATACCCTGCATCATCATCACCATAGACTTCCAGGGACACGTCTCACCTGTGGGAGACTTACTACCAAGCTGCCCCATAACATCCCCTGTGAAGACCCTTACAGCAGCGCTGGTTCAATTAACCAGAAACCACAGGTGGCGTCACGAACTATCCTAACAATCCCCTGTAAATATTCCCCCATTGCACGACCGCCAGGGCCACGGACCGAGCCACCGCTACCAGTGACAACTCCCATAGATTTCCATGGGCTCGGCTCCGAGTACCCCATAGTCCTGGTATCCACAATTGTGGTGCGTGGTCGCAACAGGTCCATGGGAGTTGGTGGTATGGAAATGCCTTTCCGGCAATAGAGGTGCTCCCGAGCCTGTGGTTGTGGCTGGGGGATAATGCTGGATGGTTATTATTCTGTATTTGTTTCCACCCAGTTTTGAAGCTCCAAGAGCCTCAAGTTAATTTATTACTTTTTATGCTTTTGTTACAATAAAGGCTGATTTGGCCAATTTATTCGAAAATTGGTAGTGCGTTTGTTTATTTGGTGTAATCCAGAAAAGGGGGTGAAGTGGTTATGGATGTGGAAAGTGTAATGGGTGATTAAAAGGGGCAGCCTCTACAGGACTGCAGTCAGGAAAATTGAAGTTTGGCAAACATTAACAGAGCGTATAAGAAGCTTGGAGCACCTCACGATCCGATTGAGTCAGGCCAGGGTAACACAACCGTAGAATCTCTCATCCACGAAAATTGGGACGATTATGCAAATGACACTCTGGTCAAGCGGTGATCACAGCATAATGTAGTGTGATCCGAATCTGTCTGATTAGAGAATCAGACCACACTGTGCAGACAAGATGAAGAACAAAATGTCTCTATCTTCCCCATTGTGTTCGTGAGTGGAAATCAGACTGCACTCAGATGTCATCCGAGTGCAGTCCGATGTTTTCCACTGACTCATTGACTTGCATGTCCCACTGCGTTCCCAATATCAGATCAAACTCGGACATGTTGAGATTTCTTCCTCTGACCGAATCGGTTCTAGGAAAAAAAATTGAACATCGTTGAATATGTTTGGTCCGAGTGTGATCCAAAGTTTTGTCATCGGACCAATAATACGGTGGTGTGACTAAGCACTTAGTAAGTTTTGTGGACAAGGTGGTACAGAACTAACGAGCCTCTTTCTTGAGTTAGGAACAGAAAAAAGGATCTGTGGAGCTGGACCTGCTGGAAAGCGACCCTAGATCTAACGAATAGGCGGCAGACAGTCCACTATGCTGTGAACCTTCTCCGGATAGTTGAGCCTGCTGCAGTCAGTGCGCCGTGTCCTGGATTTCACAAGTGGATGAAGACTATTTCCAGCCTACAGCCATGATGAATCTAATAGATCTGCTCTGTGTGAACATGGACCTCAGTCTAATAGATTCACTAAGATATTTTATTTCCCAATCACACATTCAGGGTTTTGTGAGAACCTGCATTATTGCTGGGAGCATCAAAATAATTTTTAGTTGTTTTTGGAAATGTAATTAAAGATGTGAATAAAAACTTTCACACAGCTTCACGGAAGCAGTATCCAATACCTTATTTCCCATGGGTGCAGAGCAAGATTGCACCAAGCCAAATACCTGTGGTTGGTCTTATAAAAATACCATATCTACATTTAGATTACTTCACATTAAACAATGAGATACAAGCTGCCAGTCTGCCTTGCCTAAAGTAATGAAATGATACGTGCAGAATAACTGCACAATCACTGCCTTGTATCTGGGTAGTGAACCATAAAAGAAGTAATACTTGGCAGAAGTTTGGAGAAGATGGCATTTACATCATGAGAATGTGAAAACAGTGGGACACGTTCAAAATATGCCGGGCGCAAAGTAACAGATTTTATGGCAACTCCATGTAACGTTGGCATCCTCTCACCCATTTGGCTTTCGTAGCCACTTACTGACATTGTGCTGACTTGTACTATCCAATACTCCATTATAAAGCTTGAATGCCTTTTTGCATACTAAGCCAACATAGAAATGCTGGAACAAGTAACCAAGGTACAAGTGATGTCTCATAAGGATAACATCTTTTCATATACCCTAGTAGAGCCCGTGGGGATTTTGTAGGGTGGGGGAAGAATCCCAAAGTCAGACCACCTCAAAGTGAATAATTTAAAATAGTTATGTCACCTGATTTTGCAATACAAATTGCACACATTGTAAACCCTTTCATTGCCAGGGTTTTGCCATTTTGTCCCTTTACTAGCCAGCACTAGAGAGTACATTGATTTGTGGAGGATCGAGTTAAAGGCTACGTCCACACGTTCAGTAATTGGCAGCGCTTTGGACTCAGCACATGTCAGGTCCGTCCACATCGCTGCCGGCTTTTGAACGTAGGTGTTTCCGCATGTGTTCATTGAACCGTGCGGAATCACCGCATCCAATACATTGTACGGGTCTCCGCAAGATAAATAGACATGCTGCGGTCTGGAAAGATGCACTGCATGTCCGTCTCCGCAGGGAAGCCTTGGGTGTCGGAGCACGCATAGTGGAGATGGGATTTCTTGAAATCCCGTCCAATATGCTGTAACATCTGGCCGCTGAGGGTTGGACACTGTGGATGAGCGCAGCGTCCAAACCGCAGCATTTACTGACCGTGGGAACATATGTGGAGCCCAGCTGCGACTGAATCCATATCTCCCAGAAGGGTGCACTGAAAGAATATCCCACTAGAGGTCATTATACACTTGCACACACGTTCACTTATCCCAAAGACCACCAGAGGGAGCTGTTTTAGACATATAAAAGACAGTTACACAGGAAACATCTAGTTAGTTAGTTCAGTGCAGCCATCTTAGAGGGCTCAGTCAGTCAGTCTGCAGGAAGGTGAAGTGCAGAGCTGAGATTGAGAGGCTGCAGAGCTATTCAGTTCACATGCAAGTGGAGTCTAGTAAAGAGTGAAACAGCAATCACTCCAGCCTAGTCAGAGCTGAATCTAGGAGTGCAGCTCAATGAGAAGCGTGCCGACGCTTAAAGAGCGGTGAAGAGGCAAACCACCAACTGCCAGTGTGTGATCGTGTGAGGATCCGGGTAGGCCGAAGGCGAGTGGAAAGTTAATGAGGTAGAAAAGCCTTTATAGCTTACCTCAGCAAGTATTCACCGGACAGCGGGGTCCGAGCCTATAGGGATCTCCACGACCCATTAGGAGAACACCGGAGTTCCTGGAGGACTACAAGTCCCAGGAGTACCACAGAGCTGATACGTAGCAGGATCAGGAGGACGGAGTCTAGCAGTGCACTGCAAATAGAGACTGTGTACTTCAAGAAGAGGTCCAACCACAAGGTCA
This sequence comes from Oophaga sylvatica, assembly GCA_033576555.1. Lineage (NCBI taxonomy): Eukaryota > Metazoa > Chordata > Amphibia > Anura > Dendrobatidae > Oophaga > Oophaga sylvatica. The sequence goes on along the minus strand of JARQOD010000005.1, from coordinate 33,633,972 downwards.
GCCAGGTACAAGACGGAGACTAAGTTAGGCCCAGCTACACGCAGGCCAAGACTTCATTACAAAAAGGCAGAGAACAGGAGGCCACACACCTACTCAGTGGAGGAATCTGGATGTGCACCCTTCACCCTACAGTGCTCCAGGAAGTGTCTGCAACATCTTCAGTAAAGGTACCAAAGTGACTTATGTGTGTGTCTCCCTTATTGCCCCTGACTGCCGGGTCCCCGTCTGTCCTGCATTCCTATACATCTATCTGCCCTGGAGGAATCAGCCTTACTTGTGGAAGGCTTAACATCTAGCTGCACAATATTAACCCTTCAGTGGATCTGCATAGCAGCGCTGGTCATCCTGACCAGATACCACAAGTGGCGTCACGAATCCCCATATCAATGTACAATTCACCTGTAAATATCCCCCATTTTCAGTGAGCGCCCAGGGCAACGGACCGAGCTGTGCTACCCGTGACATTCCCCATAGAAATCAACGGGCTCGGTGTCGAGTACCCCACGGCCCTGGTGGACGACTCATCTCCCCTTAGATGAATTTTCTGAAGTTTGCAGTTTCACGTGAACTCGAAAAATTTGAGATTCGATTTGTAGCTCGCAAAGAAAAAAAGAACTCGCCCTGCACCATTTCCCATGCACCTGAAGCCTAAAAGAGCAGCTAACGTAATTTTGTGTGGTCGTGCAGGTCTCCGCATAATGCCCTGCAGTTATGACATCTAGTGGATTCACACCTTGCACAGTGGTGGTCAACAAAGTTGAGCGAATTTGTTTGGGTCCCTTGCTTATTCGGCAAGCTATAGCGCTTACCGTATAAGCTACAGCAGGAACCCGGATATGTGGAGCGCTCCGGCTGATCAGCTGTTTGGTGCCGCAGCTGCATGTGTCGCAGCTGTGTCACAGTCACAGTGAGCCGCCCGCCAGGGCCGTGGGGTACTCGGCACCGAGCCCGTCGACTTCTATGGGGGGGATGTCATGGGCAGCCACGGCTCGGTCCGTGGACCTGGGCACTCACTATAAATGGGGCAGTATTTACAGGGGATTAGTGTTCGGGTAGTTTGTCGTGACGCCACCTGTAGTTCCTGGTCAGGGTGACCAGCGCTGCTGTGCAGGTCCTCTGGAAGGGATGGGGTTGTGCAGCTAGATGATAAGTCTTCTACAGGTAAGACTGTGTCCTCCCTGGGCAGATAGATGAAAGGTGTAGTAATGGTGCAGAGGGATGTTAGCAGAGGGGAGTGTGCGTCGCTGGAATAATCAGGAAACAGTTCTGTTGCAGTTTCAGGGTTTTTACTCACAGTCTGTCGGATCCATACAGATTCCAGCCGGGCACTGTGTCCTTCCAGTGAGTAGTCCAGCAACCCTCAGGTAGATTGGTCGCACTCCCAAAGACTCCCTTTATGTTCCTTTCCGGCCTCTCGCTTATCAGTGCTACTCTCCCTTCTTCCTTGCACCCCGCCTCCACAGAGCCCTCAGACAAGGCAGTATTAGGCCCTTTCAGTTTACAGGCTTCGACCCGATGTGTCCGGCACGGCATCTCCCTCTCATTTCTCAGAGATCGAAGAACAACGTCCGATGCCTGCATGTCCCTTCCAGAGGACCTGCACAGCAGCGCTGGTCACCCTGACCAGGTACTACAGGTGGCTTCACGACAAACTACACGAACACTAATCCCTGTAAATATTCCCTTTTTGGTGAGCGCCCAGGGCCACGGACCGAGCCGTGGCTGCCCGTGACATCCCCCAAATAGAAGTCGACGGGCTCGGTGCCGAGTACCCCACTGCCCTGGCGCGCGGCTCAACAGCACAAGCATGGAGAGCCCAACACATAGGCTTACATAACACAGGGACAGGAGGAGGTCACACATCATCTCTCTCCTGTCTCTGTTGCTGCACAGTGCCATCTCAATCTCTACATTTTTAATGGGGCATTTTAGGTAGCTGTGTCTTAGGCTGGAGACACACTAGCGATTTAAAAATCGTCCGATTTTGATGCAGGAGAGCCGGACGAGTGCAATGCAAGTGTCATGTGTTTTTTGTGCGCGTACAATCCGATTTTTCACACCTTGCATCCGATTTACATACCAAAGCAATTGCTATCAGACTGCAATGCGATTTTAACATGAGCTTTTCCGTAGAACAGTTCTCTGAATGTAAAAGCTCATGTTAAAATCGCATTGTAATACACAACTGTACACACCGTTTTAAAACAAAAAAATCTTCAAAACATACACGTATATATATATATATATATATATATATAATTATATACATGTATATATAAAAGTACATGTCAGTGACAAATACAATCAGTATAGTGTTTGCAGCTTACTGTACATGTATTTAATTAATAATTGCTGACTTGTTAAAAAATGATGGCGTGGGCTCCCGTGCAATTTTCTGAGCCAGAGAGGGAAAGACAGCAACTGGGGGCCAATGTTTATAGCCTAGGAAGGGGTTAATACCCATGAATCTTCCCAGGTTATGAATACCAGCCCGTAGCTGTATATTTAGCCTTTACTGGCTATTAAAATAGGGGGACCCCCCAAAAAAAACTACATGGGGTCCTCCTTTAATTTATAGTCACAAAAGGCTATGCCGACAGCTACAGGCTGATATTCATAGCCTAGGAAGGGACCATGGATATTGGACCCCCCCTGACTACAAACACCAGCACACAGCCGCCCAAGAAATGGCGCATCTCTAAGATACGACAATTCCGGCACTTAACCTCTCTCTTCCCACTGCCCTGTAGCGGTGGCATATGGGGTAATGGGGGGTTGATGTGAACTTTGTATTGTAAGGTCACATCAAGCCCAGCTTAGTAATAGCGAAGTGTCAATAAGACACCTCTCCATTACTAATCCTATAGTTGTTAAGTGGTTAAAAAAAACACAGCCAGAATAAAGTATTTTAATGAAATAAAACAATAAACAGTTTCCCATCTTTATTGTACTGCTAATCCAT
>JARQOD010000005.1:33513718-33630910 GCA_033576555.1 Oophaga sylvatica | reverse complement strand
AGGGGGGATGCTTTATACTGTATGGACCATGAGGGGTGTATTATACTGTATGGACCATGGGGGAGTGTATTATACTGTATGGACCATGGGGGGATGTGTTATACTGCATAGACAATGGGTGGGTACTTTATACATAAGGGGGGATGCTTTATACTGTATGGACCATGGGGGGTGTATTATACTGTATGGACCATGAGGGGGGATGCTTTATACTGTATGGACCATGGGGGGTGCATTATACTGTATGGACCATGAGGGGGATGCTTTATACTGTATGGACCATGGGGGGTGCATTATACTTTATGAACCATGAGGGGGGATGTATTATACTGTATAGACAATGGGGGTGCCTTATATGTGGCACCCCAGGAGTTCGGTTGTCACAATTGCCTTGCCTCCCTCAAGGGGGGAGTGATGTCATGCCTGGAAGCAAAGAAGGGATCCCCTTAACAGGTAGTTCCAGAATACAACACAGTTTCTGCTCCAGGCCAGCAGGGGGAGCTCTAACCCAATTTTAGGAGAGCTGCTCTCTCCTGGGAAGCAGGAAGTTAGTAGTTAGTTAGTGCCTGAGCAAGGTTGAGACAGGACGTGTGGAAAGGAGCTGGAGGACAGGAGCTATATGTGAGCTCACCCCCAGGCTTGAGCGCCAGAGACCGGGCCCCGGAGTCTGATGCTGAGTGGGTACTAAAGCCCCAGCAGCAGAATCCGGAGGGCAGAAGACTACAGATCCTCTGTCCCCAACTGATACTCGACAACGCAGCAGCACGTGTGAGCCGGAAACGTCATACAGAAGCTATCCCTGAAGCAGGCTATAGCTGTCTGACATGCGAGTGGAGTTCTACCTAAGTAGCAGACAGAGAGAGGAACTTGAATAGAGTTTACAGCAGCAAGTACCTCAGAGAATAGCACTAGAGAGGAGGCCTCACATCCCACCTGAATAAGGAGATTCCCAAATTGCTTCCAAGCTGATCGACTCCAGAAACATCTGTAACCTGAGCCCCGGACTGTACCTGCACAGCTCAGTAAAAAGTAAAGGAAACTACTGTTAAATATTGTATGAAGAGAAAATGGCTAGCACTCAACTGATAGTGTATAGACACGGTGCAAGTGAAAAGGGATTTTGATATCCCAGAGTCCAGAATATAAATAGAATCACTGCACACGTTTAAAGGCGTATCTCATGCTTAATTGAAATTTTTATTTAGGCACTTGATATAAACAAAAAAAGGATTTTTTTGAGTGAGAACGACTGACTGACGTTTCTGCCAACGCAGTGGCCTTTATCAAAAAGTCGCCTTTGGATATAGGCGTATCAGTGATCATATAACAAGTGCTATTTTTTCAATTACCATAGCATGCGGTATGTCCCGATAGGTCCTGTGTATCACACACTTAGGGATCCACGGGAGGTCCTGGCTTTGAGATCTAAAGCAGGGAAACGCTGTCCTGCTATTTGCTTGGGGTAGCATAGGTGATTCAGTATGCTTAGGGAAGCATTGGTGGTTCAGTGCGCACATATGGCAGCAGCAGCTCAGCATTGGGGTACCAGCAGGATGAGGAGTTTGTGGATAAATGGAGACGGTGCAGAAAATGTGAGAAGTCATATGTGTCTTTGCTAGTGTTGAGCATTCCGATACCGCAAGTATCGGGTATCGGCCGATATTCGCTGTATCGGAATTCCGATACTTAGTTCCGATATTTTCCATATATCGTATACCGGAATCGGAAGTTCCCATAATTCTTTGAGAGGCAATGTGATTTTAGTCAGCCAATGAGGAATCTTATGAAGTGTGGGCACATCCTGTACTGCTGCGGTCATCTTAACTAATGGCATGGCTGTGATTGGATGCTGAAATGATGTCAGAATGCACTATAAAAGGCGCCGCCGCCATTTTAGCGTCACTGTGCTGTGAACTCAGTTAGGGAAAGAACGCTGCTGTGCTGACTCTGAGGGACAGTTAGAGATTGCGATTTTGTGTACTGTGCTTTAGGCAGGCTAGCACCAACCGCTGTGTAAAGCTTCCTTTTGCCTTGCAGTGTTTTTTTCACAGCTCTGCAAGGTGTGTGTGTGAGTGCAGGTGACGCGCTGCAGTTTGCTCGGCATACAACGCTGTATGTAGGTATCTGCACATGTCACTCTCACACTCTTTATTTTTTTTTTTTTCTTTAGTGTAATTCTTGCTGCTCCATTCAATTGAAATTATAGTGTGACGTGCTTCCATCCGTATCCAATACATTGGTTGAAAACTCTGTAGAAGGACACAAAAAGCCCTTTCACAGCTAAGAGTTGTGTTCACTGTAGTCTGAGATTTTAATTTATTCAATTTTGATCACGCTCAAGTTACTTCTTCAAGCAATGCTGCTTTTACTCTGCTGAACGTGTCTTACTGCCTCATCCTTGTCATTTTTCTCTAATTGGTGTGCATGTACATCAAAGTAGTCTTCATTTTGATCGAAATCCAAGCAGGTACCCGGACACTCTATGGCTGCTTTTATACGGTGGACTGGCTCCAACATTCAATAAGACTTAAGATGCAATCGGGCACCTTGTCAAGGCCCAATCCTCTTCTCCCTTTGATATAATAATAATAATCTTTATTTATATAGCGCCAACATATTCCGCAGCGCTTTACACTTTAACAGTTTCAAAACACAAGTCATAGGTAACAACGTTAACAATACAATAATTAAAGCAAAATAAGCCGACCCTGCTCGTGAGAGCTTACAATCTACAATGAGGTGGGGGAGATACAAAGTACAGGTGTGTATATATAATGGTGCATTTCCAATGATGGTCCAGCCATCTTGAGGGAGTGAGGCATGGATGGAGATAGTGAATGGGCTCCACATACACACTTAAACATAGAACGACTTTGGTTATTGAATGTGATAGGCCACTCTGAACAAATGTGTTTTGAGGGAGCGCCTGAAACCAGGCAAATTGTGGATAGTCCTAATTTCTTGTGGTAGAGCATTCCAGAGGATTTGCGCAGCGCGGGAGAAGTCTTGAAGTCGGGAGTGGGAGGTACGGATTACTGCAGAGGTTAGTCGAAAGTCATTTGCAGAGCGCAGCAGTCGGTTAGGCCGATAGATAGAAATGAGGGAGGAGATGTAGGGGGGTGCTGCACTGTGGAGAGCTTTGTGGGTGAGAACCAAGTACTTTGAATTGGATCCTATAATGAATGGGCATGCCAGTGTAAGGACTGGCGAAGAGCGGACGCGTCCGAGTACCGATTAGCCAGATGGATGACCCTGGCTGCTGCATTAAGGATGGACTGGAGAGGGGATAGTCGAGTAATGGGGAGGCCAAGTAATAGAGCATTGCAGAAGTCCAGGCGGGAGTGGATCAATGCTACAGTGAGGGTTTTTGTTGTTTCCATGGTGAGAAAAGGGCGGATTCTAGAGATGTTCTTTAGGTGTAGACGGCAAATATCTAACAAACAGGTCATGCTGGAGAGACTTGCACCTACTACCACTCAGGGTCTTCAGCTCCTTTGTGAGAAACTAATGTTTGGCCAGCCAGTATATCAAATAAAGTTCATGAGAAATGGGAACTGTGGTTGGCTTCACTTTTGGTACTGGGTGCTAATACCAAACCATGGTGTGGCATTCAATGGATATTCCTGGCTGGTTGGAGACAAGCTCATTCCCACAGAAAAGTACCAGAAAGCTAAGGAGATGGTGGCCTCTCTCAACATGAAGGAGTTTGCTCGTTGTCTAGGAGACCGACCACCCCTGCTGTGTACCTTGTCAACGTTGTGTTGAAGCTTGCAAGGATTAAGAGGTTACAGTGGTAAGTCTGGTTTTTACTAAAGATCCTGCTGTGTATTATAGTTTTTATGTTTTAAAAAAAATTATCTTAGGAATGTTAAATAAATTTCTTTTTTTTTTTTTAAATACAATGTATCTTATGAATGTTAAATATTTTATTTTTTTTTTTTATAAAATAAAATGTATCTTATGAATGTTAAATAACTTTTTTTTTTTTTTTCAGGTATTTGATCTACCGTAGCTAGTTGCTGATCGTTGACTCTACACCCCTCTCCCCAGAATGTTACTCGGGTTATGGGGAGAAAATCACCGCTATTCCAGACTGATTTCATGTTAATGTGTCTGGCTCTTACACAGCACACAGCACTTGATGTTAGTTTATCTTTTTCCTAAATTATTTGTTACACTGCCCTTCTCACATTTTATTTTCACTTTTTTTTTTAAGCACAAGTTTTTTTACACTTCCTTGTTCTGTAAGTAGGCTTAATGGTTAAATGTTTTATACTAGATGTAAATATGTAACATGTAAATTTTATATTAAGATTTTGCAAATTATTAGGTCCACACCATCAGGCTCTTTCGTCCCCTCTCCCTCAGAGTAGCGGTAATATATCGGACCCCAGGCTCGCCCACACAATTCCTTGACCACTTCTCTGCCTGGCTGCCGCACTTTCATGTCCTCAGAAGTACCAACCCTTATCCTTGGAGACTTCAACATCCCCATTAACAGCCCTACTTCCACACTCAAAACACATTTGTTCAGAGCGGCCTATCACATTCACTAATCAAAGTCATTCTACGTGTAACTGTGTGTGTGTGTAGCCCATTCACTATCTCCATCCATCCCTCACTCCCTCAAAATGGTTGGACCATCATTGTAAATACACCATTGTATATAAACACCTGTACTTTGGAGCTCCCCCACATATTTGTAAATTGTAAGCTCTCACGAGCGTGTGCGGATTATATTGCTTTCATTATTGTATTGGTAACGTTGTTACTTATGACTTGTGTTCTGAAACTGTTAAACTGTAAAGCGCTGCGTAATCTGTTGGCGCTATATAACTAAAGATTCTTATTAAGCGTTCACGGGTCCATGTGGAGGTAGACAGTGACGGCTCCTGCAACGATGTTTCTGAGGAACTGGAGAAGGAGGAGTCAATGTGTACAGACTTGATTCCCGCAATCCTTGTAGTTGCCTGAACACGTACAGCGCCACTCGCAAGATCTGTACCCGGCTCCACAACATTGACCCAATGGGCAGTAAGGGAAAGGTATCGTCCCTGGCCATGGGTACTGGTCCACGCAGCGGTGGTCAGGTGGACATTTCTACTGACGGAGTTTAGTAGCGCATGTTTAATTTTAACCTCAACAACATGCTTTTGCAGACCAGGGACGGCTTGCCTGCTGAAATAAAATCAGCTTGGCACATTGTATTGTGGGACTGCCAATGCCATTAAGTTCCGTAAACTGTCAGTCTCCACCAGCCTGAATGACAGCATTTCAAGGGACAGGAGTTTTGCAATGCCAGCATTCAGAGCCTGTGCTCGTGGATGGTTTGCCGAGATTGGGCCTACACCCGACACGCCACAACCTGACACCCACAGATAAACAAGCCATAAAATCTCTGAAAGATAACCCCAACATTATTATTAAACCAGCAGATAAGGGGGGTGCTATCGTTATTATGAATAAGACCCAATCTATTGCCGAAATTCATAGACAACTGTCAGTTAACCTAACCTACAGACAACTCAATTGTGACCCTACATTTTACATCTGTCAAAAAATTGATCGTATCCTGAAAAAACATCTTTAATTGATCACCATAGACTGTAAGACTATGACATTCCTTAATATTCAATACCCCATCACCCCTGTTTTCTACGCACTCCCAAAAATCAACAAAAAACTACATTATCCACCCACATACCCTAGAGGGATAATTCTCCGTGTTCTACAGTATCACCCAAATGTTTAACATGTTGCCTAATTCCTATGTATATATATTCTTCACCCTATGTATATATTGTATATATTATACATTGTCATTGACTGTAAATTTTTCTATCTCTTCCAGCGACTATTTGATAAAGGCCACTGCGTTGCCCAAAACGTCAGTCAGTAGTCTCATAGCTATTTTCTTTTTTCACATCAAGTGTGCAATAAAAATTTCAAATTTAACCATGACATATGCAGTTAAACTTGTGCAGTGATTCTCTATAGACTGTACATCTTCAGTGTGTCTTTGTAACTCAACTACGTGTTTTCTCCGCACATGTTTACACATATTTGTGGTATTGAGGTTACTGACACTTTACCTCTTTTTACTTTTTGATTACACAGCTTGCATTTGACATAGCAAATATCATCTGCAAGTGTGTGAAAAAAGGACCACGCAGTGCAAGTCCTGGGAGTAGTGTTGAGCATTCCGATACCGCAAGTATCGGGTATCGGCCGATATTCGCGTTATCGGAATTCCGATACTTAATTCCGATACTTTTTCAATATCGTATACTGGAATCGGAAGTTCCCATAATTCTTTGAGAGGCAATGTGATGTTAGTCAGCCAATGATGAATCTTATGAAGTGTGGGCACATCCTGTAATGCTGCGGTCATCTTAACTAATGGCATGGCTGTGATTGGCTGCTGAAATGATGTCAGAATGCACTATAAAAGGCGCCGCAGCCATTTTAGCGTCACTGTGCTGTGAACTCAGTTAGGGACAGAACGCTACTCTGCTCACTCTGAGGGACAGTTAGATATTGCGATTTTGTGTACTACTGTGCTTGAGGCAGGCTAGTTTACCAACCGCTGTGTAAAGCTTCATTTTGCCAGTGTTGTTTTAACAGCTCTGTGCAAGGTGTGTGTGTGACAGTGCAGGTGACGCTGCAGTTTGCTCTGTATCCACCGCTGTTTGTAGGCATCTGCACGTGTCACTGACTCTTTTTTTTTTTTATTTTATTTTGTGGAATTGGTGCAGCTCCATTATATTAGAAAAAAATCAAATCTATTAGTGTGACGTGCTTCCATCCGTATACAATACATTGGTTGCAAACACTATAGAAGTACAGAAAGGAGCCTTTCACAGCTACTGAACAGTTGTCTGCAGGGTTTACTGTAGTCTGTGAGCTTTTAATTTTGTGAGTGCAGATTACGCTCCAGTTAGTTCTTCAACCACTGCCGGTTGTAGTCTGCTGAGCGTGTGTCACTGCCTCATCCTTCACATTTTTCTCTAATTGGTGCTGCTCCATTTTAGTGGAAAAAAATCTAATCTATTAGTGTGACGCGCTTCCATCCGTATACAATACATTGGTTGCAAACACTATAGAAGTACACAAAGGGGCCTTTAACAGCTACTGAACAGTTGTGTTTCAGTGTTCACTGTAGTCTGTGAGCTTTTCATTTTGTGAGTGCAGATTACGCTCCAGTTTGTTCTTCAACCACTGCGGTTGTAGTCTGCTGAGCGTGTGTCACTGCCTCATCCTTCACATTTTTCTCTAATTGGTGCTGCTCCATTTTAGTGGAAAAAAATCTAATCTATTAGTGTGACGCGCTTCCATCCGTATACAATACATTGGTTGCAAACACTATAGAAGTACACAAAGGGGCCTTTAACAGCTACTGAACAGTTGTGTTTCAGTGTTCACTGTAGTCTGTGAGCTTTTCATTTTGTGAGTGCAGATTACGCTCCAGTTTGTTCTTCAACCACTGCCGGTTGTAGTCTGCTGAGCGTGTGTCACTGCCTCATCCTTCACATTTTTCTCTAATTGGTGCTGCTCCATTTTAGTGGAAAAAAATCTAATCTATTAGTGTGACGCGCTTCCATCCGTATACAATACATTGGTTGCAAACACTATAGAAGTACACAAAGGGGCCTTTAACAGCTACTGAACAGTTGTGTTTCAGTGTTCACTGTAGTCTGTGAGCTTTTCATTTTGTGAGTGCAGATTACGCTCCAGTTTGTTCTTCAACCACTGCCGGTTGTAGTCTGCTGAGCGTGTGTCACTGCCTCATCCTTCACATTTTTCTCTAATTGGTGCTGCTCCATTTTAGTGGAAAAAAATCTAATCTATTAGTGTGACGCGCTTCCATCCGTATACAATACATTGGTTGCAAACACTATAGAAGTACACAAAGGGGCCTTTAACAGCTACTGAACAGTTGTGTTTCAGTGTTCACTGTAGTCTGTGAGCTTTTCATTTTGTGAGTGCAGATTACGCTCCAGTTTGTTCTTCAACCACTGCCGGTTGTAGTCTGCTGAGCGTGTGTCACTGCCTCATCCTTCACATTTTTCTCTAATTGGTGCTGCTCCATTTTAGTGGAAAAAAATCTAATCTATTAGTGTGACGCGCTTCCATCCGTATACAATACATTGGTTGCAAACACTATAGAAGTACACAAAGGGGCCTTTCACAGATACTGAACAGTTGTCTGCAGGGTTCACTGTAGTCTGTGAGGAATAACCACACTTAGGCCTTATAACTTTTCTGACTTTCTTTATCAATCTACCAAGATGAAGAAGTCAGTGAGTAAGGCACGTGGTCGTGGTCGAGGCCGTGGATTTGCAGCAGGGAGAGGACGTGGGGATTCTGTGGCTGCTGCCGCACCCAGTGACACAGCATCCACCAGTTTTCCCCGTGAGCGTTCCTTTATGCGCACTTTTGTAGGAGCTCAGCGTACCCCCCTGCTGCGTGAAGAACAAATTGAAGCCGTTGTAGGTTGGATGGCAGCCAATGCATCGACTTCAATAGCTTCCACCTCCTCTCAGGACCACAGCACTGTTGAACAACCATCAGTCTCTTCACCGCCTGCCAAATTGCCCAGGCAGTCAGAGAGCTCTGTACAGGAGCCAGCTGAGTCTCTGCTTCTGTTCTCAGAATCTGTTGGCTTGCAAACAGGGGCCCAGCCAAGCAGCATTCTGGAATGTGAAGAAGAGGCAGTATGCAGTGATGCGCAACAGCTGTGTCTCTCTGAATCTGAAGAGGCGGGTGAGCCAGTGCCGATGGTCAGCACACCGCAGAACGCATCTGATGATGATGAGACTCAGTTGCCAGTTTCTGTTGAGCATGGTGCTGGCCAGACCACCCAACAACAGCAGGTGTTGGAAGAGGGTAGTGGTGGAGATGATGAGGTCCAAGACCCAACATGGCGTGAGGAACAGGAAGGTGGTGGGAGCAGCTCTGAGGAAGAGATTGCCCCAACGGTCCAAACAGTAGGGAGAGGTAGGCTGCAGACTCGCTTGCCTGTAGCCTCCAGTTTGGCACCCGTTCGGAGCAGTTCTCTTCCAACAGCCAAACCGGGCGCTCCCAGGACTTGCTCTGCGTGGTCCTTTTTTGATACAGTTGCAGATGATATTTGCTATGTCAAATGCAAGCTGTGTAATCAAAAAATTAAAAGAGGTAAAAGTGTCAGTAACCTTAATACAACAAATATGTGGAAACATGTGCGGTCAAAGCACTTTGTTGAGTTACAAAGACACACTGGAGATGTAGGCCAACCTACAGCAGCACCTACATCTTCAGCTCGTGTTGGAGCCTCTTCCTCCAGTTCACACACAGCTGGTTCGGCTTCCTCACAGGATCGCCATGGAAGAACCTCTGTCACTGCTGTCCAGAGACACAGTGTTATTCCACCCACAGCTGCAAGTTCCCTGTCATCCTCACACACCCAGGCCACAAAACAGCCATCGGTAGCACAGGCATGGGAGAAAAGACGGCCATACTCGGCAAACCATCCACGAGCACAGGCTCTGAATGCTGGCATTGCAAAACTCCTGTCCCTTGAAATGCTGTCATTCAGGCTGGTGGAGACTGACAGTTTCCGTGAATTAATGGCATTGGCAGTCCCACAATACAATGTGCCCAGCCGATTTTATTTCAGCAGGCAAGCCGTCCCTGGTCTGCAAAAGCATGTTGAGGCAAAAATTAAACATGCGCTACTAAACGCCGTCAGTAGCAAGGTCCACCTGACCACCGATGCGTGGACCAGTACCCATGGCCAGGGACGATACCTTTCACTCACTGCCCATTGGGTGAATGTTGTGGAGCCGGGTACACATCTTGCGAGTGGCGCTGTACGTGTTCTGCCAACTCCAAGGATTGCCGGAATAAAGTCTGTCCACATTGACTCCTCCTCCTACTCCAGTTCCTCAGAATCATCGCTGCAGGAGCCGTCACGGTCTACCTCCACATGGACCCGTGGACGCTTACCTGATGCGACCGATATGAGCACAGCCTGGCCAAACGGCAACAGGCCGTTCTGAAATTAATTCCCATGGGGAATCGAAGCCACACAGCGCAGGAGGTCTGGAATGCCATCAAGCAGGAGAGCGACGTGTGGTTTTTGCCAGCGAATCTCCAGCCAGGCTTGGTAGTGTGTGACAATGGCCGAAATCTGGTGGCAGCTCTGGGCCTTGGCAAACTCACTCACATACCATGTCTGGCACATGTGCTCAACTTGGTCGTGCAGAGTTTTTTGAGGGACTATCCGGATCTTGATGCACTGCTGCACAAGGTCCGCCTAGAGTGCGCTCACTTGCGACGTTCCAGCATGGCCAGATCGCGCATTGCAGCTCTGCAACGCAGATTGCGCCTTCCTGAACATCGCATCATATGTGACGTATCCACCAGGTGGAATTCAACGTTACATATGTTGGAGCGGTTGTGTGAGCAGCAGCCAGCAGTTATGGAGTATCAGCTGCATCAGGCGCAATCAACACGCAATTTGCGCGTCCACACTTCACCATTAATGAGTGGGCCACTATGAAGGACATGTGCCACGTTTTGCGTGCGTTTGATGAGTCAACGCGGATGGCGAGTGCAGATGATGCACTAGTCAGCCTGACTGTCCCCCTTATCTGCCTGCTTCAAAAAACACTGCAAGCAATAAGGGATGAGGTTTTGGAAGAGGTGGGGATGAGGAGTCACAAATTCCATCACCTTCTGGAAAGTCAGCACAACGTGGTTCCTCACAAAGGGCTGGGCAGGCTCACTTTGTGAGGAGGATGAGGAGGAGGAGTCAATGGAGGAGGAAGACATCGCTCCAGAGGGAGGTACACAACGCTCTAGTCAGTATGTAGAGCGAGGGTGGGGTGATGCAGAGCAGGCAGAGATAACGCCTCTTGCAGAGGACAGCGTTTCTTTGCCAGTTGGGAGTCTGCAGCACATGGTTGATTTCATGCTGCAGTGCCTAAGAAACGACCGCCGCATCGCCCACATTCTCACGACGTCTGATTATTGGGTGTACACCCTCCTAGACCCTCGCTACCGGGACAACGTCAAAAGCCTCATCACACCGTTGAACCGGGAGCGTAAAATGCGGGAGTACCAAGACACACTGGTGCAATCCCTAATGTTCTACCTTACTGCCGAGAGCACTGCTGCTGCTACTGCTTTACAAAGCAGCTCTGTGCGTCGAGGCAGTGTAGAGAGCTCTGCAACAAGAGGGAGCACACGCAGTGCCTCTGCACAGGGAAAGACCAGTATGTTAAAAATGTGGCAAAGTTTTTGTGGCAGCGCCACAAATGTCTACACCATCCGAGAGGGCTCCAGTCAGCGGGAGGCAACGTATCCGTCAGATGGTGACAGACTACTTGGCTTTGCCTCTCAGTGTACTCCCAGATGGCTCTTCCCCATTCAAGTTTTGGGTCTCTAAGCTGGATACATGGCCAGAGCTTAGCCAGTATGCATTGGAGGTGCTGGCTTGCCTGCTGCCAGTGTATTATCGGAGCGCGTCTTTAGTGCTGCAGGTGGTGTACTAACAGACCGTCGCATGCGACTATCCTCCGATAATGTAGACCGGCTTACTTTTCTGAAAATGAACAAGGCATGGATCTCGCCAGAATTTGTCTGTCCGTTTTCAGATTAAATAACTGGTTCGCAACGTTATCCATGTCTCCTGTTATGTTCATCTTTCTACCACCTGAACTCTACTCCCTGGGCTCCAACACTGCCAGTTGCTGCTCAGAAGTGTCGTGTCCACAGAACAAAACACAAGCTCTACTGTTAGTGGGGTTCAGTAACGCCAGCTGTTCCCCTGCTGTGTGAACGGCAAGAAGTCTCCTGTTCCCGACACATGGACAGAAAAAACACATGACCAACATGCTCCAAATAGGGAAGAGCCGTCACCCTGCTTGTTATGCTGAAAACATGAAATTGTGAAGTTTTGCAGGCCTAGAATGATAAATTTTTATGACAAATATGGACAAATAATAATTTGTCATCACAGCGCATATCTGCACATGTCTATTAGAAATGGTAACAAAAAATAAAACATAGTCTACTCTTCACATTTTGAAATTAATGCATAAAAGTACATTTCAGACTTATGAATTAATGCTTTTTAAGGAACTTTATCTGTACCTGTAAGATAATGCAGTCAATGGATGTACGAATCATTAAATCCTCATCATCATCATCACGAGTTTTATTTATGACAGACATTATAAAATACACATACTGATGCCAACTGTAACTTCAAACACCATATATGAAATGGCCAGCATGTAAACATGGTAATAATGTCCAATAATAAATTATTACATCTAGAAAGTGCATCATGCATACTGACAATAGGTAGTTATACCTGCAAGTGCTGTTGAAACAACCACAAGAGATATAAATTAATACTGGTATATAGGTATCACAGTGCATAGTTACTCATGGACAATGTTGATGTAATACTGTATCTCAATTAAGTCAGCGTCAACCATTAGGCTTGTTAGTCTTGTACATTGTTAAAGAGGGAACGTAATTTTTTTGTTTGTCATAGGTGGAGTATTACACATTAAATTATTACTGCTGTATTTTTTTTTGCGTCCCTAGTGCGCAATAACGCAGCCTAACCTCACATTTGATAGTCAGCTAATTGCCACACGCTACCCTACCCTACGCGTGACAGTAGGAAGGTAGTGTTGACGGATAAAGCTTTGCGCAACCAGACATTCTTTTACCCTCTTCAACACTCTACAAGCAAAAAATGCATGATTTCAGCCGCAGACTTTATTGACGTACAGTATAACATCGGCATTACCCATCAGAGGCTGTCCACTGTCTGATACAGACATAGAATATACCTTTGCTATCCGTAGCCTTTGTTTCACCTACACTTGCAGGCACACACTTAAATTGTGACAAACAATGCCTAATGTTTTTTTAAATGGTTATTTTTTATTGTACATTATTGTGTCATCAATCACATTGATGAGTCCATGCTGGACATGTCATACAAGCTATAGAAAGTTACGATTTTATGAACTTAAATAATTGAAATGTCTGTGACTGTCACATAAAATTTGCGATGATGATGATGAGTGACTATTACAAAATCCATTGTCTTCACTATGTTATGGTTTAACATAGCGTTCCTTAAGCATTATTCATAAAAAAAAAATGGACTTTTATTCTTAAATTTACAACACTATATTTTGTTACCAATTTTTTGGGTGTTGTGTTGTTCCATTTATTTTTGGCATGTGCATATATGCGTTTATATTTGTATTTTCTTTATTTTTCCTTCTTGAAATTAGAAAACATGTGTATCTTTGTACCGTGTTAGCCAGTAGATAGAAAAATATTTAGACTTCAGAGTCAGCAGTGGTTGATACCTTTTAATGGATAACTGAAAAGATGGAAACAAATTGCAAGCTTTCAAGGCTACTCACGTCTCTTCATCAGGGAAAGACTAACTAAAAAAATTAAGCATCACATATTTCTATACACAACAGGACACAGGAATAGTGCAATAGGTAAGACAAGTAAGTGACGTGTATCAGAACTGTCATTATCTCACAGGGATGAACATAAATATTGGAACAGTTCCTAGATAAGGATAGAAAGTTTGATTGCCCTCTCATTGGCGTCTTTTTTTGGGTTTTCATGACCCTGGAAGGGCATAGACGCAGATTCCTTAATTGATATAGAATGACATAAATCCATGTGATCTATTCATTCCATCACTAACAGTGTCAAAGGTCATGATGAGCTTATATTCTGAAACCTTTGTACGTTTCTCATATTTGAAGTTATATTTTAATACCAGTAATTCCATATCCATGATGCTATGACCGGGCATACAAAAGTCTTTTGCCACAGGTAAATTCATTAATTTATCTGTGATTGTGTGGCGCTGATAATTCATCCTTGTTCTCCTTTTTGTTGCCGGTCTCCCCTCACTTGTCCCTCCCTCACTTGTCTTAGCTATTCCTGTGTCCTGTTGTGTGTAGAAATATGTGATTCTTCATTTTTGGCTTTACTCTTAGCCTGATGAAGACACCTGAGTAGTCTCGAAAGCTTTGAATTTGTTACCATATTTTCAGTTAGCCATTAAACGTTATCAACCACAGAGGACTGTCAAGTATAAATATTTTTCTATTCTTGTAATTGAAATTTATCATTTTATTGTTGTAGTAAAAGTTCATTTATTCTTGTTTGAAGTACATACATTTGCAATGGCCACGTAACAAGGCAATAACTCAATATTTTGTGCCTACACCCTCCTTGACCCTGGGCTTCAACAGCGCCAGTTGCTGCTCAGAAGTGTTAGATGCACAGATGAAAACAATCGCTGATGTGTTTGTGGGGTTCAGTAACGCCTGCTGTTCCCCTGCTGTGTGTCTGGCAAAAATTACTGCTGCCAACTACAACTTCAACTTCAAACGTCTCATACTAGGCCTCTGCCTACACCCTCCTTGACCCTGGGCTTCAACAGCGCCAGTTGCTGCTCAGAAGTGTTAGATGCACAGATGAAAACAATCGCTGATGTGTTTGTGGGGTCATACGCGCTGTTCCTGCGTTGTCTGGCAAAATACTGCTGCTAACTACAACTCAACTTCAAACGTCTCATACTAGCCTCTGCCTACCTCCTTGACCCTGGCTTCAACAGCGCAGTTGCTGCTCAGAAGTGTTAGATGCACAGATGAAAACATCCTGATGTGTTTGTGGGTCAGTAACGCTGCGTTGTGGCAAAAATTACTGCTGCTAACTACAACTTCAAACTTCAAACTCCATACTAGGCCTCTGCCTACACCCTCCTTGACCCTGGGCTTCAACAGCGCCAGTTGCTGCTCAGAAGTGTTAGATGCACAGATGAAAACAATCGCTGATGTGTTTGTGGGGTTCAGTAACGCCTGCTGTTCCCCTGCTGTGTGTCTGGCAAAAATTACTGCTGCTAACTACAACTTCAACTTCAAACGTCTCATACTAGGCCTCTGCCTACACCCTCCTTGACCCTGGGCTTCAACAGCGCCAGTTGCTGCTCAGAAGTGTTAGATGCACAGATGAAAACAATCGCTGATGTGTTTGTGGGGTTCAGTAACGCCTGCTGTTCCCCTGTGTGTCTGGAAAAATTACTGCTGCTAACTACCACTTCAACTTCAAACGTCTCATACTAGGCCTCTGCCTACACCCTCCTTGACCCTGGGCTTCAACAGCGCCAGTTGCTGCTCAGAAGTGTTAGATGCACAGATGAAAACAATCGCTGATGTGTTTGTGGGGTTCAGTAACGCCTGCTGTTCCCCTGCTGTGTGTCTGGCAAAAATTACTGCTGCTAACTACCACTTCAACTTCAAACGTCTCATACTAGGCCTCTGCCTACACCCTCCTTGACCCTGGGCTTCAACAGCGCCAGTTGCTGCTCAGAAGTGTTAGATGCACAGATGAAAACAATCGCTGATGTGTTTGTGGGGTTCAGTAACGCCTGCTGTTCCCCTGCTGTGTGTCCGGCAAAAATACTGCTAACTACCTAATCATGGTGAAAAAAACATGACATCTCAAAGTGTCTAGTGCTACACATAGATATGAGGCTACACCATGATTTCTAAGCTGTAAACATTTGAAACGTCAACTTTCAAACCATAAAATGATTTGTCTTTGTCACAAATCTGTAACAAAATAATTGTGACATATTATTACAGATATGCACATGTCGAAAACAAATGCAAACACAAAAGCCTACTTATGCTATAGGATACTGATGGTCAACCTTGTCACTCCATAGCTTAGACAAATCCAACTCACATCATGATGACTCAAATACTGCAATGTTGGAAGTGCATAATGTGGGTTGAACTTTGACAACTGCTGCAGTGCGAAGGTTATACTTCAGTGTTCTTGCCTTTGAAATAAAAGCATACAAGTAAATATAATATCCAATGTTGATTAAGGGACGTGATGTACACCTGTAATATTGTGCAAACAATGCATGTAGGAATAGTCCTCTTCAACATTACTTATATTTGTGTCATTTTAAAAAAATACATATTTGATTAGAAAGTTAACAGCCCATATCATAAAGGTCCTTCATGTAAACATGATAATCGCTAACAAAAATCATGCATTACCTTGGTAAAGTCAATAGTGCATAGTCACAATAGCAAAATATATACCTGTAAGTGGTGCTGAAAGAACGACAACTGATAGAATAGGTGAATGATATCTATTTATCAGACTGAATAGCGACACCTGTACAATGTCGATATAATACTGTACCTTAACAAAACAGCTGTGTCACACCTCACACGCATTTTTCTTGTAGCTTGTTATGTAATAGGGCACATGCGTGTATGTTTCATCATAGGTGCATGTTTACTGAGTAAAGCAGTCATGACAACGCCTTTGTGTTGTCGGTACGCTTGCGATGATGAACGATGCGCACCGTGAATGTTAGTCTGCGTCATAAGACGCACAGACGCTCCAATACCCAAAGCGTCACAGCAGGAAGCCAGTCTGTGCGTCCAAACAAAGGCGCAAGCATACATGCACGTACCCTTTTATAAATCTATATAAAAAAAAGGATGTAGTAGTAACGCACACTTTATTGAGGTACAGTATTACATCGCCATTCACCATCTGTGGCTATGCAGTCTCATCTATATATACCTTATCTATCCGTTGTCATGCTTGCAAGTCCACAGTCAGGCATAAATAGCTGTTTTCACTATGCACTTTTTAAAGGTTTTTTTTGTTAATATAAATGATTGGCACATATTATCAGTATTACATGATGGAAATTTTAGATATTTTTAAAAACTTTTTAGTGATATTATTCAGCAAATGAAAATGGTGTACATACTGTTACTTATCCATCATTAATGGATTCTGATATGTACTTGTATGCTTTTATTTAAAACCGTATAGCAGATTATTTAACCGATTTTTATTGTGGTTTGCATTGCTTTTCAACATGTTAATGTATGCGTTTATGTTTGTCAATTATTAATTTACATATATTTTTTAAAGTAAAATCATCATCTTATGGTACTAAAGGTTATATTTCTCTTGTTTGGAGTATAGACATTTTTAATTGACACGTAACAAGGAAAATACTTGATCTAGTATTTAAACATCCTCCTTGACCCTGGGCTCCAACACCGCCAGTTGTTGCTTGGAAGTGCTGTTAGCACAGTCTACACTTGCTCCTGTGTTACTGGGGTTCA
Organism: Oophaga sylvatica; assembly: GCA_033576555.1. Lineage (NCBI taxonomy): Eukaryota > Metazoa > Chordata > Amphibia > Anura > Dendrobatidae > Oophaga > Oophaga sylvatica. The sequence continues at coordinate 33,613,703 of JARQOD010000005.1, read as the reverse complement.
GTAATGTCAGCTGTTCCCTGCTGTGTGAACGGCAAACAGTCCTGCTGCCTCCACCCTGTTCTCTTCTCATCCCTGGGCTACAACACCGCCAGTTGTTTCTCGGAAGTGCTGTTAGCACAGTTAACACTTGCTCCCGTGTTACTGGGGTTCAGTAATGTCAGCTGTTCACCTGCTGTGTGAACGGCAAAAAGTCCTGCTGCCTCCACCCTGTTCTCTTCTCATCCCTGGGTTACAACACCGCCAGTTGTTTCTCGGAAGTGCTGTTAGCACAGTCTACACTTGCTCCTGTGTTACTGGGGTTCAGTAATGTCAGCTGTTCCCCTGCTGTGTGAACGGCAAACAGTCCTGCTGCCTCCACCCTGTTCTCTTCTCATCCCTGGGCTACAACACCGCCAGTTGTTTCTCGGAAGTGCTGTTAGCACAGTTAACACTTGCTCCCGTGTTACTGGGGTTCAGTAATGTCAGCTGTTCCCCTGCTGTGTGAACGGCAAAAAGTCCTGCTGCCTCCACCCTGTTCTCTTCTCATCCCTGGTTACAACACCGCCAGTTGTTTCTCGGAAGTGCTGTTAGCACAGTCTACACTTGCTCCTGTGTTACTGGGGTTCAGTAATGTCAGCTGTTCCCCTGCTGTGTGAACGGCAAAAAGTCCTGCTGCCTCCACCCTGTTCTCTTCTCATCCCTGGGTTACAACACCGCCAGTTGTTTCTCGGAAGTGCTGTTAGCACAGTCTACACTTGCTCCTGTGTTACTGGGGTTCAGTAATGTCAGCTGTTCCCCTGCTGTGTGAACGGCAAAAAGTCCTGCTGCCTCCACCCTGTTCTCTTCTCATCCCTGGGTTACAACACCGCCAGTTGTTTCTCGGAAGTGCTGTTAGCACAGTCTACACTTGCTCCTGTGTTACTGGGGTTCAGTAATGTCAGCTGTTCCCCTGCTGTGTGAACGGCAAACAGTCCTGCTGCCTCCACCCTGTTCTCTTCTCATCCCTGGGCTACAACACCGCCAGTTGTTTCTCGGAAGTGCTGTTAGCACAGTTAACACTTGCTCCCGTGTTACTGGGGTTCAGTAATGTCAGCTGTTCCCCTGCTGTGTGAACGGCAAAAAGTCCTGCTGCCTCCACCCTGTTCTCTTCTCATCCCTGGGTTACAACACCGCCAGTTGTTTCTCGGAAGTGCTGTTAGCACAGTTAACACTTGCTCCCGTGTTACTGGGGTTCAGTAATGTCAGCTGTTCCCCTGCTGTGTGAACGGCAAAAAGTCCTGCTGCCTCCACCCTGTTCTCTTCTCATCCCTGGGTTACAACACCGCCAGTTGTTTCTCGGAAGTGCTGTTAGCACAGTCTACACTTGCTCCTGTGTTACTGGGGTTCAGTAATGTCAGCTGTTCCCCTGCTGTGTGAACGGCAAACAGTCCTGCTGCCTCCACCCTGTTGTCTTCTCATCCCTGGGCTACAACACCGCCAGTTGTTTCTCGGAAGTGCTGTTAGCACAGTTAACACTTGCTCCCGTGTTACTGGGGTTCAGTAATGTCAGCTGTTCCCCTGCTGTGTGAACGGCAAAAAGTCCTGCTGCCTCCACCCTGTTCTCTTCTCATCCCTGGGCTACAACACCGCCAGTTGTTTCTCGGAAGTGCTGTTAGCACAGTCTACACTTGCTCCTGTGTTACTGGGGTTCAGTAATGTCAGCTGTTCCCCTGCTGTGTGAACGGCAAACAGTCCTGCTGCCTCCACCCTGTTCTCTTCTCATCCCTGGGCTACAACACCGCCAGTTGTTTCTCGGAAGTGCTGTTAGCACAGTTAACACTTGCTCCCGTGTTACTGGGGTTCAGTAATGTCAGCTGTTCCCCTGCTGTGTGAACGGCAAAAAGTCCTGCTGCCTCCACCCTGTTCTCTTCTCATCCCTGGGTTACAACACCGCCAGTTGTTTCTCGGAAGTGCTGTTAGCACAGTTAACACTTGCTCCCGTGTTACTGGGGTTCAGTAATGTCAGCTGTTCCCCTGCTGTGTGAACGGCAAAAAGTCCTGCTGCCTCCACCCTGTTCTCTTCTCATCCCTGGGTTACAACACCGCCAGTTGTTTCTCGGAAGTGCTGTTAGCACAGTCTACACTTGCTCCTGTGTTACTGGGGTTCAGTAATGTCAGCTGTTCCCCTGCTGTGTGAACGGCAAAAAGTCCTGCTGCCTCCACCCTGTTCTCTTCTCATCCCTGGGTTACAACACCGCCAGTTGTTTCTCGGAAGTGCTGTTAGCACAGTCTACACTTGCTCCTGTGTTACTGGGGTTCAGTAATGTCAGCTGTTCCCCTGCTGTGTGAATGGCAAAAAGTCCTGCTGCCTCCACCCTGTTCTCTTCTCATCCCTGGGCTACAACACCGCCAGTTGTTTCTCGGAAGTGCTGTTAGCACAGTTAACACTTGCTCCCGTGTTACTGGGGTTCAGTAATGTCAGCTGTTCCCCTGCTGTGTGAACGGCAAAAAGTCCTGCTGCCTCCACCCTGTTCTCTTCTCATCCCTGGGTTACAACACCGCCAGTTGTTTCTCGGAAGTGCTGTTAGCACAGTTAACACTTGCTCCCATGTTACTGGGGTTCAGTAATGTCAGCTGTTCCCCTGCTGTGTGAACGGCAAAAAGTCCTGCTGCCTCCACCCTGTTCTCTTCTCATCCCTGGGTTACAACACCGCCAGTTGTTTCTCGGAAGTGCTGTTAGCACAGTCTACACTTGCTCCTGTGTTACTGGGGTTCAGTAATGTCAGCTGTTCCCCTGCTGTGTGAACGGCAAACAGTCCTGCTGCCTCAACTTTAATTTCCATGGGTACCTTCTGCTACCCATCCGGGTTCCAGTACCGTCAGCTGGTTCTCCGCAGTGCCTTTGGCCTAGGTGCCTCCATGTCGGTATCCGAGTTCCAGCAACGTCTGCTGGTCCTTGGTAGTGCTTTGGAGCACAGGTACCTCCTGCTTAGTAACCGTGTCCCAGTAACGTCAGCTGGTCCTCGGTTGTGCCATTGGCTCTTTTCCTTCTGCTGACCCTCCGGGTTCCAGCACTGTCAGCTGGTCCTCGTTACTTTCATTGGCTCTTGTACCTTCTGCTACCCATCCGGGTTCCAGTACCGTCAGCTGGTTCTCCGCAGTGCCTTTGGCCTAGGTGCCTCCATGTCGGTATCCGAGTTCCAGCAACGTCTGCTGGTCCTTGGTAGTGCTTTGGAGCACAGGTACCTCCTGCTTAGTAACCATGTCCCAGTAACGTCAGCTGGTCCTCGGTTGTGCCTTTGGCTCTTTTCCTTCTGCTGCCCCTCCGGGTTCCAGCACAGTCAGCTGGTCCTCGTCACTTGCATTGGCTCTTGTACCTTCTTCTACCCGTCCGGGTTCCAGTACCGTCAGCTGGTTCTCCGCAGTGCCTTTGGCCTAGGTGCCTCCATGTCGGTATCCGAGTTCCAGCAACGTCTGCTGGTCCTTGGTAGTGCTTTGGAGCACAGGTACCTCCTGCTTAGTAACCGTGTCCCAGTAACGTCAGCTGGTCCTCGGTTGTGCCATTGGCTCTTTTCCTTCTGCTGACCCTCCGGGTTCCAGCACAGTCAGCTGGTCCTCGTTACTTTCATTGGCTCTTGTACCTTCTGCTACCCATCCGGGTTCCAGTACCGTCAGCTGGTTCTCCGCAGTGCCTTTGGCCTAGGTGCCTCCATGTCGGTATCCGAGTTCCAGCAACGTCTGCTGGTCCTTGGTAGTGCTTTGGAGCACAGGTACCTCCTGCTTAGTAACCGTGTCCCAGTAACGTCAGCTGGTTCTCGGTTGTGCCATTGGCTCTTTTCCTTCTGCTGACCCTCCGGGTTCCAGCACAGTCAGCTGGTCCTCGTTACTTCCATTGGCTTTTGTACCATCACCAACAGGACAAAGAAGGTTAAGACAAACTACAAGATACAGAACAAGAGACAGAAGAACAATAAGCAGAAGATCAAAAAGCAGAAGAACATTAAGTATAAGACCAAAATGAAGAGCAAAATATATGCTCTAAATTCTAAGCAGAAGAAGACTAAGCAGTGTATGGGGGTGAGTCCGTTCCTCCTCGTGGTGCCCCTGGAAAATGCCTGATGCTGCTGCAGGCTAAACTGAACGCGGACAAATACTGTTGTAATTAAAATCTTTCGTGACAGCAAGAACGGAAGGATGAAAATTCAGAGTTTTACAGATTACAAGTACAGGAATGTCTGTCACAAATAAGAATATGATGAAAAGGATGAATAGGAAGAAGATGAAGAAGTAGAATATGAAGAATAATAACTGTTTAATAAGAACAATATAAGTAATGTTAACAAAAAGATGAATAGCAAGAAGTTTTAGAAGATTAAGAAGGTGAAGATGAAGAATAATTTGATGAGAAAGATGATGCTGCTGAAGATTATGAAGGAGAAAGTGTGTGAAAAGTTAAAAAGGTGAAGAGCATGGAAGTTGTGAAACAGACATATTTGACAAAATAGAAAAAAGGTTAACAACATTGTCAATTTCTTCGTCAATCCAAACGTATTTCAAAAAAAGAAATATTAATGCTATTCCATTGCATTGTGTTAAACATCTATGCCTTTAATGTCTCCTCAACCTCCCCCAATAAATTCTACATTACTCTTTGTTGTTTTCCTTCATGTACAATTAACCAACAAGGCAAGAATGGGTTTTTTTTAATTCCGATATTTTGTTCCCATAGACTTACATTGTATTTCCGGTATCGGTATCGGGTATCGCCGATACTTTTTGTGTATCGGCGATACCATTCCGATTCCGATACTTTTGGATATCGGAAAGTATCGCTCAACTCTACCTGGGAGCGTCCGTTTAGACTTTTGTAAGAGAAATCCGAACAGGTGCCAAAATGGAGGCTACAGGCAACAGAGTATGCAGCCTAACTCTCCCTCCTGTTTGTACCGTTGGGGCAATCGCTTCCTCAGAGCTGCTACCACCACCTTCCTGTTCCTCACGCCATGTTGGGTCTTGGACCTCATCATCTCCACTAACCTCTTCCAACACCTGCTGCTGTTGGGTGGTCTGGCCACCACCATGCTCAACAGAAACTGGCACCTGAGTCTCATCATCATCAGATGCGTTCTGCGGTGTGCTGACCATCGGCACTGTCTCACCCGCCTCTTCAGATTCAGAGAGACACAGCTGTTGCGCATCACTGCATACTCCCTCTTCTTCACATTCCAGAATGCTGCTTGGCTGTGCCCCTGTTTGCAAACCAACAGATTCTGAGAACAGAAGCAGAGACTCAGCTGGCTCCTGTACAGAACTCTCTGACTGACTGGGCAATTTGGCAGGCGGTGAAGAGACAGATGGTTGATCAACAGTGCTGTGTTCCTGAGAGGAGGTGGAAGCAATTGAAGTCGATGCATTGGACCCTGGGCTCCAACACCGCCAGTTGTTGCCTGTAAGTGCTGTTAGCACAGTCAACACTTGCTCCTGTGTTACTGGGGTTGAGTAATGGCAGCTGTTCCCCTGCTGTGTGTACGACAAAAAGTCATGCTGCCTCCACCCTGTCCTCCTCTCATCCCTGGGCTCCAACACCGCCAGTTGTTGCTCGGAAGTAATTGGCACGGGTACTGACTCATGCCCACCCTGGTTACAGCACCACAGCTATTTCCTGGCAGTGTCAACGTAAATTAGCCTCCAATAAGTTGTCCTGTCATGTTGCATTCCGGTTATCCGACTCTATGGTGCCTGCAGTTTAGGTGATTCCTATGTGTGCTGTGGGATATGTAAATAAAGGCTCTTTCCGTTGTGAAAATAGGACAAGCACCCACTGTAGGACTGTGTGATTTGGTAACTGCAGACGGCTTGCGGCCTGTCAACTTACATTTTCATGGGTGCCTTATGGTACCCGTCCGAGTTCCAGTACCGTCAGCTGGTTCTCCACAGTGCCTTTGGCCTAGGTGCCTCCATCTCGGTATCCGAGTTCCTGCAATGTCTGCTTGTCCTTGGTAGTGCTTTGGAGCACAGGTACCTCCTGCTTAGTAACCGTGTCCCAGTAACGTCAGCTGGTCCTCGGTTGTGCCATTGGCTCTTTTCCTTCTGCTGCCCCTCCAGGTTCCAGCACAGTCAGCTGGTCCTCGTTACTTGCATTGGCTCTTGTACCTTCTGCTACCCGTCGGGGTTCCAGTGCCGTCAACTGGTTCTCCGCAGTGCCTTTGGCCTAGGTGCCTCCATCTCGGTATCCGAGTTCCTGCAATGTCTGCTTGTCCTTGGTAGTGCTTTGGAGCACAGGTACCTCCTGCTTAGTAACCGTGTCCCAGTAACGTCAGCTGGTCCTCGGTTGTGCCATTGGCTCTTTTCCTTCTGCTGCCCCTCCAGGTTCCAGCACAGTCAGCTGGTCCTCGTTACTTGCATTGGCTCTTGTACCTTCTGCTACCCGTCGGGGTTCCAGTGCCGTCAACTGGTTCTCCGCAGTGCCTTTGGCCTAGGTGCCTCCATCTCGGTATCCGAGTTCCTGCAATGTCTGCTTGTCCTTGGTAGTGCTTTGGAGCACAGGTACCTCCTGCTTAGTAACCGTGTCCCAGTAACATCAGCTGGTACAAGGTTGTTTACAAATACAAGATACAGAGCAAGAGACACAAGAACAATAAGCAGAAGATCTAAAAGCAGAAGAACATGAAGTATAAGACCAAAATGAAGAACAAAATATATGCTCTAAATTATAAGCAGAAGAAGACTAAGCAGTGTATGGGGGTGAGTCCGTTCCTCCTCGTGGTGCCCCTGGTAAATGCCTGATGCTGCAGGCTAAACTGAACACGGACAAATTGTTATGTTTCGGTAGCTGAGGAGTGCAGGTAAAAAAGGCAATACACCAGAGCAGTTGGAATCTATGAGATTGCAGTACCCTGACTAACCACCACAACTAGAGGCAGCCGTGGAGCATTCCTACGTTGGTCCTAGACGCCTCGTCACAGCCTGAGAAACTAACTACACCTAAAGATAGAAACAGGAAAGCTATCTGCCCCGGAGCAGAACCCAAAGATAATAGAAAGCCCCCAAACAAGTAATGGCGGTTAGACAAGAAGAAATACTGACACAGAAAGAAAATAGTATGAGCAAACGCTGGGGCCCAAACTAAATAAATAGAAAAGGATAGGAAGGGTACTTACTGCAATCCCAGAAAACCCTGAAAAGCACCAACTCTACTAATTTCAAAATCACCTGAGATCACACGACCTCTACCACCTAAATTAGTTCTCTGGTGTAACAAAATCAAAACAGCAGCCACTGAAAAAACTGGAAAAAGCAAAAGTACAAACATCAGTGGCTGAACTAAACTGAGAGGGCAAAAGCCCCCGAAGGGGACCCAGAAGGCCCCCAAAGAAGTGCAGGACAAAATGCAAAAATATAGTACAAAAACAAAAAGAAGAAAATGTCTTATCTGTTAGCAGGAGATGCAGACACGACACAGCAGGCTACAAGGGAAACAGGAATGAAGGATTCAGACCAGAACAATTGATCACCGGCAACCCTGATGGGAAGGTGACTCCCTTATATAAGACCAGTCAGTAACACCTGATTGCCAGTCCTCACAATCTTCACTGAACAGACCAGTACCGCTTGTAACCACCAGAGGGAGTCTCTGCTCAGAACTCATCTCAAACCCATTCACAACAGTACCCCCCCTTGAGGAGGGGTCACCGAACCCTCATTTGAGCAACCAGGTCGGTCAGGATGAGTTCTATGATACGCACAGATGAGTCTCCTAGCATGGATGTCCGAAGCAAACACCCAAGAATTGTCTTCCTGACCATAACCTCTCCACTTAACCAAATACTGGAGTTTCCGTCTAGAAAAACGAGAATCTAATATTTTCTCAACCACATACTCCAGATTGCCCTCAACCAAAACAGGGTCAGGAGGCACAGCAGCAGGAACCACTGGCTCAACAAACCTCTTCAACAAGGACTTGTGGAACACGTTATGGATCTTAAATGTCCCTGGAAGAAGCAAACGAAAAGAAACAGGATTAAGAATCTCAATGATCTTATAAGGTCCAATGAACCTAGGCTTAAATTTAGGAGATGCTACTCTCATAGGAATATTCTTTGAGGACAACCAGACCAAGTCCCCCACTTTAAACCGAGGACCATCAGTCCTATGCCGGTTAGCAAACCGCTGGGCCTTCTCCTGAGAGAGGGACAACCTCTCCACTACCTGGTCCCAAATCTGTTGCATACGCTCCACAACAGAGTCAACACCTGGACAGACAGAAGCCTCCGTCTGTCCTGAAGAAAATCGAGGGTGAAACCCAGAATTACAGAAAAACGGAGACATCAAAGTGGCAGAGCTAGCCCTATTATTAAGAGCAAACTCAGCCAAAGGTAAAAAAGAGACCCAGTCATCCTGATCAGCAGACACAAAGCATCTAAGATAAGTCTCCAATGTCTGGTTTGTTCTCTCAGTTTGACCATTGGTCTGAGGATGAAATGCCGAGGAGAAAGACAATTGAACACCCAGTTTAGAACAAAAAGTCCTCCAAAATCTGGAAACAAACTGGACTCCTCTGTCAGACACAATGTTCTCAGGAATGCCGTGTAAACGAACCACGTGCTGAAGGAACAACGGCACCAATTCAGAGGAGGAAGGCAAATTAGGTAATGGCACAAGATGTATCATTTTGGAAAACCTATCACAAATTACCCAGATGGTGGTCATTCTCTGAGAAACAGGAAGGTCGGAAATGAAATCCATAGAGATATGGTCCATGGTCTCTTGGGCACAGGCAATGGCATCAACAAACCACTAGAGCGAGAGCAAGGCTTGGAGCGAGAGCAAGTCCCGCAGGACTGCACAAATTCCCTGACATCACGAGACAAGGTAGGTCACCAAAAGGACTGACTAACCAAGTCTCTGGTACCAAAAATTCCGGGATGCCCAGCCAATGCGGAACAATGAATCTCAGACATCACACTCTTTTTCCACTGGTCCGGGACAAACAATTTTCCAACAGGGCAGCACTCGGGCCTATCCTCCTGACACCCCTCCAGAGCAAGTCTCAAATTGGGCGAGATGGCGGAAAGAACTACACCCTCTTTCAAAATAACAGAAGGATCAGATAACTCAGGAGAGTCCGCAAGGAAACTCCTGGAGAGGGCATCCGCCTTAACATTCTTAGTGCCAGGAAGAAAGGAAACCACAAAATTAAAACGTGTGAAAAACAAGGCCCACCTGGCCTGTCTAGGATTGAGTCGCTTGGCAGATTCCAGATAGACCAGATTCTTATGGTCCGTAAGGACCACCACCTGATGTTTGGCTCCCTCCAGCCAATGTCTCCACTCTTCAAAAGCCCACTTCATGGCCAATAACTCCCGATTACCCACGTCATAATTACGTTCAGTAGGAGAAAATTTTCGAGAGAAAAAGGCACAAGGGTTACTTTTAGAGGTCTCTGGATCTTTTTGGGACAAAACGGCACCTGCCCCAATTTCAGAGGCATCAACCTCCACCTGAAATGGCAGAGAAACATCAGGCTGCCGTAGAACAGGAGCAGAAGTGAATCTCTGCTTAAGTTCCTGAAACGCAGAGACTGCCTCAGGAGGCCTATTCACCACATCAGAACCCTTTCTGGTCAAATCAGTTAATGGTTTAACAATAACCGAGAAATTACCAATAAATTTACGATAAAAATTGGCAAAACCCAAAAATCTCTGAAGAGCCTTTAATGAAGTAGGTTGGACCCAATCACAGATGGCCTGAACCTTGACCGGGTCCATTTCAATAACAGATGGGGACAAAATGAATCCCAGAAATGAGATCCTCTGTACGCCAAAAAGACACTTTGATCCCTTCACATACAGAGTATTCTCTCTCAAAATCTGGAACACAGTTCGAACATGTTTCACATGAGAGTCCCAGTCATTAGAAAAAATCAAGATATCATCCAAATAAACAATCAGAAATTTGTCCACAAAATCCCTGAAAATGTCATTCATGAAGGACTGGAAGACGGAAGGAGCATTAGTGAGCCCAAAGGGCATCACTAGGTACTCAAAATGCCCTTCAGGGGTATTGAATGCCGTCTTCCATTCATCCCCGTGCTTAATGCGAATAAGGTTATACGCCCCCCTGAGGTCAAGCTTGGTAAACCAAGTAGCGTTTTTCACCCTGGAAAACAGGTCAGAAATCAAGGGTAACGGGTATTGATATTTCACAGTAATATTGTTCAAGAGACGATAATCAATACACGGCCTTAATGAACCATCTTTTTTGGCCACAAAGAAAAAACCGGCACCTAAGGGTGAAGAGGATGGTCTGATATGACCCTTCTCCAATGATTCCTTGATATAAGACCGCATAGCGTCATGTTCAGGTACAGACAAGTTAAAAAGGCGACCTTTAGGGAATTTACTACCCGGCACTAATTCAATAGCGCAGTCATAGCTCCTATGGGGAGGCAAGGATGCAGATTTACTTTCGCTAAACACATCAGAAAAATCAATCAAAAAGTCAGGAACATCCTGAGCCTGGGGGGAGGCAGAAAAAACAGGAGTGTTGGTATTAACACATTGGCAGCCCCAACTGGTTACAGACACAGATTTCCAATCCAAAACAGGATTATGAGACTGTAACCAAGGGAAACCCAGCACGATAATGTCATGCAGATTATACAGAACCAAAAATTTGCAGCACTCCTGGTGATCAGGTTCAACCCTCATTATCACCTGAGTAGAAAACTGGGGTTTATTCTCAGCCAAAGGGGTAGAATCGATCCCCAGTAGGGGAATAGACTTCTGTAGGGGTATCAAGGGAAACCCACAACGTTTAGCAAAATCATAATCCATCAGGTTAATAGCTGCTCCAGAATCAACGAAAGCCTGAGCAGAAAATGAGGACAGAGAGCATATCAGAGTGACAGTTAATAAAAACTTAGTCTGAACACTACCCAAGACAACTGAGCGTGCAAAACGTCTTCCCCGCTTAGGGCAGACTGAAATAGCATGAGAGGCATCACCACAGTAGAAACATAACCCATTGCGCTTTCGAAACTCATGACGCTGTGCCCCAGACACCACTCTATCACACTGCATGGGTTCAGAAGCTGGTTCACAAGGCAACACCATTCCACGCATACTTCTCCGCTCACGCAAACGTCTGTCAATTTGAATCGCTAATGACATAGAATCATTGAGACCAGAGGGGACAGGGAATCCCACCATAACATCCTTTACATTATCTGACAGACCCTTCCGGAAAAGGGCTGCCAAAGCGTCGTCATTCCATTTGGTCAGGACTGCCCACCTACGGAATCTCTGACAGTATAACTCAGCGTCATAAGGCCCCTGATTTAATGCCAACAAGGCTTTTTCAGCTTGATCAGTGACATTAGGCTCATCGTACAATAACCCCAAAGCCTGAAAAAATGCATCAACATCACTCAAAACAGGATCCCCAGGTGTCAGGGAAAAAGCCCAATCCTGAGGATCGCCGCGCAGGAGAGAGATGATAATTTGAACCGTGCTGCGCTGCGTTCCCTGAGGACTTAGATTTTAAGGCAAAAAACAATTTACAATTATTTTTGAAATTCTGAAACTTAGCTCGATCCCCCAAAAACAAATCTGGCATGGGAATCCTAGGTTCCACAACAGGCAACCTAGCAAGATATGCAGCAATACTCCGAACCTCAGTGGCAAGCTGATCCACACGGCCAGACAACCGTGCAAACTCCATTGAGAGAAAAGATCCTCCCCAGCACCCAGAGATACAGAGGGAAAAAAAAAATGCAACAAATAGAAAAATATCTCTGACAACTCTGACAACCTTTTTTCTTTCACAATATTTTTTCCCTTCTGTGAGTACCATACAATTTTCAATTTTTAGGCCAGTGATACTGTTATGTTTCGGTAGCTGAGGAGTGCAGGTAAAAAAGGCAATACACCAGAGCAGTTGGAATCTATGAGATTGCAGTACCCTGACTAACCACCACAACTAGAGGCAGCCGTGGAGCATTCCTACGTTGGTCCTAGACGCCTCGTCACAGCCTGAGAAACTAACTACACCTAAAGATAGATATAGGAAAGCTATCTGCCCCGGAGCAGAACCCCAAAGATAATAGAAAGCCCCCAAACAAGTAATGGCGGTTAGACAAGAAGAAATACTGACACAGAAAGAAAATAGTATGAGCAAACGCTGGGGCCCAAACTAACTAAATAGAAAAGGATAGGAAGGGTACTTACTGCAATCCCAGAAAACCCTGAAAAGCACCAACTCTACTAATTTCAAAATCACCTGAGATCACACGACCTCTACCACCTAAATTAGTTCTCTGGTGTAACAAAATCAAAACAGCAGCCACTGAAAAAACTGGAAAAAGCAAAAGTACAAACATCAGTGGCTGAACTAAACTGAGAGGGCAAAAGCCCCGAAGGGGACCCAGAAGGCCCCCAAAGAAGTGCAGGACAAAATGCAAAAATATAGTACAAAAACAAAAAGAAGAAAATGTCTTATCTGTTAGCAGGAGATGCAGACACGACACAGCAGGCTACAAGGGAAACAGGAATGAAGGATTCAGACCAGAACAATTGATCACCGGCAACCCTGATGGGAAGGTGACTCCCTTATATAAGACCAGTCAGTAACACCTGATTGCCAGTCCTCACAATCTTCACTGAACAGACCAGTACCGCTTGTAACCACCAGAGGGAGTCTCTGCTCAGAACTCATCTCAAACCCATTCACAACACAAATACTGTTGTAATTTAAATCTTTTGTGGCAGCAAGAACGGAACGATGAAAAAATCATACTTTTACAGATTACAAGTACAGGAATCTATGTCACAAATAAGAATATGATGAAGAAGATGAAGGACTATAATATGAAGAAGAATAATAGTTTAAAAAGAACAATATGAGTAATGTTAACAAAAAGATGAAAAGCAAGAAGTTTTAGAAGAAGATGATGCTGCTGAAGATTATGAAGGAGAAAGTGTGGCAAAAGTTAAAAAGGTGAAGAGCATGGAAGTTGTGAAACATACATATTGCCAAAATAGAAAAAAGGTTAACAACATTGTCAATTTCTTCGTCAATCCGAACGTATTTCCTAAAAAAAAAAATTAATGCTATTCCATTGGATTGGGTTAAACATCTATGCCTTTAATGTCTCCTCAACCTCCCCCAATACATTCTACATTACTCTTTGTTTTCCTTCATGTACAATTAACCTACAAGGCAAGAATGGGGTTTTTTTAATTTCGATATTTTGTTCCCATAGACTTACATTGGACTTCCGGTATCGGTATCGGGTATCGCCGATATTTTTTGGGTATCGGCGATACCATTCCGATTCCGATACTTTTGGATATCGGAAAGTATCGCTCAACTCTAGTCTTTGCTGTAATCTCTGCAGACGAGTCCTGGCTGGAAAATTTGTCATGTCGGTCTGAGCCAGATGGAAAAGATGGAAAAAGGGAAAGACTCCACCAGAAAGATCATGATCTGTAAGTGTAAGGAGGTGGCTGGTCCCCTCAATTGCACCCTACCCGTTTTCAGTTTGCCTCTCCGTGCACTTTCCTGTACATATGTTTTGCACTTGTATGTTTTATGTGTAATGTAATGTATGTGCTGTAATTGTTATATTATGTATTGTGTATGTGTGGCGCCCCTGAGGGTTCAGTCGCCATAGAGGTGTTGCATCTCACACAGAGGTGTGACACCTGACTCTCAGGTAATGAGGAAGCACCCCTAGGACTCCACACTTGCATCCAACACACCATGCAAGCTGAGCATACAGACTTACCCTTAGGGAGGATGGTCTGACTCAGACTGGTTAGCAAAGGGTGCACAGCAGCGCTGGTCACCCTGACCAGATACTACAGTACAGGTGACATCACGAATCATTATACGAACACTAATCCCCTGTAAATATCCCCTTTTTGGTGAGCGACCAGGGCCACGGACCGAGTCGTGGCCACCGTGACATCCCCCATAGAAGTCTACAGGCTCAGTGCCGAGTACCCCGCGGCCCTGGCGGGCGGCTCATATGTTCTCCTTTAATTGTCTGTATATAGTTTGGAACAGAGATAGTTAATATTGGGGCTGGACTAATAGCCACAAGGAGAGAGGAAGCTTCTGCTTCCTCAGTACTGCCTGATATTCTGGCCAGGGCAGACGTGATTGTCAGATGGGGCACTGCCAGACCCCCCGGATGGGAGAGGTCTGTTGCCCCAGACCAAGGATTGAGCACCAGGGCTAAGGGCTACAACACAGGCCCTTAGGACTTTGTCAGGGCCTTCGCTGAAGGGGTCTCAGGTGCCCAGATTCCAGTGAGTGGACTACTGCGAACTTCGGCTACTACGGCTGTTCTGGGTACAGCTGTAGCAAGAGTCAGGGAGAGAGCAGGAAGCCAGTGTTGAAATCGTCTTTTTTGTCCTTTCATCCTTGTTTAATAAAAGTTATTTTCCCTGTTGGAGAGCTGCTGCATTCATGGACCCTTTATTGTCCCGACTGCTAAGACCCAAGGAAAATAAGATAACCTGTGGGAAAGAACTGTGTCGATCTTGTCTATTCATGTACAAGGGGCCGGGGGAAGCTCGCTGACTATTTGCTCAGTGGACTCTGTCTGTGAACTGTGCCTTTAAGTAACTCGGCCACAACTACACCCCCCTGTGTCTCCTTGTTACATAAGTCACCATCTATAACTGTGCTGTAGCCCTATATGTTCCGTAGGACTGATATCTACCACTGACCATATGGCGGTAATATCAATGTTGGAGTTTGTATGGAGATTTTTTTCAGTAACAGCGCAGTGATCTGCTGAGGTTCTCCAACATTCACTATTAGGATGTGCCACCATAGTTGTAATCAGGGTTACCTGGTTAGGGGCTCACACAGAAGTTTTGCCTCTCCCTGAACCAAGCCCCTAGCTACGCATCTGAGTACAATATGTTATTTACATGTACTATTACTATTCACTTACTTACTAGAGCGTTGATGCTCATTTTGCTTCTATCTTTGCTTTTCAATTATATCCAAACTACAAATCCCAGTGTAGAGCCCAGCTGTGCCTGTAATCTTATTTCTCGGATGGATGCACTGAAGGTAACCACCACAAGAGACCTGATATTCATTCCATTCACACATCTTCACCAATCCCTAGAGCCACCAGAGGAAGCCCTTTCAGAGTATATAGGATGGTGAAATCAGCAGAGAGCTCAGATTAGATCAGATCTCGGATGAGATTAGTTCGGAACGAGTTCAGTGTAGTTGGTGATTCTACACAGAAGTGAGAAGTTGTTAGTTCTCTTAGAGAGTGGAGAGTTAGCTCTAGGGGCGAGCACAGATCAGTGAGTTTGCAAAGCCAGGTGCAGGTCAGACGGTGAATCCTGATAGCCGCTTCAGACAGAGCTTAGAAAGAAAGAGAGAAAGAAAACTGTTGTGAATGGGTTTGAGATGAGTTCTGAGCAGAGGCTCCCTCTGGTGGTTACAAGCGGTACTAGTGAGGATTGTGAGGACTGGGAATCAGGTGTTACTGATTGGTCTTATATAAGGGAGTCATTTTCCCATCAGGGTTGCCGGTGATCAATTGTTCTGGTCTGAATCCTTCTTTCCAGTTTCCCTTGTAGCCTGCTGTGTCGTGTCTGCATCTCCTGCTATCAGATAAGACAATTTCTTATTTTGTGTTTTTGCTATATTTTTGCATTTTGTCCTGCACTTCTGTGGGGGCCTTCTGGGTCCCCTCCGGGGGCTTTTGCCCTCTCAGTTTAGTCCAGCCACTGTGTTTTGTACTTTTGCTTTTTCCAGTTTTTTTTCAGTGGCTGCTGTTTTGATTTTTTTACACCAGAGAACTAATTTAGGTGGTAGAGGTCGTGTGATCTCAGGTGATTTTGAAATTAGTAGAGTTGGTGTTTTTCAGGGTTTTCTGAGATTGCAGTAAGTACCCTTCCTGTCCTTTTCTATTTAGATAGTTTGGGCCCCAGCGTTTGCTCATACTATTTTCTTTCTGTGTCAGTATTTCCTCTTGTCTAACCGCCATTACATGTTTGGGGGCTTTCTATTATCTTTGGGGTTCTGCTCCGGGGCAGATAGCTTTCCTATTTCTATCTTTAGGTGTAGTTAGTTTCTCAGGCTGTGACGAGGCGTCTAGGACCAACGTAGGAACGCTCCACGGCTGCCTCTAGTTGCGGTGGTTAGTCAGGGTACTGCAATCTCATAGATTCCAACTGCTCTGGTGTATTTCCTTTTTTACCTGCACTCCTCAGCTACCGTAACATAACAGTATCACCGGCCTTAAAAATTGTATGGTACTCACAGAAGGGAAAAAATATTTTGAAGGAAGAAAAGTTGTCAGAGATATTTTTCTGTTTGTTGCATTTTTTTTTTCCCTCTGTATCTCTGGGTGCTGGGGAGGATCTTTTCTCCCAATGGAGTTTGCACAGTTGTCTGGCCGTGTGGATCAGCTTGCCACTGAGGTTCAGAGTATTGCTGCATATCTTGCTGGGTTGCCTGTTGTGGAACCTAGGATCCCCATGCCAGATTTGTTTTTAGGGGATCGAGCTAAGTTTCAGAATTTCAAAAATAATTGTAAATTGTTTCTTGCCTTAAAATCTAAGTCCTCAGGAAACGCAGCGCAGCAGGTTCAAATTATCATCTCTCTCCTGCGCGGCGATCCTCAGGATTGGGCTTTTTCCCTGATACCTGGGGATCCTGTTTTGAGTGATGTTGATGCATTTTTTCAGGCTTTGGGGTTATTGTACGATGAGCCTAATGTCACTGATCAAGCTGAAAAAGCCTTGTTGGCATTAAATCAGGGGCTTGATGACGCTGAGTTATACTGTCAGAGATTCCGTAGGTGGGCAGTCCTGACCAAATGGAATGACGACGCTTTGGCGGCCCTTTTCCGGAAGGGTCTGTCGGATAATGTAAAGGATGTTATGGTGGGATTCCCTGTCCCCTCTGGTCTCAATGATTCTATGTCATTAGCGATTCAAATTGACAGACGTTTGCGTGAGCGGAGAAGTATGCGTGGAGTGGTGTTGCCTTGTGAGCCAGCTGCTGAGCCCATGCAGTGTGATAGAGTGGTGTCTGGGGCACAGCGTCATGATTTTCGAAAGCGCAATGGGTTATGTTTCTACTGTGGTGATGCCTCTCATGCTATTTCAGTCTGCCCTAAGCGGGGAAGACATTTTGCACGCTCAGTTGTCTTGGGTAGTGTTCAGACTAAGTTTTTATTAACTGTCACTCTGATATGCTCTCTGTCCTCATTTTCTGCTCAGGCTTTCGTTGATTCTGGAGCAGCTATTAACCTGATGGATTATGATTTTGCTAAACGTTGTGGGTTTCCCTTGATACCCCTACAGAAGTCTATTCCTCTACTGGGGATCGATTCTACCCCTTTGGCTGAGAATAAACCCCAGTTTTCTACTCAGGTGATAATGAGGGTTGAACCTGATCACCAGGAGTGCTGCAAATTTTTGGTTCTATATAATCTGCATGACATTATAGTGCTGGTTTCCCTTGGTTACAGTCTCATAATCCTGTTTTGGATTGGAAATCTGTGTCTGTAACCAGTTGGGGCTGCCAATGTGTTAATACCAACACTCCTGTTTTTTCTGCCTCCCCCCAGGCTGAGGATGTTCCTGACTTTTTGTTTGATTTTTCTGATGTGTTTAGCGAAAGTAAATCTGCATCCTTACCTCCCCATAGGAGCTATGACTGCGCTATTGAATTAGTGCCGGGTAGTAAATTCCCTAAAGGTCGCCTTTTTAACTTGTCTGTACCTGAACATGACGCTATGCGGTCTTATATCAAGGAATCATTGGAGAAGGGTCATATCAGACCATCCTCTTCACCCTTAGGTGCCGGTTTTTTCTTTGTGGCCAAAAAAGATGGTTCATTAAGGCCGTGTATTGATTATCGTCTCTTGAACAATATTACTGTGAAATATCAATACCCGTTACCCTTGATTTCTGACCTGTTTTCCAGGGTGAAAAACGCTACTTGGTTTACCAAGCTTGACCTCAGGGGGGCGTATAACCTTATTCGCATTAAGCACGGGGATGAATGGAAGACGGCATTTAACACCCCTGAAGGGCATTTTGAGTACCTTGTGATGCCCTTTGGGCTCACTAATGCTCCTTCCGTCTTCCAGTCCTTCATGAATGACATTTTCAGGGATTTTGTGGACAAGTTTCTGATTGTTTATTTGGATGATATCTTGATTTTTTCTAATGACTGGGACTCTCATGTGAAACATGTTCGAACTGTATTCCAGATTTTGAGAGAGAATGCTCTGTATGTGAAGGGATCAAAGTGTCTTTTTGGCGTACAGAAGATCTCATTTCTGGGATTCATTTTGTCCCCATCTGTTATTGAAATGGACCCGGTCAAGGTTCAGGCCATCTGTGATTGGGTCCAACCTACTTCATTAAAGGCTCTTCAGAGATTTTTGGGTTTTGCCAATTTTTATCGTAAATTTATTGGTAATTTCTCGGTTATTGTTAAACCATTAACGATTTGACCAGAAAGGGTTCTGATGTGGTGAATTGGCCTCCTGAGGCAGTCTCTGCATTTCAGGAACTTAAGCAGAGATTCACTTCTGCTCCTGTTCTACGGCAGCCTGATGTTTCTCTGCCATTTCAGGTGGAGGTTGATGCCTCTGAAATTGGGGCAGGTGCCGTTTTGTCCCAAAAAGATCCAGAGACCTCTAAAAGTAACCCTTGTGCCTTTTTCTCTCGAAAATTTTCTCCTACTGAACGTAATTATGACGTGGGTAATCGGGAGTTATTGGCCATGAAGTGGGCTTTTGAAGAGTGGAGACATTGGCTGGAGGGAGCCAAACATCAGGTAGTGGTCCTTACGGACCATAAGAATCTGGTCTATCTGGAATCTGCCAAGCGACTCAATCCTAGACAGGCCAGGTGGGCCTTGTTTTTCACACGTTTTAATTTTGTGGTTTCCTTTCTTCCTGGCACTAAGAATGTTAAGGCGGATGCCCTCTCGAGGAGTTTCCTTGCGGACTCTCCTGAGTTATCTGATCCTTTTGTTATTTTGAAGAGGGTGTAGTTCTTTCCGCCATCTCGCCCAATTTGAGACTTGCTCTGGAGGGGTGTCAGGAGGATAGGCCCGAGCGCTGCCCTGTTGGAAAATTGTTTGTCCCGGACCAATGGAAAAAGAGTGTGATGTCTGAGATTCATTGTTCCGCATTGGCTGGGCATCCCGGAATTTTTGGTACCAGAGACTTGGTTAGTCGGTCCTTTTGGTGGTCTACCTTGTCTCGCGATGTCAGGGAATTTGTGCAGTCCTGCGGGACTTGCTCTCGCTCCAAGCCTTGCTCTCGCTCTAGTGGTTTGTTGATGCCATTGCCTGTGCCCAAGAGACCATGGACCCATATCTCTATGGATTTCATTTCCGATCTTCCTGTTTCTCAGAGAATGACCACCATCTGGGTAATTTGTGATAGGTTTTCCAAAATGATACATCTTGTGCCATTACCTAAGTTGCCTTCCTCCTCTGAATTGGTGCCGTTGTTCCTTCAGCACGTGGTTCGTTTACACGGCATTCCTGAGAACATTGTGTCTGACAGAGGAGTCCAGTTTGTTTCCAGATTTTGGAGGACTTTTTGTTCTAAACTGGGTGTTCAATTGTCTTTCTCCTCGGCATTTCATCCTCAGACCAATGGTCAAACTGAGAGAACAAACCAGACATTGGAGACTTATCTAAGATGCTTTGTGTCTGCTGATCAGGATGACTGGGTCTCTTTTTTGCCTTTGGCTGAGTTTGCTCTTAATAATAGGGCTAGCTCTGCCACTTTGATGTCTCCGTTTTTCTGTAATTCTGGGTTTCACCCTCGATTTTCTTCAGGACAGACGGAGGCTTCTGTCTGTCCAGGTGTTGACTCTGTTGTTGAGCGTATGCAGCAGATTTGGGACCAGGTAGTGGAGAGGTTGTCCCTCTCTCAGGAGAAGGCCCAGCGGTTTGCTAACCGGCATAGGACTGATGGTCCTCGGTTTAAAGTGGGGGACTTGGTCTGGTTGTCCTCAAAGAATATTCCTATGAGAGTAGCATCTCCTAAATTTAAGCCTAGGTTCATTGGACCTTATAGAATCATGGAGATTATTAATCCTGTTTCTTTTCGTTTGCTTCTTCCAGGGACGTTTAAGATCCATAACGTGTTCCACAAGTCCTTGTTGAAGAGGTTTGTTGAGCCAGTGGTTCCTGCTGCTGTGCCTCCTGACCCTGTTTTGGTTGAGGGCAATCTGGAGTATGTGGTTGAGAAAATATTGGATTCTCGTTTTTTCTAGACGAAGACTCAGTATTTGGTTAAATGGAGAGGTTATGGTCAGGAAGACAATTCTTGGGTGTTTGCTTCGGACATCCATGCTAGGAGACTTACCCGTGCGTATCATAGAACTCATCCTGACCGACCTGGTTGCTCAAATGAGGGTTCGGTGACCCCTCCTCAAGGGGGGGGTACTGTTGTGAATGGGTTTGAGATGAGTTCTGAGCAGAGGCTCCCTCTGGTGGTTACAAGCGGTACTAGTGAGGATTGTGAGGACTGGGAATCAGGTGTTACTGATTGGTCTTATATAAGGGAGTCATTTTCCCATCAGGGTTGCCGGTGATCAATTGTTCTGGTCTGAATCCTTCTTTCCAGTTTCCCTTGTAGCCTGCTGTGTCGTGTCTGCATCTCCTGCTATCAGATAAGACAATTTCTTATTTTGTGTTTTTGCTATATTTTTGCATTTTGTCCTGCACTTCTGTGGGGGCCTTCTGGGTCCCCTCCGGGGGCTTTTGCCCTCTCAGTTTAGTCCAGCCACTGTGTTTTGTACTTTTGCTTTTTCCAGTTTTTTTTCAGTGGCTGCTGTTTTGATTTTTTTACACCACAGAACTAATTTAGGTGGTAGAGGTCGTGTGATCTCAGGTGATTTTGAAATTAGTAGAGTTGGTGTTTTTCAGGGTTTTCTGAGATTGCAGTAAGTACCCTTCCTGTCCTTTTCTATTTAGATAGTTTGGGCCCCAGCGTTTGCTCATACTATTTTCTTTCTGTGTCAGTATTTCCTCTTGTCTAACCGCCATTACATGTTTGGGGGCTTTCTATTATCTTTGGGGTTCTGCTCCGGGGCAGATAGCTTTCCTATTTCTATCTTTAGGTGTAGTTAGTTTCTCAGGCTGTGACGAGGCGTCTAGGACCAACGTAGGAACGCTCCACGGCTGCCTCTAGTTGCGGTGGTTAGTCAGGGTACTGCAATCTCATAGATTCCAACTGCTCTGGTGTATTTCCTTTTTTACCTGCACTCCTCAGCTACCGTAACATAACAGAAAACAGCAGTTATTGAAAGAACCTGAAGACTGCAGCTTTGAGCTTAGTTCAATGTGTGGAGGCTAGTACCAGTGGAAAGATAGCCACTCCAGCCTAGTCAGAACTGATTCAACTGAGTGCATTTCAGTGAGCAAGCGTGCCGTTGCTTTGAGAGCAGTGAAGAAAGGAGAAGAATCAGCTATCTACTGCTAGTGTGCTTATGTTAAAGTTCGGAGTAGAACGAAAGGCGAGTGGAAGAGAAGAAGAGAGTGCCAGAGGTTGAAATAGCATTGATAGCTTACCTCTACTATGAATAACCGGACACCGGGTCCGAGCTTGCTAGAATCTACACGACTAGTAGGAGATACCGGAGACCCTGCGGGACTTCAAGTCGCAGGGGCCCACAAGTGTTGATACGTAACCGGGGTCAGGAAGACAGGAGTCTGGTCAGCGCAATCATTAGATATAAAAAAAAAAGGTCTGAAAAGAGGATTCATAGGTTCCCATGCAGACAGACTTTTCTAAAGCGAGGATAGGCATTAGTTAGGGACCTGATATACGAGAAGAGCCTTGACGTGGCTATCAGGCTCACATAATTTGGCCATCTTATGCGCTAAGACTTCTCAATTTTTCATATTTCTAAGGTAATGATGTAATTCATTTTTCATATTTTTCATATTTCGTGTTTGCAAGCTATAGCGCTACAGTGTGCTACCTTTTCTTCTTGTATGTATATGAATTGGTGACTCTAGGTTTAGCACCTGTTCACACTGAATCTAAGTTTGGATGTGCCGGTCAGTTTTTTGATATGTATTCATTTACCTTCTGCCTGAGCACTCCACCTGGTGGTCACAGGCCTTTTAATTACAGCAGGTTCATCACCCCTCCACAGAGATGTAGATTTTAGTCTGAAAAGAGGATTCATAGGTTCCCATGCAGACAGACTTTTCTAAAGCGAGGATAGGCATTAGTTAGGGACCTGATATACGAGAAGAGCCTTGACGTGGCTATCAGGCTCACATAATTTGGCCATCTTATGCGCTAAGACTTCTCAATTTTTCATATTTCTAAGGTAATGATGTAATTCATTTTTCATATTTTTCATATTTCGT
This sequence comes from Oophaga sylvatica, assembly GCA_033576555.1. Taxonomy (NCBI): domain Eukaryota; kingdom Metazoa; phylum Chordata; class Amphibia; order Anura; family Dendrobatidae; genus Oophaga; species Oophaga sylvatica. The sequence continues at coordinate 33,591,347 of JARQOD010000005.1, read as the reverse complement.
GTTTGCAAGCTATAGCGCTACAGTGTGCTACCTTTTCTTCTTGTATGTATATGAGTTGGTGACTCTAGGTTTAGCACCTGTTCACACTGAATCTAAGTTTGGATGTGCCGGTCAGTTTTTTGATATGTATTCATTTACCTTCTGCCTGAGCACTCCACCTGGTGGTCACAGGCCTTTTAATTACAGCAGGTTCATCACCCCTCCACAGAGATGTAGATTTTAGTCTGAAAAGAGGATTCATAGGTTCCCATGCAGACAGACTTTTCTAAAGCGAGGATAGGCATTAGTTAGGGACCTGATATACGAGAAGAGCCTTGACGTGGCTATCAGGCTCACATAATTTGGCCATCTTATGCGCTAAGACTTCTCAATTTTTCATATTTCTAAGGTAATGATGTAATTCATTTTTCATATTTTTCATATTTCGTGTTTGCAAGCTATAGCGCTACAGTGTGCTACCTTTTCTTCTTGTATGTATATGAGTTGGTGACTCTAGGTTTAGCACCTGTTCACACTGAATCTAAGTTTGGATGTGCCGGTCAGTTTTTTGATATGTATTCATTTACCTTCTGCCTGAGCACTCCACCTGGTGGTCACAGGCCTTTTAATTACAGCAGGTTCATCACCCCTCCACAGAGATGTAGATTTTAGTCTGAAAAGAGGATTCATAGGTTCCCATGCAGACAGACTTTTCTAAAGCGAGGATAGGCATTAGTTAGGGACCTGATATACGAGAAGAGCCTTGACGTGGCTATCAGGCTCACATAATTTGGCCATCTTATGCGCTAAGACTTCTCAATTTTTCATATTTCTAAGGTAATGATGTAATTCATTTTTCATATTTTTCATATTTCGTGTTTGCAAGCTATAGCGCTACAGTGTGCTACCTTTTCTTCTTGTAGCGCAATCATTAGAGACACTGTTCTATCCAAGAGAGGGCCCTACCACAAAGTCAGCCGGGCATGTAAAGTTGAAGACAGAGTTAGGCCTCGTTTCATACAGGTCAGAAACTCACACTACAGGAGTAAGGAGGCCCTACACCTACTCAGTGGGAAGAACTGGACGTGCATCCTTCACCCTGCAGTACCCCGGGACGTGCCTGCAATAACATCTTCAGTAAAGGTACAGAAAGAGACTTTTGTGTGTGTCTACCTTATTACTCCTGCTGCTGAACTCCTCTCCTCCATCCTGCACCCCTACACTCCGTTTACCCTGAAGGACCCCAGCCTTGCCTGTGGAAGGCTAAACACCTTGCTGCCCAACACCAACCCTTCAGCGGATCTGTATAGCAGCGCTGGTCACCCTGACCAGGTACCACAGGTGGCGTCACAAACATTTCTACAAACCTTTAATCCCCTGTAAATATCCCCCTTTTCAGTGAGCGCCCAGGGCCATGGGACCGAGCTGTGTCACCGTGACATCCCCATAGAAGTGAACGGGCTCGGTGCTGAGTACCCCACGGCCCTGGCGGGCGACTCATCTTTTGGCGTCACGAACAGGATTCTGAAGCTCGCTATATGCGAGTCCTGTGTGCCTGAATTGGACTGTTTTGTGCAAAAAGACTGTATCGCTATTTTTGTGACTTTGCCGCCATTTTGCCGCCATTTTACCGCCGTGTTCGCGCCCTGAGGCGCTGGTGAAGAAGGGGGGCGTGCATTCGTGGGCGTACCCCCCCGTGGCGCGAAAATATGGCCGCCCTGTCTAAATGCTTCTACAACATAAGGTCGTGCCCCACAGCAAAGGATATCCACCTCCTCTTCATCCTCAGTGCAAGGAAGAGAAAGCGAAAGTCCCGCCTCCACGGAAAAGACCAGAGTGTTCCAGATGAAAAACACAGTCTGGCTTGGAGAGAGATGGCTGAAGGACAGGAGTCGCTGTGTGGGGGAATGGAGGTGCGCAGACCCTGTTCCCCCAGAGCATCATGATGGATATAGAATGAGCGACAGTTTGTAATCCCCTGTGATAGAGAGCAGCTGGTGTACGTTTCTTTGGATCGGAATGGAGCGTCAGATCATCAGCATCCATAAGATGAGATCTGTGTCCACTTATCCTTAACGAGTAACTGTCGTTTAAATTTTTTATAAATCAAAAGCAAAAAAAAGAAAATAAACGTCATCATAAATCTTATCACAGAAATCTGCCTCTTTCTCCTTCTGGGTTGATGCTTCACCCTCATTTCAGAGATAAAATCTGTAAAGTCTCTATACAATGAATACCAACTATTCAATTACTGAGATAGTAGATGACAGTTGGTGATTTTAAAATTCTATGGAGAAGGGGAGGAGCTAGGGGCAGACACAGACATTCTAGGGAGGAGCTAGAAGTAGGCGCAGACACTCTAGGGAAGAGCTAGAGGCAGACACAGACACTCTAGAGAGGAGCTAGAGGCATCCATAGACATTCTTGGGAGAGCTAGAGGCAGACACAGACACTCTAGGGAGGAGCTAGAGACAGACACAGACATACTAGGGAGGAGTTAGAGGCATCCATAGACATTCTTGGGAGGAACTAGAGGGAGACACAGAAACTCTAGGGAGGAGCTAGAGGCAGACACAGACATTCTAGGGAGGAGCTAGAGGCAGACACATACATTCTAGAGAGGAGCTAGAGGCAGACACAGATATTCTAGGGAGGAGCTAGAGGCATCCACAGACATTCTAGGGAGGAGCTAAGAGGCAGACACAGACATTTTAGGGAGGAGCTAGAGGCAGACACAGACACTCTAGAGAGGAGCTAGGGGCAGACACAGACACTCTAGGAGGAGCTAGAGACAGACAGACATTCTAGGGAGGAGCTAGAGGCAGACACAGACACTCTGAGGTGAAGCTAGAGGCAGACATAGACTCTAGGGAGGAGCTAGAGTCAGACACAGACATTCTAGGGAGGAGCTAGAGGCAGACACAGAGACTCTGGGGAGGAGCTAGAAGCCAACACAGACATTCTAGCAAAGAACTACAGGCAGACACATACATTCTAAGGAGGAGCTAGAGGCAGACACAGACATTCAAGGGAGGAGCTAGAGGCATCCATAGACATTCTAGGGAGGAGCTAGGGGCAGACACATACATTCTAAGGAGTAGCTAGAGGCAGACACTGACATTCTAGGGAGGAGCTAGGGGCAGACACATACATTCTAGGGAGCAGCTAGAGGCAGATATAGACATTCTAGGGAGCAGCTAGAGGCATACACAGACATTTCTAGGGACACGACACAAAGGGAGCGGCAGACACAGACATTCTAGGGAGGAGCTAGAGGCATACACAGACATTCTAGGGAAGAACTAGAGGCAGACACAGACATTCTAGGGAGGAGCTAGAGGCAGACACAGACATTCTAGGGAGGAACTAGGTGCAGATACAGACATTCCACAGCAAGTTCTGAAACTAAAGTTCTCTATAGAATTTAATGTGCACCAACTGTCATCTCCTATCTCAGCAATGGGAAAATCTGTATTCACTGGAGATAGATTTTACCTGAGAATTGAGAATTAAAGGAGGAGAAAAATGCAGATTTCTCTGATAAGATATATTGCAAACTTTTTTATTTCCATGTCTGCTATTGATTTATGGGGGAAAATAAATAAAATGATGAATACTCTAAACTGAAAGATGTAGACATTTTATAAGTTTTACCCGTTCTTCCTAAAGTAAAGATGTATATCTTAGTACATGTTAGCCAGTAGACAGAAAAATATTTAGAATTGAGAGTCCTCAGTGGTTGATACCTTTTAATGGCTAACTGAAAAGATGGTAACAAATTGCAAGCTTTCGAGACTTCTCAGGTCTCTTCATCAGGAAAGACTAATACAAAATTGAAGAATCACATATTTATACACAACACAGCACAGAAAAAATGCAATAGATGAGACAAGTGACGTGAAGCAGAACTGTCATATTGGGAGAGGGATGAACAGTTGTGGCAATAAATATTGGACTAGTTCATAAATAAGGAGTGTGAAAGTTTTATTGCCCTCTGATTGGGGTCTGGTAATGTTTTGTGATGTTCTCACAGGGTCTTTGAAGCAAATTCCTTAATTGATGTAATAGGCCATAAATCCATGTGATAGGTTCATTCCGGCATTGAGAGTGTCAAAGGTCACCATCAATTTGTATTCGCAAACTCTCCTGTGTCTCTGAGATGTGAAATCACCTTTCAGTACAAGTAATTTCATGTCCAACATGCTATGACCGGGGATGCAAAAGTGTTTGGCCACAGGTAGATCCACTCTTTTTCTCTTATTGTGTGGCGATGAGAATTCATCCTTGTTCTCAGTTTTTGCCCTGTCTCCCCCACATACAGACCCCCAGTTGGACATTTAGTACAAAAAATTAGGTACACCACATTAGATGTGATGCAGCTGAAAGTACCTGGGATCTTGTAGTCCTGATGTGAGTTGGGGATCTTTATCTTGTCCGTGGTCATTATAAAGGGACAGGTTTTGCATTTCTTCTGATTGCAAGGAAAGGTTCCTGCAGCTGTTGGAGAGGACAGGGAACTTCTGACAATGATGCTTCTTAGATTTGGGGGCTGCCTAAAACACAGTAGTGGGGGGTCTGGAAATATGGATTGTAATCGGGCATCTTTTTGTAGTAAAGGTTGTAGCTTCCATGCAGCTCCCCTTAGCATCTCCAGATTTGGATTGTAGGTGACCACTAGAGGCACCCGGTTATTTTCTTCTTTAGTTTTGTAATGTAGCAGGTGATTCCTTGATATTCTGGTGGCTCTTGGCACAGGAGAGTTTGTGAATACAAATTGATGGTGACCTTTGACACTCTCAATGCTGGAATGAACCTATCACATGGATTTATGGCCTATTACATCAATTAAGGAATTTGCTTCAAAGACCCTGTGAGAACATCACAAAACATTACCAGACCCCAATCAGAGGGCAATAAAACTTTCACACTCCTTATCTATGAACTAGTCCAATATTTATTGCCACAACTGTTCATCCCTCTCCCATAATGACAGTTCTGCTTCACGTCACTTGTCTCATCTACTGCATTTTTTCTGTGCTGTGTTGTGTATAAATATGTGATTCTTCAGATTTTGTATTAGTCCTTGCCTGATGAAGAGACCTGAGTAGTCTCGAAAGCTTGCAATTTGTTACCATCTTTTCAGTTAGCCATTAAAAGGTATCAACCACTGAGGACTCTCAATTCTGAATATTTTTCTACCCGTTCTTCCTTGCACTTTACTATCTGTAATTTGGAAGGGGGCACTAGCATATCTCTGGCCTCAGGCAGCAGGAGGCTTGTGCCACCATTCAGATGTCAGGTCCATAGTGGAAAATACCTTTAAATGAAATTATATATTCTTCATTTTGCAGAGCTTCTTTAAAAATATAATATATTAAAAACCCCAAATAATTGGATAAAAAAGTAAATCAAGAAGATCCTAATTGGTTTTGACCACAGAATTTAATCCATGCAATTCCCCGTGTTATGTCTATGCTCTTTGACATCATCAGTGCAAAATTAGGCCCCTTATTCTTCTTTTTTTTAACTTTCCTGCAGATGCAGAGAGGTAAATTGCATTCCATGATCTTTTGCCACATTTCATCAGCGTTTTCCTCCTTTTTTCCACTGACGATCTGTGCGTAATGTGGACACAACCGAGGCTGCTGAGATTCCCATATCAAATGCTGCCCCCTAATCCCCGGCGGAGCTCCGAGAGCCCACACCTGCGGCTGATTGAGTCCTCCTGGAGCACAAAGACCTGATTTACAGCGCTGAGGATACAGGCCGGGGCTGCCGCTGGGATTCTCCTGGAAAAGGAAGTTGTTCATCATGATGTGTGGTTTTACTAACAATGGTGTACCTGATCCTCTGCTCAGGCTGTACCTGCTCATCGGCACTGACGATTGCCGTGGTTGGCATTGAAGCTTCTGAATAAGGCAACCGTAAAGAAAAATCTACTTATTATTCACACAGACATAAAGTATAAATAGTAATAATAAGTAGAGATGAGCGAATTTGTTGGGATTTTGGCCCCGAATCTGATTTTGACCTATTTGGACCATATTCAAACACTATTCTTGCCAAATCTATGTCTTATGATCGGTTCCGAACATATTCGGTAATTTCTACTCTCATTGACTCTAATGACGCTCTGCTGTGTTCGACGAATATTGCGAAAACAATATTCGAATCCGATCGTATTCAGAACCAAATCCAAACAAATTCGTTCATCTCTAATAATAAGGGCTCATTCGTATTTTCGATCCGTGTGTCGTCATTGAAAAAGACAGATCTCATTTGGACCAGTGGGGCAGTGCAGATGAACGATTGTTTTCACTGACCAAATCGGCATGTGAAAAAAATGCATTGGTTACTTCGGTATATCACGTGAGACTCACCTAGTCTGGGTTTGCCAAAAAAATTGCATGCAGTACGGAAATACAGTATAGCAAAGGAAATAAAGAGGTTGTCCACTGCTTTTAGATGGATGCCCTATCCTCAGTATAGGGCATATATATCTGATCGGCCGGGGTCCGGCACTCTGCACCACTGCCAATCAGCTGTTATTGGTGCTGGCGGTGGTGGCCAGCTGCCGGATGTACTTATTTGCTGAGCTTGGTCATCTACTTGTAGTGACCGCTATGGGGTACTACACATTACACATCCACCTCCTACTCAGTTCAATAGGAGGTGGATGTGCAATACCAAGCCCCTGCCACTACAAGTAGACACAAATGGGCAGGATATTTCTATACATTACATCTACTTTGCTGAAATTGTAAGACACTGCGAAATCAACAAAGCAAAAATATGCAGCAGCAAAAACTAGCCAAAAAATCATATACTCTCAAGAGGATGACCCTGCAGGAAACTTTGGCATATTTTTTCCTACAAAATCTTTTTTAGCACTTATTTTAGCGATTTTGTCAATGCAGACTTTTATTTTAGCATTTTTGCGGCATCTTTACATTATTAATATATAAAATTTTCATTATATAGTACCAAACATTTTCATAATACAATGACACATGTGTGACGCCTTGGGGAATCCATGGGCTACCATACAGATCTTTAGTGTACGTCGATACAGTTTGTATATAGTCTTGGTTCTTAGAGTCATATAGTGAAAATTACTGGTAGAAAAATGCAAGAAAAAAAAATTGGAATATGTGACCAGGTGTAAATATCTGACCCAGAAACCTAAAACTGCACTTGACTTGTGGTCAAACCCTCTGCAGTCACATACAGTATATCATTATAATGCTATTATACAGCCGCCTGCTGTTTCACTTAGATTCTCCTCTGTGTATTTTATGATCGATTATATTAAGATGCCCAATTATTTAAAAATAATAACCTCCATTCTGAATATTTCAAAACTCGACCCGGACTCGAATAACTTCCTAACATTTTTGCACGAAATTGGCCTTTAAATCTTTACCTGTATTTCCCAGATTTCTTTCAAGTTGCAGAATTTAATTTTACAAAATATTTTTATGATAATCTTACCCAGTGGTATCCCAGATGGAGCTGGTTTACTAATCAGAAAAAATCGAGCAGTTCTGCTTTAAATTGCCATTGTAAAGAATGAGGTAAATTGCTAATTATCTTTTGCTTGGGTTCTGGAGCGCTCTTTATGGGATATAAGTAAGACGTTATAGTGGAAACCCTGGTTATTAAGAAGGAGAATATGAGGAAAACCATAATAAGTTAACTTGCTTTATATTAATGTTGAACTGATATTTTGTTCCAAAGGTTGAAGAATTGGAGGGTGCATATATGGGGGTTCGAACAATGGTAGATCAGTGTTACACGAAAAGAAAGGAAGAACCAGCTCACCTCTAGCTAGGGCTCCTTCACACGTCAGTCATTTTTCTTGTACGTAAAAATCGGTCCAAGCATCATCAGTGCTTTCGATCAGAGTCTTCAGAGTTTGGTCAGTGTCAACTTTTTGGTCCAAATTTCATCAGTTTTTTCTTGGACTAAAACAAAAAAAAAACGATGGAGGTTTCTCTACCTTCTCCAATCAAACAATCTGTAAAAGATGGACAGTACATGGATGGCGTCCGAGTGCCGAGCGCTGTCTGATTTTTCAAGGATTCATAGACTTGCATTAGTGAGTTGGTCCAACACACAGCTCAGTATCGGACATGTCTTCGTGCTATTGTTTGGACCAGTTAGTGGGATGAAAATATTGGGCATGTGAAATACCCCATAGACTACCATAGGTAGAGGCTGGACCGATATCTGTCCTGGATGATTTAGTGAATCCTGCTTTGAGCAGGGGGTTGGACCAGATGGCCCAGGAGGTCCCTTCCAACTCTAACATTCTATGATTCTATGAGGTATGAGTACGATCCATGAAAAACATGACATAGCACTCGTACAAGAAAAAATGACATCTGAATGAGCCCTTATAAGATGTTAGTTTCTTGTTGAATGGAATCCCCACTGACCACTCACCACATGTTCACACTGGTAGAGAATATGAAGAACCTGGAGATGGAACATTTTTTGAATTTCTAGATTAGTGTTACATTATTATCCTTAAAAAAATTAGACACAACATTTTATTTTTGACTTATCCATATAATAGGACATCAATATCTGATTAGTGGGGTGCAACACTAGGTATCCTTACCGGTCAGCTGTTACCAGCGTGGCATGTTTTAGGTTGCTGGTGGAACATAGCAGCTCCATCAAAACTATAGTGCTACTACAGATTCACCTCCATTAATTTAAATAGGGGTTGATTTGTAGTATCCGGCCACGTACACAATAGAAATGATGGACCTGCTGTTTTCTGGCAGCATCTGAGAACTTCCAACCACCAGTAGTGCCAGTAACAGCTGATCGGCAGGGATCCAAGTGTCACATTCTCACCAATCAGATATTGATGATGACCTATCCAAAGGATAGTCCATCAATAACAAAAAGGTGCCTAACCCCTTTGAACATGTTGAATAGTTCTGCTGATTTTTACAAGATCTTCCAATATGTAAATGATAGACACCTATGTAAATAGGCTAAATGCACAACGGCCTGGTTTTGTGATGATTACTGCTTCATGGTAATGAGATTCAGTGACTACCTAAAGTACGTAGACGTAATGGCTCTGTACACATGGTAGGAATTGGTATGAAATTACCTTGGATGGTAGGCTTGGTCATGGCAGGCTTGCCACTTCTAAGGATGTCTTAGTCCATGATTATGAAAGTATGACGGTGGCCACATCTTTTTTCAGAAATAAATTTATTGCAAAGAACCAAGAGAACTGTATGATATAACTATAAAAAAAATTGTTTCTATTATTGAAACTTGACATGTGTGTAGTGTAGGAGTACCGGTGATGTGGTGATGTGGGTACTGGATTTCTGGTATAGACGCCAAAATGTTTGGTTTATTCTCCAGCTCTGCAATCTGACTTAGCCACCTCGAGCAACCCGACCTGTAAGGGTATGTGCCCACGGTGTCTTATTCAGGTGGAACCCGCTTGAAAGAAGTACCTTAAAAACGTTGAAAATAATGATTGTAACACAGGGGAATATCATAGACACCTTGCTGCTTACACGTTCTGTCTTTTAACTCCTTCAGGGTTCGAAAGCCGTAAAGTAGAAGAAGTGACCTGTCGATTCTTCTGTTGTCTAATGATTGGAATGGTAAAAAAAAAAAAAACAGTTGCAAAGTCACCGCAAAGATGTCAAGAGGGATAAAAAAGAAGACACTTCAGGAAAAACACCTATAGGATCGCATGTGCATATAGCCCTAGAGATTTATCTTTGGTGAAGACCAAGCAGTGAGATCTCACCGATAGCTGTAATCGAGAAACTGCGGTGCTCTGTAGAGCGTTTTATCACGTCAGCTCCTATCAGGTTCTCTCCATTTACTAGAGGAAGGTGGACAGTATTGCTTGGCCCATGGATAATGTTCCTCCAAAAACTTAGTATCTTGTGAGCCGCAAGTTTAGGAACCTGGGCGCTGTTCCTTCTGAATTAGGTTTAACGTCATTTGGATCTAAATCTTTGAAAGCATTTTTTTTATCGAACATTGGATGCTAGAACAAATCTCTTTATTGCCTTATGTTCCTGACAATTTGGCTGTAGTCACCCCCCTTACCTAATATGTTGGTGATTTTGTATATCTTTCTTGATTCCCCATGTTGACATTCTTTTTTGCAGTCTGTATAGACCAAATATCATATAATATATTGTTTAATACTTTTATTGCCCTAACATGTTGTGTGAGGTATATTAGGGGGTAAAAAAGGAATCCTTGGGTGGATGAGGTTACAGCCAGAGTCAGAAGTCTAGTTTTATAAGCCACAGACCTGTGGTGTCAGTGGTGCAACATGTTTGCCGATTTATTATCTAGAATATAAGCTTTGTACATGTGTTTATGTTTTAATATGTGCTCCTTTTATTTTCCTCATTTTGTGTTTGCTTTGTGTCAGAGGGGAGTGTCTAGTTATGCCAACACTGCAGGAACCCAGTTAGTTAGGGGTTAAAGGGAAGCTAACCTCAGAAAATTACCTGTTGTTTAAATCAGGTTTTTGTCTTAAATGTATGCATTTTTTTATTTTGACTAAACAATTTTTTTTTCATCTGTAGATAAAAATAAAAATAGACATCACGCAATTTTCACTCCGACCATTTTGGCATTTTTAGACTCTAACTCCCTGTTCTTTCAGGAATTAACGCATGTACATTAGCCACAATGGTCGGGTCCTGACCCTATTTTTTGTAATGAGCCTGAGCAAAGTTCTTTGTGAGGGAAGGGGGAGCCGGATCAGCTGTGACATCACCTACTGTGATTAATGGATCCTGTGTTATCTACTGTACATAGAGGGGTTGCCTGACATTGCAGTACTGTCTCTGATGATAAGAAGCCTACTAAAAACTCTTCTCGAACAGGCAGGAAGAAACCGCAGTGGCCAGTGAGAAATATATGCACAGTGGCATGTAAAATTTTGAGTACCCCTTGTCAAAATTACTGTTATTGTGAACAGTTAAGTAAGTTGAATATTAAATGATCTGTCATGGTCAGCAGCATCCTCTCTCTCTCCTGTAGAGCGTACACTCTTATGGTCAATGGAGTCCACTCTCTCCTGTAGAGTGTAAGCTCTTATGGTTAGTGGGGTCCTCTCTCTCTCCTTCCAGTAGAGTATAAGCTCTTATGGTCAGCGGGATCCTCTCTCTCTCTCCTGTAGAGTATAAGCTCTTGTGGTCAGCGGGATCCTCTCTCTCTCTCCTGTAGAGTATAAGCTCTTGTGGTCAGAAGGGTCCTTTCTCTCTCTCTCTCTCTCTCTCTTTCCAGTAGAGTATAAGCTCTTGTGGTCAGCAGGGTCCTCTCTCTCTCTCCTGTAGAATGTAAGCTCTTTTGGATAGTGGGGTTCTCTCTCTCCTGTAGAGTGTAAGCACTTATGGTTAATGGGGTCCCCTCTCTCCCTCTTCTGTAGAGTGTACGCTCTTATGGCTACTGGGGTCCTCTTTCTCCCTTTCCTATAGAGTGTAAGCTCTTTTGGATAGTGGGGTCCTCTCTCTCTCCTGTAGAGTGTAAGCTCTTATGGTCAATGGGGTCTTCTCTTTCCTGTAGAGTATAAGCTCTTATGGTCAGTGGGGTCCTCTCCTCCTGTAGAGTGTAAGCTCTTATGGTCAGTGGGGTCCTCTCTCTCTCTCCTGTAGAGTGTAAGCTCTTATGGTCAGTGGGGTCCTCTCTCTCCTGTAGAGTGTAAGCTCTTATGGTCAGTGGGGTCCTCTCTCTCCTGTAGAGTGTAAGCTCTTATGGTCAGTGGGGTCTTCTCTCTTCTGTAGAGTGTAAGCTCTTATGGTCAGTGGGGTCCTCTCTCTCTCTCCTGTAGAGTGTAAGCTCTTATGGTCAGTGGGGTCCTCGCTCTCTCTCGTAGAGTGTAAGCTCTTATGGTCAGTGGAGTCCTCTCTCTCTCCTGTAGAGTGTAAGCTCTTATGGTCAGTGGGGTCCTCGCTCTCTCTCGTAGAGTGTAAGCTCTTATGGTCAGTGGGTTCCTCTCTCTCTCCTGTAGAGTGTAAGCTCTTATGGTCAGTGGGGTCCTCTCTTTCTCCCTTTACTTTCCCCATGTGTATTTTCCGAGCAATTACAAGCTTTCCAATATTGAGATTTGCATGAACTTATACAACACAAATTTTCCGAGAAAATTTGGTGAAGATGGCGGTTTTGAATTTCAAAAGATCCACTCATCTTTAGTTACCACCCCACTTCCCTCTACTCTTATCAGCTCCTCATGCTGTCACACACAAGACTTCTCTTGTGCTCTCTCTCTTTTCTGGAACTTCCACCCTCATTCCATCAGACACAGTCCAAACTTACTAAATTTCAAACTCTCTTTAAAGACATACCTGTTCCTATAGGCATGTAACCAGGGATGAAAGAGCACCCAATTCCAAATCTATCTAAACCTGAAAAGTCCATAGCTGCTGACTCCTTCCCTTGTACCTATTGCATGCTTACATTCTTACTTCTTCTTGAATATGTTCCTCAGTCTTTGGGATGGCTGGCTGCCACGGGCAGAGCTCCTACATAACGTCTTTGATTTATCTGTGCCACAATTTCTTTTGTAATCTTTATTTTGTGCTTTGTAACACGCTTTATTCGTAAATAATCATAATTATATTACTGGGTTAAATAAGTGGAGTTATAAGGATTTAGGACATGGAATTTTCGTTGCCCTCTGCCTTCATTAACACATGGTCATTTTCTATTGACTTCAGTTTCCCGTCCTGTCTCTTTACTATCATTTTGGCCAGGTACAGTTGTTGAAAGTAATATTGTATTACACATTATCAGGTCCTCACACTTCACAGATGTACAATGACAGGAAATTAATCTCATATAGGTCTATTTATATACATACATCATGTTCTATATTTATTGGGGCCAGCACGTTATAGTCTTCCTCACAACTATATAAAAGTTTAGAAGGGAAACTCATGTGTCATCACCTGTTTTGCTCTGTCCCTTACTAGGACCTATTACATTTGTTAACACCTCTGCTACAGTTATATTATTGGTAAGATCTTAGGAGTTATACCCAATAGCACATCCATATGACGAGTGCATCATTCTGCAGTTATTATTTAATGTGAACATATTACAAGCTGTCCTTAATGTTTTTTCTATTTTTATTAGTTCTGCTTGGAATGCATGTGAATATGGAAAATTACTTTTGTGCCGCATTTTTATGTTTTTTATGTTAAATGGATAATCTGGAATTTTTTTTTTTTTTTTGCTAGAGGTCTAAGAAATTATCACAGAGCGTTGCTAACCACCTGACTGTTCTGCCCTGCAGCGATCTCTCCGGTATTAGTAGGCATCGATTCTACTGCATCCTTTGACCTCAAGTCTATGGAGCAGCTCTTTCTCTTCCATTCTGCTCTGTCGACAGGACATAGCTGCAGATGTCATGCTGATTGACTGCGGGGAGTGGCTGTGAATCAGCTTGACATCAGAAGTGACACACCTTCGACACAGCAGAATTGATGAGAAGGATCTGCTCTGTAGACTTGATTTCGCCGGAAACAAGAGACTGACTGGCAGGAACCGTCTGTGACGACTCTGAGCAGGAAGAGATCAGCACTGGGCAAAACAGGCAGTTAAATAGCAACGTCCTGCCATAATTTCTTAGACCTGTGACAATTAAAAAGCAATGTCCCAGATATGTTCCCACGATGAGCTTTTGGTGCATTTATGTTGCTTCATACTTACTCCGTGCAAAAAAAACAGCATTTGTACCATTCTAATAAACTGGACAGGATTCAAATAAATCTCATGTCCACTGTAACCACTCTAATTGTCATGTGACTGTAGATTGATATCCCCAGGCTAGTGGCTCCATCCTGATGCCTAAAGCTAGGAGCACCCTAGCTATACTTGCTCTCTGGATTACTTCTAATGGTGATGACATCGGGGTCGCATACTTTGCTGAGCTCCTGAATTAGCCCTTATCTGCCCCCTCCCCAACCAGGGAATTGGGGAGTAGTTGTAAGGAAAAACATACAGGCAAAATACCAATCATACAAATATTCAACTACAAACAGCAGAGTGGAACACTGGGAAGTAAAAGGAAGGAACAACCAAATTGGAGAGGATGAAGATATGCACACAGTCAAATCACCAAGCAACAAACAGCTCCAACTAGACAACAGGCAGTATAAAACTAACGCTGGCAATTCTGATTGCCAGAGGCGGGTATATATAGCAGACGTGAGTGGTCAACACTGAACAGCTTAGATCATCAAAGCAGGAAAGCTTCAGAGACTCAACTGAACAGATTTAACCCCTGCACTACTAGCAGAAATCTGCACCTTTTAATATGATGGTGAAGTGCTTCTAATCAATGCAGGCGTATGTGGAATCAGACACCACGGTCTACTGGCCCCTCTCTGTTGCTGTAAACCTTTGACACTATTTTTTTATGCTGCTAAGCTGATCTGTGGTGCATATCAGTTTCTCTTGTGAGGACAGTGAGTTTTACAGCGAATGAAGCAAGTATTGAACGCGTCAGCAATTATCTAAGTATATTGTGGCAAGACGACTCGCTCGGCTCTCCTGAAGGCAGACTCAGGACACACGTTCTCTGGGTTTTCTTTCTGCTGGTTTATTATCAGCCATAAACTCATGCAGGTTTTTCACAGGAAAAGTAAACATGACCCCTCTGGGTTAAACGTGAAAACATAAAAAAAAAAAACAATAACTCAGTCCATAGATGAGTGGGTTCCGCCCGCTCTCGGTAGCATAAACTGCACTGCTAAAGTCCTTGTGGAAAGTTTGGCAGCTTCCACTATACTGTCTGGAGACTTTCCTCTCCAGACCACACCAGAGAAAAAAAAACAGGACTGAGCTTTTATACATTGCTCAGCCACACCCTTTTAACATATAACATGCTGGCAGATAAATAAAGTAAGTCTTAGTTCACACAGGAGAGCATCCTGTGTGACACATACCTCCCCTCACATTTAAAACCAGTGACACTGTCACATATTCCCCCCCTCTGCCCAAAGCCAGGGGTTTGGGCACCTTCTGACACCAGACAGGGAATCCTAGAGAGGGTATCTGCATTCCCATGTAACTTCCCTGGCCTATGCTCCACGTGAAAGTTAAACTCTTGAAGCTCTAGGAACCATCTAGTTACCCTAGCATTTTTTCCCCTCTTTTCCCTCAACCATCTCAACGGGGCATGGTCTGATACTAATTTAAACTTCCGGCCTAGCAGGTAATATTTCAGTGTATCCACGGCCCATTTTATGGCTAAACACTCTTTCTCTACTATGGCGTAGTTCTTCTCGCAGGAGGACAGCTTTCGGCTTAGATAGAGAATGGGATGTTCTTCCCCATTTATTTCTTGGGAGAGTACGGCCCCTAGACCAACCTCTGATGCGTCAGTCTGGACCACAAATTCTTTCTTAAAGTCTGGCGCGACCAGGACAGGCTGCTTGCACAGTGTTAGCTTCAGCTTTTGAAACGCGGTCTCCGTTTCTTCCATCCATTTCACCATGGTTGATTTGGTGCCTTTTAGAAGATCTGTTAGTGGGGCGGCAATCGTGGTGAAATTCGGGATAAACCGCCGGTAGTATCCCACCATTCCCAGGAATGCTTTCACCTGCTTCTTTGAGAGCGGTTGCGGCCAGGTTTGAATTGCCTCCACTTTCTTGATCTGCGGCTTTATTTCGCCTCTCCCAACAACATAGCCCAGGTACTTGGCCTCCTCTTTTCCGATGGCACACTTTTTCGGATTTATGGTAAATCCTGCTTTCCTTAGAGCGTCCAAAACGGCCTGTAGTTTAGGTAGGTGACTAGCCCAGTCTGAGCTAAAGACCACAATGTCGTCGAGGTAGGCTGCGGCATACTTCTTATATGGGGCTAGGATCCGATCCATAGCCCTCTGGAAAGTGGCTGGGGCCCCCTGTAGTCCGAACGGCATCCGCATGTATTGAAAACAGCCATCCGGTGTTGAGAAAGCTGTCTTCTCTTTAGCCATCTGGGACATGGGGATCTGCCAGTAGCCCTTCGTCAGGTCAAGAGTGGTGATATACCTCGCTGGTCCAAGCCTCTCGATGAGTTCGTCGACGCGGGGCATCGGGTACGCGTCACACTTGGATACCTCATTTAGCCGACGGTAGTCATTACAAAACCTCCACTCTCCATTGGGCTTCGGCACGAGGACGATTGGGCTCGACCATCCACTCTTTGACTCCTCTATTACCCCGAGGTCTAACATCCTCTTCACCTCAGCCGAGATCACCTCCCGGCGTGCTTCCGGAATCCGATACGGCTTCAAATTCACTCGTACATGCGGTTCTGTCAGCACGTCATGCTCTATCACTTGTGTATGCCCCGGTAACTCTGAGAACAGGTCCCGATTCCGCTGTAGTAATTCTCGACACTGTTGCTTCTGGGCCGGTGATAGAGTCTCTGCAATAGTGACCTCCTCCACCTTGCCTTCCGGTGCGGCTCCCAGGCAAGGAGTTTCCACAGGTTCACGGTCCCGCCACGGCTTGAGCAAGTTTATATGATATATTTGATGTGCCTTCCTTCGGCCAGGCTGGTGGACTTTATAATTAACCTCGCTGACTTTCTCCACCACCTCGTATGGACCTTGCCATTTGGCGAGGAACTTGCTCTCGACGGTAGGGATCAGCACCAAAACACGGTCTCCGGGCTGGAACTGTCTTAGCCTCGCCGACCGGTTATAGACCCTCGCCTGGGCTTCCTGCGCCTGGAGGAGATGTTCCTTTACGAAAGGCATCACCTTTGACATTCTCTCCTGTAACTGGGCGACATGTTCGATGATACTCCGGTGTGGCGTGACTTCAGCCTCCCAAGTTTCCTTGGCGATGTCTAGGAGACCTCTTGGATGCCGCCCATATAGGAGCTCAAATGGAGAGAAGCCCGTGGAGGCTTGAGGAACTTCTCTGACCGAGAAAAGCAGAAATGGGAGCAGGTAGTCCCATTCTCTCCCATCCTTTTCAATGACCTTCTTGAGCATCGCCTTTAAGGTCTTGTTGAAGCGTTCCACTAGGCCGTCCGTTTGTGGATGATAAACCGAGGTCCGCAGCTGAGTTATCTGAAGGACTCTGCAAAGCTCCTTCATCACCTTGCTCATGAAGGGGGTTCCTTGGTCTGTTAGAATCTCTTTTGGTAGACCTGTCCGAGCAAAAATATGGACCAACTCTCGGGCTATACTTTTACTGGTCATGTTCCTTAGGGGAACCGCTTCTGGATACCGAGTCGCATAGTCCATGACGACCAGGATATATTGGTGGCCCCGAGCTGATTTGACTATGGGGCCCACGAGGTCCATGGCAATCCTCTCAAAGGGAACCTCTATCACAGGTAGTGGAACTAAGGGGCTACGGAAGTGGGAGGAGGGAGCGGTTATTTGGCAGGTGGGGCAGGACCTACAAAAGTTTTGAATTTCTCGATAACACCCTGGCCAATAAAACCTCCTCAGTATCCTCTCCTGAGTTTTCTCGACCCCTAGGTGTCCCCCCAGAACATGTGAATGGGCCATGTCTAGCACCCGCCGTCTGTATGGCCCCGGCACTAACAGCTGTTCCACTATCTCACCGCCCCTCAGTTTGGCCACCCGATATAGCAACTCCCCCTGTACTGCAAAGTGGGGGAATCTGGTGTCGGCCCCGGCTCTTGGGCAACACCATTACATACAGTAACCTGGTCGAACGCCCCTTTTAAGGTCAGGTCTCGAACTTGAGCAGTCCCAAAGTTCTCTCTGGACATATCTAACGCAGGTAGGTCCGCCTCCTCGGTCACCGTCTCACCCTCATCACCGACAAGGACGCACAGTGGGAACTCCTCTCTCTGAGACTCTGTCGGGGGTTCTTCTTCAAGGATCTCGCTTTTCCCCATGCTACTTAGTCCAGTTCCCTTCCCCCACAAGTCCCAGAATAAGGAAAAATCATGGCCCAATATGACAGGATGTATCAGGTCCTTTACCACCCGACTTCATGGAACTGGGCACCACAGTCTGTCCCCACTGTTACTGTGGCCACGGGATAGTCCTTGGCGTCACCATGGATGCACCGAACACCCAGGGTTTTGGAAGGGATCAACTGGTGGGGAAGGGATGCTCTGATCAAGGTCACCAGACTCCCGGAGTCCAACAGCCCAAGCACTTTTATTCCATTAATGGATACTGCACACGCCTGCGGTCCCTTGCCGGGTCGACAGTCCACGCTACAGGCTGGATAGGCATAATAGGAGACCCGTCTGCCTAGGCTGCAGTCCATGGGCTCAGGGGATATTTGACACTTGGCGGCTACATGTCCAGGGTTGTGGCATCGCCAGCAAACTATATCTTTCCCAACTGTTCTAAAGGCCCCTTCAATAGGAGTGGGACGCCCCCCAGTGGTGGCTCTAGACCCCTTCCGTGGTGAACCCACCCCCTTTTGGGTACCCCAGTAGGGAGAAATGACTGCATCCGGTTTCCCAAGAGATCTCTCAACTACCTGGTACCTCTCTACCAGGCCGATAAAGTCATCTGCGTTCTGGGGATCACCCTGGGCAACCCAGGTCTGTACTGACTTGGGAAGGGAATGCATGAATCTATCAATCACCACCCGCTCAACCATCTGGACCGGAGTGGAGGACTCCGGTTGTAGCCACTTCTGAACAAGATGCAATAGGTCAAACATCTGCGAACGAGGGGGTTTGTTGCTAGCATACGCCCAGTGATGAACTCACTGGGTTCTTACTGCCATATTTACTCCCAGACGTGCTAAGATCTCTGTCTTTAGTTTGGGATACTCCTTAGCATCTTGCAGCGCCAAGTCAAAATACGCTTTTTGGGGTTCACCCGATAAATATGGCGCCAGAACCTCTGCCCACTGTGCTGGTGGAAGTCTCTCCCGATCAGCCACCCTCTCAAAAACAGTCAGAAATGCTTCCACATCATCCCCAGGGGTCATCTTCTGCATGGCCCGCCTTACCGCCTTCCTGACGTGAGAATCATCAGTCGGCCCTGGGGTTGGGGTGGCCACGCTGCTCTGGATGGCGTCTGCCAAAAGCTGTATCTGCCGTTGCGCTTCCTGCTGGTGCTGCTGCTGCGACTTTTGCTGCAACTGGATCTGTTGAAGCAACAGTTTGGTCGTCTCCTGGTGTTGCTGCTGCATGCTCTGCTGGGCCTGCTGTATGCTCTGCTGGCTCTGTAGGTGTTGCTGCTGTATGCTCTGCTGGGCCTGGACCAGGTGCTTAACGAGCTCCTCCATGCTGCCGGACTTCTCTAGCTGGCCGATAGCCTTCACCCAGGACATCCACCGGTCTTTGTGGCAGGTACCCGTGTTCCTGGAATCCTGCACGCACTCTCACACCAACTGTGGCAAGACGACTCGCTCGGCTCTCCTGAAGGCAGACTCAGGACACACGTTCTCTGGGTTTTCTTTCTGCTGGTTTATTATCAGCCATAAACTCATGCAGGTTTTCGCAGGAAAAGTAAACATGACCCCTCTGGGTTAAACGGGAAAACATAAAAAAAACAAACAATAACTCAGTCCATAGATGAGTGGGTTCCGCCCGCTCTCGGTAGCATAAATTGCACTGCTAAAGTCCTTGTGGAAAGCTTGGCAGCTTCCACTATACTGTCTGGAGACTTTCCTCTCCAGACCACACCAGAGAGAAAAAAACAGGACTGAGCTTTTATACATTGCTCAGCCACACCCTTTTAACATATAACATGCTGGCAGATAAATAAAGTAGGTCTTAATTCACACAGGAGAGCATCCTGTGTGACACATACCTCCCCTCACATATAAAACCAGTGACACTGTCACAATATATATTTCTAAAATTGCTGTTGACATAAAATTGTCACCAGATGTCGGTACCAGCCCATCCATTCCATACAGGCAAAGAAATCAAACCAAAGTTATCTTAAATTAAGTTATCTGCAATAAAGATAAATGACACAGGAAAAATGTATTGAACACACTTACTTAAAATTATTTAATGCTAGGTACAAAAGCTTTTGTTGTTGATGACAGCTTCAAGACGTCTCCTGTATGGAGAAATTAGATGCATGCATTGCTCGGGTGTGATTTTTGCCAATTCTTCCACACAAACACTCTTCAAATCCTGAAGGTCCTTGGGTTCCTTCTATGATCTCTGAGATTTAGTTCCTCCCATAAATTTTTTGTTGGATTCAGACCAGGTGATTGGCTGGGCCACTCTATCTAGCAGCTTTATTTTCTTTCTTTGAAACCAGTTGACAGTTTCCTTGGCTGTGTGTTTGGGATCATTGTCTTGCTAAAATGTCCACCCTTGCTTCATGTTCATCATTTTTATCAAGAACGTCATGGTACATTCACCCTTCCTTCAATTGTTTGAATTTTTCCAGTGCCGTATACTGAAAAACAGCCCAAAACCATGATGTTTCCCATTCCAAATCTCACTGTTGGTATGGTATTTTGGGGTGATTTTTCTCTGGTATAAAACAAATAGAAAAATAAATAAAAGTAATCACTATATACAAAAAAAGATTGTCCTTATAATAATTATAAGAAAAAAAAGGACAGATGAAGATGGATGGACTACAGATTTGGACTCAAGTGCCATAGATTAATTGTCACACTTGCACGTGGATCGTGGAGCCATGGTGTCAAGGACCAAACTTACCCGGGAAGGGCGCGTCTAAGCAACCACCTGGTTTTTCACTAGAGTTCCTGATGGTGGAGTTAGATTTAAACTAAAGGTGACCACCAGGTACCAATCCCACAATCACTGGCCCAGACTGGACGTTTGAGAGCAGCGGTACAGGTGCAGACTAGGCAGATCAGGATCAGGACTAGTTATAGACAGAATGGTTTCAGGCGCAGATTTAGCAGAATGGTTAGGACCAAGTTCAGACAAGACGGACAAGAACAGATTCAGGAAAAACTAGGCCACTGGCAGGAGAGGTACAGGACTGCAGGTATGGATAGACATTAAATGGCAGGTGCGGACAGACACGGAAGCGCAGATGTGGACACAGAGTTTAGGAAACAGATCCTAGTTCAGACAAGACAGGAAAAGAGAAAGGTTGAAAATCAGACTGGGGATCTCAGACTAAGGACGAAGGTTCAAGGTACAGTGAAGGAAATAAGTATTTGATCACGTGCTGATTTTGTAAGTTTGCCCACTGACAAAGACATGAACAGTCTGTAATTTTAAGGGTAGGTTAATTTTAACATTGAGAGATAGAATATCAAAAATAAAATCCAGAAAATCACATTGTATAAATTATATAAATTAATTTCATTTTTGCAATGAGAAACAAATATTTGATTCCTCTGGCAAACAAGACTTAATACTTGGCAAAACCCTTGTTGGGAAGCACAGCAGTCAGACGTTTTTTGTAGTTGATGATGAGGTTTGGGCACATGTCAGGAGGAATTTTGGTCCACTCCTCTTTGCAGATCATCTCTAGACCATTTAGATTTTGAGGCTGTCACTTCGCAACTCGGAGCTTCAACTCCCTCCATAAGTTTTCTATGGGATTAAGGTCTGGAGACTGGCTAGGCCACTCCATGACCATAATGTGCTTCTTTTTGAGCCACCCGTTTGTTGCCTTGGCAGTATGTTTTGAGTCATTGTCTTGCTGGAAGACTCGGGCACGACCCATTTTTAATGTCCTGGCTGAGGAAAGGGGGTTGTCACTCAGGATTTTACAGTACATGGCTCAATCCATTCTCCCATTGATGCGGTGAAGTAGTCCTGTGCCCTTAGCAGAGAAACACCCCCAAAACATAATGTTTCCACCTCCATGCCTGACAGTGGGGACGGTGTTCTTTGGGTCTTAGGCAGCATTTCTCTTCCTCCAAACACGGCGAGTTGAGTTAATGACAAAAAACTCAATTTTTGTCTCATCTGACCACAGCACCTTCCCCCAATTACTCACAGAATCTTCCAGGTGTTCATTGGCAAACTTCAGATGGGCCTGCACATGTGCCTTCTTAAGCAGGGGGACCTTGTAGGCACTGCAGGATTTTAAACCTTTAAGGCGTAATGTGTTACCAATGGTTTTCTGGGTGACTGTTGTGTGACCCAGCTGCGCTTGGTGCCACATGTTCCCTGGAGGATGCACAGAAAGGTAATTCACAATCACCCGATATTCATTCACACTTCACGTTTCCCTATAGTGCCACCAGAGGGAGCCCTGTAGAGTATATAAGGGTGTGGAGAGACGCAGCAGTAGACATTCCAGCCAGTCTGAGCCAGAGTTGATTTCCTGTCAGAGCAGAGCTCAGAGCGGAGTTCAGACAGACGGAGATTCCTGTCAGATGAGACAGAAGCAGAGAAGCAAACTGTTACCTCAGAACGTGCTGACTGTTAGTTCCCTAGGGAAGTGGAAAGTGACTCTCTTAGTGTGCACAGATCAGTCTGACGGAAGGTCCTGATAGCTGCTTCGGACAGAGCCTAAGAAAGAAAGAAGGAAGGGGAACTGCAGTACTTGTAACACCGAGCAAACTGAGGAACTGTTGTGAATGGGTTTGAGATGAGTTCTGAGCAGAGGCTCCCTCTGGTGGTTACAAGCGGTACTAGTGAGGATTGTGAGGACTGGGAATCAGGTGTTACTGATTGGTCTTATATAAGGGAGTCATTTTCCCATCAGGGTTGCCGGTGATCAATTGTTCTGGTCTGAATCCTTCTTTCCAGTTTCCCTTGTAGCCTGCTGTGTCGTGTCTGCATCTCCTGCTATCAGATAAGACAATTTCTTATTTTGTGTTTTTGCTATATTTTTGCATTTTGTCCTGCACTTCTGTGGGGGCCTTCAGGGTCCCCTCCGGGGGCTTTTGCCCTCTCAGTTTAGTCCAGCCACTGTGTTTTGTACTTTTGCTTTTTCCAGTTTTTTCAGTGGCTGCTGTTTTGTTTTTGTTACACCAGAGAACTAATTTAGGTGGTAGAGGTCGTGTGATCTCAGGTGATTTTGAAATTAGTAGAGTTGGTGTTTTTTTCAGGGTTTTCTGAGATTGCAGTAAGTACCCTTCCTATCCTTTTCTATTTAGATAGTTTGGGCCCCAGCGTTTGCTCATACTATTTTCTTTCTGTGTCAGTATTTCCTCTTGTCTAACCGCCATTACATGTTTGGGGGCTTTCTATTATCTTTGGGGTTCTGCTCCGGGGCAGATAGCTTTCCTATTTCTATCTTTAGGTGTAGTTAGTTTCTCAGGCTGTGACGAGGCTCTAGGACCAACGTAGGAACGCTCCACGGCTGCCTCTAGTTGCGGTGGTTAGTCAGGGTACTGCAATCTCATAGATTCCAACTGCTCTGGTGTATTTCCTTTTTTACCTGCACTCCTCAGCTACCGTAACATAACAGTATCACCGGCCATAAAAATTGTATGGTACTCACAGAAGGGAAAAAATATTTTGAAGGAAGAAAAGTTGTCAGAGATATTTTTCTGTTTGTTGCATTTTTTTTTTTTTTTTCCCTCTGTATCTCTGGGTGCTGGGGAGGATCTTTTCTCCCAATGGAGTTTGCACAGTTGTCTGGCCGTGTGGATCAGCTTGCCACTGAGGTTCAGAGTATTGCTGCATATCTTGCTAGGTTGCCTGTTGTGGAACCTAGGATCCCCATGCCAGATTTGTTTTTAGGGGATCGAGCTAAGTTTCAGAATTTCAAAAATAATTGTAAATTGTTTCTTGCCTTAAAATCTAAGTCCTCAGGAAACGCAGCGCAGCAGGTTCAAATTATCATCTCTCTCCTGCGCGGCGATCCTCAGGATTGGGCTTTTTCCCTGATACCTGGGGATCCTGTTTTGAGTGATGTTGATGCATTTTTTCAGGCTTTGGGGTTATTGTACGATGAGCCTAATGTCACTGATCAAGCTGAAAAAGCCTTGTTGGCATTAAATCAGGGGCTTGATGACGCTGAGTTATACTGTCAGAGATTCCGTAGGTGGGCAGTCCTGACCAAGTGGAATGACGACGCTTTGGCGGCCCTTTTCCGGAAGGGTCTGTCGGATAATGTAAAGGATGTTATGGTGGGATTCCCTGTCCCCTCTGGTCTCAATGATTCTATGTCATTAGCGATTCAAATTGACAGACGTTTGCGTGAGCGGAGAAGTATGCGTGGAGTGGTGTTGCCTTGTGAGCCAGCTGCTGAGCCCATGCAGTGTGATGGAGTGGTGTCTGTGGCACAGCGTCATGAGTTTCGAAAGCGCAATGGGTTATGTTTCTACTGTGGTGATGCCTCTCATGCTATTTCAGTCTGCCCTAAGCGGGGAAGACATTTTGCACGCTCAGTTGTCTTGGGTAGTGTTCAGACTAAGTTTTTATTAACTGTCACTCTGATATGCTCTCTGTCCTCATTTTCTGCTCAGGCTTTCGTTGATTCTGGAGCAGCTATTAACCTGATGGATTATGATTTTGCTAAACGTTGTGGGTTTCCCTTGATACCCCTACAGAAGTCTATTCCTTTACTGGGGATCGATTCTACCCCTTTGGCTGAGAATAAACCCCAGTTTTCTACTCAGGTGATAATGAGGGTTGAACCTGATCACCAGGAGTGCTGCAAATTTTTGGTTCTATATAATCTGCATGACATTATCGTGCTGGGTTTCCCTTGGTTACAGTCTCATAATCCTGTTTTGGATTGGAAATCTGTGTCTGTAACCAGTTGGGGCTGCCAATGTGTTAATACCAACACTCCTGTTTTTTCTGCCTCCCCCCAGGCTGAGGATGTTCCTGACTTTTTGTTTGATTTTTCTGATGTGTTTAGCGAAAGTAAATCTGCATCCTTACCTCCCCATAGGAGCTATGACTGCGCTATTGAATTAGTGCCAGGTAGTAAATTCCCTAAAGGTCGCCTTTTTAACTTGTCTGTACCTGAACATGACGCTATGCGGTCTTATATCAAGGAATCATTGGAGAAGGGTCATATCAGACCATCCTCTTCACCCTTAGGTGCCGGTTTTTTCTTTGTGGCCAAAAAAGATGGTTCATTAAGGCCGTGTATTGATTATCGTCTCTTGAACAATATTACTGTGAAATATCAATACCCGTTACCCTTGATTTCTGACCTGTTTTCCAGGGTGAAAAACGCTACTTGGTTTACCAAGCTTGACCTCAGGGGGGCGTATAACCTTATTCGCATTAAGCACGGGGATGAATGGAAGACGGCATTTAACACCCCTGAAGGGCATTTTGAGTACCTTGTGATGCCCTTTGGGCTCACTAATGCTCCTTCCGTCTTCCAGTCCTTCATGAATGACATTTTCAGGGATTTTGTGGACAAGTTTCTGATTGTTTATTTGGATGATATCTTGATTTTTTCTAATGACTGGGACTCTCATGTGAAACATGTTCGAACTGTATTCCAGATTTTGAGAGAGAATGCTCTGTATGTGAAGGGATCAAAGTGTCTTTTTGGCGTACAGAAGATCTCATTTCTGGGATTCATTTTGTCCCCATCTGTTATTGAAATGGACCCGGTCAAGGTTCAGGCCATCTGTGATTGGGTCCAACCTACTTCATTAAAGGCTCTTCAGAGATTTTTGGGTTTTGCCAATTTTTATCGTAAATTTATTGGTAATTTGTCGGTTATTGTTAAACCATTAACTGATTTGACCAGAAAGGGTTCTGATGTGGTGAATTGGCCTCCTGAGGCAGTCTCTGCGTTTCAGGAACTTAAGCAGAGATTCACTTCTGCTCCTGGTCTACGGCAGCCTGATGTTTCTCTGCCATTTCAGGTGGAGGTTGATGCCTCTGAAATTGGGGCAGGTGCCGTTTTGTCCCAAAAAGATCCAGAGACCTCTAAAAGTAACCCTTGTGCCTTTTTCTCTCGAAAATTTTCTCCTACTGAACGTAATTATGACGTGGGTAATCGGGAGTTATTGGCCATGAAGTGGGCTTTTGAAGAGTGGAGACATTGGCTGGAGGGAGCCAAACATCAGGTGGTGGTCCTTACGGACCATAAGAATCTGGTCTATCTGGAATCTGCCAAGCGACTCAATCCTAGACAGGCCAGGTGGGCCTTGTTTTTCACACGTTTTAATTTTGTGGTTTCCTTTCTTCCTGGCACTAAGAATGTTAAGGCGGATGCCCTCTCGAGGAGTTTCCTTGCGGACTCTCCTGAGCTATCTGATCCCTCTGTTATTTTGAAGGAGGGTGTAGTTCTTTCCGCCATCTCGCCCAATTTGAGACTTGCTCTGGAGGGGTGTCAGGAGGATAGGCCCGAGCGCTGCCCTGTTGGAAAATTGTTTGTCCCGGACCAATGGAAAAAGAGTGTGATGTCTGAGATTCATTGTTCCGCATTGGCTGGGCATCCCGGAATTTTTGGTACCAGAGACTTGGTTAGTCGGTCCTTTTGGTGGCCTACCTTGTCTCGCGATGTCAGGGAATTTGTGCAGTCCTGCGGGACTTGCTCTCGCTCCAAGCCTTGCTCTCGCTCTAGTGGTTTGTTGATGCCATTGCCTGTGCCCAAGAGACCATGGACCCATATCTCTATGGATTTCATTTCCGATCTTCCTGTTTCTCAGAGAATGACCACCATCTGGGTAATTTGTGATAGGTTTTCCAAAATGATACATCTTGTGCCATTACCTAAGTTGCCTTCCTCCTCTGAATTGGTGCCGTTGTTCCTTCAGCACGTGGTTCGTTTACACGGCATTCCTGAGAACATTGTGTCTGACAGAGGAGTCCAGTTTGTTTCCAGATTTTGGAGGACTTTTTGTTCTAAACTGGGTGTTCAATTGTCTTTCTCCTCGGCATTTCATCCTCAGACCAATGGACAAACTGAGAGAACAAACCAGACATTGGAGACTTATCTAAGATGCTTTGTGTCTGCTGATCAGGATGAC
The DNA here is from genome assembly GCA_033576555.1 of Oophaga sylvatica. NCBI lineage: Eukaryota > Metazoa > Chordata > Amphibia > Anura > Dendrobatidae > Oophaga > Oophaga sylvatica. The sequence continues at coordinate 33,564,564 of JARQOD010000005.1, read as the reverse complement.
TGGGTCTCTTTTTTGCCTTTGGCTGAGTTTGCTCTTAATAATAGTGCTAGCTCTGCCACTTTGATGTCTCCGTTTTTCTGTAATTCTGGGTTTCACCCTCGATTTTCTTCAGGACAGACGGAGGCTTCTGTCTGTCCAGGTGTTGACTCTGTTGTTGAGCGTATGCAGCAGATTTGGGACCAGGTAGTGGAGAGGTTGTCCCTCTCTCAGGAGAGGGCCCAGCGGTTTGCTAACCGGCATAGGACTGATGGTCCTCGGTTTAAAGTGGGGGACTTGGTCTGGTTGTCCTCAAAGAATATTCCTATGAGAGTAGCATCTCCTAAATTTAAGCCTAGGTTCATTGGACCTTATAAGATCATGGAGATTATTAATCCTGTTTCTTTTCGTTTGCTTCTTCCAGGGACATTTAAGATCCATAACGTGTTCCACAAGTCCTTGTTGAAGAGGTTTGTTGAGCCAGTGGTTCCTGCTGCTGTGCCTCCTGACCCTGTTTTGGTTGAGGGCAATCTGGAGTATGTGGTTGAGAAAATATTGGATTCTCGTTTTTCTAGACGAAGACTCCAGTATTTGGTTAAATGGAGAGGTTATGGTCAGGAAGACAATTCTTGAGTGTTTGCTTCGGACATCCATGCTGGGAGACTTATCCGTGCGTATCATAGAACTCATCCTGACCAACCTGGTTGCTCAAATGAGGGTTCGGTGACCCCTCCTCAAGGGGGGGGGTACTGTTGTGAATGGGTTTGAGATGAGGTCTGAGCAGAGGCTCCCTCTGGTGGTTACAAGCGGTACTAGTGAGGATTGTGAGGACTGGGAATCAGGTGTTACTGATTGGTCTTATATAAGGGAGTCATTTTCCCATCAGGGTTGCCGGTGATCAATTGTTCTGGTCTGAATCCTTCTTTCCAGTTTCCCTTGTAGCCTGCTGTGTCGTGTCTGCATCTCCTGCTATCAGATAAGACAATTTCTTATTTTGTGTTTTTGCTATATTTTTGCATTTTGTCCTGCACTTCTGTGGGGCCTTCAGGGTCCCCTCCGGGGGCTTTTGCCCTCTCAGTTTAGTCCAGCCACTGTGTTTTGTACTTTTGCTTTTTCCAGTTTTTTCAGTGGCTGCTGTTTTGTTTTTGTTACACCAGAGAACTAATTTAGGTGGTAGAGGTCGTGTGATCTCAGGTGATTTTGAAATTAGTAGAGTTGGTGTTTTTTTCAGGGTTTTCTGAGATTGCAGTAAGTACCCTTCCTATCCTTTTCTATTTAGATAGTTTGGGCCCCAGCGTTTGCTCATACTATTTTCTTTCTGTGTCAGTATTTCCTCTTGTCTAACCGCCATTACATGTTTGGGGGCTTTCTATTATCTTTGGGGTTCTGCTCCGGGGCAGATAGCTTTCCTATTTCTATCTTTAGGTGTAGTTAGTTTCTCAGGCTGTGACGAGGCGTCTAGGACCAACGTAGGAACGCTCCACGGCTGCCTCTAGTTGCGGTGGTTAGTCAGGGTACTGCAATCTCATAGATTCCAACTGCTCTGGTGTATTTCCTTTTTTACCTGCACTCCTCAGCTACCGTAACATAACAAGGAACTGTTAGAGAGCGGTGAAGAGAAGGAAGCTGACACCTACTGTTGCCTGTGCTTATGTTAAAGATGTGAGTAGGGCGACAGGCGAGTGGACAACGAGAGAGAGTGGCTGAAGAGAAATAGCAACGATAGCTTACCTCCACTCTGCACTACCGGACACCGGGTCCGAGCTTGCTAGAACCTTCACGGCTAGTGGGAGAAACCGGAGACCCTGCTGGACTTCAGGTCGCAGAGGGGCCCTTCAGTGCTGATACGTAACCGGGGTCAGGAAGAACAGGAGTCTAGCAGGACGCTGCAGATAGAGACTGAGTTCTGTCCAAAAGAAGGCTCCACCACAATGTCAGCCGGGCGTAGCTGTTCTACACGGAGTTAAACTTAGCTTCATGCAAGTTAGAAACTCACACACATCAAGAAGTAAGGAGGTCTTAAACCTACTCAGTGATTACTGGACGTGCATCCTCCACCCTGAGCAGCTTCCCGGGACGTGCCTGCAAATATCACCAGTAAAGGTACGGAAAGAGACTCATTGTGTGTGTCTGCCTTATTGCCTGCACCCCTGCATCGCCATATACCTCGAGGGATCAGTCTTACCTGTGGAGGACTTAACACCTTGCTGTCCAGTAACAACCCCTCGGAGGATTAACCCTGCAGCGCTGGTCACCCTGACCAGGAACCACAGGTGGCGTCACGAACATTTCTAAATCCCCTGTAAATATCCCCCTTGAATGAGCGCCCAGGGCAACAGACCGAGCCGCGCTACCCGTGACCTCTCCCCCATTGAAGTGAACGGGCTCGGTGCTGAGTACCCCAAGCCCTGTACGTGCGACTCACTGTGGTCCCAGCTGCCTTGAGATCATTAACAAGTTCTCCCCGTGTAGTTTTAGGCTGATCTCTCACCTTCCTCATGATCAAGGATACCCCACGAGGTGAGATTTTGCATGGTGCCCCAGATCGATGTCTATTGACAGTCTTTTTTTATTTCTTCCATTTTACTTACTGGTGCACCAACAATTGTCTCCTTCTCACCCAGCGTCTTACTTATGGTTTTGTAGCCCATTCCAGCTTTGTGCAGGTCTATGATCTTGTCCCTGACATCCTTAGAAAGCTCTTTGATCTTTTCCATGTTGTAGAGTTTAGAGTCTGACTGATTAATTGAGTCTGTGGACAATAGTCTTTTATAAAGGTGGCTATGTAAGACAGCTGTCTTTAACCCCTTAAGGACCAGGAGTATTTCCGTTTTTGCGTTTCCATTTTTGCTCCCCTTCTTCTCACTGCCATAACTTTTTACTTTTTTGTCAATATGGCCATCTGAGGGCTTATTTTTTGCAGGACGAGTTGTACTTTTGAATGGCTCTATTGATTTTACCATATCATGTACTGGAAGATGAGAACAAAAATCCAAATGCGGTGAAATTGCAAAAAAAAGTGCAATTCCACAATTATTTTTGGGATTGTTTTTTTTAACCATGTTCACTAAATGCTAAAACTGACCTGCCATTATCATTCTACAGGTCATTACGAGTTCACAGACACCAAACATGACTAGGTTCTTTTTTATTTAAGTGGTGAAAAAAAATTCCAAAGTTTGTAAAAAAAAAAAAACTGTCGCCATTTTCCAAGACCTGTAGCATCTCCATTTTTCGGGATCTGGGGCCGGGTGAAGGCTTATTTTTTGTGCGCCGATCTGACTTTTTATTGATACCACTTTGGTGCAGATAAGATCTTTTGATCGCCCTTTATTGCATTTTATTGCAATGTTGCAGCGACCAAAAAAACTTAATTCTGATGTTTCGAATTTTTTTCTAGCTGCGCCGTTTACCGATTCGATTAATTATTTATATAGTAATAGATTGTGCGATACTGAACACGGCAATAGCAAATATGTGTATATTTGATTTTTTTATTGTTTTGAATGGGGAGAGAGGGGTGATTTAAACTTTTATGCTTTTTTAATTTTTTTTAATATTTTTAAAAACATTTTTTTTTACTTTTTTCTTGATTTAATAGTCCCCATGGGAGATAGAGCAGGGTTGCATATGCGATCACTCGCTCTTTTCAGCCTTGTATTTGTGACAACATGGCTCCTAGTCCATGTAGACTTCCATCGGTGTGGAGAATGAACTGTTGGGAGAAATCTGCGTAGGCCAGCACGGGTGCTTCAGTCAGAGCCATCTTTAAGGCTCAAAACACTTTTTCCTGGCTGTCTCCCCACTGAATGGTACTATTCTTTGCGCCAGATAGTACTCCTTTCAACAGTTTCAGTAGTGGGTTTACAATGCAGGTGAAGTCTTTCACGAACAGTCGGTTATAACCAGTGAGTCCCAGGAAAGCTCGAACATCCTTCACAGTCTTCGGGATGGGCTAGTCTTGCACGGCCTTCGATCTTCTCAAGAGATGGTCTTACCCCTTCAGTGGAGACGACATGTCCCAAGTATTCAATCTGTGTGCGGAAGAGGTGACACTTCCGAGGTTTCACTTTCAGGCCATGCTTCTGTAAACGACTCAACACTTGTTCCAGCCTTTGCAGATGTTCCTCAAAAGTGGCTGCATACACGATGATATCATTCAAGTACTGTAGATGAGAGTTGCCTCGAAGTTTAAGTCTCCCAGACATCTTTCCATCAGTCGCTGGAAGGTCCCGGGGGCATTAGCAAGGCCAAAAGGCATCCGGTCGATCTCGAACAACCCCATGGGTAGTATGAAGGATATCTTCGCCCAATCATGCTCGGACATGGGTACTTGCCAATATCCACTGGCCAAATCCAACGACGAGAAGTATATCGCGTTTCCCAGAGCCGACAATGATTCCTCAATTCTCAGAAGTGGATACGAGTCTCACACGGTGCAGGCATTCAGTTTCCGATAGTCCACGCAAAAACACAGAGTCCCGTCCTTCTTTCATACGAGAACAAAGGGGGCAGCCCACGGGCTTTGGCTTTCTCGGATCACTCCACTCTGCAACATTTGGGTCAACATCCCCTTCACCTCCTGGTACATTTGTGGTGGGATCTGTCGATACCGCTCCCTAATGGGTGTGGTGTTACCCATAGGGATCTCGTGGGTGATAGGTGTGGTACACCCAAAATCATCGTCATGATGTGCAAAGACGTCCTGATATCCCTCCAGCATAGCTTCCACCTGTTGCACTTGTTGTAGTGAGAGTTCAGTTAGCTCGGCCTGCATCTGCTCCACAATTCGGTGTCCTTCCCCTGGGTGGTTAGACTCTGGTTCGGAAGACACTGTTACAGCCACTGTCCCGGGATCCCTCTGTGCCACTGCCAACTGTACAGCTTTTGGGGGTATTAGTTCCTCCGGCATCCCCATAATCTGAGCTACTTCACTTTTGGGTGGAAGCATGAGGTTGGTTTCTCCGAGATTGATGCATTGCATTGGTACATTACCGTCGTGAACAATGGCTAACGCCCGTGCAACATGGAACCCTGGGAGTAGCTGTTCCACAAGAACAGGCTCTATCTGGATTTCGACTCCTTCAAGAGGGGTACAGGCTCGGATAGGCAGGGTAATTACAGTTTGACCAGGTGGTAGTACAACGTTGGCAGCAGCCGGGACGATCACCTTGCCCAGTGTTTTCACTTCACTCGAGGTTTCTTGGGCCTGGGCCACCCCGATTAGCTGTTGGAACACTTTCCTTTGAGGAGTGCGGGGGCTCCACTGATTCAAAAACTCATTGCACGGCTCGTGAACCAGGATATTTCCGAGTTCTTTCAGAACGTTCATCCCCAATGTCACTGCCGGTCCATTGCTAGCATCCCCTGCAGTCAACACGACCCCTTTCCGGCCCACATTTTTGCCACACACTATGATTTGCATCCACACCACCCCTGCAACCGGGATGAGCAACTGATTAGCAGCTGTCAACTTGATCACTGGGCCCTATTCAGGTCACATTGTCTGCGGGAAATACGATATGATACGATACACTTTATTGATCCCCGGGGGAAATTACAGTATTACAGCAGCAATACAAACAGCAGTACATAAAATATTAGGACACAAATCTTGCACAGGTATACCAACATTACATAATAAATAATAGTGGGTAGTTCAGATGTATATAAGTCAATGTTAATTGACATTAGTGCACCAGCAATCAGTCATTATTTTCTACAACACTTAGGAAATTATTATACATCCCCATAGCAGTAGGTACAAACGATTTCCTGAATTTCTCCTTCTTGCACCTTAGTAGGATTAGACGGCTGCTGAATATGCTCTTCTGCTTCAAGAACAGCTCGTATAGGGGGTGTGTATTATTGTTCATTATAGCCCTGCACTTCTTTTGAATCCTATCCTCCAATACCTCCTCAAAAGAGTCAAGATGGAGGCCAACAGCTGCACTTGCCTTCTTGATAAGTTTGTTGAGCTTATTAGCGTCAGCTACTCGCACACTACTGCCCCAGCAAATGATAGCAAAAAAGATGGCGCTTGCTACAACAGACTGGTAGAACATCTCCAGCATTAAACTGCACACATTGAACGACCTGAGCTTCCGCAGAAAGTATAGTCTGCTCATTCCCTTCTTGTAAACCTTTTCTGTATGACATCTCCAATCAAGTTTACTGTCAAGGTGAACCCCCAAATATTTGTAGCTCTCAACAATCTCCACCTCCTGGCCAGCAATAGTGATCGGTAATGACGTCTGAAGTAAGTCTCAGGCATAGTGGTTACTTAAGAACCTGTATCAACTAGACAGCGGACGGCCCGACCATCTATTTCGGCCCATACCAGATGATTCAGGGAAGCTAAACTTGTTGGACTTCTTGCTCTCCTTCTCAACTGCTCAGGCTCCGGGCGGCATCCTCCAGCCAAGGAGCCCACAAGGTTAATGGACGGCGTTGGAGAGACCTTCCACATCGTGCACAGCCCCGGGCAAATTGTCCAATGTCCCCACAATTGTAAAAGGTCTGCTGCTCTTCTGGGCGAGTCATTCTCTTTTCTCAGCGAGGCTCAGGGTCAGTTCTGCCTCCAGAGGAATTCGGGGGGTACTGAAGGTCTCCTCTTCAAATCAGACCATTCCTCTCGCAGGTCCTGGATCTCTTTCCAAAGTTCTCTCACCCAACTTGGTTCAGTGGCCAGTGAAATGAATACCTCCCCACTCCGTACCTTCCACGTCGGGACCGTCACCCCCTGCTCTTGCTAATGTGCGCTTCGGCCCCCACTTCTAGAAAAGCCATGTGCGGATTCACTCACAAGCGCTCTCACAGGGCCTGTTTAAGCAGCACATCTCTAAAACCTGCCACTAGCTGATCTCGCAAGACTATATTGGAGGGTCCTACACCAACACCGTCGCGTTTAGCAATTGCAGAGTGAATTTAATTTTCTGCAGTGCATTCATGTATTGGGTCACAGACTCCCCCTCCTTTTGAACATGGCTAAACAGAAGCATGCAAAATTCTCCAACGTCAGTGGGGTCTCCGTGCATCTCCTCTAAAATCCGTAACACCTTGTTAAATGTATCCTGCTCATGAGGAGACCGTAACATGACAGAGCTCTTTGCCTCTCCGTTCAGAGCCATCAGGGCAATTTCTGCCTCCATTTCGGGGGTCATGGGGTGCATCCTTAACATGCCCCGGACCCGCTCAGTCCAGTCCCACAACAGAATATTGATCCCTGTAAATTTTGGGAGGTTACTCAACATTGCCCCAGAGATATACTAGCTCTTGGGGCACCCCAACTGCTTCGTCTGTCTCCGCGGTACTGATGGACTGCATCCTGCTGACTACAACAAGTGTAAACAAGTTGCGGGATGCAGCGATGGACAGGAGACAGAGCAAGGGTTAATGCTTTAATTAACAGGGGTATACTTCATGCAGGGAGGTAATTGGTTAAACGGAGGGAAATCGGCAGTTCAAATGCATATAATGGGTTAAAAAGGGAACAAACATGGTTACAGCACAGTTCTGTAAAGTGTAATTTATCCTAATAGGCAGCCTTCAGGCAATAGGGTCCACGAAGTAGACAATGGTGCCAGCGGCGGCTGGCATGGGGTTGATCCGGTGTGGTCCTGTAGACAATGATCCAGTGTGGTCCTGTAGACGACAATGATCCGGGTCCAGGCGGCAGTGGTTAATCTCAGGTACCTTCTGCAGTGTCCTCAGTCCATTTGTTGAAGTGGCCGAAGGAGGACAGGCCACAGCATACTGTGAGCCCAATGTGGCTCGGTAAACATAGGTCAGGAGTCAGGAAACAGTTCACGATCACTCACCCAGTCTCTTTTAGGCGGCACGCGTGCAACACTAATGGGCCCGGAGCGTTTGGCAGCTTGCCCAGCTGGGACCAATTGTTACAGGTCCAGTCTATGCTTACAGACTCTGAGGATGTCAGTGGGGACGCTCGGGAGCGGGCCTGCGCTGCTACGGTATTGGCGGGACGGAGCGCACACTTCTGCCTCCTGCGTGCTGTCTGTTCCCACCAAGTCTGACTGCTTTCGCGCACGCTGAGGCTGCTGCAGTTTAGCCACGTCTACTGCTTCATGGTGCAAGGATTTGTCAGGTCCCCCGGGCAACAGAGGAGACAGCCCCGACAGTTCCGGACTCAGGGCAGAGAAAGTACACACGGCCCGGTCCTTCTTCCTACATATGTATCCTGTGTCTAGCATGTGACTGGTGTGTATGTGTCTTGTGAGTGTATGTGGCACTTGTCTAAATAATAAAAACTTTCTGTGCTTATAGAATATCATTGCTCTCGGCAGCACTTGTCTTGTTTACACTAAATTATCTGCTGCCTATAAGGATGATTGACTAGATGGAAGCTAAGGGAAGACTCTGCAGTTAGTACCCTTTAAGCATGGTGGGCCCCTAGAATAATTTTCTCTGGTGGGCCCAAACTACTCCAATCTGATGCTGGCTTCAGACCCTACCAATTATAATTGTGTGCACAGCCAAACATCTCCTGACTGTCTGGTGTTTTTTTTATAGCTATACTGACTTCTGAAAACTCAACCCTGCACAGTGTAAGTACCCGCGGTCTGGTCGTCCCCCTTAGGCCTCTTTCACACATCCGGTGTGCGCCTGACGGCGCCCCCGGCATTTAGCCGCAGCGCCGCATCAGAAAATCTGATGCGCCGCATGCGGCATTTTTCGCATTGACATGCATTAGCGCCGGATGGCGCCGCATGTCAATGCGTTGCATGCGGTTTTGTCCGGATGCGGCGCTGCATGTAACGTTTTTTGTTTTTGCCGGATGGTTTCTGATGTCTCCAAGCATCAGAAACCATCCGGCAAAAAACCGCATGCGGCCGCCGGTGGTGCATCAGGTTTTCTGATGCGGCGCTGCGGCAAAATGCTGGGGGCGCCGTCAGGCGCCCGCTGGAAGTGTGAAAGAGGCCTTACAGCAATATGTTGTCTGGTCATGATGTTCTGGTATTTGTCCCTTGAAAGTAGTATTATTGCTGTATTATTGGTCATTTTAAACACTGAAAAATAAATAAAAATTTTACCTAAATTGTATTGGATATTTTAACAAATGATTAATAGGACAGAGTAGAGCTCGGCCAAAAGTGTCGACCTTGTCATGGTGGCGGATTAAAAAATGTTTTGGCCAAAACAAAAGCTCATGGCTATCTATGTGATCTGGTGATGGGAACTGTTAATGTGTGATTGGTGAGGACAAGATACAGAAATTGAGTTTTTTCCAAGAGAGGGCGGTGGGACTGTGGACAGTTCGAGTGATGGAGGCAAGCATGGGGTGGAGCCTGGGTGGAGTCTCAAGGGGGCCCTGAATATTTTGCTAGTATGGGGCCCCGAAATTCCTAGTGGCAGCCCTGCATTCAGTATTAGTAATTTTCCATGTGGGTGTTCTTTTCTGTAAGGACATTTTTCCACGTGGGCAATATTCCTTGTTGGCATTTTTTTGGGTTTGCATATATGACAGTGTTTTTTTTCTATTTTGTGACTAATTTTCATGTGGGCTTTTTTCTTTTGAATTTCTCTTAAGGAACCATCATTTCAGATATCCAGAAGTTTGTAAGATGCAGTTACTATGAGAATTTGGCAGGTAACATATTTCCTATCTTTATTGCATTTTCTTCCCCTTAAAGCACATACTAAATTTTCTACCACCAGAATATTCATCTGACAGCACCCATGATACATATAAATTACAATGACTGGAGCTTCTATGCACTGATAAACCCAGGATTTTGTTGGCTCTTTTTCTAATAAATCAATATCTACATATTGTCTTCTTGTATCACTTCCCTCCAAAGTCTCAAATCAAAAGATTTACAACTCCTCTGCTGATTCTGGATGGAGAGCGATTCTTACACTGTTTGTCCTGGAGGACATGACTTACAATGTGCAGTTTGCTATGGCAGAGCAGACATTAAACCATGTTCCTATCTTAATAAATCACATTCCTTATGCAAAAACTGTTTCTGTTATCTAATCTACTTTTCTCTGTTACTTTGTATATAATACCATCTGGAATTATCCAGAGCAATAACTTTTCTATTTCATAAACAGTGGAAAGCTACTTCTATTTGAGGAAGGTCAACAATAAAAGTTATAGATGTTACAGATAAATATACAGTGGCTTGCATAAATATTCACTCCCCCTTTGGCATTTTCCATGTTTTGCTACCTCACAGCCTGGAACGCAGCCTGGAATTTCACAGTTTTTTTTTTGAGGGTTTGCATCAGTTCATGTAAAGAACATGCCTATGGCTGTAAACATTTAGTTTTCTTTTTATTGTGAAGTAAACAATAAATAGGACAAAATAACTGAAAACTTCAATGTGCATAACTATTCACCCCCCTAAAGTCAGTACTTTGTAGAGCCTCCTTTTGTGGCAATACAGCTGCAAGTTGTTTTGGATAAGTTTCTATAAGGTTTCCACATCTTGCCACTGGGATTTTTGTCCATTCCTCAAGGCAAAACTGTTCCAGCTCTTTCAAGTAAGGTGATTTCCTCTGGTGAGCAGCAATCTTCTAGTCTGACCATATATTCTCAATTGGATTAAGGTCTGGGCTTTGACTAGGACACTCCAAAAAATTTACACATTTCCCGTTAAACAACTCAAGTTTTGCTTTAACAGTATGCTTTGGGTCATTATCTTATTGGAAGGTAAACCTCTGCCCAGTCTCAAATCACTGACAGAATAAACAGGTTTTACTAAAGAATATCCCTGTATTTCACACCATCCATGTTCCTCTCAACTCAGGTTTTTTCCCTGTCCCTCCTACCAAAAAACTCACAGCATGATGTAGACACCACCATGATTCACGGAGGGGATGGTGTTCTTGGGGTGGTGAGTAGAGTTGAGCGACTTTGCCTCCGGGAGGGTCGAGTCGGGTTTCAGGCCACCCGACTTTCCCAAAAGTCAAGTCGAACGAAATTGGCCGACTATTGGAAAAAGTCGAAGGTCCGACTGAAACTCGAACCGACCCCAATGCAAGTCAATGGGGAAGAAAAGTCGGCAGGGAGTGGAGGACAGTAAACACACCTACAGTGCCCGTTTCAATGCCAACGACATCAATTCTTATTACTTAAGCTTGTCAACCTTAATTTACTTTATAATAATAGTAACGCATTGAAAATTGGGGGTTATTTGGCTAAAGTTGTGGGGGGCAGGGCTGGCTCCAGGTTTTCGTGGGCCCCGGGCGAAAGAGTCTCAGTGGGCCCCTTTAACACATACCACAATTCATGAAGCTCCGATACGGCAGAGAAATGTAGGTATAGTACAATGAAAAATACTTCACTTCTTACATTACATGAGTGATATCTATTGTAAATTCTACAATAGCTCAAAAACTGGACAGTATAGTCCTCTATACAGTATTATGGGCACCACATAGTGCACCATACAGAATAATGAGCCCTATATATTGCTCCATACATAATTGGTCCCATATAATGTTCCATACAGTATATGATGATCTCCACATAATGCTCAAGTATATGATGGTCACCATATAATGTGCCATATGGTATAGGATTGTCCCCATAGAGTATAATGAGCCCCACATATTGCTCCATACAGTATATGATGGGCCCCATATTTGCTTCATACAGAATGGGCTCCATATAATGCTCCATACAGAATAGGCCCCATATGTGCTCCATATGATGCTCCATATATAACGAGCCCTATATGATGCCCCATAAATAATGAACCCCATATGATGCTCTAGTATATGATGGGCCCCATATATGATGCTCCAGTGTATGATGAGCCCCATATAATGCTCCAAATATAATGGTCCCCATATATAATGCTCCATATATAATGTGCCCCATATGATGCTCCAGTATATGATGGGCCCCATGGATGATGCTCCAGTGTATGATGGGCCTATATAATGCTCCATATATAATGGGCCCCATATGATGCTCCAGTATATGATGGGCCCCATGGATAATGCTCCAGTGTATGATAGGCCTATATAATGCTCCATATACTGTATTATTTGGACTATAACACGCACCGGACCATAAGATGCACCCCAAATATTCAGAAGGAAAATAGGGAAAAAAAATAATGGGTCAAATGGGGGTCCGTCTTACAGTCCGAATTCAGCTTAACAGTGAAGGGATCAGCACAGGTAGAGGAGTGGTCACTGTGGTCGTTCAGTGGTCCAGGCCGGTGCGGTGGTGGTGCTCTGTGGGGTGGCTGTGTTCTGTGGGGTGGCTGTGTTCTGTGGGGTGGTTGTGCTCTGTGGGGTGGCAATATTCTCACAAATCCGGTGGCGGTCCCAATGCAGCCTCCCTGTGGTGCGGTGGTGTAGGGGCAGCAGCGGGGCTCTGTGCTGCGTGGGGGGCTCCGCCGACATTTTGTCCTAGCCCGAAAGCCCCCCGCAGCTCCGCTGCTGTGACGCGTGGCCTCCTGAAAGATGGCCGCCAGGGGCCTCCGGTGGCGGTCCCGATGCAGCCTCCCAGTGGTGCGGTGGTGTCGGGACAGCATGGGGGAGGTCTCCCGAGATCTCAAGACAAGATCTCGTTGCCGAGATTTGAATTTGAGTATGCGGCGGCCATCTTTCCGGATGGCCCCTGGCTGTTGTGAATGTGCTGGAGATGGTTTCTGAGCAGAGGCTCCCTCTGGTGGTTGCAGACAGTACTAAACCTTCCAGCGAGGAATGGCAATCTAGGATCACTGACTGGACTGATATAAGGGAGGTTCCCTCCTATGATGGTCACTGGTGATCAATTGTTCTTGTCTCAATTGTGGTTCCTGGTTCATTTGGAAGTTTGCTGGAGACTTGCATGCATCTGCTGCTTTCAGATAAGATATTTTCTGCTTTTTTTTTTTTGTGCTTGCTTTTTGCATAATTTTCTGCACTTTTGTGGAGGTCAGCCGGGTCACCTCTTGGGGCCTGTGCTCCTCTCAGTTTATCTGTAGCCACTGTTATTTGTTCATTTGCTTTCTCCTGTTTTTTCAGTGGCTGCGGCTTAGTTTTGTTACACCAGAGATCTGATTTAGGTGGTGAAGATCGTGTGATCTCAGGTGTTTTTGCAATCAGAAGAGTTGGTATTTTTTAGGGTTTTTTGTTGGATTGCAGTCAGAATTCTTTCCTGTACTTTTCTGTCTAGACAGATTGGGCCCCAGCGTTTGCTCATTCTATTTTCTGTCTGTGTCCGAGCTTTCTTCTTGTCTAACCGCCATTACATGTTTGGGGGCTTCCTATTTTCTTTGGGGATCTGCTCCGGGGCAAATAGCTTTCATCTTTCTGCCTTTAGGTGTAGTTATCTCTCAGGCTGTGACGAGGCGTCTAGGATCAACGTAGGAACGCTCCACGGCTACCTCTGGTTTTGTGGTTAGTTCAGGTTACTGCAATCCAATAGGTTCCAGCCTCTCTGGTGTATTGCCGTTTTTGCTTTTTCTCCTCAGCTACTTAAACATAACAGTATCACTGGCCCAAACTGAAAATTATATGGTACTCACAGAAGGGAAAAATAGTGTGGAAAGAAAAAAAAAAGTTGTCAGAGTTGTCAGAGATTTTTTTTTCTGTTTGTTGCATTTTTTCCCTCTTTTTCTCTGGGTGCTGAGGAGGATTTTTTTTTCTCTCAATGGAGTTTACACAGTTGTCTGGCCGTGTGGATCAGCTTGAGTATTGCTACCTATCTTGCTAGGTTGCCGGTTGTGGAACCTAGGATTCCCATGCCAGATTTGTTTTTGGGGGATCGGGCTAAATTTCTGAATTTCAAAACTAACTGCAACTTGTTTTGCCTTAAAACTAAGTCCTCGGGGAGCGCAGCACAGCAGGTTCAAATTGTCATCTCTCTCCTGCGCGGCGACCCTCAGGATTGGGCTTTTTCCCTGACACCTGGGGATCCTGTTTTGAATGATATTGATGTATTTTTTCTGGCTCTGGGGTTATTGTACGATGAACCTAATGTCACTGATCAAGCTGAAAAAACCTTGTTGGCATTAAATCAGGGTCATGAAGACACTGAGTTGTACTTTCAGAAATTTTGAAAGTGGGCAGTCCTGACCAAATGGAATGATGATGCTTTGGCAGCCCTTTTTCGGAAGGGGCTGTCAGAGAATGTAAAGGATGTTATGGTGGGATTCCCTGTCCCCTCTGGTCTCAATGATTCTATGTAATTGGCTATTCAAATTGACAGACGTTTGCGTGAGCGCAGAGGTATGCGTGAGATGGTGTTGCCTTGTGAGCCAGCTCCTGGGGCCAAGCAGTGTGAAGGAGTGACTTCTGGGGCTCAGCGTCATGAGTTTCGAAAGAGCAATGGGTTATGTTTCTACTGTGGTGATGCCTCTCATGCTCTTTCCGTCTGCCCTAAGCGGGGAAGACGTTTTGCACGCTCAGTTGTCTTGGGTAGTGTTCAGACTAAATTTACTGTTGACTGTTACCCTGATTTGCTCCCTGTCCACATTTTCTGCTCAGGCTTTTGTTGATTCAGGAGCAGCTATTAACCTGATGGATTTTGACTTTGCCAAACGTTGTGGGTTTCCCATGATACCCCTGCGGAAGTCTATTCCCCTACTGGGCATTGATTCTACCCCTTTGGCGGAGAATAAACCCCAGTTTTCTACTCAGGTGATAATGAGGGTTGAACCAGATCATCAGTAGAGTTGCAAATTTCTGGTGCTGCATAATCTGCATGACATTATTGTACTAGGTTTCCCTTGGTTACAGTCTCATAATCCTGTTTTGGATTGGAAATCTGTGTCTGTGACCAGTTGGGGCTGCCAATGTGTTAATACTGACACTCCTGTTTTTTCTGCCTCTCCCCAGTCTCAGGATGTTCCTGACTTTTTGACTGATTTTTTGGATGCATTTAGTGAAAGTAAATCTGCATCCTTGCCCTCTCACAGGAGCTATGATTGCGCTATTGAATTAGTGCCTGGTGGTAAATTTCCTAAAGGTCGCCTTTTTAACTTGTCTGTACCTGAACACGATGCTATGCGATCTTATATCAAGGAGTCATTGCAGAAGGGTCATATCAGACCATCCTCTTCACCCTTGGGCACCGGTTTTTTCTTTGTGGCCAAAAAGGATGGTTCATTGAGGCCGTGTATTGATTATCGTCTCTTGAATAAGATCAATGTGAAGTATCAATATCCGTTACCCTTGATTTCTGACCTGTTTTCCAGAGTGAAAAGTGCTAGTTGGTTCACCAAGCTTGACCTCAGGGGGGCGTATAACCTTATTCGCATTAAGCACGGGGATGAATGGAAGACGGCGTTTAATACCCCAGAGGGGCATTTTGAGTACCTAGTGATGCCCTTTGGGCTCACTAATGCTCCTTCCGTCTTCCAATCCTTCATGAATAATATTTTCAGGGATTTAGTGGATAAATTTCTGATTGTTTATTTGGATGATATCTTGATTTTTTCCAATGACTGGGACTCTCATGTGAAACATGTTCGGACTGTGTTCCAGATTTTGAGAGAGAATGCACTGTATGTGAAGGGATCAAAGTGTCTTTTTGGTGTACAGAAGGTCTCATTTCTGGGATTCATTTTGTCTCCGTCTGTTATTGAAATGGACCCGGTCAAGGTTCAGGCCATCTGTGATTGGGTCCAACCTACTTCATTAACCCCTTACTGCCATCGGACGTACTATCCCGTCCATGGTACCTGGGCCCGTATGACCATGGACGGGATAGTATGTCTCGTGCGATCGGACAAGCTCCCGGGGGGAGCGCAGCCGATCGTGGCCAGGTGTCAGCTGATTATCACAGCTGACACCCATGACTGTGTGTCAGGAGCGGTCACGGACCGCTCCCGGCACATTAACCCCTTGCACACCGCGATCAAACATGATCGCGGTGTACTGGGGGCACAGGGGAGGATCGCGCAGGGTGGGGGCTCCCTGCGCGCCCCCCTGAGACCCTCAGAGCAGCGCGATGTGATCGCGCTGTTCTGAGGGCTTCCTCCCTCCCAGGATCCCGGATCCAAGATGGCGCCGGGGTCCTGGAGGGAGGCGGCTACCTCAGTGCCTGCCGAGAGCAGGCACTGAGAAGCCTTCTGCACTGCCTGAGCGATCGCTGGTGTGACAGTGTGCTGTGCACACTGTCACACCAGCGATCTGATAAAATACAGTGATGTCCCACCCTGGGACAAAGTAAAAAAGTTAAAAAAATAAAAATAAACATGTTTTAAAAAAAAAATCCAAAATAAATAAAAAAAAATATATATATTCCCCAATAAATTCACTTCTTCCTGTAAATAAAAAAAAAAAACAATAAAAGTACACATATTTGGTATCCCGCGTCTGAAACGACCCCCCCTATAAAATTGTCCCACTAGTTAACCCCTTTAGTGAACCCCTTAAAAAAAAAAAAAAAAACGAAGCAAAAAATCAATGCTTTATCATCATACCGCCGAACAAAAAGTGGAATAACACGCGATCAAAAAGACCGATATAAAAAAAACATGGTACTGCTGAAAACATCATCTTGTCCCGCAAAAAACGAGCAATCATACAGCATCATAGCGAAAAAATAAAAAAGTTATAGCTCGCAGAATAAAGCGATGCAAAAATAATTATTTTTTATATAAAATTGTTTTTATTCTATAAAAGCGCCAAAACATGAAAAAATGATATAAATGAGGTATCGCCATAATCGTACTGACCCGAAGAATAAAACTGCTTTATCAATTTTACCACACGCGGAACGGTATAAACGCCTCCCCCAAAAGAAATTCATGAATTGCTGATTTTTGTTCATTCTAACCTCCCAAAAATCGAAATAAAAAGCGATAAAAAACGTCACGTGCTCAAAAATGGTACCAATAAAAACGTCAACTCGTCCCGCAAAAAATAAGACCTCACATGACTCTGTGGGCCAAAATATGCAAAAATTATAGCTCTCAAAATGTGATGATGCAAAAACTATTTTTGCAATAAAAAGCATCTTTTAGCGTGACAGCTGCCAATCATAAAAACCCGCTATAAATAGTAAATCAAACCCCCCTTTATCACCCCCTTAGTAAGGGAAAAATAATAAAATTAAAAAAAAGTATTTATTTCCATTTTCCCATTAGGGTTAGGGTTAGGGTTGCGGCTAAAGTTAGGGTTAGGGTTGGCGCTAAAGTTAGGATTAGGGTTAGGGTTGGGATTAGGGGTGTATTAGGGTTAGGTTTGTGGTTAGGGTTGGGACTAGGGTTAGGGGTGTGTTGGGGTTAGGGTTGGAGTTAGAATTGGGGGTTTCCACTGTTTAGGCACATCAGGGGCTCTCCAAATGTGACATGGCGTCTGATCTCAATTCCAGCCAATTCTGCGTTGAAAAAGTCAAACGGTGCTCCTTCACTTCTCAGCTCTGCCATGCGTCCAAACAGTAGTTTATCCCCACATATGGGGTATCAGCGTACTCTGGACCCCAAGAGTTATTGTGCAATTTGTCCTATTTCTTCTGTTACCCTTGGGAAAATAAAAAACTGGGGGCGAAAATATCATTTTTGTACAAAAAAAATTATTTTTTTTGTTTTTACGGCTGTACATTATAAACTTCTGTGAACCACTGGGGCTTCATAGCGCTCACCACACATCTAGATAAGTTCCTTGTGGGGTCTATTTTCCAAAATGGGGTCACTTGTTGGGGATTTCCACTGTTTAGGCGCATCAGGGGCTCTCCAAATGCGACATGACGCCCCCAGACCATTCCATCAAAGTCTGCAATCCAAAACGTCACTGCTTCCCTTCCGAGCCCCAACGTGTACCCATACAGTAGTTTTCTCCCACATATTGGATATCAGCGTACTCAGGACAAATTGGACAACAACTTTTGGGGTCCAATTTCTCCTGTTACCCTTGTAAAAATAAAATATTGGGGCAAAAAAATCATTTTTGCAAAAAAAAAAAAAAGATTTTTTATTTTTACGGCTGTGCGTTATAAACTTCTGTGAAGCACTTCGGGGTTCAAAGTGCTCACCACACATCTAGACAAGTTCCTTGTGGGGTCTATTTTCCAAAATGGGGTCACTTGTGGGGGGTTTCCACTGTTTAGGTGCATCAGGGGCTCTCCAAATGCGACATGACGCCCCCAGACCATTCCATCAAAGTCTGCAATCCAAAACGTCACTACTTCCCTTCCGAGCCCTGACGTGCGCCCATACAGTAGTTTTCTCCCACATATTGGGTATCAGCGTACTAAAACAAATTGGACAACTTTTGGGTTCCAATTTCTTCTGTTACCCTTGTGAAAATAAAATATTGGGGGCAAAAAAATCATTTTTGTAAAAAAAAAAAGATTTTTTATTTTACGGCTGTACGTTATAAACTTTAGTGAAACACCTGGGGTTAAAAGTTCTCACCACACATCTAGATAAGTTCCTTGAGGGGTCTAGTTTCCAAAATGGTGTCATTTATGGGGTTTCCACTGTTTAGGCAGATCAGGAGCTCTCCAAACACGACATGGCGTCCAGCCAATTCTGCGTTGAAAAAGTCAGACGGCGCTCCTTCCCTTCCAAACTCTGCCATGCACCCAAACAGTGGTTTACCCCCACATATGGGGCATCAGCGCACTCAGGACAAATTGCACAATAACTTTTGGAGTCTTGTTACCCTTGGAAAAATAAAAATTGGGGTGAAAAGATCATTTTTGTGGAAAAAATATGATTTTTAAATTTTACGGCTCTACGTTATAAACTTGTGTGAAGCACTTGGTGGTTCAAATTGCTCACCAAAGATCTAGAAAAGTTCCTTAGGGGTCTAGTTTCCCAAATGGGGTCATTTGTGGGGGTTTCCACTGTTTAGGCACATCAGGGGCTCTCCAAATGCAACATGGCATCCAATCTCAATTCCAGCCAATTTTGGTTGGAAAAAGTCAAATGGTGCTCCTTCGATTCCGAGCTCTGCCGTGCCCCCAAACAGTGGTTCCCCCCCACATATGGGGTATCAGCGTACTCAGGACAAATTGGACAACAACTTATGTGGTCCAATTTCTCCTGTTACCCTTGGGAAAATAAAAAATTAGTGACTAAAAGATAATTTTTGTGGGAAAAAAATAGGATTTTTTATTTTCATGCCCGGGCATTATAAACTTGTGTGAAGCACTTGGGGTTCAAAGTGCTCACCAAAGATCTAGATAAGTTCCTTAGGGGGTCTAGTTTCCAAAATGGGGTCACTTGTGGGGGTTTCCACTGTTTAGGCTCATCTGGGGCACTGCAAACGGAACATGACCCCCATCAACGTCTGCATTCCAAAACTTACTACTTCCTTTCCAAGACCTGCCGTGCACCCAAACAGTTCCCCCCCCCACATATGGGGTATCAGCGTACTCAGGACAAATTGGACAACAACTTTTGGGGTCCAATTTCCTTGGGAAAAATCAAAAATTTGGGACTAAAAATCATTTTTGTGGAAAATTGTTTTTTTTTTTTTTCACACCCAGGCATTATAAGCTTTTGTGAAACACTTGGGGGTTCAAAGTGCTCACAACAGATCTAGATAAGTACCTTAGGGGTCTAGTTTCCAAAATGGTGTCACTTGTGGGGGTTTCCACTGTTTAGGCGCATCAGGGGCTCTCCAAACACGACATGGCGTCCAATCTCAATTCCAGCCAATTTTAGTTTGAAAAAGTCAAACGGCGCTCCTTCCCTTACGAGCTCTGCCGTGTGCCCAAACAGTGGTTTTCCCCCACATATTGGGTATTGGCGTACTCAGGAGAAATTAAATAACAACTTTATCTGTCCATTTTCTCCTTTTACCCTTGTGAAAATAAAAAAAGAGTTTGTAAAAATCATTTTTGTGGCTAAAAAGTTAAATATTCATTTTTTCCTTCCACGTTGCTTTAGTTCCTGTGAAGCACCTGAAGGGTTAATAATCTTCTTGAATGTGGTTTTGAGTACCTTGAGGGGTGCAGTTTTTAGAATGGTGTCACTTTTGGGTATTTTCTGCCATATAGACCCCTCAAAGTGACTTCAAATGAGAGGTGGTCCCTAAAAAAAATGGCTTTGTAAATTTTGTTGTAAAAATGAGAAATCGCTGGTCAACTTTTAACCCTTATAACTTCCTAACAAAAAAAAATTTTGGTTCCAAAATTGTGCTGATGTAAAGTAGACATGTGGGAAATGTTATTTATTAACTATTTTGTGTGATATACTTCTCTGTTTTAAGGGAATAAAAATTCAAAGTTTGAAAATTGCAAAATTTTTTCGCCATATTTGCGTTTTTTTCAAAAATAAACGCAAGTTATATCGAAGAAATTTTACTTCTAACGTGAAGTACAATATGTCACGAGAAAACAGTCTCAGAATCGCGAAGATCCGTTGAAGCGTTCCAGAGTTATAACCTCATAAAGAGACAGTGGTCAGAATTGTAAAAAATTGGCCCGGTCATTAACGTGCAAACCACCCTTGGGGGTGAAGGGGTTAAAGGCTCTTCAGAGATTTTTGGGTTTTGCCAATTTTTATCGTAAATTTATTGGTAATTTCTCCGGTATTGTTAAACCATTGACTGATTTGACCAAAAAGGGTTCTGATGTGGTGAATTGGCCTCCTGAGGCAGTTTCTGTGTTTCAGGAACTTAAGCAGAGATTCACTTCTGCTCCTGTTCTACGGCAGCCTGATGTTTCTCTACCGTTTCAGGTGGAGGTTGATGCCTCTGAAATTGGGGCAGGTGCCGTTTTGTCCCAAAGAGATCCAGAGACCTCTAAGAGTAACCCTTGTGCCTTTTTCTCTCGAAAATTTTCTCCAACTGAACGTAATTATGACGTGGGTAATCGGGAGTTATTGGCCATGAAGTGGGCCTTTGAAGAGTGGAGACATTGGCTGGAAGGAGTCAAACATCAGGTGGTGGTCATCACGGACCATAAGAACCTGGTTTATCTCGAATCAGCCAAGCGACTTAATCCTAGACAGGCCAGGTGGGCCTTGTTTTTCACACGTTTTAATTTTGTGGTTTCTTTTCCTCCTGGCACTAAGAATGTTAAGGCGGATGCCCTCTCGAGGAGTTTCTTTGCGGACTCTCCTGAGTTATCTGATTCTGCTGTCATTTTGAAAGAGGGTGTAGTACTTTCCGCCATCTCACCCAATTTGAGACTGGCTCTGGAAGGTGTCAGGAGGATAAACCTGAGCGCTGCCCTATTGGGAAATTGCTTGTCCCTGACAAGTGGAAGAAGAGTGTGATGTCTGAGATTCATTGTTCCGCGTTGGCTGGTCATCCCGGGATTTTTGGTACCAGAGACTTGGTGAGTAGTGTTGAGCGATACGATAATGCAAATATCGGCTATCGGCCGATATTAGCTCTATCGGTCTTTCGATAATTCGTTTCGATATTTTCGTCTTATCGAATACCGGAATCGGATTTGTCACTGTCACTGTGAATGTCCATCGGTCGGGTCTGTCAGGAGTCAGCAGCACTTACCTGGCAGAAGATCTCCGGCGGTCACGTCCTGGACTGCTTGATGGCCGCCATTATCTTCTCCCTGGCAGTCACATGCAGTTTTTTCGCGATAACTGCAGTGACTGCAGGGTAATCCCGGCCGTAAACCAGTCCGATGACGTCACCGCCGGGGAAGCAGGTAATCAGCTGTGCTGCGCCGGGATTCTGATGTAGCAGAGCTGGATCGTCGTGGGACACTCGTTACTATGGACTGCGTCGGTTAGGTGGTATACTTTTTTTTTTTTTTCATTTTTTTACAGGAGATCGATGGCGTCGCAGGATGAGACTGTAATAAAAGTAATGAAAACTGTGTTTGTTTTTTTTTTTATTAAATTAAAAAACTTTTTTATAAACATTCACCCGTCCGGGTACATAAACAATTTAACTATTTATCAACAATTTAACTATTTACATACAGGGACCCTGTCCGGGTTATTTATACTTCTTTGGCAGGGGTGTTCCAGGTACCAAATGGTACTCTTCTGATGCTTGCCAAACATCCGAGGCACCAAGGACCACCAGGACCTGATGACGTCGTGTGGCCTGTACAGTCAAGTCGTGACCCGCTATCTGGGTCTGTGTGGCCACCTCTTTCATCTCCCTCCGGGTCTGGAACCCTATGTCCCGGACTGAACGAACCCCAGGGGGCCTAACAGGCGCCGGGTATGGGCCAGCTATACTTATCATGTCCATAGCTGGGGCTGCTGAGGAGACCACTGAGGGAGGCTTGGGAGATTTACGGCGTGGGGTGGGCACTTTTGCAGAGGCCTGGATGTGGGAGGCTGAAGGCTCCGAGGGTCTCACAGGTTCCTGACACACTGGGGAGTAGGGGTCGCACCTGGTAACATTTAGGGCGTACCATCCATTGTAACCCCAGTGTCGGGTGTAAGTCACCAAGTCTCCTGGCAACAGGTCCCTCCCCGGGTGTCCTTCTGGGAGGTGAGCCTCCACGTCCCGCCGGTTCACAAAGACTTCTAAATAAAGTCCAGGCTCCTTGATGAAGCCCCACCCACCTTTCAATTTAAAGCTCCGTACTGCACCCTTACGCCGCGGCTCACACAGGGTTCTTTATCCTTTCTCATCCGGTCCTTATCTGCCCGGTCCTTCTCCAGGTGACGTTGGCGAAGTTTTAGGGTTTCTCGCTGCTCCCTTTGTCGCTCTGCTTCCCGCTCCCAACGTCTCCACTCTTCCTCCTGACGCCGGTTGTAATTCTCCTCCACCAGCTGCTCCATGTCTCCACCACTCCACTGCAGCTTACAGTGTCCGGTTTGCGGCAGCTCTCCTGTCGCCCCCCAGTCCTGGCGGCGCTCCCCTGCGGAGGAAGCAGACGGCTCTAAATCAGATGACAGTCGGGGCTCCGGTACAGGCAGGTAGTGCTCTGGTGCCTGCGCGGCCTCCTCCATGAGGACGGGTGTCGCTTCTTCTGTCTCAGCGACGGGGGCAGACAGCGGGATCTGGGGTGCTGACGGTGCTGCGGTTTTTGCAGGAACGGGTGCCTCCACTGCGACAACGTCAACCGGATCACATTGCAAGGACTCCTCTACTAGAACGGGTGCCTCACCTTCCGGTACAGACACTTCAGGTAAGAGGGATTGGCGCCGCTCCAAGTTTAGTTTTAGGGCACGCCAGCTCGCTTCCATCCTGGCGACCTCCTCCCGGTGCCGGGCCAGGCCTCTTAGGGTATCCGCCGCTTTTTGCAGCGTAGGAGGGTTTCCAGGCCGGGTGCCCAACGGTGATTCCGTGGCGATCGGGTCGCTTCCGTGGGGGGAGAGCTCTGACTGCTCCATCCCTTCACACTTCTGCTCGTATCCATTAGCCATCTCTGCCAAGTCACATGTGTCATTAGAATCTGGAGAGGGCCCCTCTTTTGTAGGGAGGCGGGACCTTCGTGTTAGTTTCCACACACTGAGGAGGATGAAGAGGCGGAACTGAAGAGCTGTGGGGCACGATCTTACATTGCAGTACCATTTAGAGCCATCGTTTTCACGTCACTGAGTGAGTGTGTACACCCATGAAGAGCACGCCCTTCTTCTTCACCAGTGCCTCGTCGTGACGCAGATATGGCGGAAAAATGGCAAATACATTCTCTGATGATTTTAGCAATTCTCAAGCACAAAACCAGTTCAATTCAGGCACACAGGACTCGCTTATAGCGAGCTACAGAATCCTGTTCGTGACGCCCAAGTTGAGTCGCACAGAGCCAGAGGTTTTGGGGGTACTCGGCACCGAGCCCGTCGACTTCTATGGGGTATGTCACGGCTTTACCCGGCAATTGAATCAGAGTCTATTTTACTATGTAGAAGTGTATAAACTATAAATATATGTATATATATGTCACAATGACATGTATATATATATATATATATATATATATATATGTATTCTATGTGTGTATATTTTGTGTTTACAACGTAAGAAAGGGTTTTTTTTGTTGCGATATTTTGTTCCCATAGACTTACATGGGACTTCCGCTATCGAAATCGGATATCGACGATATTTAGTGCTATCGGCGATACAATTTCGATACGATATTTTTAGATATCGAGCACTATCGCTCAACACTATTGGTGAGTCGGTCATTTTGGTGGCCTACTTTGTCTCGTGACGTCAGGGAATTTGTGCAGTCCTGTGGGACTTGCTCTCGTTCCAAGCCTTGCTCTCGCTCTAGTGGTTTGTTAATGCCATTAGCTGTGCCCAAGATGCCATGGACCCATATCTCTATGGATTTCATTTCCAACCTCCCTGTTTCATAGAGAATGACCGTTATCTGGGTGATTTGTGATAGGTTTTCCAAGATGATACATCTTGTGCCATTACCTAAGTTGCCTTCCTCCTCCGAGTTGGTGCCTTTGTTCCTTCAGCACGTGGTTCGGTTGCACGGCATTCCTGAGAACATTGTGTCTGACAGAGGAGTCCAGTTTGTTTCCAGATTTTGGAGGACTTTTTGTTCTAAACTTGGTGTTCAATTGTCTTTCTCCTCGGCTTTTCATCCTCAGACCAATGGACAAACTGAGAGAACAAACCAGACATTGGAGACTTATCTGAGATGCTTTGTGTCTGCTGATCAGGATGACTAGGTCTCTTTTTTGCTTTTGGCTGAGTTTGCTCTTAATAATAGGGCTAGCTCTGCCACTTTGATGTCTCCATTTTTCTGCAATTTTGGGTTTCACCCTCGATTTTCTTCGGACAGACGGAGGCTTCTGTCTGTCCTGGTGTTGACTCTGTTGTGGAGCGTATGCAGCAGATTTGGGACCAGGTAGTGGAGAGGTTGTCCCTCTCTCAGGAGAGGGCCCAGCGGTTTGCCAACTGGCATAGGATGATGGTCCTCGGTTTGAAGTGGGGGACTTGGTTTGGTTGTCCTCAAGAAATATCCCTATGAGAGTTGCATCTCCTAAGTTTAAGCCTAGGTTCATTGGACCTTATAAGATCATGGAGATTCTTAATCCTGTTTCCTTCCGTTTGCTTCTTCCAGGGACATTTAAGATCCATAACGTGTTCCACAAGTCCTTATTGAAGAGGTTTGTCGAGCCAGTGGTTCCTATGGCTGCGCCTCCTGACCCTGTTTTGGTTGAGGGCAATCTGGAGTATGTGGTTGAGAAAATATTGGATTCTCGTTTTTCTAGACAGAAACTCCAGTATTTGGTTAAGTGGAGAGGTTATGGTCAGGAGGACAATTCTTGGATGTTTGCTTCGGACATCCATGCTAGGAGACTGATCCGTACCTATCACCAAGCTCATTGCACAGGTGAGGGTTCGATGACCCCTCCTCAAGGGGGGGTACTGTTGTGAATGTGCTGGAGATAGTTTCTGAGCAGAGGCTCCCTCTGGTGGGTTGCAGACAATACTAAACCTTCCAGCGAGGAATAGCAAACTGGGATCACTGACTGGACTGATATAAGGGAGGTTCCCTCCCATGATGGTCGCCGGTGATCAATTGTTCTTGTCTCAATTGTGGTTCCTGGTTCATTTGGAAGTTTGCTGGAGTCTTGCATGCATCTGCTGCTTTCAGATAAGATATTTTCTGCTTTTCTTTTTGTGCTTGCTTTTTGCATAATTATCTGCACTTTTGTGGAGATCAGCCGGGTCCCCTTCTGGGGGTTAGTTCAGGTTACTGCAATCCAATAGGTTCCAGCCTCTCTGGTGTATTGCCATTTTTGCTTTTTCTCCTCAGCTACCTAAACATAACACCTGGCGGCCATCTTTCAGGACGGCACCGCGTCTCAGCAGCTGAGCTGCGGGGAGCTTTCCGGCTAGGCCGAAATACCGGCAGAGCTCCCCACGCAGCACAGAGCCCCATTGCTACCCCGGCACTACCGCACCACAGGGAGGCTACATCGGGACCGCCACCGGAGCACCTGGCGGCCATCTTTCAGGACGGCACCGCGTCTCAGCAGCTGAGCTGTGGGGGGATTTCTGGCTAGGATGAAATGCGGAGCCCCACACGCAGCACAGAGCCCCGCTGCTGCCCCGACACCACCGCACCACAGGTAAACTGCATTAGGACCGCCGCCCACCGGATTTTTAGGTATGTAGCGACCATAAGACACACCCCCATTTTCCCCCAAAATCTTGGGGGAAAAAGTGCGTCTTATGGTCTGAAAATACGGTAAAATGGGCCCCATATGATGCTCCAGTGTATGATGGGCCTATATAATGCTCCATATATAATGGGCCCTATCTATGATGCTCAAGTGTATGATGGGCCCCATGGATGATGCTCCAGTGCATGATGGGTCTATATAATGCTCCAGTGTATAATGGGCCCTATCTATGATGCTCAAGTGTATGATGGGCCCCATATATAATTCTCCAGTGTATAATGCTCCCCATATATTGCTTCAAACATTAAAAAAATGAAAAACCTCTCCTGGCTGGGCACTGCTCTAATCTGGACTACTCAGCGTCGCCATCTTCTAGCTCTCTGCACTGTGACTGTTCAGGCAGAGGGCGCACAGACGTAATGTCATCGCGCTCTCTGACCTGAATGTCACTGTCAGGAAATGAGGAAGACGTCACAGTGGTGGAGCAGGGAGAGGTAAGTATTGCAAGTGCTGGGGCCCTGAGCAAGCAGGGGGGGCCCATTCGTGGGCGCCTTCACAGGCACAGGACCCCTTATGGTACGCCGTTGTCTCTGACGGCGAGTGGGCCCCCCACCTGCTCAGGGCCCCAGCACTTGCCCGGGTGCACCAGGTGCTGACACAGGCCCTGTGGGGGGGTACAGCGTAGTTAGGGAGGTGGAAAAACTGGCATATGTTGAGGTGTAGGCTGGACGTTCAGCAGCTGCAAAAGGAGGAATTGGAGAAGTCGGTGGAAGAGGAGGACAAAGCGAGCCATTTTGCTGGCAACCTATGTGTCATCAGGGGAAGGTGGTACAAAATCCTTTGAAACCCAGGCATGGTTCATTTTAATGAAGGTGAGATCACCAACATTTTGGGTCGACAGCCGGGTCCTTCTTTCTGTCAGGATTGATCCAGCAGCACTGAAGACTCTTTCTGACAGCACACTACCAGCAGGGCAAGCGAGCTCATGTAAGGCATATTGTGCCAATTCAGGCCAGGTGTCCAGTTTACAGGCCCAGTAGTCAAAGGGGAATGACCTGTGAGGTAGAACATCGAAAGGAGAGGAGAGGTGATTTTGAACCATAGTTGACAACTGCTGTCTCCTGTCTGTTGCAATCGATTCAGTATTAACATTCGTGTGAGCGTTACTCGAGAAATCAGTCTACAAAATGGTCATGAAACCCTTGTCTCCAACGCCACTTCGGCTGTGTGCACCACAAACACTTCTTCCATTTGGCCCAGTACGGCTCGTGGCAAGAACCTGCACCACTGCTGTGTGCTGGGAATGCCTCTAACAAACGGTGTACCAGAGTTGCTTGTTTGTTCGCCATTATTAGCTCTAGGTTCTCCAGTGGCATGATGTTCTGTAATTTGCCTTTATAGCTGGATCGAGGATGCTAGCCAACCAGTAGTTGTCATCCTTCATAATTTTGGCAATGCGGGGATCCCTTTTTAGGATCCGCAAGACATAATCACACATGTGGGCCAATGTTCAAGGTGTCAATGATGCACTGCCAGAGGTGGGTGGAGGAGCACTTTCTGCCAAATCCACATCCCTCCAGTCACGCACAAACCCTGTACCTGACCTTGGCAAGCCAACATTTTCTCGTGCCCCCTGAGAAGCATCCTGCTCCCCAAAATAATCATCCCCCTCATCCTCCTCTTCTTCCTCCACCTCATCCAGGACAGTTCCCTGAGCAGACAATGGCTGACAGACATCAAGGCTTCACTCCTCCTCCTCTTCCTCCACCGCTGCAGATGCCTGATCCTTAATATGCGTCAAAGTTTGCATGTCGACTCAGTGCTTGCATTTTTTGAAACTTCAGAAGAGGAGGCGATTGAGCTGGAGGCTGTTTCGGCAATGTAAGCCAAAACCTGTGCCTGATGCTCCGGCTTTAAAAGCGGTTTACCTACTCCCAGAAAAGGGAGCCTTCCAGGCCTTCTGGAGCCAGATGATGACGCAGGCTCAACACCTCCTGCCTTAGGTGCTATTGTGCTTTTGGCACTACCAGCAGATGCATCACCACCACCATCAGTACCAGCTGCCCCCCGCCCACATCCACGACCTCTTCCACCATACTTCCTCATGTTTGGGAAAATGTACCAAAATACCAGCAGATATATGGTACTGCATCAGAAGCGTACAGCTGTATACAGTGTAGGGGAAAATTTAAATCTCCGTATATATTTCCGGAGTCACACACAGACGTTCTCTCAGTATGGATTTGACCGTAATACAAAAGGCAGAAAAATGTACTGCATCAGAAATAACAGGTGTATATAGTATAGGGGAAAATTTAAATCTCCGTATATATTTCAGGAGTCACACACAGACCTCTCTCAGTATGGATTTGACCTTAATGCAAAAGGCAGAAAAAAGATACTGTATCAGAAGATACCAGGTGTATATAGTGTAGGGGAAAATTTAATTCTCCGTATATATTTCCGGAGTCACACACAGACGCTCTCTAAGTATGGATTTGACCGTAATACAAAAGGCAGAAAAAAGGTACTGTATCAGAAGATACCAGGTGTATATAGTATAGGGGAAAATTTAAATCTCCGTAATATTTCCTGAGTCACACACAGACGCTCTCTCAGTATGGATTTGACCGTAATACAAAAGGCAGAAAAAAGGTACTGTATCAGAAGATACCAGGTGTATATAGTATAGGGCAGTGTTTCTCAACTCCAGTCCTCAGGACCCACCAACAGGTCATGTTTTCAGGATTTCCTTAGTATTGCACAGGTGATAATTTTATCACCTGCTCAAGCATTAATTCCATCACCTTTGCAATACTAAGGAAATTCTGAAACATGACCTGTTGGTGGGTCCTGAGGACTGGAGTTGAGAAACACTGGTATAGGGGAAAATTTAAATTTCTGTATATATTTCCGGACTCACACACAGACGCTCTCTCAGTATGGATTGGACCGTAATACAAAAGGCAGAAAAAAGGTACTGTATCAGAAGATATCAGGTGTATATAGTGTAGGGGAAAATTATATTATATCGGTCCCGATTCATATATTTACCGGAGAAAGTACTATTAACAGGACGACTCTCAGGCTCCTCAGAATGGATTTGACCGTAATACAAAAAGGAAAAAGGTACTGTATCAGAAGATAACGTGTATATAGTATAGGGGAAAATTTAAATCTCGTATATATTTCCGGAGTCATACACAGATGCTCTCTCAGTATGGATTTGACCGTAATACAAAAGGCAGGAAAATGGTACTGTATCAGAAGATACCAGCTGTATACAGTGTAGGGGAAAATTTAAATCTCCATATATATTTCCAGAGTCACACACAGACTGCTCTGTCAGTATGGTATTTGACCGTAATACAAAAGGCAGAAAAAAGGTACAGTATCAGAAGATACCAGCTGTATACAGTGTAGGGGAAAATTTAAATCTCCGTATATATGTCCGGAGTCACACATATATAGTCAGCATGTATTTGTGATGAGCGGCCCTCTCTTGGCAGGACCTAGTGGCAGTCCTAGCGGGCTGACCAGGCACTGTTTCACTGATGCTAGTGAAAGAGGCCTCTTAGCCTGTCAGGGTTGTGGGCGAGTGTGGTGTCACATCAGTGACTGTGTGGACCACATCGTTTCACTCCCCATGCCTTCCTGGGCCTGGATGGACAGGTGGTGTCTGTGCAAAACTGTAACAGGCTGACTTTACGTGTCCCTAGGGGGTGCAGAATGTCACGTTAATGCAAGTGAGGGGAGCACACTAAGTGATCCTTCTGACGTAATAGTGACGTTAGGTGGGGTGACGAGGTGCAGGTTCGTCACATACCCATTCTAATCTGATATTTGTGAATGTTGGCAAAAGGCCCACAAAATTGATGTGGCCATTTTGCATGTGTCTAGCAAGTCCAATTTGCCCTTTATTGACATAGGCCTCCTGAAAGACCATCTGGATAAAAAGGCAGACAGCTTCCTCAAAAGGTCCTAAGTTGTGGCAGCGATCAAACCCACATTGCATCAACATGCACAGCAAAATCTTTAATTGCATGGCTAGATCAGCTGCAGTTTGAGATTAAAAGCAAATGTCCGCGTGATCAGATTTTAACCGGCTTTCCAACCATCAAAAAATACAGACTTTTTAGCATTGATGCAGTAAGCCTTACAGCCTGAACTTGCTCCCAATCTAACTCCATACGCCGAGCGCTCTGGTTGAAAGACTGGTCAGGTGATCTTCAGTCTAAAAGTAGGCTATGTAGCATCCCCTGTCTTGTAGAATTCATCTTCGGGCCAGTCCTGGATGAATTAATGTCAAAAGCAGCAGACACCAAGAAAGGTTTCACCTCTACTTCCTTTCAGAGAAGATCCGGGAAGAGGCAGTTTGTTTCTCCGAGAACCAGAGAACAAGGAAGGTTCCAAGATCCAAGGGAAAAAGCTTCATGTATGACTCCATGCCCACTGATTCCCCCAAAATGATCTGGAAGACAATGGCACTAGGCCTCAGGTTGGTGGAAGGTTAAAAGGATTTCTTCATGCATGGTTATCAATATCAAGAAACAGTTGGATTGTAAGCACCATAGATGAGAGGGTTGAAACAAGAATTCAGTTCCCACCTACCAGAAACATTTCTAGCTACTGATATCTAGGCCTCCAAAGCAAGGCAACAGGTCTTAGAATGAGAAGTCCTATCCCTAGCACAGAAGGGGGTCCTTGCTCCGGTTCCAAAATCAGAAAACAGGAGGGGATTTTACAGTCCTCTCTTTCTACGAAGGAAGCCAGATCTCTCATTCAGGGCTATTGTAAACTTAAGAGACATAAATCGCTGACTGAAGTTAAAATATTTCAAAATGGAAATGTGTAGCCCAGCTGCGCTTGGTGCCACATGTACCCAGGAGGATGCATGAAAGGTAATTCACAATCACCTGATATTCATTCACCCTTCACATTTTCCTGGTGCCACCAGAGGGAGCCCTTTAGAGAATATAAGGGAGTGGAGATACGCAGCAGTAGGCATTCTAGCCAGACAGACATTCTAGTTGTTGGTTGTACCTCAGACAGATGAGATCTCCTCAGAACACCAGAGTGAGAGGATTCCTGTCAGAGCTCAGACATTTCAGACAGACGGAGATTCCTGTCAGATGAGACGGAAGCAGAGAAACAAGCTGTTACCTCAGAACGTGCTGACTGATAGTTCCCTAGGGAAGTGGAAGGTGACTCTTGGAGTGTGCACAGATCAGTCTGACGGAAGGTCCTGATAGCTACTCTGGACAGAGCCAAAGAAAGAAGTGAAGGAAAGGGAACTGCAGTATTTGTAACACCGAGTCAACTGAGGTACTGTTGGAGAGCGGTGAAGAGAAGGAAGCTGACATCTACTGCTGCTTGTGCTTATGTTAAAGGTGTGAGTAGGACGACAGGCAAGTGGAAAAAGGGAAAGAGAGTGACTGAGGAGAAATAGCAACGATAGCTTACCTCCACTCTGCACAACCGGACACCGGGTCCAAGCTTGCTAGTACCTTCATGGCTAGTGGGAGAAACCGGAGACCCTGCTGGACTTCAGGTCGCAGAGGGGCCCTTCAGTGCTGATACGTAACCGGGGTCAGGAAGAACAGGAGTCAGGCCTGATCAGCCATAGAGGACTTAGTTCTGTCCGCAAGAAGGCTCTACCACAATGTCAGCCGGGGTAGCTGTTTCACACGGAGTTAAACTTTGTTTTATGCAAGTTAGAAACTCACACATATGAAGAAGTAAGGAGGCCCTACACCTACTCAGTGATTACTGGACGTGCATCCTCCACCCTGAGCAGCTTCCCGGGACGTGCCTGCAAATATCACCAGTAAAGGTACGGAAAGAGACTCATTGTGTGTGTCTGCCTTATTGCCTTCACCCTGCACCGCCATATATCTCGAGGGATCAGTCTTACCTGTGGAAGACTTAACACCTTGCTGCCCAGTAACAACCCCTCAGAGGATTCACCCTGCAGCGCTGGTCACCCTGATCAGAAACCATAGGTGGCGTCACGAACATTCTATAATCCCCTGTAAATATCCCCTTTTTAGTGAGTGCCCAGGGCAACGGACCGAGTCGTGCTACCCGTGACATCCCCATTGAAGTGAACGGGCTCAGTGCCGAGTACCCCATAGCCCTGTTACGTGCGACTCATCTAACTTGGCATCACGAACAGGATCCAAAGCTCGCAATATGTGAGTCCTGTGTGCCTAAAGTGGACTGTTTTGTGCAAAAGACTGTGTGCCGTTTTTGTGATTTTTGGCGCCATTTTCCGCCATTTTGCCACATATTCGTGCCCTGAGGCGCTGGTGAGAAGAAGGGCGTGCATTCGTGGGCGTGCCCGCCCCCGTGGTGCGAAAGTAATGGACGCCCTGTCTAAATGTTACTACAATGTCCGAGCCTGCCCCACTGCAAGGGAGATCCGCCTCCTCTTCATCCTCTATGCTAAGAAGAGAAAGCGAAAGTCCCGTCTCCACGAAAGAGACCAGATTGTTCTAGATGGGAAACACAGTCTGGCCTGGAGTGAGATGGCGGAAGGACAGGAGACACTGTGTGGGGGAATGGCGGTGCGCAGACCCCGTTCCCCTGAAGAGCTGCAGCCTGTGCCTGAACCCTCCCCAGGTCGGGAGGACGAAGAAATGAACTACCGTGTGGAAGAAGTGGATGCGGTGCTGAGAGATATAGCCCGACACCGCGCAGAAATGGAGGCGATGGAGCAGAGCTGGCGTGCCCTGAAACAGCGGCTGCTGTGGGACGTGATGCTCTCCCCCCTGGATGCACAACCGTCACCTGCGCCATCACTGGAACCAGCGGCTGAGGAAAAACCGGAGGCCGGCCCAAAAGAGCTGTACCTGACCCCGCAGAAGACGCGGCTTGAAGAGAGGAGGCTGAGGAGGCCCTGCCCGGACCGGAATGCCAGCCAGGCCTGGAACCAGAGGCCGCAGCGGAATGCAGTCCCCCGGAAGGGACGACGATGGAAGACACCAGCCGCAAGCGATGGAGATCGACTGGGAGGAGATGGAGTACCTGGACGACGTGGAATACGCCGCCCAGAAAGAGAACGAGTGGTGACGCCGTGAGCAGGAGCAGCGGCAGCAGCAGGAGCAGCGAGAGGCGCAGCAGCTTCGCCAGAGGTACCGGGAGAAAGATCTTGCTGACAAAGAGAATGTCAGGCGAGACAAAGGTACGCTCCGGGAACCGCGGCGCCAGGGGGCCATTAGAGACTTCAAACTCCAGGGAGGTTGGGGGTTCATCCATGAACCAGGCCTGTACCAGGAGGTCTTTGTTAATCGCAGAGATGTGGACTCTCACCTGCCAGAGGGGCACCCGGGAAGGGATCTAATTATTGGGGATATTGTCACCTACACGCGGCACTGGGGTCTTAAGGGGTGGTATGCCCTGAATGTCTCCCGAGTCAGCGACCCAGTCCCTGAAGCCGGAAACGTACCCCGTGTCTCAGCGTCCCAAGCCCCAGCCACATCAGCGTCTGGCCGCGCACCTGCATCTTATCCTGCGTCCTATTCTGCAACGCAACAGAGCACAGCGACTACCACAGCGATCCCTATTGAGCCAAACCTATGCGAACTGTACTTAAGTGAGGCACCTGAACGGCCTCCAGGAAATCACAAAGTAAAAATTGAAAAGAGGACTGTGGCTACTCAGACACTGGTAGCAGGACACGATCTCTTAGTGATGCGTTCCAGAGCGCACCGCATGCTTCCAGCCCCAGGTGTGGAAGGTACAACCATATTCAAAGAAGACCAGTAGGACCCAGACAGGGTTTACTGAACTGTAGAAAGTTTGCAGAGAATTGCACTTTATTGAATATGTTGATGATGTCTGAAGTAGTATACCCCAGTTGGGTAATGTGACGTATAAAGTGGTTATGATAGAAATGTGATTTTTCTATAAATGCTGTTTTTGAAGGACTGCGTGCTGAGGACTCTTGCAGCACAGAACTGTAATGTAAATAGTTAGCACTTCGGTGCCCCATCTTGGTTTTACGTAAAGCCATTCTACCTCAGAAGAAAAACCCGTATGGTGTGGCCTTGAGTGAGGTTTGCAGCAAAGAAGTCCTGCAGCCCACCCAGGACCACCGTGGGAGGTTTGGTGCGGGTCCTCCACAAGAATCCTGTATTTATTTGTGTGAAAGTATTTGATATTTTTTCTATTGCTAATTTGTACACATTGTAACGTTTGAAGTGTTCTTACCTCCCGCAAGGGATGAGTTATGTTTATTGTAATGTATAAAAAAATTGTTTTTTTTTTCAGCCCGGGAGTGCTGAATGTAACTAGGGGGGGATGTGTAGCCCAGCTGCGCTTGGTGCCACATGTACCCAGGAGGATGCATGAAAGGTAATTCACAATCACCTGATATTCATTCACACTTCACATTTTCCTGGTGCCACCAGAGGGAGCCCTTTAGACTATATAAGGGAGTGGAGATACGCAACAGTAGGCATTCTAGCCAGACAGTCATTCTAGTTGTTGATTGTACCTCAGACAGATGAGATCTCCTCAGAACACCAGAGTGAGAGGATTCCTGTCAGAGCTCAGACATTTCAGACAGACGGAGATTCCTGTCAGATGAGACGGAAGCAGAGAAACAAGCTGTTACCTCAGAACGTGCTGACTGATAGTTCCCTAGGGAAGTGGAAGGTGACTCTCGGAGTGTGCACAGATCAGTCTGACGGAAGGTCCTGATAGCTACTCTGGACAGAGCCAAAGAAAGAAGTGAAGGAAAGGGAACTGTAGTATTTGTAACACCGAGTCAACTGAGGTACTGTTGGAGAGCGGTGAAGAGAAGGAAGCTGACATCTACTGCTGCTTGTGCTTATGTTAAAGGTGTGAGTAGGACGACAGGCAAGTGGAAAAAGGGAAAGAGAGTGACTGAGGAGAAATAGCAACGATAGCTTACCTCCACTCTGCACAACCGGACACCGGGTCCAAGCTTGCTAGTACCTTCATGGCTAGTGGGAGAAACCGGAGACCCTGCTGGACTTCAGGTCGCAGAGGGGCCCTTCAGTGCTGATACGTAACCGGGGTCAGGAAGAACAGGAGTCAGGCCTGATCAGCCATAGAGGACTTAGTTCTGTCCGCAAGAAGGCTCTACCACAATGTCAGCCGGGCGTAGCTGTTTCACACGGAGTTAAACTTTGTTTTATGCAAGTTAGAAACTCACACATATGAAGAAGTAAGGAGGCCCTACACCTACTCAGTGATTACTGGACGTGCATCCTCCACCCTGAGCAGCTTCCCGGACGTGCCTGCAAATATCACCAGTAAAGGTACGGAAAGAGACTCATTGTGTGTGTCTGCCTTATTGCCTTCACCCCTGCACCGCCATATATCTCGAGGGATCAGTCTTACCTGTGGAAGACTTAACACCTTGCTGCCCAGTAACAACCCCTCAGAGGATTCACCCTGCAGCGCTGGTCACCCTGATCAGAAACCATAGGTGGCGTCACGAACTTTCTATAATCCCCTGTAAATATCCCCCTTTTTAGTGAGCGCCCAGGGCAACGGACCGAGTCGTGCTACCCGTGACATCCCCAGTGAAGTGAACGGGCTCGGTACCGAGTACCCCATAGCCCTGTTACGTGCGACTCAGAAATAGTAGGAATGACAGTAAAACTTATTTTTCCAAAATGCTAGATGGCGATATTGGATCTCCAGGATGAGTGTTACTATGTACCTATCTTCTGAGAAAATCAAAAATTCCTAAGGTTAGCAATGAATATTCAGGGGGACTGGCATCATTTTAAGTTTCAAGCTCTACCTTTTGGGCTGTCCATGGCTCCAAAAGTGTTTACAAAGATAACTGCAGAGATATCAGTCCATGTAGATGTGTTCTTCATTCCATATCTAGATGACTTCTAGGTAGTGGGAAAGACGAAGTTAAATCGCAGTCAGGCAGTGGAACATGTATCCAGCATCCTAGCTTCCTTGGAATGGGTGATAAACATGAAAAAATCAAGGGTGGTCCCTGAACAGAGTCATGTTTTCCTAGTAATCCAGATAGATTCATGCAAACAGAGATCCTTCTTTCCAGAAAAGAAAATAGTCAAAATAATCAAGATTGTATCGAGTCTCATCGAGAATCCAAAAATCTCTCTGAGGGGTGACATGTCCATCTTAAGGTCCCTGTGACGTTGCATGGGCAAGGAGTCATTTCAGAATGCTTCAGTGGGATATTTTGGCAGCAGAGGAAAAATGCAGGGGACACTTAGAAAAGAAAATTCAGATTTCGAGGGTGACTCGGTAGTCACTAACTTAGTGCCTCTGCAAAGAAAATTTTCTACAGGGAGTTCCATGGGAGATTGTGAATCATCCAGTGATCACCATGGATGCCAACCCTTTCCGTTGGGGAGCACATCTGCAGGATAGAACTTTTCAGGGTCAGTGGCCTCAAGCTCTGAGACAAACATCTTCAAATCTGAAGGCGATGTCGGAAATCAGGTTGGCTCTAATAGAAGCCCTACCTGGGTTGGAAGGTAGCAATGTGAAAATTCTTTCAGATGTAGGGGAGTGGGCTCCCGCTGTTTGCCCAGGCCGTGAACCAAGCGGGCTGTCACATAAGTTCCTAGGGAGAAGGTGCCCGGGGGAAGGAACTGCAGGGCGACTCAGAGACTGTTCTGGAAGGTGCG
The DNA here is from genome assembly GCA_033576555.1 of Oophaga sylvatica. Lineage (NCBI taxonomy): Eukaryota > Metazoa > Chordata > Amphibia > Anura > Dendrobatidae > Oophaga > Oophaga sylvatica. The sequence continues at coordinate 33,528,002 of JARQOD010000005.1, read as the reverse complement.
GGCGGGGCTAATATAAAAGGAGCACAGGAGACGAGGAGGTGGGAGTTGATGCAGAGACAGACAGGAGGAAGGAAGGAGAGACCTGCTGGGGAGTGGAGAGGATGCCCAGGTCAGATGCCACGCGTGAGCAGACTCAGGGACTCACGTGACTCGGGGAGAGGACGAACTCGAGCGGAGCGCAGAAGGAGGAGAACTGTGAGGCATTCACCTGACACTGCTCTATCCCAGTCTGCGGCTGCGGCCTATACTCTGCCAGCCGCTGCCTCACTCCAGCCCGTGGTTGCGACCTGTCTGCCTCCAGCCGCGACCGCCGCTGCCTCACTCCAGCCTGTGGTTGCAGCCTGTCCGCCTCCAGCCGCGACCGCCGCTGTCCCACTTCAGCCCGCCGCAGTGGCCTGTCCCGTACCATCCACGGTCGCCACTGTCCCACTACAGCCCGCGGCTGTGGCCTACACAGTAGAGCTCTCAGCTGCCGCCACCTCGCCTCCAGGAGGGGCGGACTCAACACCAGTGTGCATCTCCAGGGCCTGTTGCACCCCATCTACACCCAGGTGTAAGAACACCCGAAGTCTACAGCAACTCCTTGGAGCTGACATTTCTGAATAATATGTGCAACTGTAGTCACAGGAACATCAAGCTGCTTGGAGACAGTCTTATAACTTTTACCTTTAACATGTTTGTCTATAATTTTCTTTCTAATCTCCTGAGACAACACTTTTCTTTGCTTCCTCTGGTCCATGTTGAGTGTGTTACACACCATGTCACCAAACAGCACAGTGAGTATGTGTAGCCCTCTATACAGGCCCGCACTCACTGATTCCAAGATTGTAGACACCTGTGATGCTAATTAGAGGAAACACCTTGATTTAACATGTCCATTTTATAACATTATTTTCAAAGGTACCATCATTTCTGTCCAGGCCTATTTCATTAGTTTTATTTTTTTTTTAAATTCTGTGGAAGCACGGTTGAAAAGCAATGTCTGACTTTCATTTGTTCATTTTCATAGATTTTTGATTTATTATTACTTTTGTCAGATTCATGTTATTTCTGTGACTATTGTGGGTTTTTCTGTCATTAAATGAGGGGTACCAACAATTTTGACCACGTGTGTATATATAAACAATCAGGGGGCACAAGGTCCAGGTCACTAATGAAAATGGCAAAAGAAAAATGTATTTCACTATCAGCAAACTATCTAAAAGGAAAGGACAATGTAAAAGCAGACTATCTAGTTTACCATCAGTTTAGCCAGAATGTATGGTCACTGAATTCCTCATTCTTTCAAAAGATCATTTCTGTATGGGCTCAGCCACTGATAGATATCTTTGCGACCAGAGTCAACAGGAACATTTCGAGATTTTTCTCACTATACCCCAGGGAATCTCCCTATGGGGTGAATGCATTTCTCCACAAATGGTCTCACAAATTAGCTTATGCCCCATTGCCATTACCCTTATAGTTAAGGGTAACGATAGTGGAGCATCCATGGGTTCTTACAGAAATCCCAGACCTCCTTTCAAAGGGTCCAGGGTGAGGAATTTCCTTGTGACAGAGTGGTGTTTGAGTTGCAGCTCCTTGAGTCAAAGGAACTTTAAAAACATTTAGTTTCTGCCATGGTAGGGTATAGAAAGAAAGTAACAACCAATGTTTATGCAAGTGTTTTGTAAGAAATGTTTAAGCTTTTCAAATATAAGTCCCTTTGAGAATAACCCAGTTACATTGAGAAGAGTTTTGAAATTTTTAAAAAAGGCCTGAAGATAGGATTGTCAGTCAACACCCTTAGGATACAGATATCAACCTTAGGAGATTGCTTTGACCAAATGATGGCCAATCACCCTTGGGTAGTGTTGTTTATCAGGTCGGTGGGCAGATACAGACCCATGATTCCATTCAGGTTCCACCATGTTGAGTCGCACAGCCAGGGTCTATGGGGTACTCGGCACCGAGCCCGTTCACTTCAATGGGGGATGTCACGGGTAGCACAGCTCGGTCCGTTGCCCTGGGCAATCACCATAAAATGTGGGATATTTACAGGGGATTATGGGTTTGTAGAAATGTTTGTGACGCCACCTGTGGTACCTGGTCAGGATGACCAGCGCTGCAGGGTAAATCCTCTGAGGGGTTGTTACTGGGCAGCAAGGTGTTAAGTCTTCCACAGGCAAGACTGATCCCTCAGGGTATATGGCGGTGTAGGGGTGCAGGATCAATAAGGCAGACACACACACGAACGTCTCTTTCTGTACCTTTACTGATGGTAGATGCAGGCACGTCCCGGGAAGCTGTCAGGGTGGAGGATGCACTTCCAGTAATCCCACTGAGTAGGTATTGGGCCTCCATACTCCTTTATGTGTGAGTTTCTGACCTGTATAGAACGAAGTCTAACTCTGTCTTCAGTTATACGCCCGGCTGACTTTGTGGTGAGGCCTTCTCTGGGATAGAACAGTGTCTCTGTATGCAGGCCCTGCTAGACTCCGTCTTCCTGACCCCGGTTACGTATCAGCACTGATGGGCCCCTGCGACATGAAGTCCCACAGGGTCTCCGGTATCTCCTACTAGTCGTGTAGATGCTAGCAAGCTCGGACCCGGTGTCCGGTTATTCAGAGTAGAGGTAAGCGATCAATGCTGTTTCAACCTTTGTCACTCTCCTTTCCTTCCACTCGCCTTTCGTCCTACTTTGACCTTCAGCATAAGCACACTAGTCTGTGGTAACCTGAAATCTGATCTCGTCTGAGGTAACTGCCGTTCTGAGATGTTCAGACTTTTCTGAGGTAACTAGACTTCTGAGGTAACTCACGTGTCTACACTGCCTTATAAACTGCGGAAGAGCTCCCTCTGGTGGATCTGGGAAATAGTGCAGATGTGTTGGGTGCATATAGGTCATTGTGGTTTACCTTGGTTGCATCCTCCTGGGAACATGTGGCTCCAGACACAGCTGGGCTACACATCCCCCCTAGTTATCATCAGCACTCCCGGGCTGAAAAAGAAGTAAATTTTTATAACATCAACATAACATTAACAATAAACAATAGCAATAACTCTTCCCTTGCGGAAGGTAAGGACACTTCAAACGTTGCAATAAATACAAGTAACATATACAGATATTTACACAAATCTTATATACATTTTTACACTTGGACACTTGTTTACTGGCTTACATTTGCTAGGCCTACTCTTGGTACCTAACAGGTAACTTTCCTTTTGTCGTGCGTACTGACCTACGTGGTGTGGCTTCAGGTATGGTAGCATCTGGCCTATCTGTCCTACGTGCCGGTAAACTGTAATACTGCCTTAACCTCTCTAGGGATCTGGCAAGCATACTTGTGGCTGGGCGATGCGGTCCCGTTTCGCCATGGGATTCTTCTTCCTGAGACCCAACATCGGAAGGTTCCACGTTTTGAGATTCCATTTCTTGAGATGCTTCAGGAGCAGGTTCCTCTCGAACTATTCCTTCTGCTGCGGCAACTGGCTCAACTTGACGTTGGAGTGCTTCTTGCGGTTGGTAAAATTGAAGTACTGGAATGATCACAGCATCACCGATACAAGGCCAATGTGCAGGAAAATCTCCTAGGTCCGTGTGTATGACTTCAACTGGTTTCTCTTTGTCCATAACAGGTTCTTCTTCGGGAAGTTTTAACATATCTGGACACAGTTTTAGGCGGTCTCTGGATACCGTGGTGGTCGTCTTTTCTCCATCTTTGCTAATGGTACACGTTTTCCTGTTGTCAAACTTGGAATTTTGCACGACATTTGATTCTTTTTCCCATTGATCATCCAATTTGTGCATTCTTCTTTTTCTTTTCAGCACAATTTCTCCAGGTACAAAAGGTTCAGCTGGCGCACTTTTGTTGTAGTTTTCATCTTGTTTCTCCCTTACTTTACTGAGACTATCTTCCATGCAGGCTTGTACTCTCCTGTACTGTTCCTGTCGGTTCGTGTCCCAATCTTCAGTAATAACATGAGCTTCTGGTTCTACAACACCAAGTTCCAAATCCATGGGCAGCTTTCCTGGTCTTGCCCGCATGAGGTAGGCTGGGGTGCAATTGGTGGAACTCACAGGTATGTGATTGTACAGATCTACCAGGTCAGGTAGTAGGTCTGGCCACCGATTCCTCTCCTCAAGTGGTACCGTCTTTAGCAGATCAATGACTATGTGATTCATCTTTTCACAGAGACCATTTGTTTGGGGGTGGTACGGTGTGGTTCTTATCTTCTTGCATCCGTACAAATGACAGAATTCCTTAAACAACTCAGCTTCAAAGGCAGGACCCTGATCAGTTAACACTTGCTCTGGATATCCATGGGGTCTGCAGAAATACGCTTGAAACATCTTTGCTGCTGTTTCAGCTGTCAGATCTTTGACAGGGGCGACCACCAGGAACCTGGAGTAGTGATCCACCATGGTCAGGGCATATGAGTATCCTGACCGGCTGGGTGACAACTTGACATGGTCCAAGGCCACGATCTCCAAGGGACAAGTCGTCTTGATGGGTTGCAGGGGTGCTTTCTGGCTGCTGTAGTCTTTTCTTCGGATGCTACAGGAAACACAGTTTTTACACCATTTTTCGATGGAACTGCGCATTCCCATCCAGTAGAAACGACACTTCAGCAGGGTTTCCAGCTTCTTCCAGCCAAAGTGCCCCGCTCGATCGTGGTAGGCTTCCAACACCATCTGGATGTCCGTTCTGGGGACTACTATCTGCCATACCATCTCATGGGTTCTTGGGTTGACGTACCTTCGGCACAGCTTCTCAGGGTAGATAAACAGCCGGCTTCTCTCATTCCACAGCTGCTTTGCTTGCTGAGACGCATCCTTCTCTAAGGAGGAACCTTCCTGAGTTATCAGCTCCTTGATACGGCTGACAACCGGGTCACTGTCCTGGGTCTCCTTCCAGCTGTGGTGAGGTAAAGGGTTTAACGTCTTACCACGCTGCCTCCTGTAGGCTCGTTGCTCGTGGATCATCCCATTTCTGTGGAATGCAGGTAGCTCAATCTCTTCTAGGTCATCCAATTCCTCTTCCGTGTCGGACTCATGCGGCATTCTGGACAAGGCATCAGCATTGGCATTCTTACGGCCCGCCCTGTACTTGATTATGAATTAATAGTTCGACAGCCGAGCCATCCAACGTTGCTCCATGGCTCCCAGCTTAGCTGTTTCGAGATGTGTCAAGGGGTTATTGTCAGTGTAGGCAGTGAACTTGCTGGAGGCTAGGTAATGCTTGAATCTTTCTGTAAAGGCCCAGACCACCGCCAGGAACTCCAACTTGAAGCTGCTATAGTTCTCTGGGTTTCTCTCGGTCGGCCGGAGCTTCCTGCTTGCATATGCGATGACTTTTTCTTGGCCATTTTGCTTCTGACTGAGGACAGCTCCCAATCCTTCGTTGCTGGCATCAGTGTACAGCAGGAATGGCTGGCTGTAGTCAGGGTAGGCTAAGATCTCATCGCCTGTCAGGATCTCCTTCATCTCCTTGAATGCCTCAGCTTGTTCTTTACCCCAGTGGAATGGAGGATTTCTGCTCTTGAGGGATTGTCCTACCAGGAGGTCCTGCAGAGGCGCTGCTTTCTTGGTGTAGTCCTTTACAAACCTCCGGTAGTAACCTGTCAGTCCCAGGAACTGGCGCACCTCCTTGAGATTCTTCGGCTCCGGCCATTTCTGGATGGCGGCGACCTTCTCGGGGTCTGGCGCTACTCCTTCTGAGCTGACAATATGTCCCAAGTACTGTACCTTTTGTTTGAGCAGATGGCACTTTGAAGGCTTCAGTTTCATCCCGTACTTGGACAGTGACTCGAATACCTCTGCCAGGTGCTTCAGATGATCCTCATACGTCTTGGAGTACACAGTTACGTCATCCAGGTACAGCAACACGGTTTCAAAGTTGAAATGTCCCAGGCAACTCTCCATCACTCTCTGGAACATTCCCGGGGCACTGCTGAGTCCAAACAGCATCCTGTCAAACTCACAGAGTCCCATCGGGGTGGTGAAAGCCGTCTTCTTCCAATCCTCCTCAGCCACAGCTACTTGCCAGTACCCACTAGTGAGGTCAAGGGTGGAAAAGTAGTTAGCAGTTTTTAAGGCAGCTAAGGATTCTTCAATGCGTGGTAAAGGGTATGCATCTTTATGTGTAATACGATTCACTTGTCTGTAATCTATACACATTCTCATGCTTCCGTCCTTTTTCCTGACTAGGACTAGAGGTGCTGCCCAGGGACTACAACTATCCCTTATCACCCCTGCTTCCTTCATGTCACGCAACATCTCCTTGGCTTTCTGGTAGTGTGCTGGAGGTATAGGCCTGTACCGCTCTTTAATGGGGGGATGGTTGCCTGTAGGGATATAGTGTTGCACTCCCTTAATTGTCCCAAAGTCAAGTGAGTGTTTGCTAAATACCTGTGTGTACTCCTGTACCACTCGAAGTACTCCCTGTTTCTGGTGGGCTGGAATGGTGTCTGTCCCGACATGGAGCTGTTGACACCAATCCTCCACCTGGGTTGCTGGGTCGTTATCCTCCGCTGGTTGGGGGGAGGCTAAGGACTCCGTCGTGAGAATGGAGTTATTATCTACTGTATGTAATTTAGCAACAGTGGCATAAAGTGGTAAATTCACTTCATCTTCTCCCCAGTTGAGAAGATGTACTGGTACCCTCCCATTTCGTACCTCCACTACCCCTCTAGCAGTCAAGAGTGTAGGTCTGTGCTCTGAACAATGGGGCTCTACTACTGCTTGGTAGTTCTGTCCTCTCAGACCTATTGCTGCTCTACACCATATAAGCAATTCACTCATTGGGGGTATCACAATGGGGTTCAGGTCTGTTACCCGTAGATTACCAATTTCACCATCTGTCAGTTTCGCTTGCTGCTGGCACATCAGGGCCCGGATCTCCCTCTGGATCACTCCCTTTTGCTTTGGCTTGGCAACTTCAGCGAGCTGTTGGAGCAAAGACACAACTTCTCCCAGACAGTTACTGATAATGTTTGTACCTAAAACCACATTTAAGCCATTTTCCTCATTTACAGTTTTTACTACTAAGAGTCCCTGGTCCTTCAACTCCACTCTGCCCACCTTTACGTCCACGTTTTTGGCTCCGAGTATATCAACAGGGAACCATTAGAGGCGTACACAGTAAAGTCAGGGCTCGGGGGTTGGAGACTGTCCATGGACCAAAACTTATTATACAGGACATCAGGTATGATGGTCACCTGAGATCCAGTGTCCAGCAGAGCAGGGATTGCGATCCCATCCAGGATGATGGACAGGTATGGTCTTCCTCCCACAAACCTGCGGTTCCAGTCTGAGGGGCCTGAAGAGTCTAGTCCTGGGTGTTGGCCCTCGGACCCAGGATCTGCTCGTTTAAAGGACACTGTCGGGCTAGATGACCTTCTCTGTTGCAATGGTAGCAGATGATCTCTCGGCGAGGATGGTGCTGATCAGGGGTCGCTCCTGGGGGTGGCGTTGTCCTCCTCCGGTGGGGCGACGTTCTCCTTCTCCTCCGGTTCATCCATGGGACATCCTCTGGGCAGTCAGCTAGCAGGATCTTTCCTCCTTCCTCCTTCCGCAGTTGCAGGGCACTCATTACAGTGGCCAGGGTTTTGGTCAGCTGGCGCACTTCTGAGCGCAGACAGTCCAACTCACTAGGGGGCGCCACCTGCGTTTTGGCTTCCGCCACCAGCGGGGAAAAGGTGGATGCTGCTGGCTTTAGAGTGGCTTCACCCGGGTGACACTGGGTTGCCACCTCGGGCTTCTCCAAGGGTCGCAGTCCTTTTATAGTCATATCCTTTAGGGCATCAAAGGTAGCATCAGGATGATCCAAGGACCACCAGTGCACAGTTCTGCTTTCAGCATGGGACCTCAGTCCCCGTACAAATTGTTCCTTCAACATTTTGTTTTCATTGAGGACACTTATGGGGTTAACCTGTTTGAGAGCTCGCAGGGCCCCTGTAGTCGGCAGGCGTAGTCCCTAATACTGTCATCTGGTTTCTGGGAGCATTGGTAAAACCTCATCCGGAGATCTGTTTCAGTGCGGTCCTCAAAAATAGTCTGTAGCTTTAAGAATATTGCAAGCACTGATTCCTGGTCTGCAGCTGTCCAAGTCTCTACTTCCCTTTCTGCAGCACCAGTCAGTTGTCCCACTACTACTGCAGCTCTTTGTTTCTCTGTCATAGGGTACATGTCCATTATGCTGCATATTTTGCGCTTAAACCCTGACAGGGTGTCTGGCTTACCGCTATACTGAGGGAGCCACTTTGCTCCAGGCAGGTATGGCAGCGTCAGTGGTACTATCGGGGCCACAGGACCTGGTGAGGAGCCAGCGTTTCCATCCTGCGCGGCAGCGCCGGCGGGTAAGTCATCGGAGCGGTCGCCCTGGGCCGCGCTGTCAGCTTGCGGCTGCGACATGTCTGCGCCCCCCTAGTTAAGCGTGGCCTACCTTCTCCTGTAGGCCGCAGCTTCCTCCGGCTTCAGTAGTCAGCAGGACCTGCGTCGCCTGCGCTCTGACGTCAGAGCGTTCACCGAAGCTCTCCACAGGACCTGCCGCCGCGTCAGCGTTGGGGGCGTGTCCGGGACTCAGCGCGCTCTCTGCAAGTACGCCCCTTCTCTTCGCGCTGTAGCGCTGCAATTTGGCGGGCAATGGCGGACAATTGGCGCCAAAAATCACAACAACAGCAACACAGTCTTTTTGCACAAAAACAGTCCAATTCAGGCACACAGGACTCGCATATAGAGAGCTTTGGATTCTGTTCATGATGCCAAGTTGATGAGTCGCACAGCCAGGGCCTATGGGGTACTCGGCACAGAGCCCGTTCACTTCAATGGGGGATGTCACGGGTAGAACAGCTCTGTCCGTTGCCCTGGGCGATCACCATAAAATGTTGGATATTTACAGGGGATTATAGGTTTGTAGAAATGTTCGTGACGCCACCTGTGGTACCTGGTCAGGATGACCAGCGCTGCAGGGTAAATCCTCTGAGGGGTTGTTACTGGGCAGCAAGGTGTTAAGTCTTCCACAGGCAAGACTGATCCCTCAGGGTATATGGCGGTGTAGGGGTGCAGGATCAATAAGGCAGACACACACACGAAAGTCTCTTTCTGTACCATTACTGATGGTAGATGCAGGCACGTCCCGGGAAGCTGTCAGGGTGGAGGATGCACTTCCAGTAATCCCACTGAGTAGGTGCAGGGCCCCCGTACTCCTTTATGTGTGAGTTTCTGACCTGTATAGAACGAAGTCTAACTCTGTCTTCAGTTATACGCCCGGCTGACTTTGTGGTGAGGCCTTCTCTGGGATAGAACAGTGTCTCTGTATGCAGGGCCCTGCTAGACTCCGTCTTCCTGACCCCGGTTACGTATCAGCTCTGATGGGCCCCTGCGACATGAAGTCCCACAGGGTCTCCGGTATCTCCTACTAGTCGTGTAGATGCTAGCAAGCTCGGACCCGGTGTCCGGTTATTCAGAGTAGAGGTAAGCGATCAATGCTGTTTCAACCTTTGTCACTTTCCTTTCCTTCCACTCGCCTTTCGTCCTACTTTGACCTTCAGCATAAGCACACTAGTCTGTGGTACCCTGAAATCTGATCTCATCTGAGGTAACTGCCGTTCTGAGATGTTCAGACTGTTCTGAGGTATCTAGACTTCTGAGGTAACTCACGTGTCTACACTGCCTTATAAACTGCGGAAGAGCTCCCTCTGGTGGATCTGGGAAATAGTGCAGATGTGTTGTGTACATATAGGTCATTGTGGGTTTACCTTGGTTGCATCCTCCTGGGAACATGTGGCTCCAGACACAGCTGGGCTACACAATGTTACCTCAATCTACACTAGTACGACCTAACTAGGCCGTACAAGAGTACGTGAGGCCATTAATCTGTATGGATCACTATGTGGTGCCCATTACACTGTATGGAGCACTAAGTGGGGACATTATACTGTATAGAACACTGTTTGTGGCCATTATACTGTATGTAGTACTATGTGAGGCTATTATACTCTATGGAGCACTATGTGGGGCCATTATACTGTATGAAACACTTTTTGTGGCCATTATACTGTATGGAGCACTATGTGAGGCCATTATACTGTATGGAGCACTATGTGAGGCCATTATACTGTATGGAACACTTTTTGTGGCCACTGTACTGTATGGAGCACTATGTGAGGCCATTATACTGTATGGAACACTTTTTGTGGCCATTGTACTATATGGAGCACTATGTGAGGCCATTGTACTGTATGGAACACTTTTTGTGGCCATTGTACTGTATGGAGTAGAATTGAGCGATACTTTCCGAAATCCAAAAGTATCGGAATCGGAATGGTATCGCCGATACCATTAAAATATCGGCGATACCCGATACCGATACCGGAAATCCAATGTAAGTCTATGGGAACAAAATATCGTAACTAAAAAAACCTCTTTCTTTCCTTGTAAACACTAAATATACACACATAGAATACATATATATATATATACATGTCATTGTGACATATATATATACATATATTTATAGTTTATACACTTCTACATAGTAAAATAGCCTCTGATTCAATTGCCGGGTAAAACCGGCTTTTGTGAAAAGACAGAAGCACCCGACATGAAATGACACTTGGTTTACATAGAGTTAACCATGTCTTTTCATGTAGTTTGATATCTGATTTGCACAAACAATTACATGAGTGTAAGTGTGCAAAATTTCACACCTGTAGAGGTTAATTAAAGGTATAAATTCGTTGCAAAAAAAACGGACTTTTTTGCTACGAATTTACACCTTTAATTAACCCCTACAGGTGTGAAATTTTGCACACTTACACTCATGTAATTGTTTGTGCAAATCAGATATCAAACTACATGAAAAGACATGGTTAACTCTATGTAAACCAAGTGTCATTTCATGTCGGGTTCTGCATTTTCACAAAAGCCGGCAATTGAATTAGCGGCTATTATACTATGTAGAAGAGTATGAACTATAAATATATATATATATATATATATATATATATGTGTCACAAACTCAATGACATGTATATATATATATATGAGGTGTAAAATTGCTGAAAAAAAATGCGTGGGCTCCCGCCCTATTTTCGCAACCAGACAGACAAAGCCAGTGAGTGGGGGCAGATAATAATAGCCCAGAGAGGGACCATTATTTTTGGCCCCCCCCGGCTACTAACATCTGCCCCCAGACCCCCCAGAAAGGGCAAATCTCTAATTAGATTTGCCCTTTCTGGCACTTTGCCCGTCTATTCCCATTGCCCTGTAGCGGTGGCGAATGGGTTAATAAGGGGTTAAAATGACCTTGCATTTGAAAGGTCACTTTAAGCCAGGTTAATAATTGAGAGCTGTCAATTAGACAACTATCAATTATTAATCCTATTGTATGAAAGAAAAATCAAACACACACACTTTAATAAAAAAGAAGTTTAATGAAATAATCACACAGTTTTTGACCATATTTTATTTACCTGCTAAAACCATTTCCTGTAATAAAAATAAAATAATAAAGCAAAATTATTCTTACCTATCCCATGCACAGTCAGGTCCCACGGTGTAATCCTTCAGAAAGGGTTAATGTTTACTGCAGGGACCGCAGCTAATGCTGCAGCCTCACAGTAAACCCCCAAATGAATGAGCTCCTCTCCTGGCTGACAGGAGAGGAAGTGGAAAGCTTAATTGATTGCTTTCCACTTTCACTTCAGGTCAGCCAGGGACACCATCAGTGACGTCAGAGGGAACTGATTAACAAAAATAGGGGTTCCCTTCGAAAAAAAAATGGCGTGGGGTCCCCCCTATTTTTGTTAACCAGCCAGATGAAGCAGACCGCTGAGGCCTGGTTTTTCAGGCTGTTAAGGAGCCAAGATCCATGGACCTTGCCAGCCTGATAATACCAGGCCACAGCAGTCTGCATATCTTGGCTGATTAACAAAAATAGGGGATCCCCTCGAAAAAAATTAGCGTGGGGTCCCCCCTATTTTTGTTAACCAGCCAGATGAAGCAGACCGCTGAGTCCTGGTTTTTCAGGCTGGTAAGGATCCAATATCCATGGACCTTGCAAGCCTGATAATAACAGGCCACAGCAGTCTGCTTAGCTTGGCTGGTTAACAAAAATAGGGGATCCCCTCGAAAAAAAAACGGCGTGGGGATCCCCCCTATTTTTGTTAACCAGCCAAGTAAAATGCAGACTGCTGCGGCCTGGTATTAAAAGACTGTCAAGGCCCATGGATTTTGGCCCTCAACAGCCTGATAATACCAGGCTACAGCAGCCCCACATTTGGCGCATCAAAAGATGTGCCAATTGTGGCACTTTACCCGGCTCTTCCCACTTGCCCTGTAGCGGTGGCAAGCGGGGTAATAAGGGGTTAATGTCACCGTTGATTGCACGGTGACAATAAGCCCGGTTAATAATGGAGAGGCGTCAATAAGACACCGATCCATTATTAATCCCAAAGTTTTTAAATGTTTAAAAAAAAAAGACAAAGCAAGAAAAAAGTCTTTTAATGAAATAAAAGAGACAACACAGTTTTCATTTCTTTTATTGTACTCTCATTCCTGCGACGCCATCGATCTCCTGTAAAAAAAGAAAAAAAAACAAACCAACAGTATACCACCTGTCCGACGCAGTCCATAGTAACGAGTGTCCCACGACGATCCAGCTCTGCTACATCGGAATGACAGGCAGAGCCTGACATCCCGGCGCAGCACAGCTGATTACCTGCTTCTCTGGCGGTGACGTCATCAGACTGCTTTACGGCCGCGATTACCCAGCAGTCACTGCAGTTATCGCGAGAAACTGCATGTGACCGCCAGGGAGAAGAGGATGGCGGCCATCAAGCAGTCCGGGATGTGACCGCCGGAGATCTTCTGCCGGGTAAGTGCCGCTGACTCCTGACAGACCCGACCGACGGACACTGACAGTGACAGTGACATTCCGATTCCGGTATCCGATATGACGAAAATATCGGTACTCGGAATCAGAATTCCGATACAGCCAATATCGGCCGATACCCGATATTTGCAGTATCGGAATGCTCAACCCTAGTATGGAGCACTATGTGAGGCCATTATACTGTATGGAGCACTATGTGAGGCCATTATACTGTATGGAGAACTATGTGAGGCCATTATAATGTATAGAGCACAATGTGAAGCCATTATAATATATATGGAGCACAATGTGAAGCCATTATAATTTATGGAGCACAATGTGAGGCCATTATGCTGTTGGGCACTATGTGGGGCCATTATATTGTATGGATCACTTTTTGTGACCGTTTTACTGTATGGAGCAATATATGGGGCCATTATACAGTATAGAGCACTATTCACATATTATATTATTCCAATACTTTATTCTAAGATCTATTAATGAAAATGTAGTTTGTTTGTAAGACAACCACTTTGCGCTTTTTTCTTTATGAAAATGTTTATCCTCATATGTGATGATAAGGAAAAACATCCTCATATGTAGACTTTCTTTTATAAATATCAAGGTTGGCTAGCGACTTGGTCCAAGCTTTTAATTTTGGCCCCTTGTGTTTCCCTGTTCTAGACGTAGTCATAGAATCATAGAATCATAGAATCATAGAATGGTAGAGTTGGAAGGGACCTCCTGGGCCATCTGGTCCAACCCCCTGCTCAAAGCAGGATTCTCTAAATCATCCCAGACAGATGTCTATCCAGCCTCTGTTTGAAGACTTCCATTGAAGGAGAACTCACCACCTCTTGTGGCAGCCTGTTCCACTCATTGATCACCCTAACTGTCAAAAAGTTTTTTCTAATATCTAATCTGTGTCTCCTCCCATTCAGTTTCATCCCATTGCTTCTAGTCTTTCCTTGTGCAAATGAGAATAAAGATGATCCTTCTACAATGTGACAGCCCTTGAGATATTTGTAGACAGCTATTAAGTCTCCTCTCAGTCTTCTTTTTTGCAAGCTAAACATTCCCAAATCCTGCAACCGTTCCTCATAGGACATGGTTTGCAGACCGGTCACCATTCTGGTGGCTCTTCTCTGAACTTGCTCCAGTTTGTGATGTCTTTTTTAAAATGTGGTGCCCAAAACTGGACACAGTATTCCAGATGAGGTCTGACCAAAGAGGAGTAGAGGGCAATAATGACCTCACGTGATCTAGACTGTATGCTTCTGTTGATACATCCTAGAATTGCATTTGCCTTTTTTGCTGCTGCATCACACTGTTGACTCATGTTAAGTCTGTGATCATTAGTATACCCAAGTCTTTTCACATGTGCTGTTACTTAGCCCTATTCCCCCATTTTGTATATGCTTTTTTCATTT
>JARQOD010000005.1:33471735-33513618 GCA_033576555.1 Oophaga sylvatica | reverse complement strand
GATCCCAGGTACCCCTGGCCATGGAGATGTGTCAAGAGGTTACCAGTCTGAGGGATCAACAGGACAAAATCACGATCTATCTGCGCAATGTGTCCACATGCTTGGATTCTCTGATATCCTCTGCTGCACCCGTCTCTGGTACCGGCATCCAGGTATCCAGTTGCATGGCCAGTAAAGGTCCTCCCCTGGCGGTCACCACCCGCTTCCACGGCAACCCCGCTCAGTGTCGGGGTTTATCAACCAGTTCACTGTTATGATTTGGTAACTGAGGAGGACAGGAGCAAAACAGCAAGGCAGCCAAACACCTGAGAGGTTGGGAACTAATGGGTTGCAGATCCCTAAACTAACAGCACAATTAGAAGCAGCCGTGGAGCGTACGTACGGTGATCCTAGACGCCTCGGCACAGCCGGAGAGCTAGCTACACCTAAAGATAGAAACAGGAAAGCTAACTGCCCCGGAGTAGAGCCCCAAAGAAATAGGCAGCCCCCAAACATATAATGGCGGTTAGACAAGACGAAACACAAACACAGGCAGAAAATAGAGTGAGCAAATGCAGGGTCAAACACTGACTAAATAGGACAGGAAAGAACAGAATACGATCTGCAACCCAGCAAAACCCTAGCAAAACTTCCAACACTTCTGATTACAAAAATGCTGAGATCACACGATCTCGCCACCCACTAAATCAGATCTCAGAGTGAACAAGGCTAACCCGCAGCCACTCAAAAAGTAGGGAATGAGCAATTGAACAAATAACAGTGGCTACAGACAACAGAGAGAAGCACAGGCCCCAGGAGGGGACCCGACTAACCTCCACAAAGGTGCAGACAAAAATGGAAATAGCAAACACAATAGAAATAAGCAGAAAATATCTTATCTGAAAGTAGCAGATGCAGGCAAGACACCAGCAGACTTCCAAATGAACCAGGAAACATCAATTGATCACCGGGCGATGATCATGGGAAGGCAGCTCCCTTATATCAGTCCAGTCAGTGACTCCTGATTGCCAGGTATCGCTGCCAGCTGAGGAGGCCCAGTCATTCGATACAGCTTCAGTACCGACAGCAACCACCAGAGGGAGCCTCCACTCAGAAATTGTCTCCAATACGTTCACAACAGTTCACGCTGCAGTTTGAGTTGCTTCGGATCGGGCAAAGGTGAGCTTCAATATGTCTCACCTTGCTGGAGAGGCCCTCACCTGGCTGAATCCACTGTGGGAGAGATGGGATCCTCTTTTTAATAATCTCCAATCTTTTCTAGAAGTATTCCGCAGGCTCTTACAGTGGCTCAGTATGCTGTTCGGTTTCGTACCCTTTCATCAGAGCTATCCTGGAACAGCGAGGCCCTGGTGGCCACCTTCAGGGAAGGTCTGTCAGGAAGAGTAAAGGATGAGCTGGTGGGACGGGTCATACCTACAATCCTGGACGACCTGATATCCCTGGCAACCCGGATTGACCTGCGGTTTCAGGAACGCTACAGGGAGACCAGAAGAGAGAAGAGACCCTACCTCCCAGTTCCTAGTTCTCCAAGACCTGCGGCCCCCTCGACTTCGTCCTCATCTCCAGAGGCTATGGAGGATCAATTAAGATTGGCCAACCGCCGCCAGGAGGTGCATCGTCTGGAGGGGAGCTGATTCTACTGTGGCAGTCCCAAGCTTCTGATTCACACCTGTTCAAAGAGGTCAGAAAACTTCAGTGCCTAGGGTCTGTAGGAGAGGCTACCATAGGTAAGACACATCTCTCTCCATCCCTGCAAATAACGGTCTTTGTGTTCTTCGGCACAGTAAAATTTTTGAACTCTGTTTCCTGGACTTTGGAGCCACGGAGAATTTCATCCAGCAGGCGGTTGTAAACCGTTACCAGATACCGGTCCATCGTCTTCCTGACCTGTTGAGGGTGATTTCCGTGGATGGCAAATCCCTGACCGAACCCGTCCAGTTCCAGACTGAGCCGGTGGAGCTGCGGGTAGGTCTAACGCATTCAGAAAGAATCCGTCTTTTTGTGTTGCCTGGTTTGTCTCACCCCTTGCTTTTAGGTCTACCCTAGCTCCGGAAGCATGAACCAGTTCTAAATTGGAAGACGGGAGAGGTTCTGCTCTGGGGAGATTCCTGCTCAGATCGGTGTATCATTCCTGTTCAACCTGTTCAGCCTCCAGTCCAGCCAACTGCCTTGCCGGGTTTACCTTCCTCTTACTGGGTCTTCTCTGATGTCTTCGGGAAAAAGGAAGCAGAGAGACTACCCCCCGCACAGGTCGTATGACTGTCCGATTGAACTGTTCCCTGGAACATCTCGGGGGCGAATTTATCCTCTTTCTCAAGCAGAGACCCAGTCCATGTCTGATTACATCCAGGAGAACCTGGCCAGAGGATTTATCTGGAAATCATCTTTGCCGGCAGGGGCAGGATTCTTCTTTGTGAAGAAAAAAGACGGATACCTACTGCCCTGTATCGATTACAGGGGCCTGAACCAGATCACGGTAAAGAGCAGGCATCCGTTACCTCTAATTTCAGAGCTGTTTGACCGGCTCCGAGGGGCCAAGATCTTCACCAAACTGGATCTCAGAGGGGCCTACAATCTAATCCATATACGAGAGGGAGACGAGTGAAAAACAGCTTTCAACACCCGGGATGGACACTACGAATACCTGGTAATGCCGTTCGGCCTAAGCAATGCACCCACAGTTTTTTAGGAATTCGTAAATTACATTTTCAGAGACCTGCTCTATACATGTGTTGTTGTCTACCTACATCTTGTTCTTCTCTGCAGATTTAGCCTCACACTGGAGGCAAGTTCGTCAGGTCTTGCAGCGACTCAGGGAAAACAGACTATGCTAAATTTGAAAAATGCCTCTTTGAACAATCCTCTTTGCCTTTCCTTGGTTATATAGTTTCATCCACAGGACTAAAGATGGATCCGGAGAAGTTGACCACCGTTCTCAAGTGGCCTCGCCTATCTGGGCTGAAAGCCATCCAAAGGTTCCTGGGGTTCGCCAACTACTACCGTCTATTCATTCCACACTTTTCCACTCGAGTGGCACCCATCTCGGCTTTGACCCGGAAAGGTATAAACGCCAAGGATTGGACTCCTGAGGCAGAGGAGGATTTTGTTTCCCTAAAGGAGGCCTTCGCTTCAGCACTTGTTCTCCATCGACCTGACTTGGATAAGCAATTCTTTCTAGAGGTAGATGCTTCCTAATTAGATGCTGGAGCTGTTCTCACCCAGAATTCGTCTACCGGTCGTATGGTCTCCTGTGGGCTTTTTTCAAAGGTGTTTTCCCCCTCTATTCCGTAGGAGATTGAGAGTTGTTGGCTCTGCAAGAATGGAGACACCTCCTCGAGGAGCTGTCCACCAGGTTGTCATATTCACTGACCATAAAAACCTTGCTTATCTCCAATCCGCACAGAGGCTGAATCCCCGTTAGGCCCGCTGGGCCTTGTTTGCCCGATTTAATTTTGTTCTTCATTTCCGTCCGGCAGACAAGAATGTTAAAGCTGATACACTCTCCAGAGCCTTTCTGCTTCCTGACGCTGAGGAAGAACCTCAACACATCATTGAGCCATCAAGTTAGTGTCAGCAGCCTCTGTTAACCTTGCTCGGCTTCCCACAGGAAAGACTCTCGTGACCACTTCGGACTGAAAGCGTGTCCTGCGGTGGGGTCATTCTTCCAAGTTGGCCAGTCACGCAGGTCAGAGAAAGACCCTGCAACTCAATTCTTGTTACTATTGGTGGCCCACCATGGGCAAGGATACCCAAGATTATGTTGCTGTCTGCCCTTGTGTGCCAGTAACAAGACTGCTAGACAGTTGACAGCTGGGCAGCTTCTGCCTCTCATGGTTCCTTCGGCTCCCTGGCAGCACATTGTGATGGATTTCATTTACTGATCTTCCCATCTCTTCTGGCTGCTCCGTTGTCTGGGTTGTGGTGGATCGTTTTTCGAAGATGGTTCACTTCGTTCCATTACCAGGTCTCCCGTCCGCTACGGAGGTTGCTGATAACTTTATACAGCACATCTTCCGTCTCCATGGGTTTGCTCTCCACATAGTGTCCGCCAGGGGCGTCCAGTTCACCTCAAGGTTCTGGCGAGCAGTCTGTAAGCTAGTGAAGGTAGAATTGGATTTTTCCTCTGCCTACCACCCGCAATCCAATGGTCAGGTTGAGAGGACCAATTAAGTCTTGTCCGGATTCCTGCGCCACTTTGTCAATGGTCACCATGGTGAGTGGGTCAAGTTGCTGCCTTGGGCTGAATGTCACGCTGTCTCTGCATAAGGAGGACCGGGGTCTATGCTGACCCTAAGCTGGGGTCCTGACTAATCCCTCTACCTGGAGGTACTGTTGATGGTACAGAGGTCCAGGCCGCCAGCGTAACCCTATCTCCTGTGAATCCCTGACAACTGTAATCTAGTCCTGAGAAGGACCCTGATTACCACCACAGGGAACGGGAAGGTAACTGCCTACACACAGTATAAGACGAACGAGACAGTACAAGGGGTAAAACAAAAGACACCTTGCATACAAAACAACAACTACAGAGGGAACACCAAATGGTAAGGAGATAAATAATAAAGCGAGGAGAGGAGAAAACCACAACAGGTACTCTTAGCTTTAGACTCCTCAATATGATCCGCTCTGCTGGTCTGCATGAATGCTTTCACCGACACTTCCCTAGCAGACAGGCAGGTATATGAAGAAATCCAATTATCGCAACATTAATTGCAGCTGAGCGAGGCTGGTCTTGTCCAGCACAGAGAGAGGGAGAATTAACTCTCTCACTGCCGAAAAACACCCAGCAGCAGAAACTCAGCTGTGAGAAGTCAGGATGTGCAATCGTGACGATCTTCGCAGCGACACACCCGTGACACTGAATTCTCGTACAATAACCAAGTGAGCGAATCATCAGGAAAATCTCCCTTTCAGGTGGTGTTTGGACTTCAACCTGGAATTCCGCTTCCTATCTCTGGACCTTCTGGAGTTCCCGCAGCTGATTCCTTTGCGGAGGAATTCTCAAAAGTGTGGAGTGACACCAAAGTCGCCTTGGAGGAGGCTTCACGACGTATGAAGAGGCATGCGGACAAGAGATGCCTGGATGCTCCTACTTTTCTACCCAGAGATAAAGTATGGCTGTCCTCTAAGTATATACGCCTGAAAGTGCCCTCCTACAAACTGGGTCCTCGCTTCATTGGACCCTTTGAAGTCCTGAAACAAATCAACGCGGTTTCTTACAAGTTAAAATTACCTGCCTCTTTACGTGTTCCTAACTCTTTCCATGTTTCCCTCCTCAAACCCGTAGTTTTGAGTTCCTTCTTTAAAGACCCAGGTACCACTCCTTACCCCATCAGTGAGGATGATGTCTTAGAGGTAGAACATATCTTGGCCATTAAGAAGGCTTAGGGTAAGACGTATTATCTGGTGGACTGGAGGGGCTTTGGTCCTGAGGAAAGGTCATGGGAGCCTAAAGAGAACATCCAGGCTCCTCTCCTAATAAAGAGATTCTACACAGGCTTGAAAAAGAGGGGGCGTAAAGAGGGGGATACTGTTACACTCGGTCCCAGTCCTTTACCTACACGGGGTCCGCGTCGGGTCTCCTGCTCTGTGCCGGCCTGATGCCGTCTGTCCGCAGTCTCTGCTCCTGCACTCCCCTCTGCTTCCTGGAGCGCTGTCAGCAGGTCCCTGTGGAGAATGCTTAGGTCGCGTGCGTGCTCCGGTCTCTTAAAGGGACAGCGCGAATTTTTCAAAAATGTCTCAGACCAATGGCGTGGTACAGATTACTATTTCTGGCCCCTCCACCATAGGGAGGGTGCTGGAGCAACAAGTGTCTACTGTTGCTAGCTTCCGGTTCCACTGTGATTGTGCCTGTGTTTTTGCAGTGTTCTGCCTTCTGCTCCACTTACACTGTTTGTCTCTGCAGACTATCAGTTACCTGTTACACGGCTGTCCAGGACAACATCTGTACGGTCAATGCCAGTACTGTTCCGTTCCGCCACTCAGGCATCCAAAACTCTGGACAACTCCGATACCAGCTTATACCTGTGTACCCGGAACTCGCCAGTCAACTCCATCATATCTGTTAAACCTGTTTACCTGTTGGTCTTGCTGGGTCAGCTGCCACGTGTCTGGGGTCTACGTGGAGGTAGCACCTGTGTCCCCCAGACATTCCATTCTGACCCTGTTCGAGGGGACTTACTACGAGTTTCTGGGGCTCACTTAGTCACGTCCCCTTCGGAGCCCCCCGGACCGTGGTCCCGAGGCTCCACAAATACAATGAAAAATGAATGTGACCTTCACCACCTGTGCCTCGTCTTCCATTCGTTACACAGGTCACAGGTGAGGATATTACCTTTAGTAGCCATTCAAACCCATTTGAGTCAACTTCTGTACATGTTATCAGGCCAAAATCACCAGGGTATGTGAACTTTTGATCAGGGTCATGTGGATGTTTTGGGTTGTCATTATGATTTAAAAATAGAAAACACAGTATTTTGACAATAAGTGGCTTCACCCAACCACTAACCATGAGTGGAGAAAAAGTTTTGGTGTTATCATTTATATTCTCTGAAAAAAGGCCAAGAAAGCAAAAATTCTGCCGGGGTATGTAAACTTTTGAGCACAACTGTACCTACATGGTCCCATAGCCTGCCCAGCCGATGTCCACTTCATTTAGTTTGACTGTGATAGTAAGGGTCTGATCTCATGGATGGCATTCTGAAGGGACCTTTAACACCTCCCCAATTTGTCCCTGTTTTGAGTAGCCCCAAAAAAGATTTATATTTCGTAGAACAAACTTTAGTCAGAATTTCCCGACTGGTTCTCGTAGCCAGATAAAGCCATTTTGTGAACTACTTAATGAAGAATGAAGTCTATCTGCTGTTTGTGCAAAATCCTATTTTGTAATGGCCAATGATTATAAATGAATGGTGATGATGAATGAATATTCTGAACCCTTAACCCTTTCTATGCTTTTTGACTGACACAAAATCTCACAATACCAATAGACTTCTTTGAACCTTTTTGTTCCCACCAGTGTAATATTTACTGTGGTCTATATTGTGTTAATACTGATACCTCATCCTTCTAATATGGCGTATAGTTTTATATATTATTTAATGAGTAAACATTTGACAAGTCATAGAGACATGACAGAAGTTTTGATCTGCAGGGTTCTGGGTGCTGAAACACCAAAAATCAATGAAAAATTAATGCAGTGCCCCTTTGCTTTAGTAATTGTTAGGGAATGCAGCATTGCACCCTCACTCTTTAAGGCAACTTTAGTGTCTCTACTACTTTTAGAACATTAGAACATTTTCTAAGAGTCAGGTCCCTTGAACTTCCAAAATCATCATCATAAAGTTAATTTAGCTTATTATTGCTTTACAACAAAGTTTCTGATGTCCTACCCAACATTTTTTTTTATTGAAAAAAATAATTTTAAAAGTTCAGCTAATCTTATGCTAAGTACCCAAGACTCGTACAACCTCAATTCCTAAAATAACGCCCTACTGGGCATTGTTGGCATCCTCCCCTGTGGTACACGTCATTCCAGCACCACTTCACTATGGGTTCCTTGTCATGCACAGTGCGCAGATAAAGCTGGGGAGATTCCAACTAGCTACAGCACACACGTTCAGGAAGTGATGCTAGAAATGGATGACGTGCGCATGCGCTGTACTGCAATGAACTGCATAGCATGGAAGGATATCAATCATGCCAAGTGGTATGAAATTACAGGAGCTTGACCAGACTACTCTTTTTGAAGTGAGGCCATGCCAGACTAGTCCTTGCTAATTATATAAAAAAGGTTGCACTCTATCATGCTAAAGCAAGTCAATGTGGAATATGTGAAATTTGAATAGCAATACGGCTTTGGAGTATTAGGAAAAATTTGAGACGCTTAGCATAAAATTTGGCCAAAGATTATCTGCCCACCAACTAACGTCAAGGTGGTCTCAAGCCTGATGGGTCCCTAACCTGTGCGAATACCTCTCTAGGCTGACATCTGAATTCCTGGGTGAATGTGGACACCTCTGTCAGCAATGCCTGCATTTATGGGTATGTAGGGACCTGCTGTAATTAAAATCACCACCTGGTGGGGGCGGAGTGCTCGGTCAGAAAGCTAACAAACAAAAGACAAAAAAACTGACTGGCACATCCAGACTAGTGTGAATAGGTGCATACCAGGAGGAGCTACCCCATATACAGTTATATGAAAAAGTTTGGGCACCCCTATTAATCTTAAGCTTAATGTTTGATAAAAATTGGTGTTTTTGCAACAGCTATTTCAGTTTGATATATCTAATAACTATTGGACACAGTAATGTTTCTGCCTTGAAATGAGGTTTATTGTACTAGCAGAACATGTGCAATCTGCATTCAAACAAAATTTGACAGGTGCATAAGTATGGCCACCCTTATCATTTTCTTGTTTTAAATACTCCTACCTACTTTTTACTGACTTACTAAATTACTTTTTTTGATTTTGTAACCTCATTGAGCTTTGAACTTCATAGCCAGGTGTATGCAATCATGAGAAAAGCTACTTAAAGTGGCCACTTGCAAGTTGTTCTCCTGTTTGAATCTCCTCTGAAGAGTGGCATCATGGGCTCCTCAAAACAACTGTCAAATGATCTGAAAACAAAGATTATTCAACAAAGTTTTTCAGGGAAGGATACAAAAAGCTGTCTCAGAGATTTAACTTGTCAGTTTCCACTGTGAGGAACATAGTAAGGAAATGGAAGAACACAGGGACAGTTCTTGTTAAGGCCAGAAGTGGCAGGCCAAGAAAAACATCAGAAAGGCAGAGAAGAAGAATGGTGAGATCAGTCAAGGACAATCCTCAGACCACCTCCAGAGAGCTGCAGCATCAACTTGCTGCAGATGGTGTCACTGTGCATCGGTCAACTATACAATGCACTTTGCACAAGGAGAAGCTGTATGGGAGAGTGATGCGAAAGAAGCCGTTTCTGCAAGCACGCCACAAACAGAGTCGGCTGAGGTATGCAAAAGCACATTTGGAGAAGCCAATTTCTTTTTGGAAGAAGGTCCTGTGGACTGATGAAACCAAGATTGAGTTGTTTGGTCATACAAAAAGGCGTTATGCATGGCGTCAAAAAAACACAGCATTCCAAGAAAAACACTTGCTACCCACAGTAAAATTTGGTGGAGGTTCCATCATGCTTTGGGGCTGTGTGGCCAATGCCGGCACCGGGAATCTTGTTAAAGTTGAGGGACGCATGGATTCCACTCAGTATCAGCAGATTCTTGACAATAATGTTCAAGAATCAGTGACAAAGTTGAAGTTACGCAGGGGATGGATCTTTCAGCAAGACAATGATCCAAAACACCGCTTCAAATCTCCTCAGGCATTCATGCAGAGGAACAATTACAATGTTCTGGAATGGCCATCCCAGTCCCCAGACCTGAATATCATTGAACATCTGTGGGATCATTTGAAGAGGGCTGTCCATGCTCGGCGACCATCAAACTGAACTGAACTGGAATTGTTTTGTAAAGAGGAATGGTCAAAAATACCTTCATCCAGGATCCAGGAACTCATTAAAAGCTACAGGAAGCGACTAGAGGCTGTTATTTTTGCAAAAGGAGGATCTACTAAATATTAATGTCACTTTTCTGGTGAGGTGCCCATACTTATGCACCTGTCAAATTTTGTTTGGATGCAGATTGCACATTTTCTGTTAGTACAATAAACCTCATTTCAAGGCAGAAACATTACTGTGTCCAATAGTTATTAGATATATCAAACTGAAATAGCTGTTGCAAAAACACCAATTTTTATAAAACATTAAGCTTAAGATTAATAGGGGTGCCAAAACTTTTTCATATAACTGTACAATATATAAAAAAGGTTGCACTCTATCGTGCTAAAGCATGACAATATGGAATATGTGAAATTTGAATAGCAATACGGCTTTGGAGTATTAGGAAAAATTTAATTTTGATTTTAATTACAGCAGGTCCCTACTTTCCCATAAATGCTAATATTTGGCCAAATTTTATGCTAAGCGTCTCAAATTTTTCCTAATACTCCTGTACCAGTTCCTCCTGGTATACACCTATTCACACTAGTCTGGATGTGCCAGTCAGTTTTTTTGTCTTTAGTCCTTGCTAATTAGCATAAGACAAGCTGCACTTTTAACCTTTTTTTACAATAGTGATGTGCAGTACATCGGGCACTTTGTTGCAATGCAGTGACAGGTCAATTTACTGTTACGGTGGCAGTTTGAGAGGCTTGAGGGAACTGACAGGTTCCTTAAAGCAGTGGTTTATTCTCCTTTGTATTGGCATTACATGACATTTTTCTATATGAAACATGGAATGGCTGGAAACTAAACAGCAGCAGAAGAGGAGTGTGCTGTACTTGTGGTAGGCAGTGACCAGTCTGTGCATGTGATTATTTTCATGAGGCCTGGTAGATATATGCTAAGGGAATTTCCAGGATGTAGGCCATGATAAAGCACCCATTAGACAATGAAATAATAGGAAACACGAGAGCAGCAGGGAAGGCTTTCGCTGGTCATGTTTAAGACCTGTCCACTCAGATGTTTGTAAAAGTCTGTGAAAGTATGCAACCAAGAGATGCAATGTATTAGGTGGGTGCTAATAACTCGCTCTAGTCAAGCAGATCATGGTAACGATGAAAGAAGCAATAGAGGAGTTTGTTTGTCTTTTTGTATGCATTGACTTGCTCACTTATTTAAATACTGGGATTAATGTGACATAAATCATGTCATAAATGAAATATTGTTGAGGTAGGATCTAAGTGACCCTTCACGGTTGACCAAGTGATTTCCAAATTAATTCACAGGATGTTGCTAGCAACAGAAATAACCAGATGGAGACGTGTTTCTGTCTGGGAGAATCAATGTAGATTTCCACCCATGTATTGCATCATCATCTTTTATAGTATTTAGTAAGTTTGTATTTCAACCAATAGTATAAAACCACACCTACAACATTTAACCTATGAAAATGCAAGAAAATCGGAAACTACATATATGTCCATATCCACGTGACATAGAGAGGAACAATAGCATACTTATTCTTCAGAGTATTCTACAATGATACATCCCAAGGTCTCATATCTTGTCCAAACTGGAGCAGTCTGGTTTTATTACAGCCCATGACCTTTACTCCAGTAGAAAAACTATTTGGCTTTATAACAGTCCTAGTAACAGAATTTATCTCATAAACAACAAAATGGAATTACAAGCACAAAATGGTCCTGATCTTGGTTTAACCCTTCACAATATAAGGGCAGGTGCAGACGGCCGTAGATTCTCTAATGTGGGAGAATAAGATCGATTATGTAAATGACACTCTGATCAAACTGTAATCAGAGTTTGAGCTGATTGTCAGAATAGTGTGATCTGATTCTCTTGGATGAGAAAATCGGAGTACACACTGAGGAGACGATGGTGAACAATTTTCCTCCATCTTCTCCATTGTGTCAGTGCATGGAAATCAGACCGCACTCAGATGTCATACGAATGCAGTTTGATGTTTTCCACAGACTCATTAACTTGCATGACTCATTGCAATCTGAATTTCAGCTCAAACTCGGACATGCAGGGTTTTTCTTTGGACAAACTCAGTCAGGAAAAAATCGGATATGTGCATGGCCCCAAAGACTAACATTGGTCCGGATGCGATCCAATGTTTGGTCGGATCGCTCTTGGACCGATAATATGGTTGTCTGAACAAGCCATCAAGTGTAGCAATAAAAATTTGGGGAAACAGATGAAATAAGACCCAGAAATGAGATTCCATGAAAAAAAATGATTTTTTAAAGTGGACCCTTCACCTGATTTTTTTATTTAAGGTAATAACCTCCTCCAGTTACTGCTACTACACTGATTCTGGAAGAGTTTTTCTTATTCTTTTGTATTCCTTCATTACAAACGAATGCCCCCTGATAATAAAGATTTTTTCCTTCAACCAACTGGACATTTACCACAGAACTTCTCTGTGGACACGGACGTGTTTTTATTGCCCAATGTCAGGCTGTTTTTTCTCTTCCTAGAAAATCATTCTGATTATACTAATCACCATCTGAACAGTTTGATCAGAGTGTGATCTGACTTTGTTGGAGGTAGAGAAAAAAAAGTTTCTCCACCTTCTCTATATTGTCAGTCTGTGAAAATCTGATCGCACTGGGATGTCATCCAAGTGCATTTCGATTTTTTTACAGTGACCAATAAATTTGAATGGGTGAGTGCCATCCCATTCTCTGAGGCAAATTGTGCATGTTGCGATTTTTTTTGCTCAAGGAAAGAATTGGACCTGCTTGGCCCCATAGAATAACGTGTTGATGAGTGCGGTCACATTTTTTCTACGATTTGCACAAATTGAGTCCCAAATTGTTAGAATTCACCTGGTCCAGTGAATTTCCTAAAATTCAACACACATTTGATTTGCTCATCCCTACTGGTAACTTTACTACTGGTTACTAAATAGAACTACCATTTACTGTATAATATATACAATTACATAGACATTTCTGTGTTGATTCATTCAAGGTGAACAAGGAATCGATGGATTTTGTTGAAACTCATCATTGACCTCTCAGGCCTTACCTTAGCCAACAATGACCTTTTTGCTCCCATGTTCCAGTATGAAATGAGTCTTAAAAAAAAGTGACAGTACAATCACAATGCTGTCATGAAGCTGTTTTTGCCAGAAGTTTTACTTTCTTCATACATCATTGCAGCTTTAAGTAAGTTTTCTTACTCCTGGTGATCGTCCAGCATTTGTTCTACGTTTGTTTGATTCTTGGCAGCTTGCACTGAAAAAATGTGTAATTTGAAGGAAAGACTGTGCGAAAGAAACCCGAACCCCGAGGTGAGCATGGTTCTTTCAGAAGACTATTCTTTGTATTACTGGAAATTTCAAGGAATCTGGTGACCTTAAGGGGTGTTCAAGAATACTATAAGAAAACTTGGACCCTGTGTATACTCAAGTGCTTAATTTATTATGCATGATGAGTGGTTCCCTAAGGGACAACATCAAATCCATAGATAAGATATGTGCACACATTCATCCCAAAGAACAAACATTATGATCACATTGTATAATGAGTGCCTAAGGTTCAACCTGCCAAAAGTCATTCATTGTGGAAAATACAATGGTATTATTTTACAAGGTGGTGAAAATTGGACAAATAGATTGCAGAAAACAACATTTTACCTCTTACCACATCCGATCACTTGCTCACTCTTCTTATCTGCACCTCAAAAACATTTCTAGAATTCGACCTTTTCTTACTTTTGACTCTGCAAAAACTTACTGTTTCTCTTATTCATTCTCGTCTGGACTATGGTAACTCTACTAATCGGTCTCCCTCTTACCAAACTCTCCCTTTCCAATCTGTCTTGAATGCTGCAGCCAGGATCATATTCCTCACCAACCGTTACACCGATGCCACTACCTTGTGCCAGTGATTACACTGGTTACCCATCCACTCCAGAATCCAGGACAAAATTATTACCCTCACCCACAAAACACTCCATTGCTCAGCACCACCCTACATCTCCTCCCTCATCTCAGTCTACCACCATTTGTTATCATCCACCTTTTGTGTCTCACCTATTTCCTCATAGATTGTAAGCTTGTGAGCAGGGTCCTCACTCCTCTTGGTATCTGTCGATCTATGTGTTTATTGTTATGGTGTAATGTCTATTGTCTGTACAAGTCCCCTCTAAATTGTAAAGTGCTGCAGAATATGGTGGCGCTATAGTAATAAAATTATTATTATTACCAATGGACACATCTTGAACTCTATTATTGGACAGGGATCGGCCACAGTTTTTATTTAAATCTCAACTATTGAACTAATGAACATGTCATGTTAATATTCACTGTATTTGAAGCAGTATGCCAATCATCGGACTATCAGTGAGCACGTCTGCCTTCAACTCCATTGCTTCATCTCCACAATAATGTCAACCTATAAAGAGGAGTCAGTGTACCTGGTGCTCCGACTCTCACCCAACAAAAACATCACCTCCAGACACTCTGCCAAGCCTTAGAGAAAATGTGTAGGTTGCTATAAGAACTCCATTATGCCTCTTGAGGAGCCAGTTACCCAAATTCTAATCTTAGGTGCAATGTGAATCTGAAAAGACAAAAGCAATTCAAGGGGTTGCCAGGGACTTTAAAATTGATGGCCTATCCTTAGGATAGGTCATTAATGTCTGATCAGTGAAGGTTCGACACAAGGCACCCCCACCGATCAGCTGTTCAGCTGTTCCTGATGTATGTGACTGCCAGAACTTCTTAGTTCCAGAGCTGTGCAGCAGAGCTCTGTCAACGGTAAAGTGGAAGAGTACTGCACATCCACTCCCTATTGATTTGAGCAGGAAAAGCTGATCTGCAGGGGTGCTGGGTGTTGCAACCCCACCGAGCAAACATTGGTAACCTATATTAAGGATAGGCCATCAATGTTAAAATCCTGAACAACCCCTTTAATGAAAAGACTCTTGGCCCGCCACTGCCTAACATCAATTGAAAACCACATGGAATTTAAAATAAGTACATAGAAATAATAATAATCTTTATTTGAATAGTGCCATCATATTCCTCAGCGCTTTACAGTTTAACAGTTTCAAAACACAAATCATAAGTAACAACGTTAACAATACAATAATCAGAGCAAAATAAGACGACCCTGCTCGTGAGAGCTTACAATCTACAATGAGGTGGGGGAGATACAAAGTACAGGTGTGAATATACAATGGTGTATTTACAAGGATGGTCCAGCCATCTTGAGGGAGTGGGGGATAGATAGAGATAGTGAATGGGCTACACACACACACTTACACGTAAAATGATTTTGATTAGGGAACGTGATAGGCCGCTCTGAACAAATGTGTTTTGAGGGAGCGTCTGAAACTGTGCAAGTTGTGGATGGTCCTAATTTCTTGGGGTAGAGCATTCTAGAGGATTGGCACAGCGCGGGAGAAGTCTTGGAGTCAGGTGTGGGAGGTACAGATTAGTGCAGAGGTTAGTCGAAAGTCGTTTGCAGAGCGAAGAGATCGGCTAGGCCGATAGACAGAAATGAGGGAGGAGATGTAAGGGGGTGCCGCACTGTGGAGAGCTTTGTCGGTGAGAACAAGTACTTTAAATTGGATCTTGTAGTGAATGGGCAACGAGTGTAATGACTGGCGAAGAGCGGACAAGTCTGAGTACCGATTAGCCAGATGAATGACCCTGGCTGCTGCATTAAGGCTATGTGCACACGTTGCGGTTTCTTAGCGGTTTTGCCGTGGTTTTTCGCGGCAGAAACGCTGCGAAACCGCGGCAAAACCGCTTACACAATACAACTCATTAAGGCCTATGAGATTCCGCAATGCTGTGCACATGCTGCGGGTTTTTCCGCGGTGGAATCGCATTGCGGGAGAATCCGCAGCATGCTCATTCTTTTTTGCGGAACCGCGGCGATTCCGCCGCCATAGGAATGCATTGAACCAATTACTTTCCGCATGTGGCTGTGCCCACCATTCGGAAAGTAAGCGGTTCAAGTGCGGATGGTACCCGGGGTCTGGAGGTGAGGAGACTCTCCTCCAAGCCCTGGGTACCATATCCATGTAAAAACAATAATTAAAATAAAAAATAATAATATTCTCACCTTCCGGCGTCCCACGCAGCTTTCCCGCCTCTCAGCGACGCTCCCGCCAATCGCGTTCCCAGGAGTCCTTTGCGAGATCACCCAGATGACGTAGCGGTCTCGCGTGATGCTACGTCATTGGGATGATTGTCGCAAAGGACTCCTGGGAACGGAACTTGCCGGGAGCGTCACTGGGAGGCGGGAAAGCTGCGGGGGCCGCCGGAAGGTGAGAATATCATTATTTATTATTTTTTTTATTATTTTTACATTAGATCTTTTTACTATTGATGCGACATAGGCGGCATCAATAGTAAAAAGTTGGTCACACGAGTCAAACACTTGTTTGACTCGTGTGACCAACCTGTCAGATCGCTTGTAAAACGCTAGCATTCTGCAAGCTAATTCCGCTTGCAAAACGCTAGTGTTTAGCGGGAATACGCATACCTATAATATGCGGATTTCCCGCGGCAGGGAGGTGCAGAATTGCCGCAGAAATTTCCATGGCAATTCCGCAACGTGTGCACATAGCCTAAGGATGGACTGGAGAGGGGAAAGTCGAGTGAGGGGGAGGCCAAGTAATAGAGCGTTGCAGTAGTCCAGGTGGGAGTGGATCAAGGCGACAGTGAGGGTTTTTGTTGTTTCCATGGTGAGAAAAGGGCGGATTCCAGAGATGTTCTTTAGGTGTAAGCGGCAAGAGCGGGCAAGAGATTGTATATGGGAGGTGAAGGAGAGATTAGTGTCAAACATAACACCCAGACAGCGAGCCTGCTACCGGGGAGTTATTATGGTGCCACCCACAGAGAGGGAAATGTCAGATTTAGGGAGGTTAGTAGACGGCGGGAGCAGAAGAAGATGAGTTTTGAAGAGGTTGAGTTTCAGATAGACAGCGGACATGATGTTGGAGACTGCGGACAGACAGTCACTGTCGTTCTGTAGTACAGTGGGGGTGAGGTCAGGGGATAACGTGTATAGTTGTGTGTCATCAGCATAAAGATGGTACTGAAAGCCAAATCTGCTGACGGTCTGTCCAATTGGGGCCTTGTAGAGAGAGAAGAGAAGGGGGCCAAGGACTGAGCCCTAAGGTACCCCAACAGTGAGAAGAAGAGGAGATGAAGTGGAGCCAGCAAAGAAAACACTGAAGAAGCGGTCAGAAAGATAGGGAGAGAACCAGGAGAGGGCAGTGTCCTTAATGCCCAGTGACTGGAGCCTAGACAGTAAGAGATGGTGGTCAACAGTGTCAAAAGCTGCAGAAAGATCGAGAAGAATGAGCAGAGAGTGGTCACCATTACATTTTGCTGTCAGAAGGTCATTGGTCACTTTGATGAGTGCCGTTTATCTAATGTAGGAGGCGGAAGCCGGACTGTGAAGGGTCTAGGAGGGAATAAGTGGAGAGGTAACGGGTAAGGTGGGAGTAGACAAGGCGCTCCAAGAGTTTAGAGATGAAGGGGAGGTTGGAGACTAATCTGTAGTTATTTGTACAGGATGGGTCGAGAGCAGGTTTCTTTAATAATGGAGTAATGATAGAGTGTTTAAAGGAGGATGTGAAAATGCCAGAGGAGAGGGAGAGATTAAAGATTGTAGTTAGGTGAGTTGTGACGACTGGAGGAGATGCGAGGGAATGGGATCAGTAGTGCATGTCAGATGAGAAAAAGAGGAGCCTGGAGACTTCTTCTTTGATGGGATCAAATGTGGAGCGTGAGCCAGGGGAAATGCAGGGAGGGATGGGAGTCATGGCATCTGGTGGCTGGGAGCGGATTTCCTGACTGATAGTATCTATTTTCTCTATAAAGTGGAAGGCCAGGTCATCAACACAAATATCTGTGAAAGGAGCTTGTGCTTTCAGCTTGAGGAGGTAGTGAAATGTGTCAAAAAGTTTCTTGGGGTTGTTGAATGAGGAGGATATCATGGTGGTGTAGTAGGTCTGTTTGGCGAGGTGAAGGGCAGAGTTATAGGTCCTTAACATAAATTTGAAGTGGATGAAGTCTTCTGGTGTGCGATTTTTCCTCCATTAGCATTCAGCACTCCTAGAGCATCGCTGGAGAAATAGAGTTTGTGATGTGAGCCTCTGTGCATGGAGGTTCTGAGGGTGAGGGGCGCTACTTGGTCAAGGGTGCTTCTGAGAGTGTCATTGTAGTGGGGTACAGCCAGATCAGGACAGGAAAAAGAGGAGATTGGGGACAGTGATAAGTGTAGGGAATCTGAAAGTGTATGAGGGTTAATGGCATGTGGATTTCTGAAAGTGTGGTAGGTAGGAGTGTGCTGGGGTGGGTGAGGATTTGTGAGCATAAAGGAGAGAATGTTGTGGTCAAAGAGGGGAAGCGGTGAGTTATTTAGATGGGAGATTGAACAGAGCCGGTCAAAGACCAGGTCAAGGGTGTTACCGTCTTTGTGTGATTCAGAGGTTGAGAGCTGTGAGAGGCTAAAAGAAGTGGTTAGTGATAGAAGCTGGGATGCAGATGTGGAAGTGGGGCTGTTAATGGGGATGTTGAAATCTCCCAGGATAAGGGTTGGGAGTTCTGAGGACATGAGGTGCGGCAGCCAGGCAGAGAAATGGTCAAGGAATTGGGTGGGTGAGCCTGAGGGCCGATATATGACCGCTATTCTGAGGGAGAGGGGATGGAAGAGCCTGATGGTGTGGACCTCAAAAGAAGGGAATGAGAGTGATGGAACTGGGGGGATGACCTGGAAAGTGCATTGTGGGGCCAGGAGTATGCCGACTACACCACCTTGTCTGATTGTGGGTCTCGGGGAATGGGAAAATTGTAAGCCACCATGGGAAATGGCAGCAAGGGAGACAGTAGACAGTGTCAGAATCCTGAATACAGGTTTCAGTGAGGGCCAACAGATTAAGGGAGTTGTTCAGAAAGTAATTGTGCAGAAAAGGAAGCTTGTTACATACAGACCGTGGATTCCAGAGGGCACAATTAAAAGAAGGAGATGAGAGGGTGCAACTAATAGTAATAAGGTTAGTAAGGTTTCGATATGAGGTAGGGTAGGAGTTGAGGTTGGGGGATGGTGGACCAGGGTTGGGGGAGATGTCCCCTGAAATCAGTAGAAGTAGGAAGCTAAAGAGCAAGTAGTTATTGGAATTGTAAGAAGTTTTTTTGGGCGATATGTTTGGACAAGATGGGCTGAGGTTTTTCAGGAAGGTGAGAAGTGCATGGGTGCTCTACATGGGAGAGAAAAATAAGTCGCTCGTAGCCAGGGCCTGTGGGGTACTTGGCACCGAGCCTGTTCACTTCAATGGGGGATGTCACGGGTAGCGCAGCTCGGTCCGTGGCCCTGGGCGCTCACTAAAAAGGGGGATATTTACAGGGGATTATAGGTTTGTAGAAATGTTAGTGACGCCACCTGTGGTTCCTGGTCAGGGTGACCAGCGCTGCAGGGTAGATCCTCTGAGGGGTTGTTACTGGGCAGCAAGGTGTTAAGTCTCCCACAGGCAAGACCGATCCCTCAGGGTATATGGCGGTGTAGGGGTGCAGGATCAATAAGGCAGACACACACAAGAAAGTCTCTTTCTGTACCTTTACTGATGGTAGATTCAGGCACGTCCCGGGAAGCTGTCAGGGTGGAGGATGCACGTCCAATAATCCACTGAGTAGGTGTAGGGCCTCCTTACTTCTTTATGTGTGTGAGTTTCTGACTTGTATAAAACAAAGCCTAACTCTGTCTTCTCAGCTATGCCCGGCTGACCTTGTGATGGAGCCTTCTTTTGGACAGAACTAAGTCTCTAATGGTTGCGCTGACCAGACTCCTGTTCTTCCTGACCCCGTTTACGTATCAGCACTGTTGGGCCCCTGCGACCTGTAGTCCAGCAGGGTCTCCGGTTTTTCCTACTAGTCGTAAAGATGCTAGCAAGCTCGGACCCGGTGTCCGGTGGTGCAGAGTGGAGGTAAGCTATCAATGCTGTTCAACTTCTGTCAGTCTCTCTCTCTTTTCTTCCACTTGCCTTTCGTCCTACTCACACCTTTAACATAAGCACAATCAGCAGTAGATGTCAGCTTTCTTTATCTTCACCGCTCTCCAAGCGTCGGCACACTTCAATAACTCTCTCTCTGGCTAGTCATTCCCTCTCAGCTCGTCTGAGGTAACTAACTTGTCCGTCTCTCACAATCTGACTGATCTCTTCAGCTCTCAGGCTAATCTGATCTCCAGATCTAATCTCCAACTCTGATCTACTTCTCTGTCTCTCCACACCCTTATATACCTGCGTACTCTTCAAGGGCTCCCTCTGGTGGCACCAGGGAAATGTGAAGTGTGAATGAATATCGGGTGATTTGTGAATTTACCTTTCGTGCATCCTCCAGGGTAACATGTGGCACCAAGCGCAGCTAGGCTACACAGAAGTATAGAAGGGCTAATGTGTATGAGTCATGTAACGTCCCACACTATCTGTGGACGGGGATTACTCATTTTGCTGGTCGTTGAGGCATATGCTAGGACACTCAGGGATAAAAAAAATCAATTTGGTTTATTAAAGTACAGCATAAACCGCTCCTCAGGAACCTAGTAGCATGCAGCCGCCAGTAAAATGTCCGTTAAACATTCAGCTCCATAGAATAAACACAGTCTCTCACTGACCCCGGTCAGAATAACACGGATTCCTGTCCGTTACCTGTTGGTGTCAGCCACACAGGTTCCCGGATGCCTCTTATCCTCAGAGGTATCCTACAAATACTTCTCACTGACCCCGGTCAGTATCACTCATGGTTGTCAGACCGTCCACTCCAGAGATATCTCACAGACCTCCTTCCTCTGGCTCAGACTAGCCAGCACTGCACACAGACCATTTTGTAGTGTCCAGCCTGGACACATGGAGATCTGTCCACACTGTCAGACTCCCCAAACACTCTCCTCCATGTGCCAAACACACCTCCATTACATAGCTGTAACCACACCCACAGGTGAGGTAACATCACATGGACTGGTCACATGAGAGTGACATCACTGCAGGTCCCCAAACTCACAACCACAAGTGAGCGGTGTATGTGTGGTTATTCAGTCCCACCCAGCTCTCCAACTAATCCTGTAAGCCACCGTAGTGAACTAACAAAAACTTTTGTGGAACTACAAGTCCCAGAACCACATTACTTGGCTAACAGCTCATAGGACTTCTGCGACACATACCGGCCATTCACAACAATGCCGGGCACTGTTTTACCATCACAATTACGCCTCCATGCATATCTTGAGGAACACATACAGCGCCCCCTAACTGTAAGAGGGGTCACTGCATCACAGTCGTGATGGAGGGAGGATGGGGCGGTGAATGTGGATGAGAAGGGAACACAGGAGGATAGAAATAAAGCACATGGCTAAAGTAGAGAGCAAAGTATGGCTTACCTGTCTCCTGCTCTGACTAACTGCCAGGGATTAACTGCTTTTTCTAGATGCTTTGCTGAGGGGATGCATGCACCCCACACTGCATGCACCCCTTAGAATGCTTCTAAATTTATAGGCCACAATACTGGGTCAGGACTCAGGAGAGAGAGTTTGTGGGAGCTGGTTTGCTCTACACACCCACTAGTCCTGCCTCCGTCTCTATGTGGGCAGCACCATAATAACACCCCAGCAGCAGACTCGCTGTCTGGGTGTTATGTTTGACACCAATCTCTCCTTCACCTCCCATATACAATCTCTTGCCCGCTCTTGCCGTCTACACCTAAAGAACATCTCTAGAATCCGCCCTTTTCTCACCATGGAAACAACAAAAACCCTCACTGTAGCATTGATCCACTCCCGCCTGGACTACTGCAAAGCTCTATTACTTGGCCTCCCCATTACTCGACTATCCCCTTTCCAGTCCATCCTTAATGCAGCAGCCAGGGTCATCTATCTGGCTAATCGGTACTCTGACGCGTCCGCTCTTCGCCAGTCCTTACACTGGCTGCCCATTCATTATAGGATCACAATTCAAAGTACTGTTCTCACCCACAAAGCTCTCCACAGTGCAGCACCCCCCTACATCTCCTCCCTCATTTCTATCTATCGGCCTAACCGACTGCTGCGCTCTGCAAACGACTTTCGACTAACCTCTGCACTAATCCGTACCTCCCACTCCCGACTCCAAGACTTCTCCCGCGCTGCACCAATCCTCTGGAATGCTCTACCCCAAGATATTAGGACTATCCACAATTTGCATGGTTTCAGGCGCTCCCTCAAAACACATTTGTTCAGAGCTGCCTATCACATTCACTAATCAAAGTCATTTTATGTGTAAGTATGTATGTGTAGCCCATTCACTATCTCCATCCATACCCTCACTCCCTCAAGATGGCTGGACCATCATTGTAAATGCACCATTGTATATACACACCTATACTTTGTAACTCCCCCACCTCATTGT
Source organism: Oophaga sylvatica (assembly GCA_033576555.1). NCBI lineage: Eukaryota > Metazoa > Chordata > Amphibia > Anura > Dendrobatidae > Oophaga > Oophaga sylvatica. Next base: position 33,491,659 of record JARQOD010000005.1, on the reverse strand, counting down.
AGATTGTAAGCTCTCACGAGCAGGGTCGGCTTATTTTGCTTTAATTATTGTATGGTTAACGTTGTTACTTATGACTTATGTTTTGAAACTGTTATACTGTAAAGCGCAGCGGAATATGTTGGCACTATATAAATAAAGATTATTATTATTATTATGCTATAACACCTTTCCCAAGATAGTATCTACAGTGACCACCAACCATGGATATACAGCAGTGAGTACTGAGTACAATGCTACAGATGAGTTATAGCAAATATTCAGTAGGCAGAGTTCATTAAAATATATGGTAGGGTGATAGGCAGCAGATGAGACAGCAAGCAGAGGTGTAGAGTTGTACCATTAAAGTATATTGCAGGGTGACAGGCAGCAGATAAGACAGCAAGCAGAGGTGTAGAGTTGTACCATTAAAATATATTGCAGGGAGATAATACCATTACATCTTCATGTACGACTTTGCTACCATTACATCCTCCTTTTGAAATCCTTGGCTTTGGCTTGAATGATGAGGAAGGTATCCCTACTAACATGGCTCAGAAAAAGAGAAAAAAACAGCACTAACCTCAAACAAACTCAAAAGGTAAAGAATAGACTATCTCTGTATCTGAGATCAATTTTATCAGCAGTGAAGGTGAAACTTGATGTCTATATTCTTTTACTCTTTCCCAATGAAAAACCTGACAAGTATAAACTTTTTGAAATCATCTGTCCATCTTGGACTCTGAATGAAAAATTGGAACTAGCCCTTGGTTATTTATGTTGAGCCACTATCACTAACTTCTCCATGCCCTCGAATGCAGAAGTTCTTATTCGCTAATATCAAACTGTCTATATTACAGCCAACTCACAAAATTCACTTGACACCAAACCATTGAAAAGTACGAAATGCATCCTCTGTTAATATGAAATGATTAAAGTAGGAAACTTTTGGGTATTAGCAGTTATGTATCATTCAAACATGTCCAATAGCCATTTTAAAGAAGCACTATCATAATTATTTTACTCTCTGAGACCCCATCATATGTCCATGTTTGGGGTATTTGTGGTATCCATTTTTTTTCACAAGTGCCTCACGAACCCATTATAACCTATGGGGCTACACACATGTCCATTTTTTACACTGACCGTGTGTCTGTGCAAGTTACATGATGACATGTCCGTTTTATTCAGCAGCATGGATGACAATGGTTAATACTAGCTTTTGGGTCCGTGTAAAACACACATAACACAGATGGCATCAGTGTGTCATCGTCCGAGTGGGAGAAGCATTGGAATTGATTTTTATTAAGCAATATTTGAAAAAAAGAGATGACACACTGATAGCACGCTGATCCAAAACACTGATAACTCAAGTACTGTTTTTTCCGGTACCAGTTGTGGTATATCAGCTGACTCGGTTGCTCATAGAGGTAGACACAGGAAAGCTGTCACTTTAAATTTCCCACTGGTTCATTGAGGTATATCATAAACTAGGGCAGAGTTAGCAACATAAACACGGCCTTTCTGGCCTATCAGGAAAACAAAACAAAAAACAAAGTTTAAACTTTCCTTATCTTCAATCACAGCTCTGGAGCTCCCATCTCCATCCACACTGAATGAGAAAGAAAGCTGTGCATTTATCCTCTGGATTCCAACCTGGGCTGGACATGTGGTGAAAAGCCTCCCACCCACTCTTCACAATTCACTAAACCCAGCCCTAAACATGGCCGATGAACCCTTCTCAGCAGGTAGTTAGTGAGCTGGAGCAATTTCCTATGTCCATATTACTGAAGCTAATAACCTCAGTGATACATATCTACCCTTCAGTATTTTGCCAGTGACTTTGTCACATATCCTCCACCTCTGCCCAAAGATGGGAGATTTTGGCACCTTCAGTCACCAGACAGGGTAGTCTAGACAGGGCATCTGCGTGACTGTGCAGTTTCCTACTGCCTGTGCTACACATGAAAGTTGAAGTCCTGGAGCTTAAGAAACCATCTAGTCACATGGGCATTCTTCCCCTACCTTTCCCTCATCCATCTCAGGGGCATATGAACTGACATTAGCCTGAACTTTCAGCCTAACAGGTAAGTACCTCAGGGTGTCAATTGCCCATTTGATGGCCAAGCATTCTTTTTCCATAATGGCATAGTTTTTCTCACAGAAGAGTTTCCTATTTAGATACAGGACTGGATGTTCCTCTTTTTTACTTCCTGGGACAACACGGCTTCCAACCCAACCTTTGAGGTATCCGTCTAGACCAGAGTTCCCCAACTCCAGTCCTCAAGGCCCACCAACAGGTCATGTTTTCAGGATTTCCTTTGTATTGCACAAATGATGCAATTATCACCTGGGCAATGCTAAGGAAATCCTGAAAACATGACCTGTTGGTGGGCCTTGAGGACTGGAGTTGGGGAACCCTGGTCTAGACCACTAATTCCCTACTGAAGTCAGGTGCGATCAAAACCGGATGCTTACACAGGGCAAGCTTCAACTGTTGGAATGCCATCTCTGCTTCAGGATATCATTTGGCTATTGATGTCTTCGTGCCCTTAAAAAGGTCGGTCAGGTATGCGGCTTTCCACGAAATCCGGGATAAACCGGTAATAGTATTCCACAATTCCCAGAAATGCCCGAACCATTTTCTTGGAGACTGGTTGTGGCCAATTTTGTATTGCCTCCACCTTATTCACTTATGACTTCATTTCTAGTGATCGACAAACCCCTGGATGTTCGGGTTTGGCGGGTTCGGCCGAATATTTTAAAAAGTTTGATTTGGGTACCAGAACAGCACCTGAACCTGAACCCGGCCCCCATTCAGATGAATGGGGGCCTGAACATCCATTGTTGACAAGCAGATGACTGCGTGACAGAAAATCCTCATTGTGCTAGCGGTGACCTCATTGAGGTCCGCGCAGTTCATCGTCCCGGCTCTCAGTGAAGCAAGCCTGGGAATGCATCTTCAGTGACCAGCTAAAACCTCGATGACGTCACTGAAGCAGCTCTTGCAGCATCTTATTTGCCCATGGTTTTCAGCCTGAATAGTCGCATCATCACTCAGGTTATAAACCATATATCGCAGACATGGATTACAGCGTGGGACACTATGCCTTATCTTCACTTCTGACAGGTGAGGGATATGGTTGTTTATTATTTTTATTTTTTTACAGGGGGCGACGGTTTAAATTTAATGGGTGTAAGGTAAGTATCATGGTTGTTTATTATTTTCTGCTTTTTACTGGGGACAAGGGCTTCAATGGAATGGGCGTAAGGTGAGTATAAATTTGTTTTTTATTTTTATTTCAAATAAAAGAAGTTTGTGTTATTTATTTCAATTAAAGGACTTTATTCTGACTGTGTGTTTATTTCAAAATTTACTATAGGGTTACTAATAGAGTGTATTATAGACGCCTCTCCATTACTAACCTGTGGGCTTGATATGAGGGCCATAAAACAGTTCACATCAACCCACAACTGTTACCCTACTTGACACCGCACCTGGGGAAGTGGGCAGAGCAGGCAAATCACCAGAATTGGTGTATCTAATAGATGTGCCTTTTCTGAGGAGGCTGCGATCTGCTACTTTTAGCTGGAGGGGCTAATATCTATGGCCCCTTAACAGTCTGAGAATACCTGCCCCCAGATCCCTGGTTTAGCTTGGCTGGTTGTCAAAAATGGGGGAACCCATACTGTTTTTTATTATTTATTTGAATAATAAAAAAACAGCATGGAGACCTCCTGTTCTTGATAACTAGCCATTATAAAGCTGACAGCTGAGGGTTGCAATCTTTTTTCTATTTATTTAGAGCACAGGCGCTGGCTGATGAATACTGGCTAATTGGAAGTATGGATAGTATTCTCTCATCAGCCAACGCCTCTGTGACAGGTGGTAATCTTTTTACCGTTTATAATAGTGCTGGCTCACTGTTATGAATGTGCTGGAGATGGTTTCTGAGCAGAGGCTCCCTCTGGTGGTTGCAGACAGTACTAAACCTCACAGCAAGGAATGGCAATCTGGGATCACGGACTGGACTGATATAAGGGAGGTTCCCTCCCATGATGGTCGCCGGTGATCAATTGTTCTTGTCTCAATAGTGGTTCCTGGTTCATTTGGAAGGTTGCTGAGTCTTGCCTGCATCTTCTGCTTTCAGATAAAATATTTTCTGCTTTTATTTTTGTGCTTGCTTTTTGCATAGTTCCCTGCACTTCTGTGGAGGTCAGCCGGGTCCCCTCCTGGGGGCCTGTGCTCCTCTCAGTTTATCTGAAGCCACTGTTATTTGTTCATTTGCTTTTTCCTGTTTTTTCAGTGGCTGCGGCTTAGTTTTGTTACACCAGAGATCTAATTTAGGTGGTAGAGATCGTGTGATCTCAGGTGTTTTTACAATCAGAAGAGTTGGTATTTTTTAGGGGTTTTTTTGGATTGCAGTGAGAATTTTTTGTGTGGTTAGTTCAGGTTACTGCAATTCAATAGGTTCCAGCCTCTCTAGTGTATTACTGTTTTTGTTTTTTCTCCTCAGCTACCGAAACATAACAGTAACATAATAGTGTGGAAAGAAAATAAAAAAAAAATTTGTCAGAGTTGTCAGAGATTTTTTTTTTTTATTCTGTCTGTTGCATTTTTTCCCTCTTTTTCTCTGGGTGCTGAGGAGCATTTTTTTTTCTCTCAATGGAGTATGCACAGTTGTCTGGCCATGTGGATCAGCTTGCCACTGAGGTTCAGAGTATTGCTACCTATCGTGCTGGGTTGCCAGTTGTGGAACCTAGGATTCCCATGCCAGATTTGTTTTTGGGGGATCGGGCTAAATTTCTGAATTTCAAAAATAACTGTAAGTAGATTTTTGCCTTGAAGCCTAAGTCCTCAGGGAACGCAACACAGCAGGTTCAAATTGTCATCTCTCTCCTGCGCGGCGACCCTCAGGATTGGGCTTTTTCCTTGACACCTTGGGATCCTGTTTTGAATGATGTTGATGTATTTTTTCAGGCTCTGGGGTTGTTGTACGATGAACCTAATGTCACTGATCATGCTGAGAAGACCTTGTTAGCATTAAGTCAGGGCTGTGAAGCCGCTGAACTGTACTGTCAGAAATTTCGAAAGTGGGCAGTCCTGACCAAATGGAATGATGATGCTTTGGCAGCCCTTTTTCGGAAGGGTCTGTCAGAGAATGTAAAAGACGTTATGGTGGGATTCCCTGTACCCTCTGGTCTCAATGATTCTATGTCTTTGGCTATTCAAATTGACAGACGTTTGCATGAGCGCAGAGGTATGCGTGAGATGGTGTTGCCTTTTGGGCCAGCTCCTGAGCCCATGCAATGTGATGGAGTGACTTCTGGGGCACAGCGTCATGAATTTCGAAAGCGCAATGGGTTATGTTTCTACTGTGGTGACGCCTCTCATGCTATTTCCATCTGCCCTAAGCGGGGAAGATGTTTTGCGCTCTCAGTTGTCTTGGGCAGTGTTCAGACTAAATTTCTGTTGACTGTTACCCTGATTTGCTCCATGTCCACATTTTCTGCTCAGGCTTTTGTTGATTCAGGAGCAGCTATCAACCTGATGGATTTTGACTTTGCCAAACGTTGTGGCTTTCCCATGATACCCCTGCGGAAGTCTATTCCCCTATTGGGCATTGATTCTACCCCTTTGGCGGAGAATAAACCCCAATTTTCTACTCAGGTGACAATGAGGGTTGAACCAGATCATCAGGAGAGTTGCAAATTTCTGGTGTTGCATAATCTGCATGACATTATTGTTCTGGGTTTCCCTTGGTTGCAGATTCATAATCCTGTTTTGGATTGGAAATCTGTGTCTGTGACCAGTTGGGGCTGCTAATGTGTGAATGCTGGCACTCCTGCTTTTTCTGCCTCTCTCCAGTCTCAGGATGTTCCTGACTTTTTGACTGATTTTTCTGATGTGTTTAGTGAAAGTAAATCTGCATCCTTACCCCTCACAGGAGCTACGATTGAGCTATTGAATTAGTGCCTGGTGGTAAATTTCCTAAAGGTCGCCTTTTTAATTTATCTGTACCTGAACACGATGCTATGCGATCTTATATCAAGGAGTCATTAGAGAAGGGTCATATCAGACCATCCTCTTCACCCTTGGGCGCCGGTTTTTTCTTTGTGGCCAAAAAGGATGGTTCATTGAGGCCGTGTATTGATCTTGAATAAGATCACTGTGAAAGTTCAATATCCGTTACCCTTGATTTCTGATCTGTTTTCCAGAGTGAAAAGTGCTAGTTGGTTTACCAAGCTTGACCTCAGGGGGGCGTATAACCTTATTCGTATTAAGCACGGTGATGAATGGAAGACGGCGTTTAATACCCCAGAGGGGCATTTTGAGTACCTAGTGATGCCCTTTGGGCTTACTAATGCTCCTTCCGTCTTCCAATCCTTCATGAATGATATTTTCAGGGATTTTGTGGATAAATTTCTGATTGTTTATTTGGATGATATCTTGATTTTTTCCAATGACTGGGACTCTCATGTGAAACATGTTCGGACTGTGTTCCAGATTTTGAGAGAGAATGCACTGTATGTGAAGGGATCAAAGTGTCTTTTTGGCGTACAGAAGGTCTCACTTCTGGGATTCATTTTGTCTCCGTCTGTTATTGAAAAGGACCCGGTCAAGGTTTAGGCCATCTGTGATTGGGTTCAACCTACTTCATTGAAAGCTCTTCAGAGATTTTTGGGTTTTGCCAATTTATATCGTAAATTTATTGGTAATTTCTCTGATATTGTTAAACCATTGACTTATCTGACCAAAAAGGGTTCCGATGTGGTGAATTGGCCTCCTGAGGCAGTTTCTGCATTTCAGGAACTTAAGCAGAAATTCATTTCTGCTCCTGTTCTACGGCAGCCTGTTTCTCTGCCGTTTCAGGTGGAGGTTGATGCCTCTGAGATTGGGGCAGGTGCCGTTTTGTCCCAAAGGGATCCAGAGACCTCTATGAGTAACCCATGTGCCTTTTTCTGCATTGGCTGGTCATCCCGGGATTTTTGGTACCATAGACTTGGTGAGTCGGTCCTTTTGGTGGCCTACTTTGTCTCATGACGTCAGGGAATTTGTGCCGTCCTGTGGGACTTGCTCTCGTTCCAAGCCTTGCTCTCGCTCTAATGGTTTGTTGATGCCATTACCTGTGCCCAAGAGGCAATGGAGCCATATCTCTATGGATTTTATTTCCGACCTCCCTGTTTCTCAGAAAATGACAGTTATTTGGGTAATCTGTGATAGGTTTTCCAAGATGATACATCTTGTGCCATTACCTAAGTTACCTTCCTCCTCCGAATTGGTGCCTTTGTTCCTTCAGCACGTGGTTCGGTTACATGGCATTCTGAAGAACATTGTGTCTGACAGAGGAGTCCAGTTTGTTTCCAGATTTTGGAGGACATTTTGTTCTAAACTTGGTGTTCAATTATCTTTCTCCTCTGCATTTCATCCTCAGACCAATGGACAAACCGAGAGAACAAACCAGACCTTGGAGACTTATTTGAGATGTTTTGTGTCTGCTGATCAAGATGACTGGGTCTCTTTCTTTCCTTTGGCTGAGTTTGCTCTTAATAATAGGGCTAGCTCTGCCACCTTGATGTCTCCATTTTTCTGCAATTCTGGGTTTCACCCTCGATTTTCTTCGGGACAGGCGGAGGCTTCTGTCTGTCCAGGTGTTGACTCTGTTGTGGAGCGTATGCAGCAGATTTGAGACCAGGTAGTGGAGAGGTTGTCTCTCTCTCAGGAGAAGGCCCAATGGTTGGCCAACCGGCATAGGACTGATGGTCCTTGGTTTAAAGTGGGGGACTTGGTTTGGTTGTCCTCAAGAAATATCCCTATGAGAGTTGCATCTCCAAAGTTTAAGCCTAGGTTCATTGGACCTTATAAGATCATTGAAATTCTTAATCCTGTTTCCTTCCGTTTGCTTCTTCCAGGGACATTTAAGATCCATAACATGTTCCACAAGTTCTTATTGAAGAGGTTTGTCGAGCCAGCGGTTCCTATGGCTGAGCCTCCTGACCCTGTTTTGGTTGAGGGCAATCTGGAGTATGTGGTTGAGAAAATATTGGATTCTCGTTTTTCTAGACAGAAACTCCAGTATTTGGTTAAGTAGAGAGGTTATGGTCAGGAGGACAATTCTTGGGTGTTTGCTTCGGACATCCATGCTATGAGACTGATTCGTGCCTATCACCAAGCTCATCCTGATCGGCCTGGTTGAACAAGTGAGGGTTCGGTGACCCCTCCTCAAGGGGGGGTACTGTTATGAATGTGCTGGAGATGGTTTCTGAGCAGAGGCTCCCTCTGGTGGTTGCAGACAGTACTGAACCTCACAGCGAGGAATGGCAATCTGGGATCAAGGACTGGACTGATATAAGGAAGGTTCCCTCCCATGATGGTCGCTGGTGATCAATTGTTCTTGTCTCAATTGTGGTTCCTGGTTCATTTGGAAGTTTGCTGAGTCTTGCATGCATCTTCTGCTTTCAGATAAGATATTTTCTGCTTATATTTTTGTGCTTGCTTTTTGCATAGTTCCCTGCACTTCTGTGGAGATCAGCCGGGTCCCCTCCTGGGGGACTGTGCTCCTCTCAGTTTATCTGAAGCCACTGTTATTTGTTCATTTGCTTTTTCCTGTTTTTTCAGTGGCTGCGGCTTAGTTTTGTTACACCAGAGATCTGATTTAGGTAGTAGAGATCGTGTGATCTCAGGTGTTTTTACAATCAGAAGAGTTGGTATTTTTTAGGGGTTTTTTTGGATTGCAGTGAGAATTCTTTCCTGTATTTTTCTGTCTAGACAGATTGGGCCCCAGCGTTTGCTCATTCTATTTTCTGTCTGTGTCCGTGCTTCTTCTTGTCTAACCGCCATTACATGTTTGGGGGCTTCCTATTTTCTTTGGGCATCTGCTCCAGAGCAGATAGCTTTCCTCTTTCTGCCTTTAGGTGTAGTTATCTCTCAGGCTGTGACGAGGCGTCTAGGATCAACGTAGGAACGCTCCACGGCTCAACCTTTAGTTGTGTGGTTAGTTCAGGTTACTGCAATCCAATAGGTTCCAGCCTCTCTGGTGTATTACTGTTTTTGCTTTTTCTCCTCAGCTACCGAAACATAACAGCTCACACTGTCATCTGAAAGCATGGGAACCGAAGCACTTTCACAGGCAATAATAATCTTACCGATGGTGAGAGCCACCGATGTTTCTCGTGCTGCATGGGAAACAGACGATGTTTGGGGAGCCGAGCCTGAACAGCAACGCGTACTTCCTGGAGAAGTCCATGTTCGGGATCTGTGCCTGAACACTAGGTGTTCAGTACGGACCCCGAACTTTATTGATTGGGTTTGCCCATCACTATTTATTTCACGTCTTCCGTTGATGTAGACCAAGAATTTTGCCTCTTTCTCCATGGCACACTTTGAGTTTTGGTGAACCCTGCCTTCCTCAGCGTATCCAATATGGCCTGCTCTTTATATAACAATGTTGTCAAGGTTAACTGTGGCATACTTTTTGTAAGGGGCTAGGATCCAGTCCATGGCCCTCAGGAAGGTAGCTGAGGCTCCTTGCAGCCCGAACGGCATTCTGGTATATTGGAAGCACCCATCAGGTATAAAGAAGGCCGTCTTTCCTTGTCACTTTAAGAGAGGGGGATTTTCCTGTACCCTTTCATTAAGTCCATGGTGGTGATGTATCCGGCTGACCCTATCATCTCGAAGAGTTCATCGACGCGGGGCATCGGATATACATCGAAATTGGACACCTCATTGAGTTTCCTGTAGTCGTTACAGAAATGCCAGTCTCCATCAGGCTTTGCCACAAGGACAGTGGGGCTTGACCAGTCGTTCTTTCACTCTTCAAAGACACACAGGCTCACCATTCTCCTTACTTCCTTCAAAATCACATTGCGGCGGGCTTTAAAGATTCTATATGGGTTTTAGTTCACCTGCACATGTGGTTCCGTCAGGATTTCATTCTCCACAACCTGCGTATATCCTGGCAACTCCGAAAACAGTTCCCAGTGTTGCACAGCTTCTGAATCCACACCTTTGCAGTAGAAAACTTCACAGAGCAGACTGCATGGGATAACAAGCTTTTACTTGTAACAACATGAGGTAAAGGAATAATGCACAGTAATTTAAGCATTGCATCAGGAAACAGGAACAAAACGAAAGTGAAAGTACAAGTGAGACTATTTCTTATACAATAAGCAAGGAAACGTTAAACAACATTGCCATCTATTGTCAAGTCAGCATAAAGGCCTCCTTTTACTTATAATAAGTCCTAATCTGTTGCATACTGTAGCGCTCGCGTCCCTGCCTGCTGCCAGACAGGGACGTCGCTCTCCTCACCTGCGCTCAGCGTCCTCAGCGCTCCCAGCCTCCTCTGCGCCTCTGGCATCCTCGGCGCCCTCCTTCCGCCCTGCTGGTCCCGCGCGCTCCTTCCCTGCTACTGGCCTTAGGGCGCGCGCCCGCACCCTCCCCCGCTCTTAAAGGAGCCGCGCGCATTTTCCAAATCAGTCTCCAGCCAATGCTGGAGGACTCCACCCTATATTAAGGGCTTCCTCCTTAATGTAGGTGCCCGAGCAATGTTGTTCCTGTGCAGTCTAACTCTGTTTCAGCCATCAGCTCCTGATTCCAGTTACCTGCCTGTTACCTGTCGGCTTGCCTGTCTGCCATCCGTCTGCAGTGCCATCCAGAGGTTCGGACGTCATCTGCGGAGATCCCCGGCTCTTGCCTGCTCACCTGGGAGCGATCATCTGCCATCCGACTGCAGCTCCATCCGGAAGTTCGGACATCATCTGCGGAGATCCCCGGCTCTTGCCTGCTCACCTGGGAGCGATCATCTGCCATCCGACTGCAGCTCCATCCGGAAGTTCGGACATCATCTGCAGAGATCCACGGCTCTTGCCTGCTCACCTGGGAGCGATCATCTGCCATCCGACTGCAGCCTACCTGGAGGCTCCACCATATCAGGTCGTATATGCCTGCCCTGTTCTAGAGACTGCCTGGTCACTTGCCGTGACAACCTGCCTGTCCAGAGACTGCCTGGTCACTTGCCGTGACAACCTGCCTGTCCAGAGACTGCCTGGTCACTTGCCGTGACAACCTGCCTGTCCAGAGACTGCCTGGTCACTTGCCGTGACAACCTGCCTGTCCCAGAGACTGCCTTGGTCACTTGCCGTGACAACCTGCCTGTCCCAAAGACTGCCTTGGTCACTTGCCGTGACAACCTGCCTGTCCCAAAGACTGCCTTGGTCACTTGCTGTGACAACCTGCCTGCCCAGAGACTTCCTTGGTCACTTGCTGTGACAAACCTGCCTGTCCAGAGACTACCTATATCCCCTGCCGTGATCCCCTGCCCTTTTCCCGGGTGCCACCCGCTCTCTTACAAGTAAACTCTCTTGTATAATAAAGCTTTGTGGTTCCACCCACCTGACCTGTCTCGTCAGTAGTTCCACCCACCAGACCCGTTACAGTTTGCTCGGGCCATGGAACCCGGTGGCACCCAAACCCCTTCACTCCCGGAACTGTGTCATGAGCTGTCTCGCCAGAGGTCTCAACAGGAGGCCATCCTGGGTCACCTGCGGAACGTCAATTCCCGTCTGGACACTCTGAATTCATCACCAGCAACCATCGCTGGAGCCATGACTCATAATCCGTCAGTCCCGCTGATTCCCAATTCCGTGGTTTCCATTCCCGGACCCCAGACTGTCAGCTCCTCCTAGGTTTGGAGGCGATCCTGCTCTGGCTCGGGGTTTCATTAATCTGTGCACCCTGCATTTTGAACTCCTGGCACACCAGTTTAACTCTGACCGGGCCAAAATTGCCTTCATCATGTCCCATCTCACCGGAGAGGCCCTGGCCTGGCTTAATCCTCTCTGGGAGAGAGAGGATCCTCTGGTATCTGACCTGCCTGCTTTTCTCTCGGCCTTCCGGAAGGTATTCGACGAACCTGGACGGAAGACTTCCTCTGCATCATCTCTGCTGCGTCTCCGTCAGGAGAGCCTCACCGTTGGTCAATATGCCATACGGTTCCGGACTTTAGCCTCAGAACTAGCTTGGGACAATGAAGCTCTAATTTCGGTCTTCTGGGAGGGTTTGTCTGGCCGTATTAAAGACGAACTTGCCGGTCGGGACATTCCAACCTCTCTAGATGATTTAATAAATCTTGCCAATCGAATTGATCTACGGTTCCAGGAACGAGCCAAAGAGATCACCCGTAAAGAGAAATTTTCCCATCTTGCACCCTCGTGTCAGAGATCTATAACCTCTTCCGTTTCTCCTCAGGTGCACACTGCTGAGCCTATGCAGGTCGACCAGACCAAGATGGTCAAAGCCCGTCTGGACTCACGCCGTGCCGAGAAAAGTTGCTTCTACTGCGGCAGTAAGGAGCACTGGATCCAAACCTGTCCGGAGAAGTCGGGAAACGCCTGTGTCTAGGTTCGCTCGGAGAGGTCAATCTAGACAAAATAAATCCTCTTCATCCCTGCTGCTGTCGGTTTCAATTCTGCTCGGTAAGAACCGCCACTTCGAAATGGCCCAACTTGATTCTGGAGCAGCTGGGAATCTCGTGTCACAGGCTCTAGTAGAGAAATATCGCATTCCCACCAAACCTCTTGTTGAACCTGTATCTGTTGCTGCTGTGGATGGGGGCCTCCTACCTCTTCCCATCCGACTTATCACCGAAGTCATAACCCTGCAGGTGGGAATGTTGCATTCTGAGAGCATCTCGTTTCATGTTTTACCCGGACTCTCTCATGCTTTCTTACTAGGTCTGCCTTGGCTCCAAAAACATGCACCTGTGCTCGACTGGCAGAATGGAGAGGTTCTTCGCTGGGGACAGGACTGTCATAAAACGTGTCTGGTGCCTGTTCATCCTGTCTATTCTTCTCCTACACCTGCTAATCTACCTGGACTCCCGATTCCATATTGGTCATTTGCTGATGTCTTCAATAAAAAGGAAGCAGAGACATTACCCCCGCATAGACCATATGATTGCCCGATTGACCTGTTGCCCGGTACTACGCCTCCCCGTGGGCGTATTTACCCGTTGTCGGCTGCTGAGACCAGGTCGATGTCCGAATATATCGAGGAGAACTTAGCAAAGGGATTCATCCGGAAATCTACCTCCCCAGCGGGAGCAGGTTTCTTCTTCGTTAAAAAGAAAGACGGATCTCTCCGTCCCTGTATTGACTACAGAGGCCTAAATTCGATCACGGTGAAGAATAAGTACCCTCTTCCGCTCATTCCAGAACTGTTTGATCGTCTTAGAGGGGCTAGAGTCTTCACCAAACTAGATCTTCGTGGAGCATACAACCTGGTTCGTATCCGTCGAGGAGATGAATGGAAGACGGCATTCAACACCCGGGACGGCCACTACGAGTACTTGGTGATGCCCTTTGGTCTCTGTAATGCTCCAGCAGTCTTTCTGGAGTTGGTCAATGACATCTTCCGGGACCTCCTCTACTCCTGTGTTGTGGTGTACCTTGACGACATCTTGGTCTTCTCTCCGGATCTTCAGTCTCACCGGAGGGATGTTCGTCAGGTTCTGCTCAGGCTCAGGCAGAATCACCTCTTCGCCAAATATGAGAAGTGCCTCTTTGAGCAGACTTCGCTTCCGTTTCTGGGCTACATTATTTCTCAGACAGGCCTACGAATGGATCCAGAGAAACTGTCTGCCATCGAGAAATGGCCCCGACCAGAGGGGTTGAAGGCCATTCAGCGGTTTTTGGGATTCGCCAATTATTACCGTCTCTTCATACCGCACTTCTCTTCCAGGACTGCTCCAATCTCAGCGCTCACTCGCAAGGATGCTAACCCCAAACAGTGGACGACCGAAGCAGAGGAGGCCTTCCTTTCTCTGAAACAGGCCTTCTCTTCCGCTCCAGTGCTGCATCGCCCGGATGGCAACAAGCAGTTCTTCCTGGAGGTGGACGCTTCCTCTGTTGGAGCCGGAGCGGTTCTTACCCAAAAATCGCCATCCGGGAGGATGGTATCCTGCGGTTTCTTCTCCAAACTCTTCTCCTCCTCCGAGCGCAACTACTCCATAGGAGATCGAGAGTTATTGGCCATTAAGTTGGCATTGGAGGAGTGGCGTTACCTACTCGAAGGGGCTCTTCATCCGGTAATCATCTACACGGACCACAAAAATCTGGCATACCTCCAGCAGGCACAGAGACTTAATCCTCGCCAAGCCCGGTGGTCCTTGTTTTTTGCCCGCTTCGATTTTCTTTTGCATTTTCGCCCAGCTGACAAAAACGTCAAGGCGGATGCCTTGTCTCGGTCTTTCCTGGTGTCGGATCTCGAAGATGAGCCTAAACATATCATCGATCCCGCCAGAGTGATGCAGGTGGCTCCCGTGAGTCTAAATCGTCTTCCTCCTGGTAAGACGTTCGTATCAGAAACCGATCGGAAGAGAATCCTACATTGGGGTCACTCATCTAAACTCGCTGGCCACGCTGGTCAAAAAAAGACCCTCCAACTCATTACCCGGCATTATTGGTGGCCTACCCTGCACAAAGACGTAATAGACTTTGTTTCTGCCTGTGTTTCCTGTGCCCGCAACAAAGTTCCGAGACACCTGCCTACCGGCCGTCTTCTTCCGCTTCCTGTACCCGCTGCTCCCTGGCAACATATAGCCATGGACTTCATTACTGATCTTCCCGTCTCTGCTGGTTGTACAGTCATTTGGGTGGTCACTGACCGCTTTTCCAAGATGGCTCACTTCATTCCTCTGCCAGGTCTTCCGTCTGCACCCGAGTTGGCTAAAGACTTTATCCGCCACATCTTCTTCTTCATGGTCTGCCTCGTCACATTGTGTCGGATCGTGGGGTTCAGTTCACCTCACGTTTCTGGAGAGCCACTTGTAAGTTGCTAGACGTCACCCTGGATTTTTCCTCCGCTTACCACCCACAGTCCAATGGACAAGTTGAACGAATAAATCAGAATTTGACCAGTTATCTTCGACACTTCGTTAATGCCCACCATTCTGACTGGGTGGAGCTCCTGCCTTGGGCCGAATTCTCCTACAATAATCATGAGAGCGAATCTTCCACCAAGTCTCCGTTTTTTGTAGTCTTCGGTCAGCACCCTCGGATCCCTGTCCCTGTTTCCATCTCTGTGGACAATCCAGCTGCGGAATCTCTGGTTAGAGAATTCTCCTCCATCTGGGAGAGTACCCGGTCCGCACTCATTCAGTCTTCCGAGCGCATGAAAAGACATGCTGACAAAAAACGTCTGGATCCTCCTCTATTCCGTCCTGGGGACAAAGTCTGGCTTTCGTCCAAATATGTTCGACTCAAAATTCCGTCCTACAAGTTAGGTCCTCGGTTCATCGGTCCTTTTGAGATCATCAGTCAGATCAATCTGGTGTCCTATAAATTGAAGCTCCCGGCCAATTTGAAAATTCCTAATTCTTTTCATGTATCTCTCCTCAAACCTGTGGTTCTTAACTCTTTTTTTAAGTCTACAGGTACACCTCCTGCTCCAGTGTCTGCTGATGATGAATTTGAGGTAGAGAACATTCTGGCCACAAAAAAGGTAGGAAGAAAGACTTATTTTTTGGTGGATTGGAAGGGGTTTGGTTCTGAGGAGAGAACCTGGGAGCCTCGGGAGAACATCCATGCCCCTCTCATCTTAGCTAAATTTCTTTCTGGCCTAAAGAAGGGGGGGCCTAGAGGGGGGGGTACTGTAGCGCCCGCGTCCCTGCCTGCTGCCAGACAGGGACGTCGCTCTCCTCACCTGCGCTCAGCGTCCTCAGCGCTCCCAGCCTCCTCTGCGCCTCTGGCATCCTCGGCGCCCTCCTTCCGCCCTGCTGGTCCCGCGCGCTCCTTCCCTGCTACTGGCCTTAGGGCGCGCGCCCGCACCCTCCCCCGCTCTTAAAGGAGCCGCGCGCATTTTCCAAATCAGTCTCCAGCCAATGCTGGAGGACTCCACCCTATATTAAGGGCTTCCTCCTTAATGTAGGTGCCCGAGCAATGTTGTTCCTGTGCAGTCTAACTCTGTTTCAGCCATCAGCTCCTGATTCCAGTTACCTGCCTGTTACCTGTCGGCTTGCCTGTCTGCCATCCGTCTGCAGTGCCATCCAGAGGTTCGGACGTCATCTGCGGAGATCCCGGCTCTTGCCTGCTCACCTGGGAGCGATCATCTGCCATCCGACTGCAGCTCCATCCGGAAGTCGGAATCATCTGCGGAGATCCCGGCTCTTGCCTGTCACCTGGAGCGATCATCTGCATCCGACTGCAGCTCCATCGGAAGTTCGGACATCATCTGCAGAGATCCACGGCTCTTGCCTGCTCACCTGGGAGCGATCATCTGCCATCCGACTGCAGCCTACCTGGAGGCTCCACCATATCAGGTCGTATATGCCTGCCCTGTTCTAGAGACTGCCTGGTCACTTGCCGTGACAACCTGCCTGTCTATAGACTGCCTGGTCACTTGCCGTGACAACCTGCCTGTCCAGAGACTGCCTGGTCACTTGCCGTGACAACCTGCCTGTCCAGAGACTGCCTGGTCACTTGCCGTGACAACCTGCCTGTCCAGAGACTGCCTGGTCACTTGCCGTGACAACCTGCCTGTCCCAGAGACTGCCTTGGTCACTTGCCGTGACAACCTGCCTGTCCCAAAGACTGCCTTGGTCACTTGCCGTGACAACCTGCTTGTCCCAAAGACTGCCTTGGTCACTTGCTGTGACAACCTGCCTGCCCAGAGACTTCCTTGGTCACTTGCTGTGACAAACCTGCCTGTCCAGAGACTACCTATATCCCCTGCCGTGATCCCCTGCCCTTTTCCCGGGTGCCACCCGCTCTCTTACAAGTAAACTCTCTTGTATAATAAAGCTTTGTGGTTCCACCCACCTGACCTGTCTCGTCAGTAGTTCCACCCACCAGACCCGTTACACATAGCCAACACCCTTTCTCAACAATAAGGACTTATTCAATCAAACCCAACTTTTTTATTAGTCTCTGATGTTTATCAGCATTCAACGCCTTCGTGAAAATGTCTGCTGTCATTTCTTCAGTAGGGCAATACTCCAACTTCAAGACTCCTTGATCCTCTTTTAGTTTTGTTGGTTCCAAGTGTGATTGTCCTAATTCTGACAACAATTGTCTGAACCAAAGTACTTCTTGTCTTTCTGTCTATCTGTATTCCTTGGTACTGTTTTACATTTCCCAAGTCTTTGATTTCAAAATGTTGTTTCAGGGTTTTTAGAATGTTTTCTTTATCCCTTTCTTGTTTAAAACAAATCAAAATGTCATCTACATATATGAGTACATAATCCATCTATTACTCATCCTTTTTGGTGTACAAGCATGGATCAGCTTTGCTTCTTTGAAATTTTTCATTTGTTAGTACTTCCGTGATTTTGTCATTCCATTCTTTAGCTGCTTGTTTTAAACCATATATGTTTTTCTGTAGTTTACAAACTTTGTTTGGATTTCTTTCATCTTTGAATCCTGGAGGTTGTTCCATGTAAATGTCTTTTGTTAAATCTCCGTTCAAAAAAGCTGTCTTTACATCCAGATGTCTTAGTTCCATCTGTTCCACTGCTGCAACTGTAAGTAAAGTTCTTATTGTAGTGTGTTTGACAACTGGAGCAAATGTTTCATCATAGTCTTCTTCTTCTGGAAGTCGAGCTATGTCTTCCCAAGAGACAGATTCATACATTTTACTTGTACTTGCCTTGTATGAGAGGCGTTTTGGTGGTTTTCCTTTGTTCTCTCTTATTGAACGTCTTGGTTCTGTGTCTGTTTGTAGTTGTGATTCTTCACTTTCAGTATTTTGTTCTTCATTAATTTCTACTTCTTTCTCATCAGATATTTCTTCAGTTATGCCACTATTGATTTTCTCATTTTTTGTTTCAACTGAAATCATAATGCCTTCATTTAAATCTTCAATAAATGTCACACTGTTACCGTAACTCTGTCTGTTTTGGGATCTAAGATTCTATATCCTTTGCAATTTTCACTATATCCAACGAATATTCCTTCCATGGATCTGTTTTGAAGTTTGGAACGTTTTTCTGTTGGAATGAATATAAAAACTTTACATCCAAAAACTTTTAAATGATTGACACTTGGTTTCATACCTTGCCACAGTTCATATGGAGTTTTCTTAAGTTTTCTGGAAAAAAGTTGGTTCTGTAGATATGTAGCTGTCATTGCTGCCTCACCCCAATAATTCTCTGGTAGTTTAGAATCTGTCAGCATACATCTGAGTTCTGTTTTTCCTTTCTGCTACTCCATTTTGTTCAGGTGTGTATGGAACAGTTTTCTGATGTTCTATTCCATTTTGTCTTAAGTAGTCTTCTATTCTGTGACCTGTAAATACACCTCCATTATCACTTCTGTTGACAATTGGCTTCCTTTGAAATTTGTTACTTGATCTTGTTACATAGTCTACAAGTTTATCAAAAACTTCACTTTTGTTCTTAATTAAGTATGTGACTGTGTATCTTGAAGTCGTCTATAAGAGTCAACATGTATCTATTGCCTCCTGATGTAGTCACTTTCATGCGTTCACATACGTCAGTATGCACCAAATCAAGTGGTTTTTCGCTTTTCATCTCACTTTCTTTTGGAATAGATATCCTTGTGGCTTTGGATTTTATACAACATTCACATCTTATGGTAATTGAGCAATCTGATATCTTTTGTCAATTCTTTTCTCTGCAGTTCCCTTATACTGTCCGGGTGTCTTTGTCCTAGACGTCTATGCCACATGTGAATACAGTTTTTGTGATCATGTGTACATACCTTCATCTGTTCGTTTGGTTTGTCAAAATGATATAATTGATCATCTGCCTTGACTTTGTTTATCATCTTGTGTTAGGATCTGCGGAACGCACCAGATAAATATAAATAGTGGGTGCGTTCGCAGACCGGGGTCCACCGTGCAGGCAGAGCCTGCTGCTAGCAAGATGCTAGCAGAGGTGTTGGAGGACAAACTGGCTGTCGCTGTGCTAGCAGCCTGAACAGCGACTGCGGTCACATCCACAGCTGAGGTTGTGCGCTCGAGAGCCGCCAACCTACCCTCCAGCTGCTGGATGAACTGCCGTAGGCGCTGGTCGTCCGCAATTTTACTAGCCAGACCCTGGCGCTAGTGTACTGTTAGGATCTGCGGAACTCACCAGTTAAATATAAATAGTGGGTGCGTTCGTAGATCGGGTCCACAGTGCAGGCAGAGCCTGCTGCTAGCAAGATGGCGGTATAGGCGAACTCTGTTACTTCACAGAGTCGCAAATATAGATACTGTGGCACTATATGGCGGTATAAGCGAACTCTGTTACACCACAGAGTCGCTAAGGTAGAGCTGCAGAGATATGGACTGTGCCCTGTTAACTTCACAGGGATGCACAACTGCTGTGCGGACAGCAGTCCGTGGTAATGGAATCAGAAACGCAATCAGACAATCTCCTCACCGGAGAAGCCGGTATTCTAGGGACTTATTTCAGCCAAGCCCTAAACACATGCATACAATCTCCTCACCGGAGGTGCCGGTATTCTAGGGGCTTATTTCAGCCGAGCCCTAACCACATGCGTGCAAGATCACACTGGCGCAAAGCACATAATGCAATTGACACTAGAGCATGGCGGCACGGCCATGCCACCCTTTTATAGTAGCAACTACAAGACCTACCAGAAAAGGACCAATGAGAAACTATACAAGAACACATGTAGTTTCAGGACCTTCCTGGCGGACCAATAGGAGCTGCTGCAGTAGCTGAGCATGTGACCCCTGATCTCCTATGAGAGATCTTACCCTGGGCATGCTCAGAAAGGAAAACACAGGACTTAGTCCCAACTGAGTCTGCTTGCCGCTGACCTGCACTGGCTACAATGGCAGGACCTGGAGAGGCAGCAGTCATCCTCTGCACAGCACTAGACTGAGCGAGACGCTGGGACCGACGTCTCTGCTGAGCAGGTTCCACTGCGGCCGGAGACTGATGGGAGACTGCAGCGGGGATAGCTTGAGATTCCCCTT